>OX439483.1:232542604-233742604 GCA_949320155.1 Melangyna quadrimaculata
CCATTCGTTATTTTGACGTTCATGGAATTGGGGGATGTTTTGTAAGAAAATAATCAATAGTAATAAATAAAAATATTTTTTAATCACTTATTTCGCAAATACAAACGCATATTAGGCGTATCCAATTACGAAAAACTATTTTTCAATTCAATAATTTTTGTTCAAATCGTTTTTTGCTAACATCGAGGAGAATTGTGGTTGCCAAATCAGAAACGTCAAAGTTCAACCAGAAAAAGTCTTGAAATTTTCATTCCTGCTTTCGTTACTTCATTCCCTCTACATTTCTACTCCCCTCACCCAAGCTGTCAAAAAGACGAAACAACCGAAAAAACGAATCGTGTGATCGGGCAACTATCGACGAAGTATTTTCAAATAAATTTGTTATTTGGCGGAGAAGGCCCTTCTGAAAAAAACATAAGAAGTTGGTAAAGAACTATGAACATCAATTGGCATTGACTGCAACTGAACCCATTGACTCCGCCCAACAGATGAACATAATAAAGCCAGACAGCAAAAGAGTGGATGCAGCTACATCGAGGTCTATCCCTAAAAAGATAAACCGTGAACAGGCCAGCAAAAACTCTAACGCTCGCCCCGACTCAAAGGCGAATTTGGCGACCTCCAGCAAGAAACAGCAAACCAACGCTACATCGAACTTGAAAAGGAACGAGAAAGCACAGGTAGGCAACTCTTGTGGGAGAAAGCCTAGTTCGACCAAGAAAGCAAGATCGGAGGAGGCAGCTAAGACAGAAGGTTCGAAAAAGCTAAAAACCAACGGTTTTGACAACACACCGATCGATCTGCAGGTGGCCATAATAAGTCGAGACGACCCGGATGGGAAAATCACGGCAAAAAATTGGCTACTTGTGGAAAACGAAATCCTTAAAACCATGAGGGCGACATCTGAGAACGATAGATCTGAGGAATATATCTTCGATGGAGCAGGATGGTAGAAAGGAGTTAAAGTGGTTTGCTGTGGGGACCGGAAATCCCTGGAGTTCCTCACTCGCACAATCGCCAATATTGGCGAACCGTGGGAGGGTGCTTCTCTCGAGGTTCTACCCGTCACATCACTTCCACTTCGCCAGCAAGTCAGAATATGGATTCCCCCTCCTGGCACGCATGAGGACTCATCTATAATCAAACTGATAGCAAAACAGATTAAGGAGTTCTCCATACTAGAATGGAAGCTTCTGCAATCTAAGAAGAGTTTTAGCGGGGAAGGAAAGGACCTCTTGTTCGTAATAGACAAGAAATCTGACCTTCTTCTGAAGGAGAAAGCGGACGTGTTGAGATATGGTCTCGGAACCTTAAAGGTAAAGAGGCATGAAAGCAAAGGGGAGTCAAAAGCTTCTGGTGGTGCAAATTAATATGCGTCACACTAAAGCAGCAACGTACGACCTTATGCTCTACATGTCTCAGGAGACCGTGGCCTTAATTCAAAAACCATGGATTCGAAAGAACCAGGTGCAAGGATTAAGGTCAAAAGACTATAATCTTTTCCACTCCACGTCAGATGGTGATATAAGAAGTTGTGTTTTAGCTAAAAAGTCAATTAATGCTTTCTTTTTATCTAGGTACAGCAACGGGGATAGCGCGGCAATCAGCGTTGAATCCAAGGAAGGCAACTTCATCTTGGCATCAACGTACATGCTGGGAGATGAGGAAGGCCCTCCATCAAAAACGGTCCGCGATCTTGTGGACTATTCCACAGCAGGAGAGACACCTTTGGTGTTGGGATGTGATGCCAATGCCAATGCCCACCACTCACAATGGGATGGCAAAGATAACAACAAAAGGGGTGAGTCAATTTTTGAATTTATTCTTTGTTCTAACCTTATATTATGTAATAGAGGGAATCACCCTAGATTTAGGACTAAAAACAGGGAAGAAATTCTAGACCTCACTCTTATGAGTAATACTATTAAAATTTCTGTAGGCAATTGGAGATTCTCTCCTGAGGAATCCTTCTCGGATCACTTAAGGATACTCTTCACCTTAGATAGAAAACAAAAAGACATAAAGCCTTTTAGAAACCCAACTAGAACAAATTGGACAGAGTACACAAAATGGTTGAACGAACGTATCAATCCACCAGAGGTAGAAACGCTTTCGACAACCTCATCCATTGACAACTCCGTCCAGAAATCTTGAAAGAAAAATGAAAACGTCCTTCAAAAAACACTGCCCCATATCTCGTAATAATAAACCCACTAATCCACCATGGTGGAACCGTGAACTTATAGAACGAAGAACTGGGGTCAGACAACTTTTCAATAAAGCCAAACTGAGCAAAACAGAGGAAGACTGGAACTTATATAGAGCCGTACTTAACTCATACACCAAAGAGTTAAGAAGGTCCAAAAAAGATACATGAGCTAGACAATGTGAATCTATTGAAATCACAAGTGAGGCGGCGAGGCTTCGAAAGATCCTTGCATTCAATCCCACGATGCCGGGATATATTAAACATCCCGATGGATCATGGTCGAACTCGAACTGGAGAAAGGTTAAAGTGGTCTTTATTCCAAAAACTGGAAAACCGACACACTCGACTGCAAAAGACTACAGACCGATCAGTCTCTCCTCGTTCCTCCTCAAGACGCTAGAGAGAATCATTGATCTGCATGTAAGAGACCCTAGGATTGTTCAGTGAGTTTTTTTCAGATTAGAACAGAACAGAACAGAAACGTCAGACAAGATAGAACAGGCAGCTGTCTGACAGATGTAATTGTCAAAAAAAAAAAATTGGTATCTACTTTTCCAGTTTGGTGGATAAGCACGAAATACTTTTTATTTAAAACAATTAGAAATAGTATTTTTTAACTACACAATTTAACTAAATTTAATTTGTATTGTTTTTTAAAATATTTATTTGTTTGTTTCCAAAGTAAAAGCACAAAGAGCCACGATGTTTGTTAAAAAATATCAACTTGCAATTGACAGCAGGTGATTTTGACAGTTGTCACAAACCTGTTCTAAAATGTTCTACCTAAAAAGTAAGAACAGAAAATCCTGTTCTATTCTGTTCTAAACTGTTCGGAACAGCCTCACTGAACAGCAAATCAGAACAGTTTGGAACAGAAAATTCTCATTGAACAGCAAAAACTTGTACTTTTCTGTTCTAAATTGTTCCAAACTGTTCGGAACAACGTCACTGAACAAAGCTCTTCTCAACCCAAACAATCTGTGCAACTTCCATCACGCTTACCTTAAAGGTAAGTCAGTGGAGACTGCGTTGCATGAGGTCGTCTCGCAAATTTAGAAAAGTCTAGAGTACAAAGAACAAACCTTGACAGCATTTTTGGACATCGAAGGAGCGTTCAACAACGTAAAAACGGAGTCCATTAAATCTGCCCTGGAAGAAGTTGGAGTTAAATCTACCATTGTCGACTGGATTTATACCATGCTCAATGGCAGAATCATTAACTCGCAGCTTGGAGATATTATTGTCGAGAAAACAGTTACAAGAGGCACACCACAGGGAGGGGTAATCTCACCTCTCCTCTGGGTCCTCGTTGTAAACAAAATTCTAACAAGACTTAGGAATCAGGGCATTAAAATTGTAGCCTATGCAGACGATATAGTAATTTTGATATCGGGTAAGTACCTTACCACCATCAAAGATATTATGGAATCTGAACTTCAAGAACTATATTCTTGGGCAGCACAAAACGGTCTGGGAGTTAACCCTACAAAAACTGAACTAGTTGTGTTTACCAAGAAAAGGAAATAAGAGGATTTTACCCCTCCCAAACATAATGGAATTCCACTGAAACTTTCCAAAGAAGCTAAATATCTTGGAAGCTAACATGGAAACGTAACACAGAGGAAAGAATGAAAAGAGCACTCTGTGCTTTATACACATGCAAGAAAACCTTTGGTACGCGTTGGGGTTGCAACCACAAGTCATACAGTGGATGTACACGGCAATTGTTCGTCCCATACTAACCTATGGTTAGATCGTGTGGTGGAAGGCTGTAGAAAAAGAAAGTGATCTCAAAAACCTGAACAAGGTACAGAGACTAGCTTGTATAGGAATAACGGGGGTACAGAGTTCTACGCCACAAGCAGGGCTGGAAATTATTCTAAATTTTTCAGCACTGGACGAGTACATAAGATGCACAGCAGCCAAAAGTGCACTTCGACTTGAAGAAATGAGCTCTTAGAAGCACAGCACCTATGGTTATGGGTCTATCTTGCAAAGGTATGACACAGTGGCCGAACTTGATATAACGACTGACTACGTATCACCCATAATAGATTTTAAAATACTCTTCTTCATTCAAATTCCCGAAAGACATGGATGGGAACCTAACTCACTAATTAGTGAACAAGGTATCCCGTTCTACACTGATGTGTCAAAAATGGAAGAAGGAACAGAGGCAGGGGTGTTCTGTGAACCTCTCAATATTAGAGAATCATATAAACTCCCAGATGAGTGTAGTGCCTTTCAAGCTGAGATTTTCGCTATTGAAAAAGCGGCAGAAATGGTACACAAGAAAAAACTGAGCTCGTCAGAGATCACATTTTTCGTGGACAGCCAAGCTGCTATCAAAGCATTAGCCAGTGAGACTATAAGATCCAAGACAGTGGCAAAATGCCGAGGCGTACTGGAGTTAATCCAACCAAGTTAAACTCTGCTGAGTTCCTGGACATAGTAATATAGAAGGGAATGATATAGCAGATGAACTGGCAAGGAAAGGGTCATTAGCAAATAGGAACAATAGTAGCCAATTATTTACAGGACCTAAAATCCCGATCGGCGTCATTAAAAGGAAAATTGACCTAGTAACGAAAGAGCAAATCAATAAGTCCTGGATTTTCAGGAACGACTGCGTTATCTCTAGAAGTTTATGGCCTAGAATTAAGGAAAAGGAAACTCAGTATATTTTATCGCTGAGTAAAAAGAAAATAAAAATCTTGATAGGGGTACTAACGGGTCATTGCGCCATTGGCACAATGGCCACCAGAATAGGCGCTTTCGTACCCGATTTCTGTAGGAGCTGTCAGGATGTTGAGGAAACTGAAACCATTAAGCACCTGCTCTGTGATTGCCCAAACCTCCAAACAAACCGCCTCCGGTACTTCGGAAAAAGGTTTGTTGGAGAACTGGACGACCTAGCGCAGATCTCAATGGCAAATATGAGAAAATTTATAGAGAAAACAGGCTGGTTCACAAATGAACCAGTCTATTTGAACCATTAGTTAGGAACACCTCTGTTTTTATTTATAAGGGGATCACAATGGACCAATAGGCCCCCGTGTACGCAACAGCCTTGGGTGTGCACACCCCTCCTTACCTAACCTAACCTTCCTGTTCATAGTGTTGGCGCTGTTTAAAATGTGGAGGGTTTCCAGGGTGTAACGCTTTGAGATATATATGGCTTTCCTTTTGTAGAATTTTAACTCCATCGAAATCTGGTCTGTGGCCCTTCTCAATGCTATGTGTAGCAAGTGCTGTTTCTTCCAAGCTTGCACAATTTAAATCAGATTTATGATTGGCCATTCTTTGCTTAAGGAACTGTTTTGTAGTCCCTACATAACACAAGTCACACATCTCATCTTTGTTGCCCAGGCAGTTAATTTTATAAACAACATCAGTAGATTTTTCTTTATCCGGTTTGACCTTGAGTTGACTAAAAAGAGGTGCAAGGGTGTTATGTGATTTGTACGCCATATGTATATCTTTAGTTTTGGATGAAACGATCTCTTTGAAGCTTTCGGCAAGTTTGGGAATAAAAACCATACTTTAATAGAAACCTTTATTAACAACAGCTTCTACATCTCTAGGAGCTTTATGTTTTTGTCGCAGTATCAAACCTCTTTTTGAAAGTTGAAAAACCTCGCTTTATTTCCAAGTATGTAGATGATATTTTTGCTGTCATGGACTACCGCAAAATTGGACACATTGGAAATCCTTAATAAATTTCATAATAAAATCCAGTGCAATGGAAAGCAATAATGCAATATCTTTTTTGGATGTCAAGATTCATCGACAAAACAGCGAACTTTCATTCAACTGTCATCAAAAAACAACAGCATCTGGGAGACTCATCAATTTTCGGTCAAATCAGGCGAAACATATCATTATTAACACAGCTTCGAACCTGATACCTACACAAAGTCTTCACGTTGAGTGATAACCAATTTCACTCTGAAAATAAGAAAATCGTCACCAAAGTTCTCCAAGACAATGGTTATCCCGGACAACTCATAAGAGGTTTGATACTGCGACAAAAATATAAACCTCCTAGAGATGTAGAAGCTGCTGCTAATAAAGGTTTCTATAAAAGTATGGTTTATTTTCCCAAACTTGCCGAATGCTTCAAAGAGATCGTTTCATCCAAAACTAAAGATATACATATGGCGTAGAAATCACATAACACACTCGCACCTCTTTTTAGTCAACTCAAGGTCAAACCAGATAAAGAAAAATTTACTGATGTTGTTTATAAAATTAACTGCCTGGGAAACAAAGATGAGATGTGTGACTTGTGTTATGTAGGGACTACAAAACAGTTTTTTAAGCAAAGAATGGCCAATCATAAATCTGATTTAAATTGTTCAAGCTCGGAAATAACAGCACTTGCTACAATAGCATTGAGAAGGGCCACAGACCAGATTTCGATGGAGTTTAAATTCTACAAAAGGAAAGCCATATCAATAAGAAGATGAAGAAATTTATATATTAAAATATTGAAATTACTTTTGCTTACCTGACCACGGGTATTTATTTTCTAGGTGCACGAATTTAAACAAATTCCCCTAGAATAATAAAATTCACAGTATCTTTTTGCTGTGATTTTTATAAGAGTCGGTAAACATCGACCAAAATTTGTGTCTTAGTAGGGTATAACAGACTGACTGAAGAGCCCACTGTTATACCTTGGGGCGAAACACAATCATTTCTGCAGTTGAGGTCACTTGTACTTTTTAATTGAATTTTATTCATTCACTCCACTTAAAACAGAAGTAATTTCAATATTTTAATATTTAAATTTCTTCATCTTCTTATTATAAAAAACCTGACCACGGGTATTTATTTTCTAGGTGCACGAATTTAAACAAATTCCCCTAGAATAATAAAATTCACAGTAACTTTTTGCTGTGATTTTTATAAGAGTCGGTAAACATCGACCAAAATTTGTGTCTTAGTAGGGTATAACAGACTGACTGAAGAGCCCACTGTTATACCTTGGGGCGAAACACAACCATTTCTGGAGTTGAGGTCACTTGTACTTTTTAATTGAATTTTATTCATTCACTCCACTTAAAACAGAAGTAATTTCAATATTTTAATATTTAAATTCCTTCATCTTCTTATTATAAAAAACCTGACCACGGGTATTTATTTTCTAGGTGCACGAATTTAAACAAATTCCCCTAGAATAATAAAATTCACAGTATCTTTTTGCTGTGATTTTTATAAGAGTCGGTAAACATCGACCAAAATTTGTGTCTTAGTAGGGTATAACAGACTGACTGAAGAGCCCACTATTATACCTTGGGGCGAAACACAATCATTTCTGGAGTTGATGTCACTTGTACTTTTTAATTGAATTTTATTCATTCACTCCACTTAAAACAGAAGTAATTTCAATATTTTAATATTTAAATTTCTTCATCTTCTTATTATAAAAAACCTGACCACGGGTATTTATTTTCTAGGTGCACGAATTTAAACAAATTCCCCTAGAACAATAAAATTCACAGTATCTTTTTGCTGTGATTTTTATAAGAGTCGGTTAACATCGACCAAAATTTGTGTCTTAGTAGGGTATAACAGACTGACTGAAGAGCCCACTGTTATACCTTGGGGCGAAACACTATCATTTCTGGACTTGAGGTCACTTGTACTTTTTAATTGAATTTTATTCATTCACTCCACTTAAAACAGAAGCAATTTCAATATTTTAATATTTAAATTTCTTCATCTTCTTATTATAAAAAACCTGACCACGGGTATTTATTTTCTAGGTGCACGAATTTAAACAAATTCCCCTAGAATAATAAAATTCACAGTATCTTTTTGCTGTGATTTTTATAAGAGTCGGTAAACATCGACCAAAATTTGTGTCTTAGTAGGGTATAACAGACTGACTGAAGAGCCCACTGTTATACCTTGGGGCGAAACACAACCATTTCTGGAGTTGAGGTCACTTGTACTTTTTAATTGAATTTTATTCATTCACTCCACTTAAAACAGAAGTAATTTCAATATTTTAATATTTAAATTTCTTCATCTTCTTATTATAAAAAACCTTACCACGGGTATTTATTTTCTAGGTGCACGAATTTAAACAAATTCTCCTAGAACAATAAAATTCACAGTATCTTTTTGCTGTGATTTTTATAAGAGTCGGTAAACATCGACCAAAATTTGTGTCTTAGTAGGGTATAACAGACTGACTGAAGAGCCCACTGTTATACCTTGGGGCGAAACACAATCATTTCTGCAGTTGAGGTCACTTGTACTTTTTAATTGAATTTTATTCATTCACTCCACTTAAAACAGAAGTAATTTCAATATTTTAATATTTAAATTTCTTCATCTTCTTATTATAAAAAACCTGACCACGGGTATTTATTTTCTAGGTGCACGAATTTAAACAAATTCCCCTAGAATAATAAAATTCACAGTATCTTTTTGCTATGATTTTTTTAAAAGACTCGGTAAACATCGACCAAAATTTGTGTCTTAGTAGGGTATAACAGACTGACTGAAGAGCCCACTGTTATACCTTGGGGCGAAACACAATCATTTCTGGAGTTGAGGTCACTTGTACTTTTTAATTGAATTTTATTCATTCACTCCACTTAAAACAGAAGTAATTTCAATATTTTAATATTTAAATTTCTTCATCTTCTTATTATAAAAAACCTGACCACGGGTATTTATTTTCTAGGTGCACGAATTTAAACAAATTCCCCTAGAATAATAAAATTCACAGTATCTTTTTGCTGTGATTTTTATAAGAGTCGGTAAACATCGACCAAAATTTGTGTCTTAGTAGGGTATAACAGACTGACTGAAGAGCCCACTGTTATACCTTGGGGCGAAACACAATCATTTCTGGAGTTGAGGTCACTTGTACTTTTTAATTGAATTTTATTCATTCACTCTACTTAAAACAGAAGTAATTTCAATATTTTGATATTTAAATTTCTTCATCTTCTTATTATAAAAAACCTGACCACGGGTATTTATTTTCTAGGTGCACTAATTTAAACAAATTCCCCTAGAATAATAAAATTCACAGTATCTTTTTGCTGTGATTTTTATAAGAGTCGGTAAATATCGACCAAAATTTGTGTCTTAGTAGGGTATAACAGACTGACTGAAGAGCCCACTGTTATACCTTGGGGCGAAACACAATCATTTCTGGAGTTGAGGTCAATTGTACTTTTTAATTGAATTTTATTCATTCACTCCACTTAAAACAGAAGTAATTTCAATATTTTAATATTTAAATTTCTTCATCTTCTTATTATAAAAAACCTGACCACGGGTATTTATTTTCTAGGTGCACGAATTTAAACAAATTCCCCTAGAATAATAAAATTCACAGTATCTTTTTGCTGTGATTTTTATAAGAGTCGGTAAACATCGACCAAAATTTGTGTCTTAGTAGGGTATAACAGACTGACTGAAGAGCCCACTGTTATACCTTGGGGCGAAACACAATCATTTCTGCAGTTGAGGTCACTTGTACTTTTTAATTGAATTTTATTCATTCACTCCACTTAAAACAGAAGTAATTTCAATATTTTAATATTTAAATTTCTTCATCTTCTTATTATAAAAAACCTGACCACGGGTATTTATTTTCTAGGTGCACGAATTTAAACAAATTCCCCTAGAATAATAAAATTTACAGTATCTTTTTTCTGTAATTTTTATAAGAGTCGGTAAACATCGACCAAAATTTGTGTCTTAGTAGGGTATAACAGACTGACTGAAGAGCCCACTGTTATACCTTGGGGCGAAACACAATCATTTCTGGAGTTGAGGTCACTTGTACTTTTTACTTGGAAAGCCATATCTCAAAGCGTTACACCCTGGAAACCCTCCACATTTTAAACTGCCAGCGCCAACACTATGAACAGGAAACAAGACACTCAAAACATATCAGCCGAGTACTGCTCTCTCGCTTCCTCAAAAAACGCCAAATAACAAATTTATTTGACAATACTTCGTCAATAGAAGTACTTTTGTTCTTTTTGAAGTGAAACTTCTTTGGGCGCGTTGAGTGTGAAATTTCAAGGTTGAATTTTTGTGAAACGAAAAAATGTAACGCCACATGTGCAACGCTGAGATCATTGATTAGCTAAGCTAAAATTTTTATTGATTAGCCTATATATATATTTTATAGTGCAATAAGTTTGAATTTTTTTATAATCTATATTATTGTAGCATATAAAAGGGAAAATGTCCTTCTTTGTCTTTTTTCTAATTTCTTAATTTAGAATGCTAGTGTTTTGAAATTTTTTTGGTGGATAGATAATGAAATACTGGTATGGAGGTATAAATAATTTTAAAAATTTTATCTCAAAATAGGCTAATTTCAAAAAATTGAATTAAATCAGCAGATTCCGCTAAAAATTTGAATTATATATGGTTGCAAAATACATAAAACCAAATTAAAGTTGTCATATACAATTTTTGATTTTGCAAAGATTTTGAGTGTAGGAATTTTTGGAAATGGTCGGAAAACCTACTCAAATAAACTGATTTATATCTTTTAAATTTTCACCTTTTTTACTTTAAATTTTCACCATTATTATTTAATTTTTAAGTTGACAATCCCAACCCATCGATCATTTTAATATAGAACACTCAGCTGCGTCTTATATGCTTATGCCCTATACATATCGAGATTTTTAGATCGCCAAAGAAGTTTCACTTCTGCCACGAGTACTGAGTTACACGCGCACTTTTTTTAAATAAATATTTATATATATATTTTTGTATTATTGTTTCACAATAAAACACATTTATAAATTTGGTTTTGATTTATTTTATCGTAAGTTGTTCATCATAACCATTGTTTTTGTATTTATTTGTGCATACACCATGTTCTTAAAATTGTTATTTTGTTAGTTTGTACTGTGTTAATAAAGATCCCCTGAAGAGGACAGCAATCCCTGTCGAAAAGTTGGGAACAAATCAATGTAACTTTGTTTCATTGCCACAAAAAGTGACCAAAAAAGCCGAAGGAAGAATAAACATCTTATCCATCAACAAATATAGTATTAACGATATAAACTTCGTTTGGGCCTTTATTTTTATAAGAAATACCAGCCTTTGTAACTGCGTTTAAATAAATTTGATACCTTTTCTCGGTCTTAAGATAATTTTTTGACTTTGGTGTCAATTTTCTCAAAAAAATGCGTAATCCATGATGTTTTAATATTTTTTTTTTTGATTTTGAATGTATGTAACAATACTAAAAATAAAAATCAATGAAAAGTTTGGCGAAAAACCCAAAATTGTATGATAATTTGGAAAACCAGTGGCAGGTAAAAAAAAAAGCTTTTTTTTTCTTTAAGCTCGAAAATCTATATGAATAAAAATTGTTTGTGTGGTTTTAGATAATTTTTTAATAATACATTGCACTTTGACTTTCCTTGGTTTGAATACATGCTACTAAAAATAACACTTAAGTTGAATTCTACAATCTATTGTTGTTGTTGAGTTGTAGCTAGGATCATTAATATCAATATCAGTGAAATACGAAAACGGGCTCCACCATGCATACACAATCAAAGAGGATTCATTTGAATATCTGTTAAAACTGTTTTAAATCACACATTAAATACAAATTATCGATAACCACAAATATCATTTTTTATTCATAGCCATTCGAGCTTAAAGCAAAAAAAAAAAACTTTTTTTTAAATTTTACCTGCCGCTGGTTTTTCAAATTATCATAAAATCTATGTTTTTTGCCAAAATTGTTATTAATTTTTATTTTTGGGCGATTCCATTATCGCGGGTGCAACATTTAGACAGACTTTAAGTATTTTTTTTAATAAAATAAAAGAATATTTTAATGAAATTATTACTTGAAGGATTACATTTTCGACTATTCGCTTAGGATTCATTTATAAAACTCAAATTAAATAAATAAATCGTCAGAAAAAAGGCTTCAAAGTGCGATCGCGGGTGCAACGAATTTGGCCCACCTTTCTTGATCATAGTACGAAAAACACAAAAATCTGTTAATTGTGAAACATTTATTATTTTCTTCTTTAATTTTATTGAAAGACATTGATTCAATCAACTAAAGACATACAAATTCAGAGCGAAAACAAAAAAACAACAACGATTTTTTCACTTTTAAAGCAATCGCGGGTGCAATATCAAATTATCGCGGGTACAACGAGTCTTACTTTAATGAATATTGACATCAGTAAAACAATGTCAATGAACTGGATAAGAGATTAATTAACATATTCCGTTTTCTTTTAATTGAAGCGCTTAGAAGCTCAAGGTGGTAAGTGACATTTTTTGAAATTTGGCTTTTTACCTACAAATGGAAGTGTTATATGAAAACTTAAATTTCTGACTCGTCTGTACGCTTCTATCGCCTCTAGATTCATATTTAGTCAAAGATGAAGGTGTTATATCACTTTAATAATAAACTTTGTGGATGAATGTGTTAAATGCGCTTAAGTCCTTTATATTAAGTCCTTTATACAAAAATAATTTTATCTGAACTTTCATTTCGTGCATAAAGGTGTTAAGTGGGCACTTTAAGATAAGACATTATAGGTGAACACCACAAAAATCAGTACATGTGCAGGCAAGAGGCACCAGCCAACACACACTACTTCAAATTTGAATATTCCTCAATGGTTTTATTTAAATGCAATTTCAGCAGATCCTGGAGAAGTAAAAGAGAAAAAACTAACAACAAATAAGTTAATTACAACATATCAAAAAGTCACTTAACACTTTTATAAAAACAAAATTAAATTATATACAAAAAAGTTCCTAGATGAAGGTGTTAAATGCACAAAAGTGTAAATATCTCAACAAGTTTTTGCGTTAAATAAAAAAGATTCCTAAAATTAAATTCACCTGAGTTTTGTTGACTTTAACTTATCCATACAGTATTTTTATTATTTTCATAAGAAAAGTTATAGGCAATAAACTTTAAATGATTATAACTCAAATGTTTAAAAATGTCGCTTACGTCCTTCATCTTCTAAGCGCTTCAATTATTAGTTGTTTTTTTTTAAATACGTCAATATTTTCGAGAAATACTAAAGTCGCTGGTGCGATATTGAGACTCACTTTGGGTATATTTATAATTAAAAAAAAAAATAATTTTAATGAAATTATTGCTTGAAGGGCTACATTTTAACCTATTCCCTACGTAGGTGCTCTGCATTAGGGCTGGCCACGAGATGAGACTCGGCGAGACTTTTGTTAGTCTCGTCTCGGTCTCGTTAAAATCGAAAATTTTATTCTTGTCTCGGTCTCGTGTCGACCTCGCCTCGGTCTAGTCTCCGAAAAATACGATATCCGGACAACCTGTTGATTATTGGAACGTCAAACTATAATTTGTCCCCCATATAGTTTGAATATGAGCAGAAGAAAATAAATATTTAACTGAAATAGGATTTTCAATTTATTAGACTCGCTGTAAATTTCGTTTCAAATATACAGTCCCGTCGCGGCCTCGTCTCGGATGCTTAAAATGCAGTCTCGTCTCGTTTCGTCTCGGTTTCGTCATATGAGACCGAGACTTTTATCGTCTCATGGCCAGCCCTACTCTGCATGAAGTTCAGCATTTTTTCAAGCTTGCGCCTCTATTTTTGTGAAGCATTTTATATTAAATTGTTAAAAAAAAAAAAACAATCTTGAACAAAAAAAATTATTATTCAAGGCATATTTTAAAAATAAAAAATGCTACATCACTCAATAATGTTAGTTGTTGATAAGTTGCACCCGCGATCCTAATTTAGCGATCGCGGGTGCAACCAATTTGAATAAACGTTTTTTTTAATTCAACATGCAATTTACTCCTAATAACGACTGGTTAAATTTTGTTTTTGATTTTTTCTTACTTTTACAAAGTTTCACTAAAGTTAACACTTTATTTCTGTGGAAAATCTCAACTTTTATATATTTTATATCGCGGGTGCAACAAACTTTCAGTGGCTATTTGCAATCAATAATAGTTAAAAAAGTAGTAACAAAAACGTATATGTTTTTATGTGAGCGATTAAATAACATTTGTGACAACATGTCTACCAAGTAAATCATAACCTCAAACTATCGGTAATGTCTTTTTCGGGCTTTTGTTAGCAGCTATGATAGTTGCAGTTCATACCAACTCTTCGTATGACAAAGTTGCAAGGCGCAAAAAAAAGTGTTTTCTTTAAATTAGGTCTAATTTTTTTTGTTTGTTAATAAATACAAACCATCTACCTTGCATTGTTATACAAAAAAAAAATAAAAATATTGTAATTTATAAATTGATGCCGAAAACCGTCTATAGCGGAATCGCCCTTTTATTATTACATACATTCAAAAAAAAGATCAAAACATCACCATCATGTTGATAACGCATTTTTTTGGAGAAAATTGACATAAATGTCAAAAAATTAGCATGGGCAGGAAAAATGGAACATGCTAAGAACTGAATGTCTTAAGACTGAGAAAATATATACAATTTATTAAAACGCAAAACAAAGACTGGTATTTCTTCTAAAAATAAAGGCCTAAACATAGTTTCTATCGTTAGCACTAACAGCGCAATTACCTTAAAAATGGGTCAGGGTTCTTAAATCCCCGATAAATGATATCAAAATTGGAAATATAATGGACACCCTGTGTTTTGTTTTAAAAGTTTAAAACAGTGCAACAAAAAACAATTGAAATGGAAAAAGTGATTTAAATTACAATGGTTAAATGAAACTTTGAATTTTCTTTTGTAGGGATTGAAAACAGTCTTTCTTGGATAACAATGCCTTTGGTGGCCTTCATTTGGAAGGTCACCCACCAAAGGTCCAAGAAAATGTTAACCTTCCTGACGATTATACATCCTCTAATCAGAGCAACGACCCAAAAAAGAGTTAAGAGTCTTAGAACGCACAACGCGGGTCACTTTATGTACTGGTGTCAAACGTCTAAAATGAATTATGACTACGAAACATTTAATCTTTATTAACTGATGTCCATCTCATAGTCTAAACTATTGGGTATAGCTCCAACATTTTCATAAAAACCCTATTTTTTGCATTTTAATTGTGTTTTGTTGCACTTTTAAAAATTTTTGAAAATAATTAATTAGCCTATGTTCATTCCCTACATCAAAGCTCTCGATCCACAAATTTTTATTCCTATCATTTTAGTATTTTCTTAGATAAAGTGGAACAAACAGACACACAAACACACTTTCACATTTATAATATTATTATTAAAACTAAGATATTAAGATGAGGTGCTAAGATCCCGGAGCTCCTACCTATTATGCATAACAGGCGGCATCAGCTCTCTTAGATAGAAGTTATCTCTATACAACTTTGGGTTAATGCTGATCAAAGAACCTTATATTGACGGGGTCAGGTAAGAGAGTTGACAAGCAGCGATTCTATACTAAAATGGGTCAAGAACAAAAACTCGCCCAGAAATTGCAAAAGATAAGAAACAACATACATTTTAAATGTCTTTCAGAATTTATAACGTGATATTTGGTGCCGACGGCATTATTCGGACAATTGTAGTGTCTGCAGAACTTTGTCGTTGACGGGGCTAACATTTCACCGTCTCAAGTACAAAGGTTTGTAGCCAACGAAAACTACCACAACTGATTGGATGTGGCGCAAATGCTAGCATACATACAACATGACGAAGCACCCACATAAGCCTTACCAAAACCTTAATTCCAAGCGTTAACGAAGTTCTTTATAATGCACATGTCTTTCTTTTTAATATTTTATTAATAGTTAATTTTTTTAAACTCTATATGGGTTGACATAAAGGAATTTACTTATGTAAGCAAAATAATCACCCTTATTGCGATTGTCAATCATGAATTGATAGTTGTTATTTGTCAAGCAATTTCTTCATTTGGCATTGTGTTTGTCAACCTTCAATGAATAGTTGATAAATTGTCAATTTGTATCAATTTTTCATTTTGAACGAATGTGGGGAATTTGTACGTAATGCTGCATTGAAAATGCATTTTTTTCTTAAATCCCAGGTACCAAGGGTAGGGACTTTAAAATTGTATTTAATTAAAGAGCTGAGCACCCTAGATATGAATATGGTGTTCAAGACCTTTTCTGTGAGTCCAAATGTCTACAAGACGCACAAGATTGAAGCTTGGGTGCGTCTTGCAGCTATTTGCTTTTTTTTTTTTTTAATTAAGCGCGCACTAAAGGGGTTCTTACTACCCTTAAAATGATTAAACACAGTGCGAGCGTTAGGAGAATAGGAAAGGATTTAACAGGAGATGCCGGTGCACATTGGTTTTGAACCTTTGAATATCAAAATGGCAGGGAAAAATAGTGCCGGGTAAAGCATTCCACATTCTTGTAGTGCGACTAAAGAAAGAATCTCTATACTTAACAGTACGTCCGAAGTTGGGCTCAAGGGTAAACTGATGTGCATTCCTAGAAATACGAATATTACGGTTGAATTGTTTTAGGGGAGGAATGCAACTGGCTATTTCGCTAGAGCACTGGTTATGAAAATAACGGTAAAATAACGAAAGACATGAAACATTGCGTCGGTGTTCGAGAGGTGCAAATGCTTCCGTTATATTTCTATCACCTATCATTTTCATAGCTCTTCCTTGAATGCTATCCAATAGACTCAAGTGAGTTATTGGAGTACCTGCCCAAACATGAGAATTGTACTCGAGTTTTGGACGAATAAAAGGCTTTTCTTGCAACGCCGAAGAAAACCTAAACATTTAGCAGCATTTTTGGTAACATCAAATATGTGATCGTTCCACAGAAGGTGGTCTGTGATACACATACCGAGGACTGAAAGCTTTTCGGTTTCCTCAATGCACGAACCACTCATGGATAGTGGCATGAGGGGTGGGTTTCGTTTTGACGACACTAGACAGCATTGAGTTTTTGAAGCATTAAATTCTACGCGATTTTTGATTCCCCATTGGACAATGCTGTCGAGATCAGAATTTAATGAGCTTATCATACGCTGCCGTTCAAGTTCCACATCCGAAGGACATGGATGAGAATCTGTAAACGAATATGAGAAGCTGAGGGTATTATCGTCAGCGAAACAGTTTAATGGATTAGAAGTTTTAGACAAAAGATCATTTATAAAAATAAGGAAGAGAGTCGGAGACAACACGGAGCTCTGGGGTACACCAGCATTTATTTTGTGGATTTCAGACGTGAAACCGTCCAATACAACTTGTATTTAAAGGTCCGAAAGGTAATTTCTAATCCAACGACGAAGAGATTCATCGAAACCAAATGCGCGCATTTTCGATAAGAGAGCTTGATGCCAAACTCTATCAAACGCTTTTGAAATATCAAGTGCAATAATCTTACTTTCTCCAAAACGATGTAAAGATTTGTTCCACTGTTCGGTTAGATATACCATCAGATCACCAGTGGACCTATTGCTGCGAAAGCCGTACTGCCGGTCATTAAGAAGCTTTCGATCTTCGAGATATTTCTTGAGCTGAAAATTGATCAGCGTTTCCATGACCTTGGAAAGATGGGACGTAAGTGCAATTGGACGATTGTTTGAGGGTGAAGAAGATACGCCTTTTTTAGGAACAGGCTGGACAAATGCTGTTTTCCATCCACTCGGAAAGAGACCAGTAGAGTAGGACAGATGGAAAAGCTTACGCAGTGATTTTGCTAGCGTTGAAGAACACCTCTTCAGAACAATGGGAGGGATACTATCCGGGCCAGCGGATTTGTGAATGTCAAGATCTTTTAGAACTCTAGCAACTGCACGAGTGCGAGAGAAGATTTGCCCCATAAAATCATTTACGCTCTCAATTACAGGCGGAGTTCTATCACTTACTGGCAGCGTCGAATTAACAGCAAACTGTGCTGCGAGCAAATTGGCTTTATCTTGCGAGCTGACAGCAGGTGTGTCGTTGAAGACGAGCGTTGGAACCGCAGACGAAGAAGTGTTTCGAATGTTTTTTGCAAATGATCAAAAATTTTTACTACCTTTGGGACATTGTAGTATTTTTTGCCTTAATTTTTGGTCATGCACAAATTTTGTTCTTCTAATATGACCGTTACAGGTCTTTCTGGCTTGTTGAAACTTTTTCCGGTTTTCCTCAGTAGGGTTGGCTTTGTAACTACGGAAACTTACTTCTCTAACACTAATAACCTCTTTACAGCTCGAATCAAACCACGAGTTTTCTTTAGGTTTAATAGATTTAACCCTATTCGGGATAAAATTTCTCATTCCACAAAGAATTAAATTTGTGATCATATTTGCACTGGCATCTACGTCACTATCGAGAAAGCTTAGTGACCAGTTAAAGTTCCTGAAGAAAGCATTGAGACCGTCCCAGTTGGCTTTCTCGTACTGCCAAACGATTCTCTTGGGAGTTTTTTCTTTAACTGAGTTTTGGTGGCACGAGAAATTCGCAGATATGACACAATGGTCTGATGTGCCTAGAGGCGATAATACACTAATAGTGTATTTATCAGGGTCAGAGGTAAGGAACAAGTCCATAGTGTTGGCAGATTGACCTGGAACGTCAGGGATTCGAGTTGGCTCGTCAACAAGCTGAGTCAGGTGGTTTAACTCAGCAAAGACCTCAACAAACCTTCCTTCGGGTGTTGTCTGACCCGAAAAGCGAAGCCAATTAGAATTGTGTACATTGAAATCACCCGCAATGACGATTTCAGTGTGAGGGTAATGGGCAACAATTCTTTGAATGGAGTCGGGCAGAGCATCAAACTCGTTAAAAGTTGAATTTCTGTCCAAATTAGGGCTTCGATGAACGAAACATGTGTGTATGATGTGCTTATTTACCGTAAATTTTAACCACATGAAATTAAAGTTTGTGTTAGAACACAAACCATATTGTGGTTGAAGTTGGTACGCAACATCATTCCTTATATAAACGGGACCATGGTGTGGAAGAATAATGGCACTAAATTATACCCAAATAAATTAAATTCCGAATGATCAGAATTTTCACCTATCTGGGTTTCAATCAGTGCCAAAACAGCTGGCCTGTTGTTTGCAGTATAGACGTACGTAGCGTAGAAATTCTTTCTAAGCCCACGAATGTTGCTAAAATCGACACTAAATCTATCAACCATTTAAAATATTTAAAAATAGCGAAAATCCAAGTCAGACAATTAACTTAGTTGAATATTTATTCGAGATCCCAATTTGAACTTTTCAGTACAACTTGACACTAGTGTTATGCCTTAGTGACAAAATTGTAATGAGCCGCCCCTGGTTAACTAGAAAAACTAAACAGCTATCTATCTGACGACAGGCTTGCTTAAATGATGTGATGCTCTGTGTGGGGAACACACAGTGCATACAACGATTCAAGTAAACCTGACTGTAAGAAGTGAAAGGGAAAGGAAAAGAAGGGACTCACCACTCGTTGCACTGTGTTGGTTTTTCTTTTTTTCATTTCTATTTTTTTTTTTATTTTTGTTGTAGCTGCGGTTATGATATATATCGATGTTCAAATCATAGTTATGTGCATTCAAGAGGACACAAGCGTCCGCAGGTTTTTTTCAAAACACACCTCTGTCTACCAACTCCTACTCTCACCTCCGAGTGGTGGACATCGGGTGTCTAGTACGTCAGCTGGATATGGGGTTTTAATCCATGTGGAAAGTTGTTGGATGACGAACCAAGCAAACGAAACAAATAAACGAATTTGGGATATGTACGTGGAATGTATTGTCCCTATATAGGCCACGTGCAGCCGAAGAACTAGTGGAGGCTCCAGAGTGTTGCATCGCCAAGACTTGCCATGGGATGGACCGGGCATACGAAAGATGAAAAACTGCGATATTTACTACGGCGACTGTTAACACGAACAAAATCAGCGTTTATTTTTTTTTTTTTTTTTATATTAAGCGCGTGCAAAAGGGGTTGTGACTACCCTTAAGATGATATACACAGCACGAGCGATTAGGTAGATTGGAGGGGATTTAAAAGGAGATACCGATGCACATTGGTTTTGAACGTCTGTAGATCACAATGGGAGGGGAAAATTGAGCTGGGTAGAGCATTCCACATTCGAGTAGTGCGACTAAAGAAAGAATCTCTGTACTTAACAGTACGACCGAAATTGGGCTCAAGGGTAAACTGATGGGCATTCCTAGAAGCGCGAGTATTACGGTTGAATTGCTTAAGGGGAGGAATGCAACTGGCTATTGTACTAGAGCATTGTTTATGGAAATAACGGTAAAATAACGAAAGACATGAAACATTTCGACGGTGCTCAAGAGATGAGAATGTTTCCGTTATAGTTCTTTCACCTATCATTTTAAGAGCTCTCTTTTCAATTCTATCCAATAAACTCAAGTGGGTTATTGGAGCACCTGCCCAAATGTGAGAGTTATACTCAAGTTTTGGACGAATAAAAGCTTTGTAGATCACAGCCAGATCAGAAGGGGAGAAAAATTTCTTGCATCGACGGAGAAAACCTAAACACTTAGCAGCATTTTTGGCTATGTCGAATATGTGGTCGTTCCATAAAAGGTGGTCTGTGACACACATACCGAGGACTGAAAGCTTTTCGGTTTCCTCAATGCAAGTGCCACTCATGGATAGTGGCATGAGGGGTGGGTTTCGTTTTAACGACAGTAGACAGCATTGAGTTTTTGAAGCATTAAATTCTACACGATTTCTTATTCCCCATTGGACAATGCTGTCGAGATCAGAATTTAATGAGCTTATCATACGCTGCCGTTCAAGTTCCACATCCGAAGGACATGGATGTGAATCTAAGAACGAATATGAAAAGCTGAGGGTACTGTCGTCAGCGAAACAATTTAATGGATTAGAAGTTTCAGATAAAAGATCGTTTATGAATATAAGGAAGAAAGTCGGAGACAGAACGGAGCCCTGGGGCACACCAGCATTTATTTTGTGAATTTCAGACTTTAAACCATCCAATACAACTTGTATTGAACGGTCCGAAAGGTAATTTCTAATCCAACGAAGAAGAGATTCATCGATACCAAATGCACGCATTTTCGATAAGAGAGCTTGATGCCAAACTCTATCAAATGCTTTAGAAATATCAAGCGCAATAATCTTACTTTCTCCAAAACGATGTAAAGATTTGTGCCACTGTTCGGTGAGATATACCATCAGATCACCAGTGGACCTATTGCTACGAAAGCCGTACTGTCGGTCATTAAGATTCTTCGAGATATTTCTTTAGCTGAAAATTAATCAGCGTTTCCATGACCTTGGAAAGAAGGGACGTAAGCGCAATTGGCCGATAGTTGGAGGGGGAAAAAGACACGCCTTTTTTAGGGACAGGCTGGACAAATGCTGTTTTCCATCCACTCGGAAAGAGACCAGTAGAGTAGGACAGATGGAAAAGCTTACGCAGTGGTTTTGCCAGCGTTGAAGAACACCTCTTCAGATCAATGGGAGGGATACTATCCAGGCCAGCGGATTTGTGTATATAGAGATCTTTCAGAACTCTGGCAACTGCACGAGTGCGGAAGAAGATTTGTCCCATAGAATCATTTGCGCTCTCAAGTACAGGAGGAGTCATAAAACTTTCAGGCAGCGACGAATTAACAGCAAACTGTGCTGCAAGCAAATTGGCTTTATCGATTGAACTGACAAAAGGAGTATCGTTAAAGACGAGCGTTGGAACCGAGGACGAGGTGGTGTTTCGTATGTTTTTTACAAATGACCAAAAATTTTTACTACCTTTGGGACATTGTAGAATTTTTTGCCGTAATTTTTGATCATGTAAAAATTTGGTTCGTCTAATATGAACGTTACAGGTCTTTCTAGCTTGTTGAAACTTTTTCCGGTTTTCCTCAGTAGGGTTGGCTTTATAACTTCGGAAGCTTACTTCTCTAACACTAATAACCTCTTTACAGCTCGAATCAAACCATGAGTTTTCTTTGGGTTTGATAGGTTTCACCCTATTCGGGATAAAATTTCTCATTCCACAAAGAATTAAGTTTGTAATCATATCTGCACTGGAATCTACGTCACTATTGAGGAAGCATAGTGACCAGTTAAAGTTCCTGAAGAAAACATTGAGACCGTCCCAGTTGGCTTTCTCATACTGCCAAACGGTTCTCTTGGGAGTTTTTTCTTTAACTGTGTTTTGGTGGCACGAGAAATTCGCAGATATGACACAATGGTCTGATGTGCCTAGAGGCGATAATACACTTATAGTGTATTTATCAGGGTCAGAGGTAAGAAACAAATCTAGAGTGTTGGCGGATTGACCTGCAACGTCAGGAATCCGAGTAGGCTCGTCGACCAGCTGAGTTAGGTTGTTTATCTCAGCAAAAATCTCGACATACCTTCCTTCGGGTGTTGTCTGACCCGAATAGCGTAGCCACGAAGAATTATGTACATTGAAATTGCCCGTAACAACGATTTCACTGTGCGGAAAATGGCAAATAATTCTCTGGATGGAGTCGGATATGGCATCGAATTCGTTGGAAGTCGAATTACTATACAAACTAGGACTACGATAAATAAAACAAGTATGGATGATGCGCTTATGGATGGTGAATTTAAACCACATGAAATTAAAGTTCGTATTCAAACATGAACCATATTGTGGTTGAAGCTGATAAGCTACATCACTGTATGTTCGACACGGCGAGACCCTGATGTGGAAAAAATAGAGGCACTAAGCTATAACCATGTAGGCTGAATTCCGAGTGATCGGTATTTTCCCCTACCTGGGTTTCACTTAGTGCCAAAACAGCTGGCCTGTTTTTCACAGTATGGACATATGCAGCACAAAAATTCTGCCTCAGTCCCCGAATGTTGCTGTAGTCAACCCTAAATTCACCCACCATTACAATAAACAGACATAAAAACCAAATCAGACAGTTATCTTGCTGATATAAAGTTTGGGCCCCAAATGACTTCACAGTACAATACTACTAGTGTTATGCCTAAAAAAGCAGTGTACTGATCCGCCCCTGGATACACAAAATCAATAACAGCAATTTATCTGATATGCTTCGGCTTAGTCCATCATAAGAATTGCATGTAATGATACATACATATACTACATATAATAACTAAGCCAAAGCACTGTGAGTGAAGTGGAAAGGAGAGATTAGGGATTACCGCTGTGCTATGAATGTTTGTGGTTTGAGCATCATAAACTTCGCTACACGGGTGCACTTTTGTTGTTGTTTTTATGCACTGGCACTTGGATTTGGATGTGGATTCGTCATTGGAAGCAGACTTAAGCCCGTATGATACTACATTTTTTTCCCAGTTTGAATGCACTCAAAATGGAACTAGAGTAGTTCAAACAATTTATAAGTGACAATACCGATATGAGTGATCGCATACACGAAAATCAAAGTACACATATCTAAGGTAATATCAGGAGCACCTTTCCAAATTTCAAGATGGCTGCCCCTTGTGTAAGTACACAGTAAACAAAAACAAATTTTTTGTGATTGTTTGAAATTCATTTTTTTTACTACATGTAATATATATGTATCTTGCACAATAACCACATTAAATGTAAAAAAGTCACAAAAAATGTATTAAAAATGAACATATTTCAGATTCTGGCAGCTTTTTTTTGACTTTTCAGAAATTGAAAATTAAAAATTATTTCAAAGTACACTGTGACTACAAAAAAAGTATACACTGGGCTCATGAGAACATTAGTTTTTCGTGTATATTTACTTTTGTGGGACATTGAAATTGTCAAAACATAATGCCCTTCTTTTAATAAAAATACTGATAACTCGTTTTCTCTCGGCTGACACTTAGACATGATTTAATGAAACAAAAATGAGAAAAAAAATTTAGTATCATACGGGCTCTAGCCAAACAGTATTGAGTTCCAACTATTTGAACGAGCGCCTCATGACAATCCGCATCAAGGCTCAATTCATATGCGTGCCCGTGCATGCCCCGCATGATAAGAAAGATAGATAGATATATATTTATTGAACAAAATAATATTTACAATTTGACTTATAATAACTAGTAAGATATGATGATATTATACATTTATTGGGATATAGGGGGCCTAATCTTATACTTTGTCTTAAGTTTAAAGGATTATAAAATATAAAATACATGTCAAAAAATTAAATCTAAAAGTCGGCTGACTTTATTGTCCTCGGGGTGTTCTGTCCCGGTTGTCAAGTTGTGGTTTTGGTGGGGGGATGGGTTGGCCTTTAGCCGCGGTGATATGCTGACCCTGTGTCAGCGTAGAACGAAACTGCTGGCTCGTTGTCCGTGATGATATTGTCAACCAGGATTTCCATCGTACTGAGGTGGTGTCGGGGTGTCGCTGCTGAGTGGCCATTCTTCTCATCAGTTGATTAGGGTGCCTGTTAGTGAGTTCTACAAGCTTCTTTGCTTGAAGCAGTAGGTACTGCATGATAAGAAAGATGAAAACACCAAAGACGTGTTCTACGAGCTTCTGGAGAAGACGTACGAGCAGTGCCCTAGCTATGACATTAAAATTGTGTTAGGCGATTTCAACGCGCAGCTAGGAAGGGAGGACGTTTTTGGTGACATTGTAGGAAAGCACAGCCTGCACGACACCACCTCCGACAACGGAATAAGGCTGATCGTCCTCTCTGCGGGACGAAACATGGTGGTAACTATAGTATGCAGTTTCCTCACCTCAATATCCGCAGGGGGACATGGAAATCTTTTGATCAATCAATCGTCAACCAGATTAATCATTGCGATCGACGCAAGGTACTCCTCCAGTATCATGGATGTCCGAACGTTCCGAGGCACCAACGTTGACTCGGACCATTACCTTGTTGTAGCCAAGGTACGGCTTTGGATATCTCGAGCACAGCCAAACCGAAGACATTCTTACAACAACACTGTCATGGCTGCCAGCTGTCAAAATCCCCTATCTATATTGAATCGCTCCCTATCACAGCATCAAGTATTACAATGCATTAGGGATAGGAACGAGCACTCCATATTATATATACTCAAAGGACGAGACTCGACGAGACTTTTTTAAGTCTCGTCTCGGTCTCGTTAAAAACGAAATTTTTCAGTCTCGTCTCGGTCTCATATAATTAAGTCTCGTCCCGGTCTCGCCTCCGAAAAACACGATTTCCGGACAACTTGTTGATTATTGGAATGAAATATTTTCGATTATAGTTTGAATAAGTGCAGAGGAAAATAAATATTTAACTGGAATTGGATTTTTTAATTCATAAGACTCTCTGTAATTTTCGGTCCAAATATACAGTCTCGTCTCGGTCTTGTCTCTGATGTTTAAAAGACTTTTCTCGTCCCGTGGCTAGCCCTACTTTTAAAGCTTTTCTCAAAAAGCTAATGAAGATTCGTAGTATGCACGCAATTCCTGTTGTAGTTATAGTGTCAATTTTTCTCAAATTTTATAAAAAATGAAGATATGTTTATATACTTCTTATATTAAGGCTAAACATTTGTACAATACATTCTTTATGTCTCGCGAAAAATCTTTGCAATTCTCATTGCAGCTGGAAAAAACTTAATTTATTGAGAAAAGATCCTATGACTCTAAGATTATGTGGGCACGCGGACAATAATAGTGATTCGGTTTTATATAAAACAACAATGCAAAAGAGAAAACGATGAAAGAAGATTTTTGGGCCCACAGTTTGGCATCAAAGCAAAGAAAGGCACGCCGCAACGGCTCGTGAAGAACCAGGGCCTAGTGACTAACAACTCGCAACCATTCCTGTGTGCGCCTGTCGACAGGAATGGAAGGGACCTATAATTTTATGCCGAATCCGAACGGCTAGACGAGAAGCACTTATTCGTGACAAGTGATACTTTTGGAGGATTTGTCAATTCCTCGCAAGAGGCAGTAGCCCTGAAAAAAAAACTTTTTTTTAGTTTTATAGGTGGACGAGGCTGGGAAGCGAACCCAGACCTCCAGCGTGACAGTCGAACACACTAACCATTACGCTACGGGCTACTACGCCGCAACGCTGGGTCAACATATATTTGTAAGAGTAGGTTAATCCGAGAAACCACACTTCTAATTTTAAAAATTCGTTTTATTTTGAAATGTAGTACTCAGAGGAAATGTCCTTTTGGTTGTTTTAAAGAGTGAGAAATGTATGGACGACGCAGTAATATCATACAAGAAAGTACAAATAAGCGATTGCATATTTTTAAAAATTATATAATTAATAGTAACATATTTTATTATAAAAAAAAGTGGGCATGTATAAAAAAAGACAAATATAGACAAACCATTATCTAGATTTTTCGAGCGATATACTTGGTGGGACAATTCCATGTTCCAAAACTTTGAATAATTAATTAAAAATAGAAATAAATACAAATCCAAAAATTAGAGCTATAAAAAAATCAGCATACAAAACATTTACCCACAAATTATTGCAATTGTTGTTCAAAATGTTAAGAATTCTTTTTAAGATGTTAATAAAATAAAATTGGGAAACATAAAAACAAAAACATAATAAGAACTTATTTGTTTTGTTTCTATTGGCTATTTCAGCTTTCGATCTAAAAATTGATTTGGATACTTTGTTAATATAAATTTCTATCTGCGGGGTTGGTAAGTAAGCCAGTCAAATTTCCAACGGAAAGTTGTTTTGCTTTGAAAAGTGATTTACCTAAATATTCCATCCAAAAGTGTTTTAAATTTTTGAATACAAAACAATTACACATAATTAGTTCATCTTAAATAATTCAATAATAATTTTCACCACAAAAATAACACTTGTTAAACTTATTTCCAAGTTTGATTTTTTGTACAACAAAATATATTTTTTTCCAAAGCCTTTTGTCAGGTTTGGAGAAAAAATTTATTTTTTTTACATTTTTAAGTAGAAAGCAAAATCACTCAATAACAAAACACCCAACATCTTAAAGACGAAATTAATAGGCAATATATTTGTGGCACAAACGTAAGAATAGGGATTTGTGCCAATGCGATTAAAATGGTGGTTAAATTTAATCCATAGGAAAATTGTGGCGTTTCTACAATTTAGCATGCATTCAAGTAGGGATCAAATTAATTCTTTTTTTTTGAATGCGATTGATACACGGCTTTGGAAGTATAACCAATACCATGAAAAAAGTCAGTTAAATCGAAATCTGGCGAAAATTTTTACTTTTGGATGTTTTGTTTTTGAGATCAAAAACACAAAAATATAATACATCCAACCTCTCCCCCTTTGATACGTACTGCGAAGTGTAGTCTATCGAAATAAGGTATGGAGAAAAAGGAGGCGGAACAAGACAGCATACTTAAAGGCACTTTTAAAAATGCTGATGCTCCAAATGCATTTGATAAACAAATAACATATCTCGACCTGTGACGTCAGTGTTCTTAAGCGGTGGAGTGCGTAGTGCACACGACTGCTAAGACTGAGCAAATCTGATATGCGTGGGTTCGAATCCTATGGTGTGCATACAAAAAAAGTTTTTCAAATAAAATTGGATTAAAGCTCAGCAAACCACGAAATAGCTATATCTCCAGCCAAACAATTGGTGGTAGCGCCTTTAAGTTGTTGTTGTTGTTCAAAAATTCAATGAAATTGACGGAATAAAGAATGTTCAAGCCTAATAAGCTGACATTCTAGTACTAATAGTACAATAATAACATACATAATATGTGTGTAAATGATGAAAAATGAAATATGACACGAAAAAATCAAACAAGTGGGCTAAAATAAATATTATTTAATTTCATGAGCTATGGACAGAAAAAAACAGGATTAATTTTTGTTTTCATTTACATTTTTGGACAGGAATGAAGGATATGATTAAACTGCTAAAGACAATTTCATAGGAAACATAAAATATATCCAATGCTAACCCGTTTTTTGCTGCCAAGTTGCTTCAATTCCATTCCATTTGTATTAACATCGCCATTGCTAGTTTTACTATTAGACTGACCAGCAGTTGTAGTTGCATTACTTAGGCTATTATTCCTTATACTATTCGTTGTATTTAGGTCCACGGAGAAGCGTGACGTAGTTGAATGCACACCGGGATCTACAACGGTTTTAGCAGTAGCGGGTTCTATTTTCCCTTCGCCAGATAATACTTTACCATTACCAGATGGCTTTATATCACAGTTGTGGTTCATGTTGACAGTTGTTACAACTGTCGATGTTGACAAGGATGGGCTACCGTTGGCTGATATTTTCGGTGCTGAATTCTCATCGTTCAGATTATTCATTATTGCTGTGGTCGAAATTGGAAGAATTGCACGGCGCTGAATCGACTTTTCATCACCTTCATCGCTTTCAGTTTCGTTGTTATTGTTGTTGGCTGTTGTGGAAAACGTTTTTTGTTTCCGCTGACGGTGATGCATTTTTGCATTGGAGGAAAGTCGGGTACTAATCACATCGGAAATAGTAGTGGTATTGCTGTTTTTCCGCTTACTCTTGGTAACATCAGTTTCTTCGTAACCCCCATGCATTTTGCGCTTGAGCTATGATGTAATTATGAATGTTATAACATCGGTTTAATTTTGTTGTTGTTGTTTGAATGAAGGAAATAAATGTTTATTTGCGTATGAAAGCGAGAGCCAATTTATTATTGTGACGAAATAAAATTAAATAAAAAGAAAATGAAATATTCGTAAACAATAAATTATATAACTGTTTAAAGTTTTTTTTTTATTATTAGTGTATTAAAAATCAATGCTGGTAAATTTAATTTTAAGAATTACTTAAGGTTAAGGTTTTTCATTTAATAATAAAACAAAAAAAAAATTCATTGACCTTCTATAGATTGATTTTGTTGGTTTTAAATAAGGACAATTAAAGCAAAATTAAAAACAATTTAATACACGATACTCAAGCAAATTAAGTATGATAATAGGCATTTTCGCACGCAAATTCGATTTTATTATTATACTATTTATGTATTTGTTTTTGTATAGTGTTAACTTGTTTTCAATTGTTCACAAATACTTTTAGATGAATAATTTTTGTAACCATATTGTAAAATTAAATTATTTCGTGTCCTTAAAACTATTAGGCTTGTTTCGCTAGGCCCATACTGTACAGTTTATTGCCAAACATAGCAATAACATTTTTCAATGTTCAAACCTATTTTTTTTTTTTTTTTTTTGCTTTTATTGAGAGCAACATTTTTCTATGGTACTTTTATGCAAAATGCGATGTGTATTTAGCAAATCGGTGATATCGGAACTCCATTATTATATAAATAATTTTAAACAAAATTATAGGTGATTAATTATGAGTTCATGGTACAACATTTTGATACAGAATATAAACGTTTTTTTTCAATTTTTTCCCATTTTGCCAGCAAAACAACACTACAAAATTACACAGCTTTGACGCGAATATAATATATCAGATATAATATATCATAGTGTATCAGACACACTTTATTTTATTTCTAAATTGCAGAGAGCATTATTAAACAAACACACAAATTTGGATTTATATATTAAATATGTACATATAAATATATTAATTGTTCCTATTTTCCTGATCTTTTTAAATAAATAAAATTTGATTTTTGTTAGGAATCAAAGCTTACTTTTTAGACTATTTTTTCGAAATAAACAAAATTTTTTTCAAGATTATCCAATAAAAGCTAGAGCAATACACAATCAAAAATTTTAAAAAGTCCTTTGAAACTATACGAATAAGCCAAAACGAATACCTTCCTAGATCCTGAATTCCAAAATGAAACGACGCGTGCGCGATTTTTAATAACAAAAAGCCCTACTTCATTCGGAATTTTGGCATTCGGCATTTGATATAACATTTGATATTTTACATTCAGGAGCTAAATCTAATAAATTACATATTTATATTATAATAGTTTTGAGTTATTTTTCCAAAATGTAAAATATTAATTTTTTGTCAAAATACGCAAATATTTAAAAAAAAAAACTTATTTAATTTTGTTTAATAAGAATATACTATAAGTAATATACTAGCAAGATACATATATTACAGGTAATTTCACTAACGTGTTAATTTTTGTTCAGTTCTACGCATGTTGTCAAAATCAATAGTAAAAAAATTGAATTTCAAACAAACATCAAAAATTTGTTTTTGTTTACTGTGTACTTACACAAAGGGCAGCCATATTGAAATTTGACAAGCTGCGCCTGATTATACCATAGATAAGTGTACTGTAATATACTAGTACTGTACTATTTATCGTTTTTATTTGAAAACACTATAACAAAAGTTAGTATACTAAATATTCGACTTTACTTATTAAAGTGTTGGAGTAAACGAGTTTAATTACTCAAAAGAATGGATTTTAGTTACAAATTGTTAATTACAACACAAAATTACCATGAAGTGATCGTTTTGATTAAAAAAAGAAGATAATATTAAATGTAGGTATGAGCAAAAGATTTTTACAAACATGAAAAAGAAGAAAATTAACTCAAAATTTGGGAATGCTGAAAATTAGGCTTGTGATCTATTAGATATTTAATTTTAATTATAACTTAATGCCAACTTACCTCATCCTCTCGTTTTCTCAAATCCGATTGCACTTCTTCCAACTCTTCTTGTGCGTCAGTAGCCTTCATATAATAGCCGTCTTTGAGCATTTTTAATCCGAATATAGCAAATAATGCTGTTGAAATGTAGTATGTATAAACCCTAGGAATAATAGTTGCTGCCATGCCAAAAACTGCCGAGAGAACAGTCATGAGACCGAGCGCGGCAATGGCGCCCACAAAAACAGTCAGTCTTGCGTGGCGCATAGCCATAATGGCAGCAATAAAGAAAGTCTTATCGCCTAATTCACTAACTAAAATGACTGAAATCGATGCGATGAATGCATGAATGAAACCAAGATTTTGCGCACTTGTAGTGCCCTTGGTACTTGGAGTTTCGATTTTGTGTTCAATTGGTGAATCGCCTACATTTTGTTCATTCATATTGGGTTTCAGAGCGTTTTCGGGATTAATTGGCATTTTCTAAAAACAAAAACAAACAAACAATTTTTATTATTTAATGTTTTTTTTAAAATTAACTTACAGTTTCTTCTTCAGTTTGTAACACACCAGTTTCTTCGAATCCCTGATTCAATTCTGCAAGACATACTGTTGAAAATGTAAGAACCACCATCAGGGCCATGAGCAGGTGGTATTTAGCGGAGCGCTTCAAATAGACATTGTGCCTGGTTGTTTGCCAGAAATAGGATTGATTCTGTGACATATTGTTGGCTATTTAACCAAATAATGTTTATTGGTAAAATATTTGTCTATAAAGAACAGAACGTTAAACGTTTCCAATATCACAGATTAACCAAGTTAGTTTCGAAACTTTTGTAATTTAAATTACTATTTTGGACGTAAGATGAAGTTATACCTGCAAGAGAAGATGAAATTTATTATTATTGCAATAATGTTTTGCATAAGTATTAAAGATTGAATGACGGTGGAAAAAGAAGGATTTAATAAAATACTTTCAGTTAAATAGTTCGTGTTACCAAATACAAAAACATTCGTTCAATCAAGTCTTGAATCGGAATTGAAGATTTTCCATCTTACCATCTAGCTTAAGAGTTTAATCGGTAATGGCGGATACCTTAATAAATATTAAAACAAATTATAAGATCTTTCTTAATATCAGACACTCCATAAAGTTTATCTTATCATTTAAATGAGACTCAAACAAAGTGCTGTAATTAGTTTATCTTTGTTAGATTATACACCCATTTGCTTGTTTATACATTATGTGAAATGTCACTGACTTTTAAAATTAATTTAATTTTTTTAAATTTTTTTTACTACTAACAAAGCAAATTAAACAAATACATAATGTATATATTAATTCAATAAATATTTATGTATTTTTCAGCAATATTTCAATTGTTGTGCTTAGTTAATTCCGTCGCTGAATAACAATTTTTAAAGTATGTTGTTTTCTCCAAATTAAATCTTTGAATAACAAGTAGTATAAACAACTTGCTTAAATATTTGCTTTTTGATTGTTATTACCATTTATGTGCAAGTAACTCCATGTTCAAGAAATTATAATTGGACGCAGATAAGGTAGTCTTTTTAAACGTAATACTCCCTGTTTGTTTTTTTAATTTTAGCAATGAGTTATTTTAATGTGAACCCACTACAAGAGAATTTTAAGCAATATTTGAAAGTGATATGAAAAACGAAATTTATGAATGGATTTTGAAAGCATTATAAGTTGGATTTCGTATTGTATCCAATACTCTTGCTTATCTTCATATATGATCTATTTCTTGTATTTAACATCTATTCTACTTCATTTTTTCGCTGACGATATCACTCTCAGCTTATCATATTCGTTTCCCAGGTTCACAACCCTGTTCTTTGGGTGTGGAAATCAAATGCCATCGTATGATAAGTTCATTAAATTCCAATCTTGACAGATGTGTACAGTGGGTTGATTTAATGATTTAATGCTTCGAAACACGCAAAGTTGTCTTCTGTCAAGGGCAATATATACCACCAATTCAATTAGTAATGAATGGCACTTGTATCGTGGAAAATTAAAAGCTTCCTATTGTGGGTATGTGTATTACAGACCGTCTCTTATGAAATGGTCACATACTCGATGTAGCCGCAGACGGAGCCAAATGCTTAGATTTAGATAAATATAAAACAAATCGAGTGGTGACAGCGAGTTGACAGGAATTCAAGGTATGACCGGAATGTGAGTACGTGGGTTCCACAGGACAATCTGTTCGTTCTTTAGTTCGTTCTTTAGTTCGTTCTTTATTAATTGGAATAGCCTTACATAGTTAGATACAATATCTTTTTTTATAGCGCAAGCTTTATACAAAATTCAAATTTGTGTTAAATTACATATATACATATAAATTTAAAAAAAAAAAAATCATTTAAAATAAAAAAAAAAATTAAAAAGTTAAAATAAAAATAAAACTAACAATTATGTAAATGAATTATAAAATATCCAACCATCTCAATTTAGTGTCCATTAGTACTGTCTGAGTTTAAGTGTAAACAAGGCTGAGCAGCTTATCATTCTAATACTACGTTTCCACCAACCACTAAACCGAAATTTAGGTAATGAGATTTGTTTGGTGTTTCCACTGCACAAAAAGAGGATTATGGCAAAACATTCAAATGTTGTTTGGTTTTTTTGATATGAGGTGGAAGTGAGATAGATAGTTTTTGTTTACATTTCCATCTGTCAATAAACGAAAATAGGGCGGTTCCACAATTATTCTTCGAAAACAAAGTTTGTTTGATTTGACAAACTAATGTTTCCAAGTAGATTTGAATGAGTTTTATTTGAAATCTTCATTTGAGGAGATTAAAATTTGTAAATCTTGTATATTTCAAGGAGGTTGGTGATAATCTTGCTAAATCTCGGTTTAGTGTCTGGTGGAAACGTAGTATAATAACAGATTGGGGTAGGGAATTCCATTGTCTTATAGCATTTATGAAAAAATGACGCTCTGATATAAGAAACCCAAATCGTACGGTTATGTGAAATTGAATACAAGTGTATGGCATATTCTTTTGGCAGTCAAAGGTTGAAATCAGAAGAATATGGTGTTATGTTAATTTTGTTAGATGTAGACATTTTTCTAGACCATCCGATCAGAAAATCTTAATAATATTATAAATGTGAAAGAATGTTTGTGTGTCTGTTCCACTTTATCTAAGAAAATACTGAAATGATAAAAATAAAATAAAAATCGGGTGGCACAACGGCTTATGAAGAACCAGGGCCTAGTGACTAACAACTCGCAACCATTCCTGTGTGCGCCTTTCGACAAGAATGGAAGGGACCTACAATTTTATGCGAATCCGAACGGCTAGACGAGAAGCACTTATTCGTGACAAGTGATACTCATGGAGGATTTGTCAATTCCTCGCAAGAGGCAGTAGACCTAAAAAAAAACTTTTTAGTTTTTTAGATGGACGAGGCTGGGAAGCGATCCCAGACCTCCAGCGTGACAGTCGAACGCACTAACCATTACGCTACGGGCTACTACATACTCAAATGATTGACTTGAAAATTTGTGGATAGAGAGCTTTGATGTAGGGAATGGACATAGGCTAATTGTTTATTTTCAAAAATTTTAAAAAGTGCAACAAAAAACAATTAAAATGCAAAAAATAGGGTTTTTATGAAAATGTTGGAGCTATACCCAATAGTTTAGACTATAAGATGGACATTAGTTAATGAACAATAAATGTTTCGTATTCATGATTCATTTTAGACATTTTTCAACAGTTTTTGTTGGACACCAGTGCATTAAGTAACACGCTTCGTGGGTTCTGAGACTCTTAACTCTTTTTTGGGTCGTTGCACTGCTTAGAGTATGTTTAATCGTCAGGAAGATGCCAATGTCAACATTTCCTTGAACCTTTGGTGGACGGCCTACTAAATGGAGGTACCAAAAGGTACTTTAGTCCAAGAAAAATTTAAAAAATGTCCCGAATGAATTATGAAAATAAAACGTTTCCAACCCCTACAAAAGAAAAAATGAAAGTTTCATTTAACTATTGTCATTTAAATCACTTTTTTTGCATTTAAATTGTTTTTTGTTGCACTTTTTTAATACAAACTTATGCCCAATAATAATATTTTTAATTTTTTTTTTTTAAAGCAGCTACATTTCTCAAAGCTGCAGCTGAAGTTGACGGCCCTGAAGTATGGTTAAAGGATTTAATTTCTTTTTGAGCAGCAGCATTTTTTGAAATTGGAATAAATGGTTCCCGTTAGTTTCGTCTGATGAAAAATCATCAACGAGAGCTTGGATGCAGGGAATGAACATAGGCTTATTACTTATTTTCAAAAATTTAAACAGCGCAATACAAAACAATTAAAATGCAAAAAATAGGGTTAACATGGAAATGTTGGCGCAATACCCAATAGTTTAGATTATGAGATGAACATTAGGTAATGAACATTAAATGTTTCGTATTCATGATTCATTTTAGACGTTTTTCAACAGTTTTTGTTGGACACCAGTACATAAGGTGACATACATGACTTTGAGGATGTATAATTGTCAGGAAGATGCCAACGTTAACATTTTCTTGAACCTTTGGTGGGTGGCCACCAAAGGCACTGTTATCCAAGAAAAACAGTTTAAAAATGTCAGGAATTAATTAAACGTTTTCAATCCCTACAAAAGAAAATCCAAAAGCAGGCCACCAAAGGCATTGTTGTCCAAGAAAAACAGTTTAAAAATGTCAGGAATTAATTAAACGTTTTTAATCCCTACCAAAGAAAATTCAAAGTTTCATTTAACCATTATAATTTAAATCACTTTTTTCCATTTTTATTGTTTTTTGTTGCACTGTTTTAAAACTTTTAAAACAAAAAACTAGCCCAATATGTAAATCAAATTTATTAATAATAAATTCTTGACTATTTTGTCATATAAATCATTTATATTTTATTCTATATTTTTTCTTTTCCTTTTAAAAGCAGCTGCATTTTTAGTGCTGCTGCTAAAGTCAATGGCCCTGAAATATGCGTAAAGGACCCTCTGTCTTCTTTTTTTTAAGTTGTTGATCGAGAAATTGTTTCATTTTTCCAATTTATTTTTTCTGATAAAAAATCATCATCAATTTCTTGGATAACAGTGCCTTTGGTGGCCTACATTTGGAAGGCCACCCACCAAAGGTCCAAGAAAATGTTAACGTTGGCACCTTCCTGACAATTATACATCCTCTAAGCAGAGCAACGACCCAGCCTATCATGTCCACAAAAAATATGTTGGAAATTGTTTATCTGCAACAAATAAATTAATACACTTATAAAATGAATTTTATTATTACAAAGCGTTTTTATTTAACATATATATTCTTCTTTTCTTCAATAATTTTATTTTATTTTTTGAGTAAATTTTTTTTTATTTTTGAGATGATCTTTGATATTTTCTTTAATATTTTTTTCTCAATTCAAAGTAGTTAGATAGAATGAAACTCACCCTATAGTGCTGATAAAATAAAACTTTTAAATACAATTGGCATTACCGATAGTATAATTTGGAAATGACTTTAAATAATGAAACAACACATGAAAAAAAAAGAATTTTAATTCATCAAAAGTCCAATATTTAGTGTTTACTTAAATATTTAAGTCATACCATGTACGATTTACTGATAAAATGGTCAAATGCACAATATGTACAGGTACACCATCTTCGTCCAATTTATCACGTACGGCTTCACCGTAAAATGTATGTAAAACATACAAAATGTGTCTGAAGCGTGCATTCTTATAGATAATAATTGTTAAATTATATATTTTCAATATAGGGTGCCTCTCAGGAAAGCCATTTTCCTTAAGATAAACCATATAGAAATATAAGTGTGTTTCAAAAAGAATCCTTTGTTCAATTTAAGGGTAGGTTTCCCTTGCATTTTTATGTTAATGCGTTGACTGATTTGTTATTTGTGAAGGTAATTTGTTGTTAAATTTTGGTAATTAATAAATATACGCACAAACGTACATCATTAAAAATTATATAAATAGTAAATTCAATGCTTTTATGAAGAGAAGAAGTGATTTATTTTTTTATAAAATGGGACTCAATTTTTATAAATTTAGGGCTGCTATTACAATACATTTTTTATTATTTTTTTTTTTTGGCTTTATGAAAAAAGTAAACATGTTTTAGGGATTAACCCTTTAAAAAAAAAAAATACAAGGAAAAAAAAATCATGTGAAATTGTTGAAATTATATCACTTTGAACGAATGTTTTTCAGTATAACTTTTGCATTTTTCATTTTTTTCCAATGAAGTAAAAGAAAGATTATAGATTATGGATTCAGGCATACAGTGAATTCTTTTGAATTCATGTGTAGCTTGTTAAACAGGGTGTTTTAACAGAAAAATTGCAATATTACCACTTTTTAACTTCAAAGTCATGGGCTTCCCAGGTTTAATTTTAATATTTTTGATGTTCATTCTTATAATTAGTCGTTTGAATTATCTAAGGCATAGACCTTTCAAAAAAAAAATTATTAACTTTCTCATTAAAAATAATCATTTAAAATTTCAAGATGTGCAATGTTACTGTGAAAAAAGAAGAACAGATTTAAATTATTTTGATAATAGTTTTTTTTTATATTTTTTCTATTAGATTCAATTAAAAAAAAGTTATAACATCCATTAGTTTTTTTTATATAAATTTTCAAAAAAGGTCTTTTTCGCTATTTTATACCAAAAAATTATTTCCACACGCACACAAAGAAGTTTGCAGTTCAGAAGAAATCCACTATATTATTTTGTTCTTGTTTTTTGTCATTATGAATGAAGTTTTTTTTTCTTTTTCGATTTCTTTCTTTTTCGATTTCTAATTAATAATTTAATTTAATATAATATTAAGGTATTTTTAACTTAAAAAATCGAAATAAATAATTATAATTTAAATTTTTTAAATACATTTTTAAATGCAGTTTTTTAAAGGACCGATAAATCAATCAGAATTCCCAAATTTAGAATAATTGTAATAGTTCCAGAGAAAAAAATAAAATGTGAAAAGTGTAAAGTTCCCACAGATATTTGTATGAGAAAAGTATGACCTTAGAGGCACGTGTTAATGACTTCGGAAAAATTTTGTTTGGTCAATATTTTTTTCTTTCGGCATAAACTTTCGTTTGACGGTGTGTGCTATCCAAAAATATGAGTTTGGGAAATAACGGACACTCTACTGTATATAGCACCTCCTAAACGGTCCGAGATAGACCCCCATTCAATGATAAAAAATGCTTTGTTTTGACCCCTCTAGAAAAAACCGGTATCAATTTTTGAGACAAGAGTTATCGTACTCTCCTCGCGAACTTTTTTCTAAATCTAATTTCCCACATTTCAAGAAAAAAATCATCAATATCAGAGCAATTCCCCCAGGTTCCGAAATTCTCCGATTCTTTTGTTTTTACCAGTTCCACGAAAAGAATTCTCAAAAAAAAATTAAAATAGAAAACAACATCTTTTCAATTGTAAAAATTAAAAAAAGTTGACCAACAAAAGAAATCCAAGCAAAAACATCTCCAAGGATAACAAAAATACCCACTTGCTTTATAAGATTCGAACCATATGCAAAACACAACGACAAAATATCTATGTAGGTACCTACCTAGCCAAAAAAAAAAATCAAGAACCTCTTTACAAACAAAATCAAGAAAAAATGTGTATACCTATTTCTATCCCTCGCTCTGAGAGAAAAAAAGATCAAGAGGAAAGCTAGAGTAATTGGAAATTCGAAATTTTGACTTTGATAATGAAGAAAGTAACGTTCTTTGACTAATACATTGAAAAGCATTTACATGAGTTTTGAGTTGGCTTCTGAAGGGAACCTACCAGTGGTGGAAATCGACCTTTTTCGATTGTACTGAACGCTAAAACAAAATAGAACTGAAAAAAAAAGACCAAATAGTACTCGGCTCTTTTAAATTGATTAAAGTAAATAAACACACAAATTGAAAAACAAAACTTATTTATTAACAAGAATAACAACAGAAACAATTAATTTGTTAAACAAAAATGTTAAGGTAACATTAATAGGAATAAAGTAGTGACCCGTAGCGTAATGGTTAGTGTGATGGACTGTCACGCTGGCGGTCTGAGTTCACTTCCCAGCCTCGTCCGCCTTAAAAAACTAAAAAGTTTTTTTTTCAGTGCTATTGCCTCTTGCGAGGAAATGACAAATCCTCCAGAGTATCACTTGTCATGAATAACTGCTCCTCGTCTAGCCGTTTGGATTCGGCATAAAATTGTGGGTCCCTTCATTTCCTGTCGACACGCGCACACAGAAATGGACGCGAGTTGTTAGTCACTAGGCCCTGGTAGCCGTTGAGCCACCCAATTTATTTATTTTATTTTAATAGGAATAGAGGAACTTCTTTTTTTATATTTAGGCTTATTTTTCAGTGTTGAGTTAAACCCGAGTTACAGCCCTATTCTGCCGTCATGAGGCTCAGAGGTCACAATTTTTGTGAGTTTGTTTTTGTATAAGGCTGTCACAATTTCGTATTCCGTGGAAGCCTTCATAAGAAACCTCACAAGAGTTGTGATCTGCCAAGGAGCAGAGATCATAGATTTTAAGTTTTTGTAAGGCGAGTTTACCAAGAGTTATGCGGTTATTGTCACTTGTGAGGCATTAGTGAGGTTGCCCGAATAAAGCTGTTAGTTAACTCTGGAAATATACCTGTCAGTTACGTCAATAAGCAGTTTTTTAATTGAGGAAGAATGACGAATTTCTTAAGGCTGAACTACATAGACCTACTTTTTGGCAAAAGTAAAAAACTGAGAATTTAAAATGTTCGCTGAAGAAACCTGTTTGCAAAAAAACACACGAATATTGTTCACACATATAAATAAAGCTACCATACACAATTTTTAAATGATTTTTTTGTTTGCAAGCAGGTGTCTTCACCATAGATATTTATTTCTCACTTTTGTACTTTTTGTCAAAAGTAGGTCTATGTAGTTAAGCCTTTAATAAGCACGGAAAACAAAATATCATAAACATTGAGTTAAAATTTGATGAGTTAACTCGAGTTTAACTTTAACCCTGCACTGAAAAACTGGCCCCCCTAGAGGTTTGTGACTAGACTACGCTTTAAATGATATACACAGCACGAGTAATTAGGTAGGATGGAGGGGATTTGAAAGGAGATACCGATGCACATTGGTGTTGAATATGTGAAAATCATAATGGGAGTTGAAATTTGGGCTGGGTAGAGCATTCCACATTCGTGTTGCGACTAAAGAAAGAATCTGTACTTAACATTACGTCCGAAGTTGTCTCAAGGGTAAATTGATGGGCGTTCCTAGAAACACGAGTATAACGGTTGAATTGAGAAAAGAATCAGAATTTATTTTTGTGGAATTCGACTGGGCTATTTATTCTACACGGTTTTTGATTCCCCATTGGACTCTCGAGATCAGAATTTAATGAGCTAATCATACGCTGCTGTTGAAGTTCCACATCCGAAAGACATGGATGTGAATCCAGAAACGAGTATGAAATTTTAAATGTACTGTTGTCAGCAAAACAATTAAATGGCATACAAGTTTTAGATAAAAGATCGTTTATGAATATAAGGAAGAGGGCGGGACATGGGAGACACCCTGGGGCACACCGGCATTTATTTTGAAGATAGCAGACTTAATACCGTCAAATAATTTTTAATCCAACGAAGATGATATTCATCGATGCCAAATGTACGCATTTTCGGTAAGAGAGATTGATGCCAAACTCTATCAAATTCGATTGAAATTTTAAGCGCAAAAATCTTATGCCGGATTTACACGAATGGCAAAGTTGCCAATATTTCTGCCAAAAAAATGGTAACATAAATGACAGAAACAATTTTTTATGACATACATTTACACGAGTTCAAATAATGGCAGATTTCTCAATAAGAATTAGCAAGTTTATTCTTTTTCTAGAATAGCATTATTTGGAAAATGGCGTCAGTAAATTGCTTACATATAGCCATATTATTGGCAGCATTTTATGCCAAATTCTCTCTGCCATTTTTTTGGCTAAAATATTGCCAGTATTAGAGCGTTTACACGATGCAGCATTACTTTCTTCAAAACTATGTAGGTAAAGATTTGTGCCACTATTTATAGTTAAGATAAGAGAAAATTAACTAAAGGAATAAATAAATTTTGTACAAACAATTCAAAATAGTACTGAAATTGGCCAAGATGTACTTACGTACTGAGAAAATCAAATAGTACTGGATTCAGTACAATAGTAAGCCTTTTTCCAACAGTGGAACCTACCCTTAAGGGTGGGTCTACCTCAGAAGCAAACTCAGAACTCATGTAAATGCATTTGAATGTATTAGTGCGATTTTCTTCTTAGCAAATTAAACTCTCTTGTAATATTCTTTTCTCAGAGCCAGATGATGCCAGCCACAGAGAGACATATACTCATATATGTACATGCTATGCATACCAGACAGAGTTGCACAAGCGCACACATGCATACATTATATTTATGTGCAGAAAGAACCTACTGAGACTGAGCGACGGCGACATGGCACGTTGCGAATGAGTTTTTTTTTACTATCGTTTTGTCGTTTGGAATTTGGATATGAGAATATTTTATGTATGGATGAGCGAAGGAGGCGAGATAGGTTTGCGGTTTGGTTGCGGTGGATTTTTTTGCTTTATCATTTTACCAAATGCATGTACGGGTATAGACTGTAGAGTATATGGAGAAGGAGATGTAAATATAGATGCAAAAAGGTACCTATACAACTTGTCCACTATTTTTCAAAATAAATTTTCCTGTTTTTCCCTGACTTTCCCTGACTTACCCTGACCAAAAAATCAAAAAAAAAAATTTTTTCATGAGTAGGTTACGTATTAATATTGCACAAATATTGCACAAAGTGGTAGAAAATGTACTTGAATTTTGAACTTGAATTTATTTAGTTATCAACTGTACATGAAAGCTTAACTTATAATTAGTACAGGAAAAAGTTTACATTTGTTTGTTTTACATGATAAAAAGAATTATTTAACAGAAGAAAAAGAAATATATACAAAAAAGAAAAAAGTGATTAGCACTTACACAATAGTCTTTAAGAAGAAAAAAGTAGGTAAATAATTACATTAATTTTAGATAAATTAGCATAAAAATCATTAGTAGGTTTCTGAAAAGTGGTTAAAAAGTATGGCGCAAAATTTTAGTTGATTTAGTAAGATGTTAAATCATTTTTAGTATACTACTAGGTTAAAAAGTGTATTTTGCTAATTTTAAACGAGTTTAGCATCATATTATCTCCTAACATTTTACTAAAGTTAAAATCACCGAATGGCTATTTTATCTTTTTAGTATGGTACTAAATCCATATGACACTTTGACGTTTAAAATTGTCAAAATCAGGGGTGTTTGTGAATTTTTTGCACGAGCTGTCATTTTTTTGGACGTGTTCAGCTGAATTTTATGAAGGAAATTAGTTTAGTATGATACTAGTTAAAAAGTATTTAAAATTAAGAAAATTTTAGTAAACTGTTAAAGAATTAATAAAATGTTAAGTAGTATCATACTAAATCCTTAATAATAGACTGTTTAAAATTTTGCGCCTATGTTTTTAAATTGGTTTAAGTAAATTGATTTTGTATGTCTTATGGGAGTAGGTTCCACAGATAAATCGCAAATATAAAAAAATGCCGAAAACTTATTAAAAATTTATATCTGGGTAAAATAAATTGTAAAGTTCTTTCAGATCTCGCGGGTTTAATTAGGTTGAATAAGTAATACGGAGTTTCATCTACAACGATTTTTTGCAAGGTGAGAACTGTTCGGAAGTTTAAGTAGGCGTTCAAAGAACATCCAATAATTTTCTTAACATAGCCTGAAATATGTTCACAACGTTTCAAGTTAAAATCATATCTGGCACAGCTATTAAAAGCGACATTTAGTTTTCTACCGCATTCGTTATCCAAGTTGGTAAATAGCTCGCAGCCATATGATATAATCGGTAAGATAAAAGCTTTAATTAATTTTATTTTAACTGTAGTTGAAAGAAAATTAGTAGTTGGTCTAAGTCCACGTAATATACCATAAATATTAGATACCAATTTATTTATGTGATCGGTCCAGTTAAGTTGTTGATTAAAGATGATTCCAAGATTTTTAAAGTTGCATACAAACTCAATTCTGGTGTTATTAAGGAATAAAGGTGGAAGTGAGATGCTTATGTTTTTTGTTCGGCTAATTATTAATGCCTTCGTTTTAGTTGGATTCAGCCTCAAGTTGTTTTTTTCTGACCATTCATATATAGAACAAAGATTGTCATTCATTTTTGAAAAATCTAATTGAAAGGAAGATTTGGGAAATAAAATATATGTTTGAACATCATCAGCAAATATATGATACATGCAGTTTTTAATATATTTCGAAACATCGTTAATAAAAAGGGTAAACAATAACGGACCCAAAACCGAGCCTTGCGGGACACCTAGTCTTACAGGCAGAGCAGACGAAAATTTATTTTCACAAAAAACAGTTTGATTCCGATTTTCAAGATATGAAGCTGAGGCTTCGAAACCAAATTAACATGCAAGTTTTCGAAGAAGAATTTGGTGGTTCACTGAATCAAATGCCTTTGAAAAATCAAGAAAAACCATAAGTGCCATCATGTCACTATCGATACCCGAGCGAATGTCTTCGGTTACTTTAAGCAAAGCTGTAATGCAGCTGTGTTGACTTCTGAACCCAGATTGAAATTCTGTTATAAGCTTGTTTTCCCTTAAATAATGTTTTATTTGTTTGCTTATTAATATTTCGAGTACTTTACTGAGAAATGGGAGGATAGCAATTGGCCTAAACTCGAGGACATTAGACGTAATTTTTTTAGGAATTGGTAGTATTTTGCAATTTTCCAAGCATCGGGAAATATACTTGTAGTAATAAGAAGATGAAGAAATTTAAATATTAAAATATTGAAATTACTTCTGTTTTAAGTGGAGTAAATGAATAAAATTCATCTTAGTAGTAATTCGTCTTAGTAGGGTATAACAGACTGACTGAAGAGCCCACTGTTATACCTTGGGCGAAACACAATAATTTCTGGAGTTGAGGTCACTTGTACTTTTTAATTGAATTATACTTGTAGTAATGCAAGTATAAAAAATGTGCGTAATTACTTTCAGGAGAACGAATTTTAACAAAATCAGGTTCAACATTAATTGATTGGAAGTGCCGATAAGTGAAAGTGTGTACCGATTCAAAAGATTGAAAGACATCTAAAATCAAAAAGATCAAATCGTGGTGGGAAAATCCAGGAACAGAAATTTGATCAAAGTGAGTGATCATATCAGTATTAGAAACCAGAAAAATATCCAAAGGCGAAGGGGTTTTGTTGGGCATGAAATGTGTAGGATTGGTTGGGTTAACAAAGAGAAAATTTAAAGATTTTACTATATTAAAAAATAAAAGATTTTGATCTCCCAGTATATTCAAATTTATGGAATGGAGTTAATTAAACCTTAGGCAAAAAGAACTATATGTATATATATATCTTTGCGATGTTAAAATTTAGTAGTTTATTTTTTTTTTAAATAAATCAAAATGTATTAATTCAGGTATGCAGAAACAGTATCAAGAAATAAGTTAAAGAAATAATCGTACTTGAAATATAAACTTGAACGCGTTGGTTGAACCTCACAGTCAAAGGACAATGGACAAATTGGGCCCAGCACCAATAAGAACGGCCTTCATATCATATATAGGTATTTGTTTATGCATTCCTTATCCGTTTCTCCAAATTCGCTGTGTGACAAAAGTTATTTAATTTTGATTAAAATGAGTTTTAGGGTAAACAAATCCTTTTTTCCTTAGTTTTTCTTTAATATGTTGTGTATTTTTCGCTCGATTAAAGCCATTTTTGGAATTAAGTTCTTTGAACCCATGATAGTATACAAGCATCAATTTTATGCAAAAAGCAGTTTTTGGAGCATCTAATTTGTAAAAAAAAAACAAATATTAGTTTTTAAATAATATTTTTGGTGTCAAAACCATCTCCTCCATCAAAAAATATCAATTTTTACCTCATTTGTCAGAATAAAAATAGGTATTGTTTTTAATCTTTTGCAATTCGTAAAAGTAAGACAAAACAACTTACAAAACGACCCTCAAAACCACCATTATATATTATTATAAGGGGTTGAAATATTTTTAGCTTATTCCTTATTTAGTTAAATTGTTATTACATTTAAAACAGGCTGACGGCACAAAATATTAAAAAAAAAATTATAAACAAAAAATTTAATATTTTGTTCGTTTGGTACCTACTAAAAGATTTTTAAGTCAGTTTCTTACCTATTTAAAGTTACTTTTAAGTTAGTCTCTTTTTTATCATATACAAAAATCACAAATCCAGGTCCTTGTTCTACACAAAAATCACTTAATAGTCCAAAATCAAAGCCAGGTCGTCGTTAGCTGCGTTAACCCAAATTTAGAGGCTTCAAACTTGAGTAAAACTTAACAGTTTATAACAAATGATACATGAATTTGAAGTAGAAATTTATAATCTAAATTCCTGTGTTAAAATGTTTGTTCAATTCAAATGTTTGTATTTTAAAAGTTAAAAGTTTAAACTGTTAAAAGTTGTATTGCAAAAGTTAATCAAAAATTGATAAATTTTGAAAAACCAAAACCAACACACTAATTGCTCTAATTCTCCTCTAAAATATTGCTAATAAATGTTAAGTGATTATGTCAACAAAAGCCAAACCAAAAAAAATGCAAACTGGAACATGCTTTTTGAAAGCATTTTATTTTTATAATTTCACCACGCCCATAAAATATTTTCAAATTTTAAAATTATAAATTTTGAAAATCCAATGAACATTTTGATATATAAAACATAACTGTGCGTTGATCACAAGCTTCACAAAATAATTTCATATATTAATATTTTACATTTGAAATATTTTTACAGAGAAATCCAGAAAAAATTTTAAAATTGTCAATTTGTCTGCATAAAATTGGCTATAAATCGGAAAGTACTTATCCGAATTTCAAAATTTAGAAAGGTCATTGCCTCACTATTTAAATACATACAAAACATTAATAGATGTCCGTACAATTTTAAAGACTAATATGCTTAAACATATTTTGATTAAATAGTGAATATTATAACTTTTTATTTAACCGATTATCGAAATTTAAATTTTATAATAATTTAGACCAATCAACAAATAGTTTAGTATATAAAACATATTTCTTCGATACCACAAATTTTAATATGGATTTTTAAACATAATTGAAAGAAAAATTTTGCAAAAATCCAGTCTATTGATAGATAAATTTGTTTCTTTTTCGAAAAATATACGTAAAATACCTGTAAATAGCCATAACTTGGGCAATACTTTTTTGATATTTATAAATGAGGTATCAAATGAAAGATTATAAGACATAGAAAATTATGATAATAGAAATTACTCACTTTCATGAAAAAAACAAATTGTTAAAAGAGAAAGAATTTGCAATAAAGCGACAAACTCATACCTTTTGAGTGTATTTACTTTGAAAATTGGTAAAATATAATAAAAAAATTTATACATTTTAAAAAAACTAATAATGATACACTATTAAAGGTGTTTATTTCTTCTACAAATATTTGAGTATAATTGACAGGAAAATTTATCAAAAATTCAGTCAATAGGTCGATCAAATTGTTTCTTTTTGGAAAAATATACACGTAAATTGCCATAGCTGGGCAATTATTTTGTGATAGATATTCATAAATGAGGTATCAGATGTAAGGCTATACAACATAGAAAATTATTTTATTAAATACAAAAATAACCTATGACTGGTCGCTAGGACGATTAGTTTAGAAGCAAATACCAAAGTACCAAAGTAGAAAAATGTGTTGATTTTGAGAAATAGTTTTGTCGTGCCGTGCGATATAATGATTGAAAGGTGGTACTCCCTAGATCAGGAATATGCCATTTTTAAGTCACTACGACAAGAAGTTGAGCCGCAAATCGAGTTTGAAGTTAGAAAAAGTGTCAACTTTGAAACCTCTAGGACGTTTAGTTTAGCCGCAAATTGCGTTTAAAGATTAAAGATAATAGCATGCGATACATCGATGGAAAGGCAGGGCTCCGTTTTGTCTCCGACTCTTTTCCTTATTTTTATAAATGATCTTTTGTCTGAAACTTCTAATCTATTAAACTGTTTTGCTGACGATAGTACCCTCAGCTTCTCATATTCGTTTACAGATTCTCATCCATGCCCTTCGGATATGGAACTTGAACGGCAGCGTATGATAAGCTCACTAAATTCTGATCTCGACAGCATTGTCCAATGGGGAATCAAAAACCGCGTAGAATTTAATGCTTCTAAAACTCAATGTTGTCTCCTGTCGTTAAAGCGAAACCCACCCCAATGCCGCTATCCATGCCGGCATTTGCATCGAGGAAACCGAACAGCTCTCAGTTCTCGGTATGTGTGTCACATATGACCACATATTTGATGTCGCCAAAAAAGCTGCTAAGTGTTTAGGTTTTCTCCGTAGATGCAAGAAGTTTTTTTTATCTTCTGATCTGGCTGTGATCTACAAAGCCTTTATTCGTCCAAAACTTGAGTACAATTCTCATGCTTGGGCAGGAGCTCCAAAAACTAATTTTAGTTTGTTGGACAGAATTCAAAAGAGAGCTTTAAAAATGATAGGCGAAAGATCTATAACAGAAACAATTACATCTCTCGAACACCGCCGTAATGTTTCGTGTCTTTCTCTATTTTATCGCTATTATTATAATCAGTGTTCTAGTGAAATAGCCAGTTGCATTCCCCCCCTTAAAAATTTCAACCGTAATACTCGCGCTTCTAGGAATGCCCATCAGTTCACCCTCGAGCCCAACTTCGGACGTACTGTAATGTACAGAGATTCTTTCTTCAGTCGCACCACACGAATGTGGAATGCTTTACCTGACTCAACTTTCCCCTCCCATTTCGATGTGCAAACGTTCAAAACCAATGTGAATCGGTATCTCCTTCTAAATCCTCTCCTACTTACCTAATCGCTCGTGCTGTGTTAAAAACATTTTATTTTAAGGGTAGCCCCTTTTGCGCGCGTGGAATATAAAAAAAAAATTCACGAACATGTTATTTTTTTTTAATTCGCTAGGACGCTTAGTTTAAGCCCCAATTGTAAATTTCATGTCAACTAAAATACCTACCTACCCTCAAAATCTAGCAAACAAATTTAATGTTTACATAAATACATATACATATACAATATACAATACATGTATATATAGGTACAAATCACATTATTATTAAGTTAATAGTTAAGCAAAGATCACAATAAGCTGAACTTTTACGTGAAAAACTTACAAAACAACAAGTAAGAACGCATTCGACAGAAATACTTTACTTTACTATATGCATAGGTACTATTCAGATACAGAGTGTAAGACTGCGAAGTGACTGTTTGCCACGGGTGACTATTTTTTAGGTATTGTTTGTAAGCCTGCGAAGCGACTTTTTCTGCGGGTGGCTAGTAGTATATATAAGGGTGGTTTGTGGGTGGTTTTGTGGGTTGTTTTGTTCAATTTTTACGAATTGCAATTTAAAACCTTGAAAGTAATACGTTAAATGAGATACAAATTGATGTTTGTTTGTTGTTTTCCAGAGATGATTTTGACATAAAAACTATTATTTAAAAGCCAATATTTGTTTTTTTTACAATACTACAAAAAATGCTTTTTGCATAAAATTGATGGTGGCCGTAAACATAATTTTAAAAATCTGAAAAATGTCAGGTAGTGTGTCATGGGTTAAAAGAACTTAATTCCAAAAAATTGCTTAAATGGAGCGAAAAATACACAAAATATTAAAAAAAAAAACTTTGGAAAAAAATAATTGTGAACCTAAGACTCATTTTATTCAAAATTAAATAACACACAGCGAATTTGGACAAACGGTTTACGGATAATGAATGCATAAATATGTACCTATATGTATATACGATACGAAGGCCGTTCTTATTGGTGCTGGGCCCACGCTCCATATAGACCAAGAGCCCACAGCAGATTTGGCGTACGAAAGTGAACCAAAAAAAAATTATATGAGTCGAAAGGTGTATTAAGGCTGATAAAAGAAATGCAAGTCTTGCAGCCCCTGGTGGCGGGTGTTAGGTGGGATGAGCAATTTTCTAAAAAATTGACTTAAAACAGAAAAAAAAATTATTAAAAAACACCGGTAACATGTACAATGCCCTGTTATATTTTCATAAAAGGCAAGAAGTCCCTTCCTTCATTTCCTTTTTAAATAAAGTTCTTTCAATGAATAGTTTTTGAAATATTAATGTTTGAACTCAAAATTTTGAAAAAAAAAAAAAATTAAAAAAATGGTAAAAAATATTTTGTTCGCAAAATTTCACGTAATTTAGTACTATTTTTGTTTCCAAAATTCAATGCTTTTATCAATTTATCAAGTTATGGTCTATTTTATCCAGAGATGACTGTTCTTCAGTAAAACTGGTAAACTATTAAAAAATACCTTCGAAAGAATGGTACATTGATGAAAATTTGTATACATATTCAATTTGGCATTTGACAAATGAAACATTTTTAATAAATTTCTTCCCATTCTTGGGATAGGTGTTATGATCAAAATTTCATAACTTCTGTTTTTTTTTTTTTTTTCAGAAAAACACCCTTTCGTCATAGATATTTGTATGTACTCTTTTGATCCTTTATTCTCATGTCAAATTAAATATTTATACAAATTTTCATCAACGTACCATTCTTTTCAAGGTATTTTTTAATAGTTTACCAGTTTTACTAAAAAACAGTCATCTATGGATAAAATGGACCATAACTTTTTTTAGGATTATTGTATCGCCTTAATTTTGATGTCAAAATTGAAAATTACCCTAAAATCATGTATCATAGGTCCAAATTGTATCAATATAATTTTTAATTTCGATAAGTCATACCTCCCCCTTTCCCCCTCCAAAAAACACCCGTGGGATACAGATATTTTTATGGACTCTTTTGATTCTTTGTTCTTATGGTTAATCCGACATTCCCATCAAGTTTCAAAAATGTCAGAATTTTTTTCCGCATGTTTGTCCTATTTTAACTGGTTGCTGAAGTGATAATTTAGCCGGATTTGTCTTATTTTTATGAAAAAGCTGGTTCATTTACTTTTTAATATCTTAAAAAGTAAAAGTCCTAGAACCATCCGCTTTTCAGTTTTTGACTACAAATTCATAAAAGGATTGAATTTTGGAAACAAAAAAGTACTTAATTACGTGAATTTTTGCGAACAAAATATTTTTTACCATTTTTTTAATTTTTTTCTTTTCAAAATTTTGAGTTCAAACATTATAGGCCGAGAGCCAGCAGCAGATTTTGGTCGTGAAAGGAAACCAAAAGATATGAATAGTATACGTAGTTCTGGTGAAGGTGATAACGAATATGTTCGTCTGCCAACATGTAGTGGCCCCGTTACCACGTAAAAGTCCATCAAAAGTACAACTTTTCTGAAAATTGAAATCGGTTGGGAAACCATTTCAAAGGTAATACAACTTTACAACGACAGACGTGTTGGTGGCCCAAAACCCAGACAGACACAACTTTTAGCCATGGACTCCCTGAATGTGAATATGTACGTAACAGATGTCTAAGTGGCCCCGAAACCACCGACAGACGTCCCTGAAAACGCGTTTTTTTTTTTTGCGTTTTTTTCAAAAAGGAAACCACTTGAAATGTATCACAAACGAAAGATCTTGACCTCCTGAGTGCGAATATGTACATGACAGACGTCTAAGTGGCCCCAAAACCCCCGACAGACGCGATTAAAGTCGCTGATTTTTTATTGAAATTTTAAGATGATTGATGTATGCTACCAAAATGTATCGCAATCGGAAGGTCTTGACTACCAGAATATTAATGTATAAAAAAAATAGTGTTATGTAGTGTCACACAACAGCTGGAAAATCTTGAAATAAGTCGCGGATTTTTTCTTTTATTTTTTTAGTAAGAGGATTTTGAGGGAAACCACTTGAAATGTATCCCAATCAAAAGATCTTGACCCAAAAAAAAAAAATAAAATGTAAGTGACAGACGTTTGAGTGGCCCCAAACAACTGACAGCCGCGATATAATTCGCAGATGTTTTAATTTTTTTTTTAATTGTTAGTTAGTGGTAGCTTCTTCAAATGTTTACCAATTAAAAGGTAAAAATATAAGTTACAGACGTTTGAGTTACGCAAAACTGCTGAAAAGCGCGATAAAAGTCGCGGATGTAATTACTAGTTTATCAAAAAGATTAAAGATACAAATATCTTGAAATGCATCAATTATAACTGACAGACGTTTTGAGTTACGCCATACTGCTGAAAAGCGCGATAAAAGTCACGGATGTTATTACCACTTTATCAATTAGATTATCAATACAAATCTCTTGAAATGCATTTCAATTTATAGGGCTTGACTCCCTGAGTCGGAAAATTTAACTGACAGACGTTTTGAGTTACGTCAAACTATTGAAATCCACAAAATAACTCGCCTTCAAATATTATTATTGTTTTTTCTTTCAATTTAGCTAATTAAAAGGTTTTGACCAGCTGAAAAAGAAATTTTGAAGGAAACACGTTTTAAACACACCGAACCATTCAAATAAGCGATATAAGAAAGCTATGTCGTAGCGAGCTTACTACAGTTATGAAAACGTGAACTGAGTGTGAGTACAATTTCACATTTCATAAAGAAAAAAATATGTATAAGCCACTTATATCGTTTATTTGAATGGTTCGGTATGTTTAAAACGTGTTTCCTTCAAAATTTCTTTTTCAGCTAGTCAAAACCTTTTAATTAGGTAAATTGAAAGAACAAACAATAATAATTTGTGAAAAAGGAGATCAGTGAATTTTTTAAAATTGATATGGAAAAAAAATTCCTTGACCGCTTCCCGAATTCCCTGACTTTCCCTGACCATATTTTGTTCCCTGACTTTCCAGTTTAGCGGACACCATGTGCTAGTAAACTTGGTTCGAGTTTATTTTAATTGTCTGCGGGCGGGTTTTAGTACCAATTTGTTGGTATCAACAAACAAAAACTTGGTCTCACCAAAAATCAATAGTATTTTGATATTTTCCAATGTTCGACGACGGGCTTACGTGTTTTCGCACCAAGTTCTAAATAAAAATGAAGTTCGAGTAGTAAGTGTCAGCTTGGTTTCACTGTCTGCAGAGATTAGTCGAACCAAGTTTACTAGCACCATGTTCGAACTTTTACAAAGCCCTTTACGATAGCCTCGTTGCTATAGAAATTTATTTTATTTTTCAATAAAATATTTTGTATTCACACTAAACTGTTGTTGTTTTGTAGTTTATATTAAATATTTTTTTAAGACTGTATAGTCTTGGCTTTAAGTTGAAATAAAATACGCCTATTATTCCATTATATCTAAATTACAACAATTAGCAGAAAATGAATTCGAGAATTAACTTAAATGCTCGAAATGGTAAAAACCAGAATTGTATTTCTCATTATTCTGAATGTAAAAATGTTTAAATGCAATGAGAAACTCTTAGAATGGGTCTGTAAATCATAATGGAAAAAAATTGATTGTGCTTCTCGAAAACTTGGTTTTCATTGTTCCGAGTGAGCTTTATAAGTGATGCTGATGGTGAGCTCAAGCAGTGAAGGACAATCTGTAATTGTATTGTGCTGTATCAGACCAGTGGTTGAAACAGATTTAGAAGTAATTACAGCCACTTTTATCTACCAATTTTAACTAAATCGGACTTTGCTAATTCAAGATTAGACCGCACTAGGCACTAGACTGCAGCGGAACTGCGATTCAAAATAATTTGTATGAAATTTTATAAAGTTCAGTTGCCGCTTAGTGCGATATAGCTCATACAATTTTATACAAATAATGTGTTGCCGCGTCGTGAAGTGTAGTTCCGCTGCAGTTGTGTGCGGTCTAACCTTGAGAGTATAAAATAATATAAATATAAAATTGATTGAAAACAAAGCTATAAATCTTGAGACTCGTAAGTCGCTTAGGCCCAGTACGTCAGTGCGGGATTAAAATTAACTCCAGTTAACTCATTTTTAAATTTGATGGTTAGTTTAACTGCAATCTTATGATCTTGCTCTGAAATACTAGACCTTAGTGGTCTTAACTTCCGGGAACTGTAGCACTGCATAGCTGGACCTGCTCCTTCATTTACTGTCGAAATGTCTTGAAATTTAAAATGTTGTTTCTTTACAAGTTGTGAGTGAAAGTGGAAGCACCATCCTGAATCTGGATTATTTCGGGGACTTTTTGACCGACAATTTTTTGCTAAAAGTAACAATGGAATGTAGAATTCAGATGATTTTTTTTTGAGTCCACCTCTGTCCCTCTCCACCGTTTACGATTATTAATCCAGTTGTCCAAGAAAACACAACATTAATGTCGCATTCCTTACAACCATTTGAAGTCGATTTCATTCAAATTTTTTTCTTTTTGTAAGGAATTCATAAAAAAGTCGATTTTTTTTTTGTGATTGTGTGAGTGCAATTTGACAGGAATTTTGTTGTCGCACAAAAACTAAGAAGTAGTGCGCGCAAAGCAAATATTAAAGTGTATTTTATTTTCGCGTTGTTTTGATAATTTAAAAACAAATATATTTCGTCTGATAATTGAAAAACATCAAAAACAATTGTGCGCGTAATCAAGTAAAAAAATTACAATCCAAAATTAATCCACACACAGCAGCGAGGACCTATTCTGAATATTTCACTAGACGAAGAAAAATAATTTTGCAACGTGATTTCCTCGCGAATTGTATGTTATTTTAATGGGATTTTTTGTTTCTTGAAGATACGCACAATTATCTTTACTTTTTTTCATCAATCACTGAAATATTAAACAATTAAGAACACTTAAACATTTGTTTTCTTTTTTAACTTCGTCACAAAATTGTAATGAGAACGTTTAATTCCATCTTGATGCATGAGAAATGTCAAATCTTGATAGCGTGTGTGCGATTTGATGTGAAATCTAGCTAAAAACGCAAGATTTGTTTGACAGCATAAAAGTCGATTTTGTTTAGAAAAAATTCGATTTGTTCAGAAAAATTCGAATTTTTTTGACTGTAAGGAATTCGACATAAAAAACAATGTATGGAATAAAAATCAAGAAATTTCAGATAACAATTTATGGGATGTACCTAAATACATGCATTACATTACTACCTATCAACTTAAACTTTTTTTTTATTTGTGCGTCCATACATATGTACATTAGCCACTGAAGCATTTAGCATCGACCAGACACGACAGCGGCACAGAAATAAAAAAAATGGTATTAGCGCGTTGTTATATCAGCAACATAGAAATATTGAAAATTTTCTTCTGAAACAAATCGCTTTTGATTTAAATAACTTTATTTCCATTTTCTACAAATTTAACAATTGTATTTGGAATCGAAATTGCGTTGTTAAGAAAAATTATTATTACTTCTATTTTGGGATTCAATTTTTCAATCCAGAATGACGTACATATATTTTTACATGAGTACATACTTAAATAACTTTTTATTATAATACATATAAGATGGCATTATAATTGTATAGTATTAGGAATGGAAAATGAATTCTTTATAGGTGCATTCACATGAAATAGTTATATAATTTATTACTATTTTCTTTTTGTTTAATTGAAATTTGAACAATGAACACCAACCCGACTTACTTGAACTTTTGATTTTTTTTACTTGGGTCGATGACAGTGACAGCGGCACGACACGCAAGTCGTTGACATTTTGAAAGAAACCTGTTTCACAATGGGCGCATTCAGACCAGCACAGAAGAAAGTTTTTTGCTAGCAAGTCGGCATTAACCAATGCGGAACATTCGTTGCGGCGAAGAAACATTCGCATGTCAAAATTTATTTACATGGTGATATATGAGAGTGCCGACACCAACGTGGCGGGGAAAAATATGAATTAATTTTGACTGACGAATGTTTCTTCGCCGCAACGAATGTTTCGCATTGGTTTGGGAGATCCTTTGTATTCACTATACATTGAATCTGAAGAGCTGACATTTAAAATTTGACCCCCTTCAAGCAAAATCAGGGACCCGAATTTCTCGGTTCACTTTGGAATCACTTGGGAATCCAAAAAAACTGAGTTTCTTACACTCCCTAACAAATTTTCTGTATACGCATGTAAAAAGAAGAACAAGAATCGAGAGAACTTTTTTATGCATGGAGAAATAGAGAGAGTACAGTCATTTTGTTTTAATTTCCACCACTTTTTTTTTAGTTCAGTTTTGTAGGTAGCGTGGCGAAGACTAATTGCTTTTTTATCTTTTTTTCTTGTGAAAACTTTACGAAATATTCAATCAAAAATACAAGTTTATTATATTTTTATGTTTAGTTGTTGAAATAAAGGGTCCGCCATCTAACGATTTTTTTTCAACTAGTGCTTATTTCGTGAATGGTAACACTTAGCTCATGTCTGATTTGACAAATAATTAGTTTTATCCTTCCGCTGAACGAATATGGTTGTGTATACGCTTGACCAACGCTGGGAAATATTGCGACATTACTTTGCCGATTTTGGCCAAAAAATCATCTTTTCAGATGAAGCTCATTTTGATCTTGGCGGGTATGTAAACAAGCAAAATTGTCGGATTTGGGGCACAGAAAACCCGCACGCATACATTGAAAAGCCGATACACCCAAAACGAGTCACTGTTTGGTGCGGATTTTGGTCAAGAGGCATAATTGGGGCATTTTTCTTCAACTGTGCAAGGAGTGGCTGTTACAGTCAATGGCGATCATTATCGGGCCATGTTGAACGAACTTTTGTTCACAAAAATTGAAGAGGAGGATATTGGCATCATTTGGTTTCAACAGGACGGCACAACTTGCCACACAGCCGAAGCTACACTCGATGTTGATGATGCATTTTCAAAAAAAAAGTTATTTGGCGGACCCTTTATATAATGTACCTTTTATAATTGATAAATAAAAATAAAGTCTTGAAATGAACAAAATTCTGTTTGTTTTTTTTTTTTCTTGTATGCAATGTAGAAACTCGACTAGATGGGGAAGTTTCTTTTTAATGCGATACATTTGGGTATGCCTCGATTCATTCATTTTTGTTGGTCCGTTTTGGATTCCATTTAGGCTCCGTTTTCTCTGAGTATGGTGAATTGAAACACTCTCTCTCTCTCACAAAACATTCACATAATGGCTCCGTGGTGATTCTATTTTCCATACTAATTTGATCCGATTTAGAATCGTTTTGGATCCGGTTTTGAGTCCGTTTATGAACTGGTTCCGGATCCAAAACGGACTCGCTTGCTTGAAGGGCCAAGTCTGCTTTCACACGAAGGGCGAGAAAGGCGTAACCCTTCAAGCAAGCGAGCTCGTTTTCGGTCCGCAAACGTATAAAACAACGTATGGACGACTTTGCATTCGGATCCAAATACGGATCGAAAAACTGCGTTTTGCGGCTCAAATTAGTATGGAAATTAGAATCACCACGGAGCCAATATGTGAATGTATTGTGAGAGAGAGAGTTTTTCAATTCACCATACTCGGAGAACCGAAACCAACTGGAATCTAAAACGGTTCCAAAAAAAATTAATGAATTGAGGCATACCATCTATTCCAGTTTCTCCATTGCCTTCAAAAATAAAACAAACAGAATTTTTTCATTTCAAGAGTTTTTTTTATTAATCATTCATTAACAGCCGCATAGAGAAAATACTACCTAGAGAACCGACTTAAGGTGTCCATGCTCTTTCACCCTACAAGCTGAATTGAGAGGATTTATGCCCTATTCAGTAAGGATGTGTGCAGTTGCAATGCATTTTAAATGGGACAAAACGAGCTTTGTATGTATGCATTAGGGCATTTGCTCAAACGTGGTCATGTGCTCAATTGGTGAAACGGATATTCAAAAAAGGGAATCCGTTAAATTCAAAAACTGAAAAATAAAATATTTTGTCAATAAAATTGATGCTTCTAAATGTTTATGAATAAAAACTTTATTTGATATAGCCTTTTATTGCTTCTGGCATATAAATCCAGTAATATTTATGGCTATTTATGTTGAAAACAAAGAAAATATAATCAAAAGGTAGAGCCAAACCCTTGAAATTTAATGCGTACGTAAATTTATTTAAGAGGCCTTATTTATGACGGACTGAATATAGACGATTGCCGAATGGTGTCATGATCGTAAGTATGCAACAGCAGGCCAATTTCTAGGTTTAGATGAAAAGTATCTTCCTTCAACCTTTGTATAGCCTTTTTTATATGTACAACGGCACCTGTACAAAAAATTGTAAATATGTTAAAAAAAAAAAAAAAATAGTGCTAAAAAATATATAAAATGACTTCCATCTGACATCAGTTGTCCTCGCTGTTCCATTTTTGACTTTTTGTTTTCATTTTCCTGAACAACTCGTATAAGTTCTGTTGTTAACTTTTCAGAATCTTGGGTTATTTGCTTGCTAGCAAATTGAACTCCAGCTAATTCGATGGAAACATCTTTAAACTGATTGATAAGAGCACTCAGTTCATTGTTCAAGTGTTTCTCTCGACTTTCAATCTTGTGCTCTTCAATTTTTGCTAGCTATGAAAATTCTCAAAGGGTTTGATAAATTCTTTTAGCTTCTCTTCAGATGGTGGAGTTGTTTACTTTACTACTCTCGACAATTACATATTTTGTCTGTCGTCCGTAAGCTTTGAGATACTCAAAATAGTCAAGTTACTTGAAGCTACTTAACATAGGTCCTGGATCTTACCCAAAAACAAGGAATTTATTCTTCTTTTCCAGACGATCAAATCACAAAACTAATGATAGAACCAAGAGATTGCTGTTTGGTTAGTTCATCCTTAGCACGATTTGGTTAGTTCATCCTTAGCACGATTAGGCATACAGTCGAAGCTCATATCTACAGTGTCAGTACGTTGGTTGATTGTCTGAAATCTGCCATAACTGTGTTCAAATACTACAAACTGCAATGACAGCCAAAAGCTCTTTCGGCGAATTGTTTCGATAATGAATTGATGAAAATGCTAACTAGAAATAGAATGATTCCGATTCTCAAAGAATAAAGAAAAAAGAAAGACAATATCCAAGTAAATATCGGCTTTTTATATGGACTGCTCTTCTGGATGTACCTTGCAACAAGTTACAATTTTCAGAATTGGTTAAAATGGGTACTCATCAAACAGCAGCTGCATTAAATGATAGTTTAAATTTGAAAGATTCGACTTCTCGGGGAAATCTCATTAAGATATTTTCATGCTTGGGTCATTGGTCAAAAGTCTTTGGCCACAGTGACTTTGTTCCTGAATTCATCTTCCCGTTTGTGAAGATTTTCTCCAACAGTCTAACTGTTTGCCTTGAAATTATAGCCACAGTCCTCATAAATCAATGCCAGTTATGGTTTTTGATTCTATGACAACACCAAGGTATCTGATGCGAGTATTTTTGTTTACTTACTCAAAATAACAACTATTCTACTTTCAATTATTAGGCTACATAAAGTTGAAACATTCACTAATAATTTGTCGACATCACGAACACGAAGTTGCATTTATATTTTTGTTTTTTAAATTTAATTAAAAAGGGTTTTTGTTAACAAATAAACCTGCATCAAGATGGGTAAAAAAAGGCAAATCAAAAAACAAACTTGCAAAAATGTCCGAAGAAGAAAGAGCCAGATATTTGCAACTCCGGCCAGATATTGAAGAAGCGGCTCGTCGTCTCATACAACATCTAATATCAGTTTATATGAAGGTAACATTCCTGTTTTCTATTCAAATTTGTATTAATTTAGCTTAATATGAAAATAACACTTTTTTAGAATAAACTCAAACGTGAAAACGCATTCTCCCAATTGAATTTAGCGAAAATAAATAAAGAATGGCGTTCAATTCTGCGGCAAATTAAATTTTAAAATTAAAAAAAAAAGAAATGATTGAAGTAGAAAACTTGTTTACAATAGCTTTGGAGCGAAAGGATCGAATTATTCATCTGCTTTTGAACGAATTGGATTTTGCGAAGGATATGAATGCAACAATGGCAAATGGAAATGATTGGAAAAATGATTCTCACCACTGCGACTATATTTGGTTTACTGAAACACTTATTGTTTTCTTTGGAACCTTGTCATTTTACAGTCGTTTTAGAAAAACCTTAATAGGGTTGACTGTCTGAAAAAAAACTAATATTTTTGTCAAGTAACCACCATTTGTTTGTCTAAAAATATTTATTTTTAAGAATTATGTAACTTTTCCCATTCCGAGTCAAAATCAATTATTATCAAAGTGAACAAATTAAAATTACGCATAATAATTCAGGGATTCAGCTTTCATTGTTCTATCTCGTTTTTTTAAACTTACCTTTGCTATCTACGAATTTCATTCAGCATAATCAACATTAGCCGTGTTTTTTGAGAGTGTATATTAACTCAGCAAAATTTTTACAAGCAAACAATAACAAACTTAAATTACTAGGTATAGAGTTTAGTTATTGCTTTGCGTGTAAAGTTTGCTGAGTTGCTATTTCTATTAGAATCAATTTTTTTCTACTAAATAGAATTTTTTTTCTATCAAGAATTTCTGATCGACTTTTGTGTACATTTTTGTTTAAACCTATAATAAGAATGTATTTTAGTGGAAAAGAATATCTTCTCGTACAATATGAACTTTCATATCGTCATCCATGTTTGGTGTCCTTCCTTCAAGATGCTCAATCATCTTACATGTGCTGCAATATAAAATTTGCTACAATAATACATTTTTTAATAGCTTTTTATATACTTCTTATACATTCTTTAGAAATTATGCATTTTTAAAATGCATCATAAAATGCACTTTTTTCCAAAAGTCTTAATAGTTGATGCTGATGTATTTATTGATATTTATTTGGATGTCTAACAATTTTCTCAATGTCAATGCAAAAGGCTGCAATGTCATATTTGGTGCAAAGCAGCTTTACATTCAACTGCGAAATGATTTTTCAAGTTGTTGTAACTGTTATTAAGGCTTTTAGAGAAAGTGCATTTTGAAGATGCACAAATCACCACTGCACCCTTAAAGGAGTCTGCGAAGCTACCACGTTGTCACAAATATGTATACACCATAATAATATTATACAAATGTATGTCTGCATATTATCATCCAATGTCTGAATTCCAAGAGTTCATTTTTGCAATTAGTCACGGTATGAAATATTATTTTAAAAAAAAAAAACTATTTATTTCATCAAAAAAACGTCAAATTTTCGTCAAACTATAATTATTTTCTAAAACTCTTGGGGAGATTTGACATTTCAGTCTAAAACTCTAGTCGAGAGCTTTTTATATTCTTTTTTCGAAAATCGATTCTATTCAAAAAGTCTACTGAGCAAGGCGATACTAATTTCAAATTTGATAGAATCGAAAAAAGTCGAATAGACTTAAGTCGAATAGACTCTTGCAATAAGCCCCTAAAGCTCTTGTCGAGAGCTTTTATTATTCTATTTTCGAAAATCGATTCTATTTCAATAATCGATTCTATTCAAAAAGTCTACTTAGCAAGGCGATACTAATTTCAAGTTTGATGGAATCGAAAAAAGTCCAATAGACTCTCGCAATAAGCCCCTTAATTAAATGAATTGATTTTTTAAAATATAATCCTTAATCTGTGTTATACTTTCCATTTACATACTTATTTTTGTCTCTTTTCGGAAGGAAACCCATCTAAACATAACTGTGCCAACATTATATTAATGTTTTAATTGACAATTTCTATATAACGCGTTTGAGCTTTTTTTTATGAAGATCAGCTCTATCTTCAAACAAACAATTTAAGTCATAATTAAAAGTTCTTTTTTATAAAGCCTCAGACAAATTAACAAAGCGTTAAATAGCCAAAATGTTTATTTCTAGATCTACTAAATAAACATTTTAATAATTTTATTACGGTTGTTGAGTGTGATAAGATAGGTGGTTGGAGATAAATCTATACTATTCTGGTTGGATCAATAACTCCGCCTGGACCTGGCGAGGTGCTAGGATGACCCAACAGGTATGAGGTAATGTTGCCTCGTGGATCCATTGTTTTTAAAATCTATAGTAATATCATGAAGAAAAAAACTGGCGCTAGTCGAAGTGAGGACAGTAAGAACTAAAATTTGGCTAAAATTTGGGAGACTTTTAGCAACTTTTAGGTTTGTGTTTAAGGTCTGTACACTCGGTTGGTTTGAAAATAGAATAGAGTTAGAGTAGGACAACAAAAACGAAAACAAATATATGAGATTGCAAGGGAGACTTTTTTAATTTTTTTTGTCAGTTTTTTTTTTTCTATAGGAAGATGGTATAATGTGAAGTATAAGAGGAAGTAAAGCTGAAAAAAAAAACAAAAACAATTGTGTGTCTGTTGCTTGGGTTTCACCCCCCTTGATATCGTCGCCGTCGTCGTTGCCTGGCGCAAACATTTTAGTCTCTTACTAAGGGGAGTAAGAGTGTCAGATGTTTCCGGTTTACGAATTCTATTTATACAATTCTCTCTGTCTTACTAAATATCTTTATTATTCTTCCTTACTCTACACGATTCAGCGCTAATTTCAGCCAAATTGTGAGGAGAGTAAGTACTACAAAATTGAGCTCCATGATAGTACTATAGATTATAAATACAATGGTGGATCAAGGTCTAGACCAAGTTCATTCAGAACTGTTTTTGTCAGGCCCAAGGAAACCCATGGCCAGTAGAATCAAATCAGCTGGGTATACTTTCTTGGAATCTTTAACATTTTCCATAATCCATTGGCAGGTGGGGGACTTATTCCATTGGACTTGAACAGTATTAACTGATGCAATATGACCATCTTTTCCAACAAATTCTTTTATCATTTCATTTCAAAATTTAACTCGTACTTCCTCGTGACCATAGTCAACTCTACAAAGAATTCAAAGGGAATTTTTCGATACAAAGACTTTATCCAACAATGTATGATTTATTTTATTGAATTACCTGAAAACCTTAGGCCATTGTGGCCATGGATTATCGTTTGCAGGAGACTTTGGAGGTTCTGGAAGAATTTCGAATGTTGTTATACTCTTGGCACCTTGACGCAATGATGCCGCTATACAATCACATCCAGTATCACTACCACGAATAATTATAAAATATTTTTCTTCAGTTGAGATTATGTTCTTCGAACCACCCAACTGTTTCTTCCTAACCCATTGTACCTTTGTATATGAGATTATCTATAATTCCCTCTTTGACCAGAATTTCCACTTTGGCTATGAGAGTTTCACAGATCTTCTTCACTTTGTCAGGAACTCGTTTGGCTGACTACAGAGCTAGATTTCAGTACCACAGGGCCAATGTGGAATCATTCAACTTGTACTGATACATAAGGCTCATGGACACATAGCAGAGATGGAGCAATTCGAAGATCTCGTTGCTGTTGCTCGTTGGTCGCTTTTTGTTTTTCACATTGTACCGTAGCTAGAAATACACACAACAAACTTTTTAATGTCATTAAAAATATGCTTTTTTACAAGTTAATACACGTTTATTGAAATTAAAGTAAAAACTTACACGGTTTCAGATTTCACATAATTTATTTTAGAACTGTCACACTGTTTGGCAAAACGAAAACAACAAAAAAACTTACCTGTCAGTTTGAGCAAATTTCGCCATTTTGTTTTTTAATCCACCACTCACACGGATTCACGGATAGGAAAAAAAGAGTAGATTAAGAGAGTTTTCTCTTACTCACCACGAATAAATTTTGCGGGTGTTTAAGGCAAGGGGGGTACGAGTCGGACCTCTAGGTAGTATACTTACTCTATGAACAGCCGTATGAATAAAAAATCCTTAACTCGCCGATTACTCCCGAGTTAATTACACCGTGGATTAAGAGTTAACTCGGGAGTTAAAATTGTTCATGAATAAAAACGAAATGTCCATGGAATAGTAATGTGACGTTTATTAAAATACCCTTCAAGAAAATCTACTACAACAAGTAGTATTTCACCAAGTGTTACAAACCTGGGTTTTTTTTCTTATGGTTTTTGACAGCAAACTGTGAAAATATGTGGAAACTGTAAACAATTCAAGTCAAATTGTTTTGGTTTCTGCCTTTCTGGTGTGGCTGTTCAAATCTTTAATTTTATCAACAAATAAAGGAAAAAATGGATAACACCAACACAAAAAGAAAAAGAAGTGAAAATTGGAGTGCAAACGACAAGGTAGGTATTTAATTTTAAATGTAGAGAAAAATTCATAAATACCTAAATATTTTTATTGTCTTAGAACCTACTGAAGGATTTGTGTTCAGAGCGCATTCAAATTATTGAAAATAAGTGTGTTGACACCAACACTAATCGACAAAAAAAAGAATGTTGGACAAAAATCACTAGCGAGTAAGTTCAACAATTTCATGGAATTCAAACAAAATATACTTTAAGGTTCAACTCTGCAAGTGACGTGAAACGCGATACGGCACAGGTCCAATTTCAGTGGAAAAATATGAAATTAAAAGCAAAAGCGGCTGAATCGTCGTACTGAAGGGCGAAAAATCAAACTGGCGGTGGTCCAGCACCAAAATCACCCAACAAAGAGGACCAGGATATCGAACTAATTCCAAATCTGTTCAAAGTGGATTCGAATGAGTTCGATAGTGATGGAGCCCCCCTACTGGTTGTTTACATCTATTATTTGTGAAGTTATATGAATAATACTAATTTCTATTTATTTTCTTATTAGGATCCGCATTTAGAAGACTTTTACATAGACTACGAAGAACTAGAGCAGAACTAGAGAAGTTCAATAATTTCAAATTTTAATAATTTACAGAAAACAATGAAGACGATATAAATGTTAAGTTACATACGTCGTCTGATTCAAAACCACCACCAAAGAAAAGAAAAACGAATAATGTAAGACCAAATTAATTTCAATATTTATTACACGGATATGTAATCTAAATATGTACATAATCTTGTAGGACCCACAGTCATCATTCAAAAGTGAGATGTTTGAACTCACCAAAGCTCATTTGACTGCTGAGCATGAAAAAAAAACTGAAAATACTCAATACCGAACTGCAGTGTCGAGAACAAGAGCTGGAAAATTTGAAGATACAGGGCGATATTTTAAAACATCGCAAGCAAAAAGAAAATGTTTATCTGTGAATATGTGATCGTTGAAGTGATTTTTTTGTTTTGTTTATTTTCAGTTACTTTTTTTTACAAAGATTTTTAAGTTTTGTTATTTTTGTCTGCATTAATTTATTTATTTATTTAGTTTTTAAAAAAATGTAGCAATGCGTTTACTTTTTGTCAAAATAAAATAAGTTTTTAAAGTTCTTGTTGCAAAATTAAATTGACATACAAAAATTTCCCTTTTTACAATACATAAATGCAATTTTTTATCTAATTTTAGGAGTCCTATTGCACGGCTTCAGAATGTATCGTTTTCATTGTAATAAACCGGTAGCTAGCTGGATATGCCAAAGAAAAACCTGACAGCGAACGAGAAGCTCCACAAAAGTCAATATATCAAAATAAAAATAAAAGGAATCGCAAAAAACGAAAGCTAAAGTGAAAACATACATTTTGCACTATCGAACGGTATTAACATCACACCAAGTACCACAAGCAAGCGATGTCACAAGAAGACGGTGTGTTCATGTCACAAAACCAGCAGTTTCTACCAGAGCTGCAATTACACCGAAAACGACGTGTGGATCTGATGGACGAAGTAACTCACAAATCTATACCAGCTATTCCAAATCATATTAATCAAAAAGTGCTGAAACTGCACTTTTTAAACAACTTGAATGTTGTTGTCCAGGTTCAGCTTTTTCCGATGGCAAATCTTGTTCACATCAAATGACACGAATTGGGATTATGAAGACCCTGACGGAAAAACGAAATGATGCATATAATCAAGTCACTAGCACGACGCCTAATAAATTTATAGGAGCAAAGGTAAGTTTATAATCTTTTAAGCCGTCATTGCTTATCATAACATGTTTTATTTTTCTTAAACAGCTTTATCCCGCTGGCCAGAGCGAAAAAGTCACCTTGAAATGGTTCCCGCCGAAGCGGTAGTGGTAACACTTAATGTCAATTCTGCTAACTTAAATCTACTGAGCTTCGACAATGCGTCTAATCAAAAAAATCAAATGAATTTAAGTAGCAATAACATGAATAAGGATATTAATAAACAGGAAGAACTTCTGGCACCCACATTAGTTGTCAAAATAATAATAACAACGTCCAGCAGTTGCAAAAATTATCGGTTATGTCGCCTCAGCAAATTAGTTTGAAAAACTCCAAAGAACGAAATGAATTACTTAGTAATAACTCTATAAATCCCAGTCAGGGTCACATACAACACCAACAACGATCCGAGCATCAGCTTCAACACCATCATCACCAGCAACAGCAGCAGCAGGCACAAAAACAAGCCAATGATTTAAATATGTCTTTAGAAGGAAACCCATCATCATCTCAAACTGAGCACCATTCATTCAAGCAACATCACCAGCAACACCACCAACAGCAGCAGCATTATCATCTTCTTCGTGCCTCTTTGTCATCGACGACACCGTCAATTAGAACCATTTCATTCGTAGCACCAGCATCCACATCGACCCATTCAAATAAGAGACCCATTTAGAACAGAGCCAGCAGTACCAACATCCCCATCAAATTCATCGCACCTCTCAGCAGCACCAACAACAACAAAAACGTTAATTGAATGTAATGACATCAATCAGAGGCAGCAATCATCGAATCTAATTAGCAACACTGCGGATGAGAATGGGAAGTGATACTGGAACAGCAGTCCGTGTGGTTGGAGTAGTGGTGGTCAAGGAAGCCAGCCGAAGTCTACTTACCAAGGTTGATATAAGCTTTATTTGTCCCAGGTAAGTGTTTGTTTAACAAATGTAAAATTTACAAAACCATTTAAGGTTTCAATTTGGAATTTTATGAGATTCTAATGGGAGCAATCAGGAATCTGAAATGGATGTGTTTCAGAATTGAACTAAAAATTCATAAATGCAGAATGAAAACAGAGACTTTTTTTGTTTTAGATGCAAATCAAATTGGAACCAACAGAATTTGTAAGTTTAATTTTTTTTTTATTGAAAGGAATGAAAGAAAATATAATCGATAATTATTATTTTTAGCCTGAAGATGCTGCATTTATGGTGCAATCAAATTTTGCGGAACGTATGATGAATTATTGCCATCAGTTGACAAATAAGCTATGGCGGTAAAATACTCCAGTTTCTTATGCCGTTTTCCTTTAGACGTCCGGAAGCGTCCAGAAGCGTCCGGAAGTCTTATGAAACCATTCCATTGGCACAAAAAGTACGCTTCTGACGATTCTGAGAAGAGAAAATCGATTCTTGATTTCAAATCAGAATCCACTCAAGAAGCACTAATATATTCAAACTCAAAAGTCACAAAAAACTGCAATGCACTTCATGTTTTTTTTTACTTTTCATTTGCATCAAAATCAAATTTTTTGGTAAATTTTAATAAACAAATTAAAAAAAAATATTACAAAAAATATTATTTGGACGTTCGGAGTTGAAACACTCGTGCTTTTCATTTCGCTTTTTGTGTGGTAGCTAATAATTTTTATTTGACGATTCACCTATACAGATATCATTCCCCAGAATTGAGTAGAAGCATCTTGGACTGTTCCATTGGATTTCAGAATGAGTGAAACCTTGAGTAAAACCAAAGGAATACATCATTAGACTTGGAAGTGAATACTTCCAGTTAATATTTCTGATGATGACTGTCACTAGGAAAACAAAATTGAGTGAAATTAAAATCTCATCGCATCGTATCGCTCTCATTTGTAATAATTTAACATTAAGTAGAATTTAAGAATTAAGATTAGAATTTGAATAAAGTAGAAGCATCTTGGAGTGTTGCATTGGATTTCAGAACGATTGAAACCAAAGAAAAACGGCATTAGTATGTTGATATGTGTTAGGCAAAGTAGGTTTGAATAAATGCTGCACGTGAACTTTCTTGACTTGGTTGTTGATTTTCTTGGCGGGATGGTGTTGGAAAACTTATAGGAAACTCTTCCTCATCATCTTAATACAAAAAGAAGTATTGTTAACATCTAGTAACTTCAGTAAATAAACAAAGTCTTACCTAGATCATCGTTGTGTACAACTGCCAAATTGTGCAAAACAGCTAAGGCCACAATTGTAGTCTTTACATTCTTTAGTGACCCTCGCATTCCAGTCAACAAAATCCTAAATCTGGATTTCCACACCCCAAATGTTCGTTCGATAGTATTGCGAGTTCCAATATGGGCAACGTTGTATTTTTCTTCTGAGGAATTAGATGGATTCTGAACAGGTGTATATAAGCGATGTATGCACGCATAACCACCGTCCCCTAAAAGACGTCCACGGAATTCTCCCCTTTCTAATCGAGCTTTTATTGAACTTTCCCCATAAATTCGGGAATCATGGGTACTTTCGCGCCAGTGACAGACTATGTCCCTTATTTTTAGCTTAGCATCACAAACTGCCTATGTACATACATACAATTAATACAAAAGCATCACAAACTGCCTATGTACATACATACAATTAATTTAAGAAAACAAAATGTAACGATATAATTTTTATAAGCTTTCTTTACCTGCACATTAATGGAGAAGTATCCTTTCCTATTGACATAGTATTGTCCACTTTCTCCTCCCTGTGTTTTTATTTTGATATGGGTGCAGTCAATTGCACCTATAACTTGTGGAAACCCACGTATGTTTTTAAATTCTTCGATTGTTTTTACTTGATCGGAGGCTGTTTCTGGCATTTTAATGAATTGTCAAGCTTTCCCAGCAAATGCTCTGGCTACCCGGGAAGATATGATGCTCAACGCTGACTGAGTAAAGCCGTGGATATCAGCACAATCGTCTTGTATCTATAAGGATATTTTCAGTAATGTTAAATTTTATTGGAGATTATGGTTAAATAAAAAAAAAAGCTCAAACCTCATTACGGCCCCAGTATCGTATAGATGCCATTACTTGTAAATTCACAGGAATGCGTCCACCTCTTTTATCTCCATCCAGGTCCTCTTTCACAAGTTCTATTAACTTGCGCATGTTCGTTTTGGAAAACCTATATTTCCTCCTGAAATCCGCCTCACAAAGTTCTATCATAGGATCGAATCGGGTTTTATATATTTTTCGTCGTCTTTATGTCAATAAAGGTTGATTTGCCAACATATCCAACTGGTCCAAAAAATCGAAAAATCTAAGTGCCATTTTTATCTTAATTCAAAAGTAATATTTTCAAAATTCAATTTTATATTGTTGTTTGAGTAATAGCCACAACACATTTGACACATCTGTTGCTTATTCCTTCGCTAAACCACCTTTTTCGGCGAGTTAACTTAATCGCTGTCAAGAGATGCGAGTTAGCAGAAATTTTGTTTTATTCATAAGATTTTGTTCTTAATCCGCGAGTTAAGGTTAGCTCGCCGCTAGCTCGTGTTTATTCATATGGCTGTAAAGGTTTTCTAAAGACTATTTCGCACTAATAAACATGACATATTTCCACAAATATAAATTTACATTTAACAAATAGAAACATGCATTTCTGATTGGAAATTTTTAAAAGTTTTAACAAGAAAAAAGAAATAAAAAAGCAACCGTCTTCGCCACGCTATCTACAAAACTGAACTAAAAAAAAAGTGGTGGAAATTAAGGCAAAATGATTGTATACTTCGCCTATACTCTCTCTATTTCTCGATGCTTGAAAAAAATACTCTCGATTCTCGTTCTTTTTACATGCGTACACAGAAAATTTGTTATTGTGTGTGAGACACTCATTTTTTTTTGGAGTCCCAATTGAACCGAGAAATTTGGGTCCGTGATTTTGCTTGAAAGGAAGGGAAAGAAAAAAAAATCTCCCCTCTCACCCTTCTCGCCTACTAACTAACTAGGTTCTGGCAACTCAGTTTCCTTGTGTGAAAGCGGTCCAACCTGCAGTTTCTAAAATCGTCAATTTTCAACTTTTGGTTTGCTTAAGGTTAGACCGCACTAGGCGGTACTGCACTGCAGCGGAAATGCAATTCAAAGTAAAACCTGATCCACATCTGTGTCGTGTTGTGGAGTCGTGTGTCGCTATCGCTACAATGTATTCATATGCGTAGAACCATATTTGTCTCGTGTGTTATGTTGCAGTGTGGTGCATAAAATATATGGAATGACAGCGACACGCGACTCCACAATACAGCACACGACACAGATGTTGATCAGGCTTAAGACGGCTTTCACTCAAGGAAACTGAGTTGCCAGAAACTGGCTAGTTTGTAGGCGAGAAGGGTGTAAGGGGAAATGTTTTGTCTTCCTTTTACACTCTTCTCGCCTACAAACTCCCAGTTGCCGGCAACTCAGTTTCCTTGTGTGAAAGGGGTCTAATTTCTATGAAATTTTATGAAAGTTCAGTTGCCGCTTAGTGCGATATAGCTCATACAATTTCATACAAACAATGTTTTGCCGCGTCGCACAGTGGTTTCGGTTGTATGGAGAGAGCGTCAAAATTCAATAAAATCTGAACCGCTCAACCGATATTGATGAAACTTTCAGGCATTATAAAAGATTTCATAAGACATCATCACAACAAATTTCCACCTACTCTCACGCCCACTTAAAAAAAGAATAATATAGTCCCTAAAATTGCTACAAATTTGGGTTGCTATTAAATTTGGGTTGCTATTATAGACATTTTTGTTTAAGATAAGGCTTTGTTTTATCAATATGAAAGTTTTTTCCCACGCCTACTTTTTGGAGGTTTTTAGAATTTGTTTTATCATATTGAGGAGTATAGTCTCATTTCAATAAAATTTGAACGAAACAATCGATTTAAAGAAACATGGTATGGTAAGAAATAGAATAAGGATGATTACAGACAATTTTCGCTACTGATTTTCCATTTATATTTTTTTTGTAGCCCAAATGTCATAATTTTTTTCTTAGACACAGAGCAAAAATACATTAAATCTACGAGTAACAGAAATATGAAATGTGCATAAATAAACAAAATTCGTAAGTGGTGTGAAATCAAAAGAAAAACGTACATTTTACTGTTAGTTGGTGATTGTGGGTGGTATGACTATATTTTTCAAAAAACTTTGAGCTTTCTCAAAACTTGGGTTAAAATTTTATTTTTAAGCTTTATTCAGGACTAGGTTAAAACTTTACCTAAACTTCAAAGAAAAATAAAGAAAGCAACTTTAACCTCTGCGGAGTTTTACCATTATTACTTTTAAAATAAAAATCAAAATATCACTTAAGAATTGATAAAATATTCTACAAACCTTGTTTCTGTAACTGCATTAAAACAAAATTTCCAAAAAAATTCCTTTGATATAAAAAAATCACTTTAAAATTAGTTGAATTTACGCAAAAATATGGATCTATGTTGAGACCGCGCAATTAGCTCACTTTGAATGAGAAAACAAAACTGGTAAAGCCTTAACTACATAGACCTACTTTTGTACAAAAGTACAAAAGTGAGAAATTTAAATGCTCGCCAAAGAAACATGCTTGCAAAAAACCAAACGAAAATTGTTCTGACACATAAAATAAACCAGCATGCACAATTTTCCATTGATTTTTTACAAGCAGGAGTCTTCAGAATAGATATTTATTTCTCACTTTTGTACTTTTGTACAAAAGTAGACCTATGTAGTTAAGCGTTAACACGTGACATTTATGACGAAATGTTTGTAACAGTAAATATTGTTCCATTATCTATTACAAAAAGTCAAGAAACAAACAAAACAAGCACTGTTATTTTTTCACTTTTGTCGTATGGGCGAAACCACTGTGTCTCGTGAAGTGTAGTTCCACTGCAGTTGTGTGCGGTCTAACCTTTAGAATAATTTTGCATTTGAGTGTGAATATGTTTCTTCATTTTAGATATGTATATTCAAAATATTTGGAATAAGAATTTTGTGTTTCCTTATTCAATAAAATATTTAGGATAAACCATTATTGGTTTATAGGCGACCTGCATCGTGCCTGATCGGGAAAATATTGATTGCCCAGAACTTGGTCTGGACCAGTAGCGCAACAATCGGTCACGATGAAGTACTTATTTTACCTCCTCGTGGTGGTCCCCGGGCAACTATTTATATATCCTAATATACATAAATAGGCCAAAATTACAAGTGCGAAAGGCCTAGCTTTCTAGGATACCGAAACCAACACTACTCGGAATATTAATGATAACTCGTTGACGACTTTTGGCTATTGTACCCGGACAAATATTGGTTTCTGGAATGTGAAGACGCTTCTTGACGATGGAAAAGAAGGTCCTCAGAATGCCAGATTGCTGCAATTAGAGAAGGAATTCATGCGGTATAGGATGGACATCTTAGGGATAAGTGAAGTTAGATGGCTGGGCCTGGGAAAGTTTAAGTCACCAACCCGTAACACTGTACTATTCTGTTCCGGAAAAGCACATTAAAGCGCTCGGGAATCTGGCTTTGGATTGCTGCTTTAATGATAACACTGGGCTTAGGCATGTCATGGGAAACGTAACCGAAATGACAATGGCGAACGATTTGTCGATTTCTGCAACGCCAACGGCCTTGTTATTCGAGGGACCATGTTCGAGCATAACCCAACTAACAATTTTACTCCATAGAAGCTATTTCTAATCGTTTATTGCACTCATTTAATCTCTCTTTAGTACTCCATAGAGTTAAAAAGGAGAACTTTTTAACTCCCATAGCACCTTAAAGAAGGAAATTCAGTTGCTATGAAGAACATTCCAAGAGAGTTCGAATGAAGTGCTAAAGGAGTATAGTATAGAGTGTGAAGAAAAATAAAAAAAAACAAGTAGGTAAGCGCTTGCATGTAGTTGGCCCACCAACTATTGAGTGGAGCAAAACTGTTAATTGCAATCGTTTGTACATCGTTTGTCTACGTTTCTACAAGTTTTAGATTCGTTTGTACACTCACCGTTTTTTGTATATAGCCACTTCAAAAAAATTTACGGAATTTGGCCCACCAACTATAACGCTCGAAAAATCTGGAAATGCAGTTCGATAGAAAATCGTTTGTCTATGTTTGTCTTTTTTTTCGTTTGTATACGTCCCAAATTTTTTTGATAACAAAATTTTTTTTAACCAAACTTTATTAAAATTTTAAAACATATGCATTCGTTTGTCTCTTTTTTATAATGATTTTTCATCGTGTTATTTTTTTAATTTGTATTTATTTCTATTTTTAATTAATTATATATTTATTATATGGAGCATGTTTTTGGCCCACCAACTATAACGCTCGAAAAATCTAAAAAAGCAGTTCGATAGAAAATCGTGTGTCTATGTTTGTCTTTTTTTTTCGTTTGTATACGTCCCAAATTTTGTTGACAAAAAAATTTTTTTTAACCAAATTTATTAAAATTTTAAAACATGCATTCGTTTGTCTCTTTTTTATAATGATTTTTGGCCGTATTAATTTGTATTTATTTCTATTTTTAATTAATTATATAAGCTTTTTGGAGCATTTAGTTGGCCCACTAACTGTAACGCTCGAAAAATCTAAAAACGCAGTTCGATAGAAAATCGTTTGTCTATGTTTGTCTTCTTTTTTTTCGTTTGTATACGTCCCAAATTTTTTTGACAAAAATTTTTTTTTTAACCAAATTTTATTTAAATTTTGAACATATGCATTCGTTTGTCTCTTTTTTATAACTATTTTCCATCGTGTTAATTTTTTTAATTTGTATTTTTTTCTATTTTTTAATTAACTATTACTTTTTTTGGGACATGTAGTTGGCCCACCAACTGCATTCTCTTTTATTTGGGTATCCACAGTTTCAACTTGTATTCGAAAATGCGATAATTAAGACTTTATTCTTTTTTTCTATTCTTTTTAAGGAGTGCCCTGCATTTAGGCTGCATTTTAAAAGACTTAAGTTACACCTTGAGTATATTATTTATTCAGTTAAAATAATTAAAAAAAAGCAAACAAAAATAGTTCTAATTCTATAGGTACTTGTTCATTAACTTGAACTTTGCCGTCGGCTTAAGGCTTTTAATGAGTTTTTTTTCTGTATGAAATAGAAAGTAATTATGGGTACAAATACCTATACATGCCTATTATAGATATTAATATAGGTAGTAACCAAATTTTTGAGTACCTACCTAACAACCTACGAGTTTTGGCTGTTTTTCAGCGAATGGCTTAGGGGGGTTTACTTAAAATAAATCAAAATTATTTTAACTCGAACATAATCATGAAATGTGTATTTCCTGTACTTCCAAAAACCCATTTTTAATAAAAATTCAGCATGCCTGAATAAAAAAAATACCTGCATGTGTTTTACTCGTGTCAGAAACAAATACATTTTTGTCTCAAAAACCTAAAAAACCTATACGCCTTTTAAAAAAAAATACCTCAACCGAATATTAAATAGCTACCCAGCTCATTTCAGAAATTGTTTATAGGTACCTAGTTTAAGAAAACTAAACTTCACTCATCGTCATCGTCATCTCATCGCAGATCGCACTCAGTGTTGTCACTTCAAAATTTAAAAACTTGGTAGATTGAGCTACGAAAAAGTGGTAGATTCAGATTTTTCGAGGTAGATTTTAAAATTTAAATTTCTGCAGCTTTTATTTTGTTGGTATTATAAACCAAGGTATTTAAAAAATCGAAATTAGCGGCTACTAAACTACATACAATTGTATTCGAATATGATGTGAACTTAAAGTTCCTTTTTCAACATCAGCCACAAACCTTAATCAGTCTTTTTAAGCATTTTTTTTAAAGATAAGATCAAAAAAAGTATTTGTTAACTGAGGACTTAAAATTCAATTGACCTTAGCTGCCGAATTCAAAATTAAATGATCTATCAAACGAAATTACCAAATTTGCAAAAAATACCGTCATTTATGCTGTAATGAAAATGAAACATTAAATCATAAATAGGAAGGTATATAATGATTATTGTCTACTAAGAACATAGAGTAATGTGCGCAAATAACTCTGCAATCTTTTTGACCTTAAAAATCGTAGGCTGAAATTGCTCGGTGTAAACGCATTAAGCAGTCTACCTACTTACTTTTCCTTATATGCCGCCTCCACTAGCCATGAACGATGGCAGGACTATGTACATGCCTAGAAAAAATCCAACTCAGATTGTGGATTAAACTGTAGTTTGCAGTAGCGGATCTAGGATTTTGCTGTGGGGGGCTTGAAGTTTGGAGAACCAGTTTGAGACCTTAAGTAATCAATTTTATAATTTATAACAAAAAATAGAGATATGTTTAGGTTTAAAGCACTGTTTAGGTTTCACGACGACCGACGCGGCAAAGCACTATTTTTTATGAAATTTTAGAGGCTATATCGCAGTAAGTGGCAACTGAACCTCATACAAATTCGTGTGAAGTGTAGTTCCGCTGAAGGGCAGTTACGTCGAGTGAGGTCTAACCCATGAGGTTCAAGTTTTTTTTCAAAAGATATATGGAGATACATATGCAGTTAAGAGATCATGAATTTTGACATTCCCACTTTTCCTTTAATGATATCAGTTTTTTTGGTGCGTGAATGAATGTTCGTTTTTACGGTGCATATACTTTATATTCGCGCTCAAAAAATATGTCGACAAATTTGCGAGTCACTCAAGAGTCTATAGAGAGATTGGAAATGTTCATTTGCTATTGCATGATTTTCTGAGTGTGCACAGAAAAAACTCACGCTTGTGGAATTTGGCTCCTTGACTAGAGAATTTGTTTGTAATTGCTTAGTCCAAAAATGTTTTGCAGGTGTAGTAGTAGTAGTAGTAGTAGCCCGAAGCGTAATGGTTAGTGCGTTCGACTGTCACGCTGGAGGTCTAGGATCGCTTCTCAGCCTCGTCCACCTAAAAAACTAAAAAGTTTTTTCTCAGGGCTACTGCCTTTTGCGAGGAATTGACAAATCCTCCAAGAGTATCACTTGTCACGAATAAGTGCTTCTCGTCTAGCCGTTCGGATTCGGCATAAAATTGTAGGTCCCTTCCATTCCTGTCGAAAGGCGCACACAGGAATGGTTGCGAGTTGTTAGTCACTAGGCCCTGGTTCTTCATGAGCCGTTGTGCCACCCGATTTATTTATTTATTTTTTAAAAATGTTTTGTAAGTAAAATTTTTGTTGGCCCTCCGAAATTTTGAAAACTAAGCCCGAAAATTCTCTAAGTCCAGCCAAAGCCGTAAGAAACAATTCCTGTTGTATTAAACACTTACACTAAACCTGACACTTCTTTGTTCTCCAATTGTTTTAGTCTCAACTGCGTTTTTCATTCGTTAAATTTTCTTTGTTTTTAGTATGTAAACAATTGTTGCATTTGACACGTTAATGTTTAGCCCCGACCACTTTTTTTATCTCTTTTTACTTATCTCTTCAAGCCTTAGAACCAACATCGGACTTTGACAGTCCCTAGACTTAAGCCCCCAAAATTCTCTTGAATAAGTCTAGTTTTTAGGGAGTAAGTTGCTTAACCCTGGCTATGTGCTGGTTTTTTCGTCCAAATTTTCTGGGTTTTGTTTTTAGGGAAACATTAGGGGGGTTCACACTCATCAACAAGTCGATCAACCGGAGTCGTGTTGCTAGCGTTCACATTCAACGACCGCCTCATCAACTTCATTTGTAAATAAATTTTCAAAAAGCAAACACGGCGTAGATTTAACTTTTTGCACTAGTTTCAGTGATGGAAATTCATATTTTCTCCCTTCCTTTTGTGGGTTTACTTCTATTTCAACCCATTCTCTATGAATCTCACATACAAAATTGAAAAGAAACACTAAATATAAATTTGTAAATAAATTTTCAAAAAGCAAACACGGCGTAGATTTAACTTTTTGCACTAGTTTCAGTGATGGAAATTCATATTTTCTCCCTTCCTTTTGTGGGTTTACTTCTATTTCAACCCATTCTCTATGAATCTCACATACAAAATTGAAAAGAAACACTAAAATTCAAATGTTCAGACATATCAGTTGTTCAACTAGTGTTCACATTAGCTACAGCAGTCGCTCGACCGAGCAAAATAGCAAAAAATTTGAAAAACTTCCAACAGTCGTTCAACTTGTGTTCACATTACAAATTATGTGACGATTCGAGACGAGTTGATGAACTTGTCAATGAGTGTGAACCCCCCAGTTGTCGTTGCATGAAATATGTTTATTATTCATAGCCCCCAACTTGGGTTTTGTCCAATTCGCTTCAGGCTTTAGCCCCAATCTTAGGGCTTAGAAAAAAAGTTACATATCATCCATGCAAATAGTTCAGCCCCAACCACGTAATTTGGCCATCGAACAATATTTTAGACGGAATATACGATTACACGTTGTAATGTATTGCTTTCTTTCAAATTATTTTAGGAATCGGCTGTGGGTGGGGCTTTAGCCCCTAATGCCACCCCCTGGATCCTTCACTGGTAGTTTGGATTATGGACATTGTTCAAAGGCACCTACATTGACCTCGTTCACTAACCAATTCCGAGTGCCCTGAAGATGAAACGTATCAATTTCTATTAATAATTAAATAAAACTACTTATAAAATTTGGAAAAAGCAAGAGTATTTATTCAAAAAAAAAAAAATTAAATTTGTAAAAATGATTATAACAGAAATATCAGATAATTAACACACACACACTTTAAATATCGCAAATTAAGCTTGGAACAACAGAAAATAATTCGATTGAAATCAAAAAGGAACAGTACTGATCTGAAACCCAACCGAAATCGACAAAAGTTAACCTATCCGGTTTTTTGTCTTTCACAAACATATACGGATACTCGAGTATCCAAGATACCATATCTCAGGGTAACTGAACGTGGCCATTCTCATGTTAGACCACTTTCATATAAGGAAACTGATTTGCCAGAAACTAGTTAGTTTGTTGGCGAGAAGGGTGAGAGGGGAGATTTTTTTTTCTTTCCCTAACGCCCTTCTCGCCAACAAACTCCCAGTCGCCGGCAACTCAATTTCCTTGTGTGAAAGCAGTCTTACGAACGAAGTTACCTACCGCTAACCATGTTTCGTCGTTTAGAACAGTTTAGTTTCGTTTCGTTTCTCATTGGCCGTATTCAGAAACCTATGCAGAGCTATCCAGATAGGTTCGTGTTGTTGTAATCCCGTGTAAAACAACAGCTGTTTCTGTTGGATAGCTATCCAAGCTATCGGAAAAATGTAGGTATACGTTTGTATCCAAAAGCCAAATGTCAAAAACAGTTGGCTGTTCAGAAACCTATATGGTTACGAACCTATCTTAGATTTAAGAGAAGATACCGGTGCACATTGGTTTTGAGAGGGGAGATTTTTTTTTTCTTTCCCTAACGCCCTTCTCGCCAACAAACTCCCAGTCGCCGGCAACTCAATTTCCTTGTGTGAAAGCAGTCTTACGAACGAAGTTACCTACCGCTAACCATGTTTCGTCGTTTAGAACAGTTTAGTTTCGTTTCGTTTCTCATTGGCCGTATTCAGAAACCTATGCAGACCTATCCAGATAGGTTCGTGTTGTTGTAATCCCGTGTAAAAAAACAGCTGTTTCTGTTGGATAGCTATCGGAAAAATTTAGGTATACGTTTGTATCCAAAAGCCAAATGTCAAAAACAGTTGGCTGTTCAGAATCCTATATGGTTACGAACCTATCTTAGATAGGCTATCGCATAGGTTTCTGAATGCGGGCATTTAGGTTCTGTTCCAATTCACTGGAAGAATAAATTGTGCCCAGCGCTACCGGAGTGAGTACTAAGGGAGTATTCATACTCCCCAAGCATTCACTGTACTCCCGTACTCCCTTTGAAAATAACCAAAACTTTTGCAAAGATTCAGTCTGATTATACGTTAAATTTTTTATTCGTTTCGTCTTTCGTGCCTTTGACAGGCACGAACCTTCATGATTACATGAATCGCGAAAAAACGTATGTACTTCCTTTCGTTATTTTGACGTTCATGGAAATTAGGGTTGTTTTGTGAGAAAATAATCAGTAGTTATAATTAAAAATGTTTTGCAATTACGAAAAACAATTTTCCCATTCATTAATTTTTGTTAAAATCGTTTTTTTGCTAACATCGAAGAGCACGATGGTTGCAAAATCAGAAACGTCAACGTTCAACCAGAAAAAAGTCTTGAAATTTCCTTTCCTGCTTTCGTTACTTCTTTCCCACTACATTTCTACTCCCAACACTCGATCTGTTAAAAAGACGTAAGTCGAAACAACCGAAAAAACAAATCGTGTAATCGGGCACATTCGTTATAATTGTGCCAATTTCAGCGCATTGAAAATATTTATTGATTCATTGATGTTTTTAATTTACAGAAGTGTCAATTTTGAAAAAAATATTCTGAGTTAATCTTAAAAAAAAGGCAAAAACAATAAAATCAGCATTTCCTCAATTCCTTCATGGCCGTCTTTGATATGGAGAAATATAAAATCTACTTAGGCATCTTCAAGCCACAGTAAATTTCATTTTAATAGCAAAATCGGTTCTCCTGAGATCACATGTTCGATAAAATGTGTAAAATGCGAAAGTTTGAATTAAAAAAAAATTACATTTATCGTAATTTAAAATCCTAATACCACCATTTTTCATTTTGGTTTAAGTTACTGTTTTTTTTTTATATTGTACGCGCGCTCAAGGGGTTTTAATACCTTTTAAATATTATATTCATCACAGTGCGAGCGTTAGGAAAAAAAGGAAGGATTTAAGAGAAGATACCGGTGCACATTGGTTTTGAACCTTTGAATATCGAAATCGAAGGGAAAAATAGAGCCGGGTAAAGCATTCCAGATTCTTGTAGTGCGACTTAAGAAAGAATCTCTATACTTAACAGTAGTTCTGAAGTTGGGCTCAAGGGTAAACTGATGTGCATTCCTAGAAGTACGAGTGTTAAGGTTATATATTTTTAGGGGAGAAATGTAACTGGCTATTTCATTGGAATACTGTTTATAAAAATAACTGTAAAATAACGAAAGACATGAAACATTGCGTTGGTGTTCGAGGGTGGCAAATCCTTCCAATATATTTCTAAGGTTTCCTTTACTAAAACCATTTATCAGCTATATTCTTCTTTTCAATCTTAAATGATAGGTATGAACTGAGGTATAAATTATAAAAATGTTTTAATTATGTTTTATTTCTAGGTCTTGTGCGAATTGAAAATCGTGTTAAATTTTATCTGATGATACACTAACCAGGTGCATTATACGTGGAATCTTCAAAATTATGTTTCGGTTGGAATTTGTTCGTAATTTAAATCCAATTCCCATAAGGTCATAGTATTAAGGAACACTTAAATACTACCCTCCAAATTTTTAAAACGGCAGCCCTGATTGTGTCATCTTATTGATGTTTTTTTTTTTTTTGCAAAAAGCTGAGGAGAATAAAGCTCGATTCACAATGCGACGAGTAATAACGCGACGAGAGCGTGACGTGATTCACTGTCATTTTTTTATAGTTATAAAATTGTTCCCAAATTCACAATGCGACGAGTTTCTTGATGACGATTTTTTTTTTTTTTTTGTGCAGTGTGCGTTCAAAATAATGACAAAAATCAAACTGAAATTACGCTTATTATTCAAATATTATATTTGTGTTTGTCCATAGCTGGGCTGGTGAAATGATTTTCGGCTAAAAATGCAAAGAAATTAAAACAATACAACATTATATTATTGTCAACACAAAGATATCTATAAATATAATTTCATTGTCAACAAAATTTATATTTATTTTTGTTAATTTCCACTTATCTGATGTGTTAAAAAAAAACAAAAAAAAAAACCTAAAAATCGTCGACGAGAGCAATTTTTTTTCAATTTTCCCAACTCCGGCGTTACGTGACGACGACAAACGTTTCATTGTGCATACCCTGGCGTTTCCTCGTATACTTACATACATAGTTTGAAATTGGTTTGACAACTACGACGAGTTCTCGTCAAGCTCACGTTGCGTTTTCACGTCGCATTGTGAATCGAGCTTAATGGTTTTATTGTATTTTATGTAGGTATGTATGTTTATTGTATAAGAACTATAGCGCAGATCCAACCCCTTGAAAGGACTGCGACCTACTGTCTACCGTCTGTGTCTACTGATACTGACTGTTCTGTTTTGAGTTCTGCTTCAGCCTTCAGCGTTCCCACTTTCGGAAAAAAAGTCGAACACGATTTAAAGAAAAAAGTTAAGTAAATTGAGAAAAATCAAAGTAGATTTCAAAAAAAAGTTTCATTTTACATAAATCCATATTTTTAATTTTTTTTGTGTAACAAAATTTAATTAAATTAAACAAAAAATAATACCATAATCAAAAATTGAAATCCTTTCAGATCTTATATTTACATACATATGCTTTGTTAAATTATTCAGTTGTGTATTTGTATTGTGTTAAAGGCCTTCTACACTATCCCACTGTATATCAATACATGTGAAAAAAGTGGGACGTAGAATAGTGTGGAAACAAAATATGAAAGCCCAGCCTACACAACCCGACATTTTATCCCACACGATTTGACATGTGTTAATACATAAATAATTTTAGGAATGCAAGCAAGGATGGAAGAAAAATATGAAAAGTCATTTCTTTCACACAAATTTGGCAGTCGCTTGGAATTCTTACCCACTTTCAATTTGACATGTATTAATATACAGTGGGCTAGTGTGGAAGGGCTATTACAAGTTAATTTTTGTAATGTAATGCCAGATCTACACGAATTTCAAAATTGACAATATTTCTGCCAAAAAAATGGTAAAATAATGACAGAAATAATTTTTGTATGACATGCATTTAAACGAGGTCAAGTAATGGCAGATTTTAAAATACTGGCAAATATGTCATAAAAGAATGAGCAAGTTCATACTTTTTCTAGAATAGCATAATTTGGAAAATGGCATCAGTAAAGTATTAACACATGGCCATATTATTGGCAGCTTTTATGCCAAATTCTCTTTTCCATTATTTTGTTTTGGCAAAAATATTGCCAGTATTTAGAGCGTTTACACGATGCAAAGAAAAATGGCTATAATTTGACAGATAAAATGGCATTTTGCCATTCGTGTAAATGCAGCATAAATCCCTACTAGAGTGAAGAGAAAAAAAAGAATTAGATTTGACCTTTTTTTTAAGGTTGAAGAAGAATGAAGCAATGATTTTAAAAAAGAAGTGGATTTCAATATATTGGCTATAGTGCAAAGTTTGAAGTATTTTTAAAAATAAATTGAAAAAAAAGAAGTAGATCTACTTCAATTGAAGTAAAGTGGCAACACTGCCTCTGGCTAGTGCGACCTGCGATGAGATGAGGATGACGATGAGTGAAGTTTAGTTTTCTTAAACTTGGTACCTATAAACAATTTCTGAAATGAGCTGGGTAGCTATTTAATATTCGGTTGAGGTATTTTTTTTAAAAGGCGTATAGGTTTTTTCTTTGTAAAAGTAGGTTTTTGAGACAAAAATGTATTTGCTTCTGACACGAGTAAAACACATGCAGGTATGTTTTTTATTCAGGCATGCTGAATTTTTATTAAAAATGGGTTTCTGGAACTACAGGAAATGCACATTTCATGATTATGTTCGAGTTAAAATAATTTTGATTTATTTTAAGTAAACCCCCCCCTAAGCCATTCGCTGAAAAACAGCCAAAACTCGTAGGTTGTTAGGTAGGTACTCAAAAATTTGGTTACTACCTATTAATATCTATAATAGGCATGTATAGGTATTTGTACCCATAATTACTTTCTATTTCATACAGAAAAAAAAACTTATTAAAAGCATTAAGCCGACGGCAAAGTTCAAGTTAATGAACAAGTACCTATAGAATTAGAATTATTTTTGTTTGCTTTTTTTAATTATTTTAACTGAATAAATAATATACTCAAGGTGTAACTTAAGTCTTTAAAAATGCAGCCTAAATGCAGGGCAATCCTTAAAAAGAATAGAAAAAAAGAATAAAGTCTTAATTATCGCAATTTTGAATACAAGTTGAAACTGTGGATACCCAAATAAAAGAGAATGCAGTTGGTGGGCCAACTACATGTCCCAAAAAAAGTAATAATTAATTAAAAATAGAAATAAATACAAATTAAAAAAATTAACACGATGGAAAATCATTATAAAAAAGGGACAAACGAATACATATGTTTAAAAATTTTAATAAAATTTGGTTAAAAAAAAATGTTTGTCAAAAAAATTTGGGACGTATACAAACGAATAAAAAAGAAGACAAACATAGACAAACGATTTTCTATCGAACTGCGTTTTAAGATTTTTCGAGCGTTACAGTTAGTGGGCCAACTAAATGCTCCAAAAAGCTTATATAATTAATGAAAAATAGAAATAAATACAAATTAAAAAAATTAATACGATAAAAAATCATTATGAAAAATAGACAAACGAATGCATATGTTTTAAAATTTTAATAAAATTTAGTTAAAAAAATTTTGTTGTCAAAAAAATTTGGGACGTGTACAAACGAAAAAAAAAGACAAACAATTTTCTATCGAACTGCGTTTTTAGATTTTTCGAGCGTTATAGTTGGTGGGCCAACTACATGTCCCAAAAAAGTAATAATTAATTAAAAATAGAAATAAATACAAATTAAAAAAAATAACACGATGAAAAATCATTATAAAAAAGAGACAAACGAATGCATATGTTTTAAAATTTTAATACAATTTGATTAACAAAAATTTTTTTTTCAAAAAAATTTGGGACGTATACAAACGAAAAAAATAGACAAACATAGACAAACGATTTTCTATCGAAGTGCGTTTTTAGATTTTTCGAGCGTTATAGTTGGCGGGCCAACTACATGTCCCAAAAAAAGTAATAATTCATTAAAAATAGAAATAAATACAAATTTAAAAAATTAACACGATGAAAAATCATTATAAAAAAGTGACAAACGAATGCATATGTTTTAAAATTTTAATAAAATTTGGTTAAAAAAAAATTTGTTGTCAAAAAAATTTGGGACGTATACAAACGAAAAAAAAAGACAAACTTAGACAAACGATTATCTATCGAACTGCATTTCCAGATTTTTCGAGGGTTATAGTTGGTGGGCCAAACTCCGTAAATTTTTTTTGAAGTGGCTATTTAAAAAAAACGGTGAGTGTACAAACGAATCTAAAACTTGTAGAAACGTAGACAAACGATGTTCAAACGATAGCAATTAACAGTTTTGCTCAACTCAATAGTTGGTGGGCCAACTACATGCAAGCTAGGTAAGCCTAGGGATCGAACTCTGGATGCCTCGCACTACTTGTAGAGCTCGCTAACCGCTCGGCCAATCTCTTATATGAAGTAAATAGCATTAAAATCGATTGACTTTCTCAAAGAACTTTATAACTCATAATTTATCTAAAACAAATCTTTTGAAATCGTTTTAGCCTGCCGCACGTGAATTAATATAAGAGCCTAATGTTTTCATTGCACATACTTATTTATGCAAATAATAAAGATGCCCACATTTTTGAAAAACTAAAAAAGCGTGCGCTAAAGAAACGAATGACACTTTAATGACTGAAATCGGAAGCAATTTTATTAGTTGGGAAGACGTGCCACAAAGTCGGTTGGATGTCGACTGACAGGCAAGCAACTTCCACCCAAATTGACTACTTCGCGATCAGTCGGCGGTTTAGAAGCAGTCTCCAGGACGTCCGTAACAGAAGAGGTGCTGACATGGGAATGGCGGGGGACCACCATCTGATGGTTTCTACCGTAAGATTGCGTACAGCTGCAGTTCGGAAATCCCAAAGAAACAATCGAATGCCCAAGTTAAATACAGATAGACTAAAGGATCCCGCAGTGCGCCAATAACTACGGGACCACATTTCACAAGGATTGAATGCAATCAGCAGCACGGAAACATCCATCAAAAATCATTGGTGTGCTGTGAAAAATGTGTTCATATCCGGTGCTGAAAGTATAGTCGGCCGGGCGCAAGTTGGAAATAGTGCTTGGCTTTCCGACGAAACTTGGGCAAGGATCAAAGAAAGGAAACACCTTAAAGTTCGCATCGCAGCTACCCCAGCAGCAGGGAGAAACGAGCTTGAGTCTACGTAACGCATGAAGATGAGGGAAGTTCACCGTAGTATGCGACGTGATAAGCGTAACTACATTAACGCATTGGCTACAGAAGCAGAAGAAGCCGCTAGTAGGTGTGACAGTAGGACCGTCTACAGAATTACCAATGATTTCACTGGTGTCCAGAGCTCTAAACAACACCTGGTTAAAGACACAAACGGATCCCTGCTAATTTCGGATGAGGATCAGCTCAAAAGTTGCAGGGAACACTTTTCTGCGGTTTTAAACCGCGTTTTCGCCAGTGAAGTGAACCCTATTCCCAGTGAGCCACCCAAAGTAACAATTTCCCGAATACGCACCGTACCCCCAGTAAAGAAGAAATTATCACCGCCATCAAAGCACTGAACAACAACAAAGCGGTTGGACTTGACGGTATTCCTGCAGAGCTCTTAGGAGCAGCCCCAACAACATCGAGCGAGCTACTGCACCCAGTTATTAAGAGAGTTTGGGAAACGGAGAGCTTTCCTGAAGAGTGGAAAAAAGGAATGATTGTCAAGCTCCCAAAGAAAGGAGATATAACACAGGGCGAAAACTGGAGAGGAATATGCGTTCTGCCTGCAGTAGCCAAGATAATAGGAAGGATAGTATTGGACCGAATTAAAGACCACCTCGAAGTCACACTCGACGCCGAACAAGCAGGATTCCGCACTGGAAATTCCTGTGTGGATCACATCAACACCTTGCGGATCATCATCGAACAGTGCGTTGAATATCGATCACCACTTCACCTGCTGTTCATCGATTTTGAAAAGGTGTTCGTCAGTGTCAATAGAGAATTTATTTGGCTTGCTTTGTGAAGGAGGGGCATCTCAGATAAATTGATTGCTATTATCAAGGCTACGTATGATGGATCCAAATGTCACGTTTTGCACAAAGGTAGGCTGTCAGAGGAGTTTGAAATCCAAAGTGGGGTTAGGCAAGGCTTTATACTGTCACCAATACTGTTCCTGTTGGTGATAAGTGACTTACTGCACGCAGCTTTGTCAAATGGAAATGGAGGAATTCAGTGGACTCTGCAATCTCACCTCAAACATCTGGACTACGCGGACGAACGTATGCTTACTCTCTTATAGGATCATGGATCTCCATCAAATGACAAAAAGGGTGGAGAGAGAAGCAGAAATAGTAGGGCTTAAGATCAACTCGGCAAAAACTAAAAGGATCAGCCTTGGAACTTCCTCATCAATCCAAGTAAATATGCTTTACGGGTGCAGCACTTGGAAAGTCACTGACACTGTCACTAGAAAGCTGCAAACGTTCGTTAATAGATGTCTAAGAAACATTTTGAGGATTTTCTGTGCCAACCGTATCTTCAATACCGAACTTCATGCGAGAACGGGTCAGTAGCCCATATAGACTCCATTATACAAAGAAGAAAGTGGCAGTGGATTGGCCATACGCTTCGAAAGGGCGATCAGTGCATTGCTTCTCAAGCAATGCAGTGGAACCCGCTCACACAGGAGGGAAGACAAGTGGGCCGGCCTAGAAGTGCATGGCGGAGAACGGTCGAACAGGTATCGGCACGACTGGGGAAAAGTTGGAGAGAGCTGAAATAAATTTCCAGAAATCGTACACGATGGCGCGTAGGAGTAGTGGAGGCCCCATGTCCCGTAAAGGAAACATCACGGGCGTAATAGGTCCGAGGACCTAATTCACCTCATTAATACGTTGACGTGGACGCTATATAAAATTATTATTGATTTTTTTTACTTATTCCGAATCATTGGAATGGATTTTTCATTCCATGTGAAGCGCGGAATCAAAAGAATACCCAGCAAAATTGAAAGCTACACAATTTTTTCTACAAAAAAAAATTTGTATATATCTTACAGTAAGAGGTGAGTTTTCAGGCACTAACTAATAAGTCTATAATTTGTTTCTACTATTTTGTTTGATTAAATTGAAATTATGAAGGAAGAACCAAAAATTTTCCACAGAGAAGAATAATGCAGTGCCAACCGGAAAAACCTTGTACCAAGATTGTACAAAAACGGGGTGAAACTTTCATTCTTTATCGGCACACATTTCCTTATTAAACATGTTGTGGAATGGAACTAGTTCACTCAATTTTATTGAAAAAAAGTTGCAATTGAATTGCATCGTAGTCCAGAATGGGTACAAATGTAAACTGAGGATAAGTTGGTTGACTAGTTCTAGCACCCTCTGCCTTGTACTAGAAGAACTATTTTCGGAACAGAACTTGAAATGTCATCGATTCCGAAAACTGACTTCTGTACTGTCAAAGTGAGTAGGAAAAAACGTGGTGTCCCTTGATTTGTCAAATTTATTCGATCAGCACAACGACCAAGATATTCAGAAACATTGAATTTGAAGGTTAAGATGGAAAAAATTAAGTAAATTGTAAAGTTGAAAAAATACTTTTACCGGTGCGTAGAGTACTTATTGCTAAGTGTTAAATTTATTTTTTTTATAAATTTTTTTTGTATTCAGTGCGAAAAACCAGTGAAAGTTTTCCCGATTTTTTCTGTTGGATGAATACCCTGAATGTCGCAGATTTTAATTTTTTAAAGAGAAAAGGAAATAAAGTAGGGTGAGTTTTGTGAAAATGTTCTTTATTACAAGTGTGCTAAAAGTGCTACATTTTTGTACGTAAACTATTTCCTGGCGGTCCCAGGTTGTTAGACGTTTTTCTTGGTGGAACTAATTATTTTTCACTACTGTTCCAGTTCAACTTTGAGATCCGTATTTGTGTTTTGTGATGTCCTTTTTTTTATTGTAGGCGTTCAAGTTTTTTTTTTGATATCTACCTACCAGATTTTTATTTAATCCTTTTTTAATATAATAATTCCATAAGATCGTAATTAATTATACTATGTAAGTGGAAAGGATTTGTTTCCAGGGTCTCTCATTGTTTGTTGATTTTTTTTTGTTTTATTCCGTACGTTCACCTTCATTGAGCTCTATGTAGGTAGGGAGTTATAGTAGTGTGCGGTTGTCAGGTGTACCGAAACCAGTGCTTTTTTTTAGTCCAATGATAGTCCTGTTGGGAAAATTGTTTTGTATAGCTTTCCTAATTTAAAGTTTTTTTTTTGATAATATTTGTTTTTTTTTTTTATTAATCAACTTAATTTGAATTAGATTATTTTGTTCATGCTAAATAAAATTTTGCTCAACGCCAGTGATGGTTGAAATGGTTAGTTTCTTTGTTTCGTTAAAGCGGAACATGATTCATTTAAGAGCAAATTTTAGGGGGTGCCTAAGGTAGCCAAGTTATTTCGGTGAAGATGGTATGATCTGAAGCCGATCATCCACCATCTTTGGGGGAATCCAAATAATGGCCGCCGGATTCCCAGGTTGGGTGGGTAATGGCCACACTGCAACAATATCCACAGTGCCCTTGTGTGTGGTAAGTGTCCGTCCGCTTTTTCACCTTTTGTGAGTTCAGGCCTGATATGTGTTTTTGTTGCTGGTGAGGTTAAGTTTCGGGGGCAAGATCCCCCCCATTCCGGCGAGCTAACTGCCGTGCTTCGCAAGCAGGCCGCGTCCCTCGGAACTAAGCATTCGTTTCCTTTTCCGAACACTCCCTTTTTTTTGGTTTCCTACCTATTCCTTTTTCTTACCCTACCTCCACACTAATTCCTTTTCCTTCCCCTCCTCTTGCCTCGCAACAAAATGGCGCCCAATTTTCAAGAATCGTATGTCTGCATCGAGAAGATCACATACGCACTCAGGTGTATTGCGACGATTTCTTGGAAGTTCATAGCGACTGCGGTTAGTGTTTGTTAAGGCGTTTTTCTGGAGTTGCTGCAGGGTAACCGACTTTCGTAAGTCTGCACCGAGAAGGTCACTGACGGACTCAGGTGTTTTGCGACAAAAGTTCGGGAACTTGTAATAGCAACAGATAATGTTTTTGTCTTATCTTTTCCTATTCCGTTCCTTATTTTTTTTTACTTTTCTATTTCAAATTTCAATTTCTTATCCTATAGTCTTGTCTTGTTAGGGATTTTTCTTTGGACGCAGTGACCGTGTTTGACGAGTCGTCGAACATTGATGCACCAACAAATTTTTTTTCTGAGTTTTTAAACTCATTTCTGTGTGGTTTCCCTCACCGTTTCATGTCTTCTAGCAAAGTCTTTCGTGACAGAGTAGAATTGCGGGAACGGAGAGGAAAACTAAGTAATGTTTTCGTTAGTGTTTCTACTTTTTTTCCCGGTTTATCGATCTTACTACACCAAGGGAGTTAGTTCGTCCGTCCGTTGTCTTATTAAATAGTGATGTCGTTAGTAGGATCATACCATACCGAAAAGAAACCGCCGAAAATGCTACCTGAAGCACCCCGTATGTTTATGAACACCTAACTTCAAATTACTTCAGTACTTTTTCAAGTGAAGAAATCACTTAAATATTTGATTGTTTATGAAAATTATTTTTCAAGTAAAGAAATCAATTAAATTTTTGTTTCGTTTATGAAAATCATTTTTCAAGAGAAATTTTGTTTCCCAGATTCAATTGTTAAATCGTTTTTGTTTTTTTTCCAAAGTAAAACATAGTTTATTTTGAAAATATTAAAATTTAATAATATTTTATATTTATATTACTATGTTACAGTTTACTATATTGCTCTTAATATAAAATTTATTTTTCGAGTTTTCGTGGAGATACTTTTCGAGAGTTATTCATTTTTTTTTTTGAAATTGTTTTCTAAAAATAGTTTTTAGAAACTTGTTCTTTTGATCAATTTATTTTTTTGCGTTATTTATTTTTCTTTAACGAAACTATATGTTTTATATTGGTTTTCGTTAATTTTTTTTTGTCGTTTATTTATATTAATAACATAATTTTTTTGTTAAGTTTCTTACTTTATTGAGTTTTTTTTTCTACTACAGAAAAATTTCCTTTAATTTTTGGTAAGATTACAACCTAAAATAAGTTTTTAGAATTATATTTGTTACAAGGCTATCTTTTGTTTTTTTTTTTGTTCTAAGTTTCAAATTTGCGTAAGAAACATTTATCGTTTGTATAAATTGTTTCTTTAATATTTTGTTTCAATAATTTGTTTTGATTTATTTCATTATTATTTAGTTTTTTTTTTGTTTTTCAAGTTTCTGAATTTACTTTGAATTTTCAAAGTTGTTTCTTAAGATTTTCAAATATTCATTACTATTTAAAAGTTTCAGTTAGATCTACAATAATTGTGCACTGCGATTGATATTAGAAATTGTTTCTTTGAGAAACTCACCTTATTGTTTTAGTGTTGTTTTTTTTTTTTTTTGTAATTTTTGCTACCGCAATCAAAATTAAAATATGGCTTATTTTAGTAAAGAAGAGGAAGATCGCATCAATCGCCTAATACGAAATGCTGAAATTAATGAAGATCATAGGTTAACAAGATCAGCAAGTCAAGGGTTAGACCATAACACTAGACAGCAGATGATGTATTCCCCTCTTATTTCGGATATGCAAATCCGAGCCGCATCCAACCAACCAGCTAGGTCAGGTATTCTTTTGACTGAAAATGACAACTTCAGTCATATAGAGTCGATTTCGCCTCCCGCTTTCAGCCAACTTAGTGGGATGGGGGCAGGGGAATTACATCAGAGGGAAAGTTTCGAGTCGATGAACGAAACCGTCAGGCAAGCGACAGGTAGGGTGCCTGATACTAGTAATAGACCAGCTTCTGTGAATACAGGTGGCCTAGGTAGTTCCAGGGACATATTAGAGAGCTTAGCTCGAAGACCACCGCCTCCTGTAAAGAAATTAAAAGAGAAAAGGTTAATACCTGAAGATTTGAAGGCCTATATCAGCTTGGCCGTGGTAGAAGGTTTGTCTTCTACCCGGCAAGTTATTCAAAGGTAAATGACAAGTACCTTAAAAGAAGAATTTCAGAATCAACTGGGTGAATTCCTCAGGAATCTGAATTTAGGGCCAACGAATCACTCTTCCACCGATCAGATGCCAAGACCGACAGGACGTGCGTGTGACCCTGTGCCACCAGCACAGCCACCAATGCAGCTATATCCTCCAGCTGATCCAGGTAGAAGTGCTTTTGCACCGGTTAATCAACAGCGTCGGAGACAACCTGAGCCAGCTCGAAGACCGCATGATAGAATTAATCGTCCTGGTGGGTTTGATGAGATCCAGCCTGATTCGTATGCTAACTTTAATTCTATGCATACTCCACATCCATATGGCTACCAACCGGAGTATTACGGTCCAACTATGTATCCGAGACCTCAAGTTCCGATAAGAATAGATAGGTGGGGCCTGACGTTCGATGGCCAACCAAATACAATGTCCGCTGAAGACTTTGTTCTTAGAGTTGAGCTCCAGCGGATCAGTCATAGATGTTCATGGCCAGAGGTATTAAGGGACTTCCATCTGTTTCTCTCAGGAAATGCTTCAGAATGGTACTGGCAGTTCCAACGGACCAATTACCGTCATGACTGGCCAGCTTTGAAGAACGCTTTGCTGCGTCAGTTTAAAAATACTCGATGTCAGAGACATTATGGATCATAAGCAGCATTCCTGGGAGAGTAGCGAAGATTTCTTTATGGCCATAAATAAGATGAAATTTCAGTTGAGAATCCCCATACCAGAGGTAGAAATGGTGCGAATCCTAAAATTTAAATGAGAGTATAGGAAAGTTAGTATACCCGCAGGCCATTTTCACCTTGGATCAGCTGAGGACGGCTTGCAAGGACGCAGAAGTGGCTTTTCCGAGCAAGGAAATGCCTAAAACTTTTACGAAACCTCCAGCTAAATATAAAGCCAACGAACTGGAGTATGAAGAAGAGTACTAGCCGACTGATGAACAGTTTGCCGCTTACCAGTTTAGCGGGGCTCGACCGAAAATCCCTCCTCGAAAATATGCGGACACTACAAAACTAGTGTGCTGGAACTGCAAGGTGCACGGCCATACGTACTTTGACTGCGAGTCTGAAGTGCGAAATATATTTTGCTACAAATGTGGCCATGAGGGTGTAATAACTCCACGTTGCACATGATGCAATCAGGGACACCGGTCACGGGACGCGAAGGGTCCGGGGGAATCACGTGCCAAACCGAGTCAGAACCCCCAGTAGATTCAAAAAGTCTCATTTCCGCTGAAGAAGCGATGAAAACCCCTCTTATTGAAGAGGGTGAGAAGAAAATTAAAATTTTAAAAAGAGAAACCAAAATAGAAAGTAATGAAAATAATAATATGAAATCAATTCTGTTTAAAATCAAGCCTTTACATGTCAGAATGGAAGAATACAACCGAGCTAAAGAGAGAATTTTTAATAGTGAGATTTACTTACCGTCGAAAAATATACTAAAAGCTAGGTTCCGTTTCAAATGTAGAAAAGAAACTAGAAAACGAATTTCTTCTACAATTTTGAACTAAGCGTCAGATCCTAGGCCCTATGCTAAGATTAAATTAGGGGTAAAAGAAGTGGAAGGTTTACTAGACAGCGGCCGAGCGTAAGCATACTAGGGAAAAATTGCATGCTGCTAGCAAAGGAACTCCAATGTAAAGTTATACCCTACCAATCAGGAGTATCAGGAGAATCAGGCTGACGGAAAAAGACAATCCATCGTAGGGAAAGTCGAACTAGTTGTGCAATATGAAACCAAAATATCGAACATAACGTTTTTCCTCGTTCCAAATTTGGACCAGGAGATCTACCTTGGGGTAGACTTCTGGAGAGCATTTCAGTTAGCCCCAAGCATAATAATTAGTATCTCGGTTAATGAAGAATTAGATTTGTCGAACGCTGATCAGTTGAACGCTGATCAGCAGGCCAGACTGGATGCAGTCAGGCAGAGATTTTTATATTTTGATCGTGATGGTCTTGGAAAGACGGCACTCAACGTCATCGATACCGGAGATGCACTCCCTGTGAAACAGCGTCACTACCCTGTCTCGCCAGCGGTACAAGTCATTTTGTATGAAGAGTTAGATCGGATGTTGGATCTCGGCGTTATTGAGGAAAGCGAAAGTCCATGGTGTTCGCCAGTGGTTCTCTTGAGAAAACCAGGCAAAAATCGGCTTTGTCTGGATTCTCGTAAGGTGAACTCACTGACGAAGAAAAACGCGAATCCTCTTCTTCATATCGAAGGGCACTACATTAGTAGTTTGGTTTAAAAGAAGCATTCTGGCAAATACCGTTGGAGAAACAGAGTAGGAAAAAGACCACCTTTGCGGTACCGGGAAGACCCCTTGTACCAATTTACTGTTATGCCCTTTGGGTTGTGTAATGCAGCCCAAAGGTTATGCCAGTTATTGGACAAGGTTATTCCTGCACGACTTAGGGATCGTATTTTTGTGTATTTAGACGACCTGCTTGTCATGGCGCCGGATTTTGCCGACTGTTTACGCAGGGCTAATCTTACCATCAACATGATGAAATCAAAATTTTGATTCAAAGAACTTAAATATTTGGGCTTCATAGTTGGTGGTGGACAGCTTAAAACTGGTCCTGCCAAGATGGAGGCAATTGTCGATTTCCCCGGTAGCTTGGTTTAGCAGGGTGGTATCGAGAATTCATAAAGAATTTTTCTAGTCTGACTGCACCCCTTACTGACCTGTTGAAGAAGAGAAACGATAAATTTAAAATAACTGACGAGGCACTGAGAGCGTTCGATGAACTAAAGAAAGCGTTAACCACGTTAACCGGTTCTTTCGCATCTGGACTTTACAAAAAGATTCTATATCCAATGTGATGCTTCGGATGCTGGAATCGGAGCTGTACTGTTCCAAAAGAACAATGAGGATGATGAAGTTCCTATTGCGTATTTCTCCCAAAAATTTAATAAGAGCCAGAGAAACTACAGTGTCACCGAGAAGGAGTGCATGGCTGCTGTGATGGCTGTGCAGAAATTCAGGCCGTATGTCGAGGGCATGGATTTCACAGTAATTACCGACCACTCCTGAGTGGTAAGCTCGCCAGGTGGAGTCTGTTGCTGCAATCGTATGCCTTCGACATACAGCACCGAAAAGGTACGCTGAATGTAGTTCCAGACACTCTTTCTCGGGTACACGTAGATTCTCTGGACTTAGAAGAAGTTGCACCACTACTAGATCTGAACTCCGTAGAATTCCAATCCGACGAATATACTAGTTTAATTGAAACAATAAAAGCTAACGCAACACAACTTCCCGATTTGAAAATTGAAGACGGTTTTGTATACAAACGACTGTTTAGGACAGAAGGCGATGAGATCATGATAGAACATGCTTGGCTATTGTGGATACCATCTGGTCTCACCGAAGAAATTTTAAATAAGTCGCATAATGCTCCACGTACTGCCCACGGAGGCATGGGGAAAACCTTATACAGAATCCGTCAACAATTCTATTGGCCTAATATGACTGTCCAAATTCGTTAATATGTGTCTAATTGTAGTATATGTAAACAAAGTAAGGCGTCCATCCAAGTCTCCCGTCCACCTATTGTTACGTCCTATTGTAGTAATCGACCGTTTGAAAAATTATATATAGATTTTCTCGGACCTTATTCGAGATCAAAATCCGGCAACGCGTATGTATTTGTAGTATTGGATCATTTGTCCAAGTTTGTTTTATTGAAAGCATTGAGAAATGCGAACACGTCGAGTGTCATTCAATTTTTGCGAAAAGAAGTATTCAACGTGTTTGGCGTTCCGAGTATCATCCATTCGGATAATGGAAAACAATTCTTGGCAAAAGAGTTTCAAAATCTTTTATCCAAATACGGCATTAGGCACTTCAAAACCGCCAACTATACACCGCAGTCGAACGCGTCAGAGAGGGTTAACCGCTCGTTGTTAGCAGCCATACGTTCATATCTTAAAAACGACCAACGCGAATGGGATGTCCATCTCAGCGATATAGCGTGTGCCTTGAGGAGTTCAGTTCATAGTTCTATTGGCGTGTCACCATACTATGCCTTGTTTGGTACTAATATGATGACGCACGGTAGCAGCTATGAACTGGCCCGAAAACTAAACGTGGCGGACGACAACGAGTTGCTAACTATTCCAGTGGCGATTCCTGGTCCTTATTATTGGTTTAGCTACGTGGTCTAGGGAAAAAATCAATTTTTTTTTTAATTTTATTGATATCGACAATAAATAAAAAACATTAATAAATAATATAAAATAAAAGTTTAAAAATTTATCGATACATAAATTCGCTTCGTCGTTCGACGGAAACAAAATTTGCAAAAAAAGATATAAATATCATAACTGTATTTAATCATAGTAAAGGCTTCCAAGTACGTGAACAAACAAATCGGTGCCAACTTAAGTGTCCTACTTGGACCATAGCAGTGATGCACATTGCTTGTTGCACTTAGTTAACATCATGTTTCTTGCCAAAACTATTTGACCAATTTGGATCGAACTTTTGAATTTCATCTTGTAATACTCTAGACTATTTGATTACAAATTTTTAGCAGAATTGGACAAATTTGTACCTATTTTTTGATTGCTTCAAAATTACTTAGTTTTCTGATTTTTTTTTAAATTCATGGTAAGATAGCAAGACACATATAACATGCATGAATATAAAACTTATGTGGTCTTGTAGAAAATTTTGTAGCAAACAAGTTTATACTGGACGGTTTTTTTCTTAGTTGCATATTTCCAAAGTTATACTAGTTAAAGTAATGTCGGACAAAATGGGATGAATTTAGCGTTTTTTTCACTCTTGCATTTTTCCTGCAGCGAGCACAAGTTTTTCGAAGTTGCAAACTTAGATACAGACTACTCTAACATGCCCCAACAACATATCAAAAATACAGAAATACATCGCGCTTTGCCAATTGAGCACTTTTTTGGAATTATTGACTGACTAAAAGAACTTTTTGGATGTACTCAATCAAAGAACATTTCACTAATAATAAAACAATAAGCACACGCATTCATCCTTCCTACCGCATTTTCCTAGAAACATAATAGGGGTATTCACGATCTGATGCAACTGGCCTAGTATCATTGTAAAAGTGCAAAAGTGTAAAATCTTACAACACTACAACAACAGAATATACAAGATGCAATCTTACAACAGTTTCGCACTTTAGCAATACCCGAAACCTATTGCAACAGAAAAATACAACATTGTAAAATTTGTAAATTGTGTTTTTGACAGCTCACTCATTCTTGATTACGTTAAACAGAAACAAAGGTATGTTCATTGGATACATCCAATTTGCTAACTTGATTGTATTGATGTGACGTCGTCATCATCTTTTACTATTATTTTCCATTTAAAATTCGGACGATAATAAAGATTTGGTAATATTTTCTTTTTCCGTTTTTTTGGCATCTTTTTATGAACAAAATTTAAACTAAATCAAATTGAAATTTTCAGATATGTTCGAAATAAAAACAAATAACAAATGTCAAACTAATTTTGACATTTGCTTTAGTGTTGCAAGAAGATAAGAAAAGTGCGTTCACGATCCACTTAAAAAAAATAAAATTTCGCACTTTTACTAGGCTCGTTGCACCAGATCGTGAATACCCCTAATAAGAAAGTAAAAAAAGAGATGACACAAAACGAACCCAAAATGTAAGTAGGTACCTGAAGCTGCTTGCATACCATATGTATCGTGCTTTATCGCATCATACTTACGCTTACGCTTTCATTTATTTAGCTGGGCTTTGCTTAGGACATGTGTAGTAAAACGCTCTTGTATTATAGATTGTATTGTATTTGTGTTTGTATTTGTATTTTGAATAGATATTATTAAAAATTTTATGCAATTTGGTAGCGCGGATGTTGTAAGCTTTCAAGGAAAACTTGTTGTATGAGAGTTTTGTGTTGTGTGTACTGTGTTAGAACAATGTGGGTAGGTTAGGTAGGTATCTATTCTTTTTGTATTATTATATCAATACCACAGATAAGCAATACCTAGATGGGAATCTACGGCTGTCAATTCGGTTTGCCTACAAGCTCAAACGCCAAATGGCCGTGGTGAACATAGGATTTTTGCACTAGTGTACATGCAGACGACCGTGGTGAAAATCGGATTTTTGCACTAGTGTACGTGAAAAAAAAAATCCGAGTTTCACCTCGGTTCGTGAACAAAATGGCGGATAATTTAAGAATCCAAGGGTTTGTTTAAATGTGCTAGGTTCTTGTATGCCGATTTCCTTTCGACGATTGCAGATTAATTTTTTTTGTTGTAAGGAAGTCGCAAAAAAAATCGTGTAGCCGGTGTAAATTTTCTATATGAAAGATTTGATTTTTGATCTTTGCTATCACAGATTTGATTTTTTTGTTGAAATGAAAGTTACATTTAGGTTTAACTACATATACCTACATACTTTTTAAAAAAGTACAAAAGTGAGAATTTAAAATGTTCGCTAAAGAAACCTTCTTGCAAGAAAACATACAAAAATTGTTTTGACAGAAAACGTAGTATAACTTCTTATTGGCTGTAGAGCTACTAGCGATGTTGTATTTGTAATGCCTGTAAAATCGTACTGTACTATGGATGGCTTTTGTGATAAAACACGCCTATTGTGTTTTTTCCTCAATCAGAATTGACTTTATTGCAGTTTTCGCAATTAAGAACAGATGAGATTCACACCATTGTGGGTGCTTTCTTTTATCCCAATACAAATTAATTCTGGCAGATGAAGGTTTTGTTGGTATTCCAAATGTTTCGCATCGGCTTAGGAGACCATTTTTGTTGCAACACAATTTAAATTGTGTAAAGGATCTTTCAAATCAACGTTAAAGGCTCTTCCAAACCAATGTGAAACATTCGTTGCGGCGAAGAAACATTCGCATGTCAAAATTTATTTACATGGTGATAAATGAGAGTGCCCACACCAACGCGGCGGAGAAACATATGAATTAATTTTGACTGACGAATGTTTCTTCGCCGCAACGAATGTTTCGCATTGGTTTGGGTGAGCCTTAAATCGGAGCAAAACACTCACAACAAAACATGCACTTTTTAAAATTAAGTTACATGAAAATAATTGAGAGTAGGTACCCACAATGAAAGCGGTGCGATTTTCCATATGAACCCGATGACTGACAAAAATGTTGTCCACGCATCGGTTTGGGGGACCTTAAATTAATTGCTAAAAATTTACGTCGGAATTTGACCATGATGCAATCCAACCCCTTACGTATAAATTAAAATAATTTCATATATTAAGTGTGTCTGTACCCTAAAACTAAGAATATAGTAGCTGTCAAATTTGCCATGGTGAATTTAATTTTTGTTGATTTCTCGAACCCTATGATTGGTTGGCGAGATTTTTTTTATAATTATTTTGCTGTAGAGCTAAAAAAATTGAAATAATGTTTTTAAATTTCATAAACACAATTAGGTCTTTTGCCCTTTGCTATACTCTGCTCAAACAGGGCCCCTTCGGAGGCGACAGAGTTCTACAAAAAGTTCTCATCGCGCATCGTCTGCCCAAGTAGCTTTTTGGCGAATTGGAAGAAAGAAACATGAAAGCACCAAAAGATTTTTCATTGAAATCCAAGGACTCGTTCAAGTTCCGCTTGCCATGCGGGCATTGTGCTTGGTGAAACAATTATTTTTTTGTTAATTTATTTTTTAATGAAAATCACAAACACCGGCATAAAAATCTTCGCACAGCACATTTATGAAAAAAAAAAAATGAAGTGTCAAACAAATCAAATTCACCGCGTTAAATTGTTGTTGCAGTTCACATCTATTCATCGACACGAACTGAAATTACAAAAACAACAATGTAAGCAAATGGGTTTTGGGGGGTGATACGAACGAAAGATTCCTATCTAGGTATTGCTTATCTGTGATCAATACTCTTTGTAGGGAATTTGGTTTTGGTATCGTATATTGTAACGCTGAGTCGGATAGGAAGATGGGAGTTTTGTGTTGTGTGAAGGAAAATATGATTTGAAAATAGGTAGGCAGGTGGGTAGTTTTTTTGTATTTATGGTATTGATTATTGCAATTATTCATTGTCATTATTTCAACATAACATTATATAATTTATTCATTTAAATTCTTGGTTTAGCGGCGATAAACCTGCTAACTGAGAGGAATCGCCACTGAACTATTCCCCGACGAGATCGATTGCAGTGTATAAGAAACGAAATTCGCGAAAATATTTTGAAAACGAACGATAAATCCGCAAAAACATATAATATCCGAACGAAAAATGTAAGATTCCTGCCCCGGCCAGGAAGTATATAAAAAAAATTTCATCTTAAGCGATGCAACGAAATGCTTATCCGCAAAATTATCTCCGAAATTTATAAAATGCCGAATTGTTAAGCAAGTAGGAAATAACATGTTTGAACTTGAAAATCTTAGCGGCAAAAAGATTGGTATATTTCACGCAAAAGATCTTAAACAATAATAAATTCGCGAAACTGTTCACATGAGATCGGATATACAACTTAAATCCGAAACCGATAAATTAATTTTTAAAAAACCCAAACTTCGACGAAAAACTTGGTATGCATGTTGTCCGTTTGTCTTGAATGTTTTTGTTTTGTTTGTTCACACAGTACCTGCCTGAATAACTTTTAGTTTTATTTATTTTTTTGCAAGAATTATCCTTTAAAACACTCTGCGAAAATACCTTATTTTATTTAAATTTCTGAAGGAAAAACACTAGTCACCCTGTACCTGAAAATTTTCAAGTATTTAAAACAAATTTGTAGATGGTGTTAGTAATTATGTATTTGTTGCATGATTGTACCTTATTCTATCTAGTTATTTATTAAAAATTATTAAATTATTACAATCTATTTATTTAATTATTTATTATTATTTATTTACGAATATATTTAACTAACAATATCTGTGATACTAATTATAAGCATCCGCAATGATTACAAACTACGATCTGTGATTCTTACTTTACTTTATTTATTATTATCTTTATTATTATTAACAAACTGTGATATTTACAAACTTTTTATTGAATAACTGTGATATTTTTTTATATATAGACTTATTTATTATTTATTTATTTATTAACTTTTTTTTTATTTCACTTTTTACTAAAAACTACCACTTAAAATAACGCTCACCGATAAGTGCATATATGGGTACTTCAATGTAGTATGTAGAATCCTTTTGGTAGCCGATATAGAGATTGTTGACTGGTTTTGTTGAACGATCCTGTTGCGAGGCAAGAGAATGAGGAAGAGGATTCTAGGTGTAGCGGTGATGTAGGAAAAATGAAAAGGTAGGATGTAAGGAAACGGATCGGAAAATGAAGGGTTGGAATGCCAAGTTCCAAGGGACGCGGCCTGCTCGCTATGCTCGACAGTTAGCTCGCCGGAATGGGGAGGATCTTGCCCCCGAAACTTGGCCTCACCTCTCAACAAAACCCTTATCAGGCCTAAAAAAAAACAATATGGAAAGACCGCGGACAGACTTCACCACACTAGGGTGCTGCTGATGTCGGTGCAGCATATGGCCTAATCCCATCCGACCTGGAAGTTCTTTGGACTTATTTAAAACTTCCCCAAAATAACCTAGCTCTTCTTCCCCGGGGTCACCACATCGCCCCCCTTAGTATCCACCGTCCATCAGCACCCCCCTGTAAATTTTTCTTCAAAATTTCATGTTTTTAACAAAACATAAAACAAACACAAAAATTCTTTAACAAAAGGTATAACATAATTTTTATTTGTAAAGAACTAGTTGGTCCAAAAAAAAAAATGATTATAACCGAGTATGAATATTAAACCCCAAAATGGGATTTATATAGAGAAATTACTTTCAATAAATTTTTACAAAAATTACACATAAATCTGGTGAACAACGAGAGGTTTCCTGACCGATTAATTTAAAAAAAAATCTGCAAATACCCTTTTTGGTAAACATACTAAAATCAAATTCGGTCTAACAAAAATCCCTACCTGCATGGAGCTCCTTAGAGGTGGTTACTCTAGCGATCAAAGCTCTAAAAACAAAACACGGGCGTCAGAAACCCTAAATCGTTCACTCACAAAATAAGCTAAATTTCAAAATAATTTTTAAATTTGTACTCGCTTTTAGTCATTTAATTAATAGTAGTAAAGAGTTTAATTACTCGTCTCTTTTTCTTTTCTTTTCCTTTCCTTTTTTTTTTTCTTTTCTCTTTTTTTTTTTCTTTTACATAATTTACTGATTAAACTTTTTTAATTTTCAAGGAAGTAATAATAACAGTTAATAACAATTTGGTTTTATGTAGTAATCTAAGCTTTTTGAAATATAACGCGGTAATAACCGTAAGAACATTTTTCAGTTCAGTTAAACTCCTACTAGTTCTATGTTATTTAGCGGTGAGTAATCTAATTTAGATTTCAGATAAATTAACACTTTTTATAAAGATAAGTTGAACTTTTAGTTTTAAATTATTTTAATTGTAGGAGTAAGTATATTTTATGGTAAGTTTCGAATTCGGTTTTTCTTTTTGACTTTTTAATAGGGATAATTTTTTTTTGTTTGTTAACTGTTTCAAGTATGTATTTTCGTTTCTTTTTTTTTTCTTTTGTTAAATTTCAGGTTTTTCCGTTAACATCCCTTTTTTTCTCTTAACAGGTTTAGGTTTAGGTTTCATTAAATTTCATTTAAATTTTTTTTGTTTATCCTTACGATACTACTAATTTTACTTATCTTTTGTTTTATAAGTAGGTATTGCTGGGTTTCCCTGGGCAAGTATTCTTTTTTTTTTCGTTTTGGTTGCTCCTATTTGACTGAGTGTGGGTTGTCTCTGTAGTAGCAAGGGACTTAGTGATGTGTCTTGATGATTTCCTTAGTTATATTCCGTGTCCAGAGTGCGGGAGCCCCACTGGGCCTTAAGTAAATTAAGCACAGGTAGGTGTCCCAACAGTACCAAAAGTTGGGCGGCCCCGGCTTTCTGCTGTTGCCGTAGACCGCCTAAAGAACCCTGACAAAAATTAAATTTATTTTTCTTTATTTATAACGCTCACTATTTCTCCCTAGCTCTAAGAACTCACCCTTTTATATATATTTATTTTATTATACTTACTTACCTTCTTAGATCCTTGACCCCTCTTAGGGGCACAGGGCGTCAACTACCGCTACACGCCATCTCGTTCGGTTTCTTGAAATGTATTTTAGCTCTCCCCAACTTTTACCGAGCTTTTGTGATTCCTTGTCGACTGTTCTGCGCCAAGATTTTCTCTGGCCTCCAGGTCTTCTGCCATCTTGGATGAGTGGATCCCACTCCATTGCATGTCTTGCAATAGAGTCTCCACCACGACGTAAGCGGTGACCAATCCACTGCCACTTTCTTTTCCTAATAACAATGTCAATAGGACTTTGGCGCGTTCTCCGAAGGAGTTCTTGGTTGTAGATGGTGTTCGGCCAAAAAATCCTTAGGATGTTTCGGAGACATCTATTTTCGAAAGTTTGTAGCTTCCTTGTGACAGAGGCGGTCACTTTCGATGTACTACACCCATATAGTAGTACTGACTCTACGTTCGACCGGAACAGTCGCAGCTTGGTCTTCGTACTGTAGACGTTGCTCCTCCAAACTTTAGACAGCATGCCGAAAGCAGCTTTAGCTTTGCCCATTCGGCAGTTAACATCTTCATCCGTACCACCGCCGTCTTTTGAGACAACACTACCGAGGTACAGGAAGTTGTCCACCGCTTCAACCTGCTGTCCCGCAACGACAACTTGGGAAGAAGATTCAGAAATGTTGAGGATTTTTGTTTTGCCGGTGTTGATCCTCAAACCGACTTTGTTTGCCTCGCATTCCAGATTAGTCACCATATGATGAAGATCCACAATGTTGTGCGAGAGCAAACAAATATCGTCAGCGTAATCAAGATGTTGCAGGAACGAAAACATCGTCCATTGAATTCCACGCGCTTGCTCGGCTAGAGCTGCATGAAGGACATCCCCTATAACCACCAGGAAAAGTAGTGGAGATAGCAAACATCCTTGACGAACTCCGCTATGGATATCGAAGTCCTCTGATACCTTTCCGTTGTGTAAGACTTGACACGATGCACCCTTGTAGGTAGCCTTTATAATGGCGATAATCTTTTCGGGTACTCCTCTCCTACGTAAAGCTGACCAAATGAAATCTTGATTTCAACTATCGAAAGCCTTTTCGAAGTCGATGAAGAGCAAATGAAGAGGGGAGCGGAACTCCACGCATTGTTCTATTATGATTCTAAAGGTGTTGATGTGATCAATGCAGGATGAGCCTGCACGAAATCCCGTTTGCTCTTTGTCGAGAGTAGAATCGAGATGTTCTTTGATTCGTTCCAAGATTATTTTCGCCATTATCTTTGCCACCGCGGGGAGGACACAGATCCCTCTCCAGTTTCCGCAATCCGTAAGATTTCCCTTTTTTGATAGTTTGACGATCATCCCTTTTTTCTATTCAATGGGGAAACTTCCGTTCTCCCATGCCTGCGCTATTAAGGGGTGTAGCAACTTCGCTGATGTTTGTGGATCTGCTTGGTAGAGCTCAGCGGGAATGCCGTCCAAACCTACCGCTTTGTTGTTCTTGAGGGATTTGATTGCTGATGTTATCTCGGCTAAACTGGGAGGGCAGGTGCGAATACGGGAACTAGTTTCTACGCATAGCTCATTTGGGTTAGGGGCTGGAACACCTCCGCTATCGCCTGCGTGGTTGAGCACGCTAGCAAAATGTTCCTTCCATCTCCTGAGCTGATCCTCATCCGTAACTAGCAGGGTGCCGTCTACATCCTTGACGAGGTGTTGTTTTCGGGAGTTGTTGTTTCCAACCAATTCCTTGGTTATCTTGTAGACGGTACCACGGTACCACTGTCGCACCTAGATGCTGCTTCCTCTGCCTGTTCTGCGAGGACATTTACGCGCCTCCTTTTGTCACGTCTGACACTACGCTGCACTTCTTTTCTTTTCCTACGGTACTGAGACTCGATGTTAAATCTCTCACCTACTGGGGCAGCCGCAAGTTGGGATCTAATCGCGTTACTTTCTTCAATCTTACTCCATGTATCTGCAGAAAGCCATGTGCTTTGGCTTCTCCGCCTTATACCCACAGACTCAGTTGCGGCAGTTGCAAAGGCCTTTTTCACATTGCTCCAGTGTTGGTCTCCATTTTCTGGCGTCACAATGCTGATAACTTCTGCTACTGCGGCGAGACGGTCCTTATATCTTTGGCGCACTGTAGGATCCCGTAATCTGTAGGTATTGTACCTGGGTGTTCGCAGGAAGTTTTGCTGATTTCCATGTACTGAAGCAATTCGAAGACGAACGTAGGCAAGCATAAGATGGTGATCGCGAGCTAACCCTACATCAGCACCGCGTCTGTTTTTCACCATACGGTTATTATCGTTGAATCGGATGATTTGCACGTCAGAACCATCAGTAACCGTAAAAAGTTACAGAACCAAAAAAAAGGATTTAGGTAGGTTTTAACACCAAAACAAACGGTTTCAATACTCTTTATATTTTTTTTCATTTCATCATTAAAGTGAACTTAAAATTCGTATAATTATACACTATAATTACATTTATAAGGTATACCGCTAGTTAACACAATTTTTGTTTTGTTTTGCACTCGTTTATTTGCGGACTGACAAGTGTATACGGACTGACAAGTATATCTGCGACTTTCTATACCGGCTGACGACAAACTTCTGTGGTGCGTTCTTTTATTAACCATAGTTAACTATGGTTGTTATGTCAAAAAAAATTGTTGAAGTGTCATTGTTAGATTTAGTTGGAAATTGTTACATTTCATTTAGGAACGATTTATTGTTAGATATTGTTGATCTATCAAACGAAAACTTTGGAAAACATTATTTCATCGTTAGTTTACATAAAATCATGTTATTTTACTACAATATAGTCTCCTTTTTCATTAGAAATGGTAAAAAATTCAATTTTAATTCATTTCACTTCACCTTAAAGCTTTGTTTTGATTCTTCAATAATTATTTTTTGTAAACAAACCTTCTGACATGTGCTTTGACAGATCAACACTTTCAACTCATATCATGGAGATGAGTTGAAAATAGTTACGAATTGTAACTATTTGACACTAATAAACTGAATTTAGGAACGATGTGATGACGTCATATAGTTACAAATCGTAACTATTTTGTAATAAAGGAACGACCATTGTTAACTATAGTTAACCATAGTTAACTATGGTTAATAAAAGAACGCACCACTGGTGATCTGATATCTGATTTCTGACAGGAGATGGAGGAGTTCATGGAATTGAACCTTCCACTACTTTCCCATTTACCTCTAGTACGGTATAATCATACGATTGCATATCAGAATCCAACTCCTCCGTTATTTTGTGTCTGTGTTGTGCCGAACACATATTTCCAATCCCCCTCCTAAGCCATGGCGTCATCCTTCTCTCGCTCGGCACTCCGAATTTATTTGGAAATAAACCTTTCCAGTCAACCGAACCGTACCAGTGCGAGTTTACACGAGACGACGTCAGGGGCCTATTTCTCCGCTACTACAGCAGCTACAATGTAGTAGTATAACAGTTGTATTACATCATTTCTGTTTCAAACATACATTGGTTTTTCAGGTGTAGTACATCAATGTAGCTTTGGAGAATCGACTGGAAATATTGGAAAAATGTATGATTCTGTTTCACAGCTTTTGATACTACACTGTTGTAGCACAACTAACTGTAATTTTTTGTTACATTTTCACAATAAAAATATTTGCTGTGATTGCTGTAACAGAATAAAATGGCTGCATTTAAAAGAAAATATACCAATGTAAATATTTTTTTTTTTTGTATTTAAACATAAGAAATTCAAATAATTTATGATTTATCTTTTGATTTTTTGTATAGTCGGTGAAAGAACAGCAGATGCTCGTCTTGCAAGAAATCAACAAGGCAAAGGATGTTCTTTTTGGGAAATTTTCGTCTTCCCTAACAAAGGCAGACATTTCCCGAGAATGGGACAAGATAACGGGGATAGCCGCCAGCTACGGGCTTATAACGGAAGCCAATGGCGACAAATTTAGGAGGACAACGTGGCAAAACTGGCGACAGAGCGCTATGGTAAGTACTATTTTTTTGAACTTTTGATTCGCTTCTTTTTTAATCGGTTTTTTCTTAGAATAAGGTCGACAGGATGAGACAAACCGGAGTAGGCGGTGCCTCCTCGAAAGATATTTTGGACGAAAACGACAAGTTAATTTTGTCCATAGTAGGAGAAGAGGTAAGAAGATTTCAATTAACAACTTATTATGCCAAATGGAAGCTGGAGTGGTTTATTGTGATTTTTCAGATAGCCGAAGGTCTGGATGAATTTGAAGCCGATGGTGTTTCACGTGAAAATACGGAAGACCCAAAAAAAATATGCATAAGCGACGATATTCCGCATTCCTCTGGACAAAACCAATCGTCTTCCAAACAGCTTGCTGCGACAAAAAAAAAGTTGGATGAACTTCACCAGCTTAAAGTTGAGTACCTCAAGCTCTGCATATATGACAAACGACTTGAGTGTCGACAGAGGGAAATAAGACTACATTTAGCACCATCGAGCCTAACAGAATCATTATTCATCTGTGAAGTTTCAGATTCATCAGATGTGTAAGAGAAGAGGTAAGAATATTTCAAATAACTTGCTATGGCAAATGAAAGCTGGAGCGGGTTTTTCTGTTTTTTTTTTCAGATAGCTGAATGTGGATGAACTTGAAGCCGATGGTGTTTCTTGTGTTCATAGATAATACGAATTACTTAATTCACAAGCATTTTAATTAAATTATCTTCTCTTTTTTTGTTGGTATTATTGGCATAATAATGCATTAAATAGATAATGCAATAAATACAAATTGGTTTTTAAAAATTCAAATGCCATCTTTTTGTTATTTGGTCTACAACAGTACAGTTAAATATTGTGAATTGTATTTTCGATGGAAGGAGAGACATACAGTTAGGTTCCAGAAATCACGTGAAATGAAAATAAAATCGAAATTGTAAATCGAGTGAATTTGTTTTCCATGTTTCACATTTCGATCGATTTCATAATTTCGAAAGCTTATCGAAATCACTAATCTCATTGAGCAAGCGACTCCAAAATATTTCAGCCCCAGCAGTACCTATACATCATTAAATATATCTACTTATTGTTACAAAACGATGTATGTCATTTCAAAACCGCTTGCTTAATTTTGATAATTTAAACGGTTCTAAGTCATAAATTAAGTACTATTTTGAATTTCAAAGACAGTTTTTAATTTCAAAAAATATCTCAAAAAAAATCCATCTCGGACCATCATTCATATGTAATTGTTCAACACCAAGAAAATAGTTTTATAAAGTTCTTTTGAAATATTTCTTGAATTTTAAAGTTGTCTTTCAAATTCAGCATTTGTCACTCATAAACCTTTAAATTATCCAAATCGAGGAAGTGGTTTTGAAATTTCATCGTTTTGTAACTAAACTTACATGAATTGTAATGAAACCGGTTTAAGAAATACGTAGAGGACCTAACTCACAGATAAGCAATACCTAGATAGGAATCTTTCGTTCGTATCACCCCCCAAAACCCATTTGTTTACATTGTTGTTTTTGTAATTTCATTTCGTGTCGATGAATAGATGTGAACTGCAACAACAATTTAACGCGGTGAATTTGATTTGTTTGACAGTTCATTTTTTTTTTTTTTTCATAAATGTGCTGTGCGAAGATTTTTATTCCGGTGTTTGTGATTTTCATTAAAAAATAAATTAACAAAAAAATAATTGTTTCACCAAGCACAATGCCCGCATGGCAAGCGGAACTTGAACGAGTCCTTGAATTTCAATGAAAAATCTTTTGGTGCTTTCATGTTTCTTTCTTCCAATTCGCCAAAAAGCTACTTGGGCAGACGATGCGCGATGAGAACTTTTTGTAGAACTCTGTCGCCTCCGAAGGGGCCCTGTTTGAGCAGAGTATAGCAAAGGGCAAAAGACCTAATTATGTTTATGAAATTTAAAAACATAATTTCAATTTTTTTCAGCTCTACAGCACAATAATTATAAAAAAAATCTCGCCAACCAATAATAAAGTTCGAGAAATCAACAAAAATTAAATTCACCATGGCAAATTTGACAGCTACTATATTCTTAGTTTTAGGGTACAGACACACTTAATATATGAAATTATTTTAATTTATACGTAAGGGGTTGGATTGCATCATGGTCAAATTCCTACGTAAATTCTTAGAAATTAATTTAAGGTCCCCCAAACCGATGCGTGGACAACATTTTTGTCAGTCATCGGGTTCATATAGAAAATCGCACCGCTTTCATTGTGGGTACCTACTCTCAATTATTTTCATGTAACTTAATTTTAAAAAGTGAATGTTTTGTTGTCGTGAGTGTTTCGCTCCGATTTAAGGCTCACCCAAACCAATGCGAAACATTCGTTGCGGCGAAGAAACATTCGTCAGTCAAAATTAATTCATATGTTTTTCCGCCGCGTTGGTGTGGGCACTCTCATTTATCACCATGTAAATAAATTTTGACTGACGAATGTTTCTTCGCCGCAACGAATGTTTCACATTGGTTTGGAAGAGCCTTTAACGTTGATTTGAAAATCCTTTACACAATTTAAATTGTGTTGCAACAAAAATGGTCTCTTAAGCCGATGCGAAACATTTGGAATACCAACAAAACCTTCATCTGCCAGAATTAATTTGTATGGGGATAAAAGAAAGCACCCACAATGGGGTGAATCTCATCTGTTCTTAATTGCAAAAACTGCAATAAAGTCAATTCTGATTGAGGAAAAAACACAATAGGCGTGTTTTATCACAAAAGCCATCAGTACGATTTTACAGGCATTACAAATACAACATCGCTAGTAGCTCTACAGCCAATTAGAAGTTATACTACGTTTTCTGTCAAAACAATTTTTGTATGTTTTCTTGCAAGAAGGTTTCTTTAGCGAACATTTTAAATTCTCACTTTTGTACTTTTTTGCAAAAGTAGGTAGGTATATGTAGTTAAACCTTAATGTAACTTTCATTTCAACAAAAAATCAAATCTTTGATAGAAAAATTTGATTTGTTTAGAAAAAAAGATCAAAAATTAAATCTTTCATATAGAAAATTTACACCGGCTACACAATTTTTTTTGCGACTTCCTTACAACAAAAAAAATTAATCTGCAATCGTCGAAAGGAAATCGGCATACAAGAACCTAGCACATTTAAACAAACCCTTGGATTCTTAAATTATCCGCCATTTTGTTCACGAATCGAGGTGAAACTCGGATTTTTTTTCACGTACACTAGTGCAAAAATCCGATTTTCACCACGGTCGTCTGCACGTACACTAGTGCAAAAATCCGATGTTCACCACGGCCATTTGACGTTTGAGCTTGTAGGCAAACCGAATTGACAGCCGTAGATTCCCATCTAGGTATTGCTTATCTGTGACCTAACTTTTGTACCTATGGTAATTCATAGCAGAATAACAGAATAGTAGAATAAAAGATCAAACCCAAGGTACATAGATCAAACCAATTTGGACTTTATAATAGTAAGCAATTCGTGAATTGATTTACATACATCGTGTACATAACATTTCAAAACATGGAAAGTGAAATAAACAACACACTTCCCTGACCAATATATGTCATAAACTGAAAAAAAATATACATTTATGCACGAAAATCATCTAAATCTAAATAAATTATGCATATTATAAGGAAAACCTTGATTAAAAAAAAAAAAAAAACAAAATAAAAGAATTGATATCCGGCTTAATTTAAAGTTTTATTGAATTTTATATTTATATAAATAAAGTACTTGGAATTTGGAATGCATACATTTTTTTGAATTTAAATGCAAACATACATACTACGACACATAAAAATAAACATTTTGAAAGAAAAATCTAACTGTTAAAACGACTTATGTAATTTCTCAATATTTCAACTGCTCTATTATCATTTTCAATCTCATTTATTTCTTCATTTTCATCCTCCAAATCCAAATTATCATCACCAGTCCAAACATTTATATCACTTTCATGTACCATTCTCTTGCGTATGTTATACAATGTAACACAAGCGTTGACAACTCTTGCACAGCTTATTGCCTTTTTCAATCGTAGTCTATTTAGGCAGGGAAATATTTCTTTTAACTGTCCAAGACTACATTCCACCACTTGACGTGTTTTTTTAAGTTTAGTTAGAAAGCGAATTTTAGCTCGGCTTTCATTAATAGAATTTGGAACATTTGGAGTGAATAACCATTTCCTTAATGGGTAGCCGGAATCCCCAATGATTACTGCATTTGGGAAAGTACGCCATTCGTCATTATTCCATCTATTATAAAACTTGCTGCACTGTAAAACTCAGCTATCATAAACAGAACCCGGAAAATTACTATTCACTGCATAAAAGCGATAATCCGGACCAGCAACTAACATTACGTTCAATGAATGATGGCCTTTCCTATCGACAAAAGCCTGCTCATTAACCGATGGTGCATCAATCGGTATCAAAGTACCATCAACAGCTCCAGCAACCAATGGCATTCCGGCTATATTAAAAAAACCTTGAGCTACATTGTTCGAGTTTTCGGGCCACCTCACTTCTTCGCCTATTCAAAAACAAAATAAATTATTACAATTTTACGAGTCAATTACTAATGGCAAAATTACTCACTTAATAAAAGGCGTGAAATAAGTGAACACACTTTATTAACGCATCGACATATGGATGCCTTTGAGACATTATGCATATTACCGACACCATGGTATTGACCTCCATTCCCAAGCCAATGGAGTGTTAATAAAATCTGTTCCAGCGGTGAAAAAGTATATTTGTTGCAATTGATTGGATGTGCAATGAATGCTCCCAGGCGTTCAACCAAAAATTCGATACAAATTTTTGGCATTCTGAATCTTTCAACAAAATAAGGGTCTTCCAAATTAAAATTGATTCGTTGTAAATACACTTTTGGTCTTCTTTCAATTCTTATGTTGAATTCAAGATCTTCGTCGAAAATATTTATATCGAAATCCATTTTCTATTTTATTTTATTTATTTGTGTCTCACTTCTAAAAAAAAACAATATAAATGTCACAAACAAACTGAGAACTAATTCACCATAGATAAACCACTATATAGGGGCTTATCTATGCTGGTATATCTATGGCTACACATCCAATACAACAACGAACTACATCATACAACACTTCCAGTTGTAGTTATGAAACAGAAAAATGTAGTTGATGTAGTTGTAGAACGTTGCTGTCAGATGTAGTTGATGTAGCTGCTGTAGTAGCGGAGAAATAGGCCCCAGGAGTAGGGAAACGTAAGGAATCTATGTTCGGCCAAAACAACACAGAACGAATCCGGTGAGTATTCAGGCCACTATCACAGCTGTTCCTCCTATTTCACCTCAATAACTCCCCTTCCCACATTATAAACTGATTTTAAGACTTCCGACACCACTGTCAAACTCACCCTAGTTCTATCTGTCACAATTGACGTTCACCCAGGCATCCCATCCATTCTGTCTAAACTTCCAGAATGGACTTCCAGTTTTTTGGAAGTTTGTTTGTTTGTTTATTCTAATTCTTAATTTTGATTTCCATTTTCCCCTCCCTAGGCTATTTTCATAGATAAACAATATAAAGATACACATCTTTCGTACGTTTTACCCCCCAAAACCCATTTGTTTACATTGTTGTTTTTGTATTTAATTCTGTGTCCATGAATAAATGTGAAATCCAACAACAAAGTTACGGTGGTGGAAATCAGTAAGTTGCACTAGTATGCGTGTTTTAAAGCACACTAGTAAAACTTACTGATTTCCACCACGGCTTAACCCACCTTTTAGCTTGTAGGCAAACCGGATTGACAGCCAAAGATTTGTATCTGTATTTGTTTATCTATGCTATAGGGCTTTTTAGAAAAAAAGCAATATATCTCTGTCTCATAGCTTCTAAACGTCAAATAAAAATTTTGGGTTAATGACGTTTGAGTGCTTGGCGTTAATTGGATTAGTGGCGCGTTCTTTTTTGTAACTATGGTAAAAAATAAAAGTGGCAATGTCAAAATTATAAAAGTTACTTTTTTTTAAGAACGATCAAAGTTAATAAAATGGGAAGGGGTTGAAAAAAAATCGAAAAAATAAAAAATAATAAACAAAAGACAAAATTTTGATTGCGTTAAATTTATTGATAAATAATTCACTACCAAAAATACATGGTTCCTACAAATTAAATAACTATCAACTTCATTTTTGCATGAAATTGAATCGCAATACAAAACATTTGTAATTTGTTTTTGCTTTTTTTGTTAATTTTTTATGAGCCACACATTTCTTTATTAAAAAATTGACCCAAGCGGATGAATAAAATTTCAATGAAAAGTGAATTACAATTCCAAATATCAAATTCAATAATAAAAAAATTAAATTTATAATTAATTATTATAAAATTGAAAACAATTCCAAATCGGAAGACGAAAAGCAAACACAATCTAACCCCAAAATGAAAACTCAAAGTTACTTTTTCTTATTAAAAGAACGATGAAGGTGAACTTATTAGAAAAAAAAGAATGCACAAATGTCATTAACCCAAAATTTTGGCTGTCAGTTTTGAGTTTGACAATTCCGTAAAAATCCCTATTGTTAATCGAAATCAATGGAAAACCCTACAAAAATACCAACATGGCCGACACAGCACATACGATGGTAAATATTTAAGTATCATTACCCATGTAATTATAAATACATAATTATTTTAGGTTTGATGGCAGCAGCACAAATAATACCCTCGAACACCAATGGTCCCACCCGAATCCCCTGGGTAACACCGCAGCCGTGAGCAAGAACAAAAAGTTCGGCATTAAGTTTTTTTTTTCTCTCGAAAAATCATCAAGAGAAAACGTTGTCGTTTATGTTATGTACCCATGGATAAAACATAATAAATAATTAAAATGACTGATATTTTCGAGGGAGATCTTTCACCCGCCTGGGTTCCATTTAGCTGGAGAAAAGAATGGGCCCAGGTAACGCACCCCGCACAATACGATGGAGATTATCCTGTCGTTGTCATTGCCTACCGTCCATGACTTCGGGAAGTTTATGGATGTTTCCGGGCCATTTTAACCAACCCAAGGAAATCCCTTCGAGCTCTTGAACTTATTAAAGATGTCCTTCAACTTACCTGGCCGAATACTCAGCCCGGCAATATAGGAGAGAAATACTCAAACTAAATTAAATTGCAGCATATGCCCGTGATGAGCTGGAACATTTTGAGGATTGTATTCGTGATACCCCAAGATTCACCAAGTATGGCATCATCGTCGGGTCCTTGTAAAGACCCTAAATGCTCCCTATAATGATGCTAAGAATTCCCCGCATGGCCACATCGCTAATTTTTGTCATTTTATGTAGCATTTAAGACAAATAAAAATTTTTGATTTCATTTGAAAGAATTCTCTGATTCTGGAGAGACTTCGAGTTCAAAAATGCAGGAATTCGGCAACACTGCAAAATTGACCCTATTTCTGCAGGCGAATACTATCCTGTTAGAAAACATTTTTAGTTTCTACTGGTTTCGATGGTTTCCTCTCAACAACGACATCAAATTTTAGTAAAAACTTACATACATAAATGGTACTATTTTTTTTTTTTTTACAATTGTATAAGGCCGTTATGCAACACTTTTTTATTTCTGAACTCGGGGAGAGTCATCGTGAGCGTTGGTTGGTACAATCTTGACCGTTTGGGCGGTTACTCGGATTATTTAAGAAGATAACTTCTTAGCCCACAACAAATTTTCGGGGTATGACCGATAGCCTGCCAGGTCATGGACGGAAAACAAGAGCTCTTTTATCCTCCATATAACCTGGTATATTTAAAAAGGTTTCGTTTCTAGTCCCACAGAGTGGGAGGTACATTGCCTTAGCTTTGGGGCCTTTAGTGTTTTGGTTGTGTTTTCGTGGGGAAAAACCCACTTTAACAAGCCGGGCATGCATTCCACTGTCGCCTGAGCTATTTACTCAAAGAATGTATGGATATGAAAAGTATAACGAAATAAATGAATGGTTAAATAACTAAATCTGACGCTAGGCTACTATCACAGTTTAGGTTGATGTTGAATAAATAAATCTAAATCTAGGGTAATATAATTAAAATTATCAGAATTTTTTCACAGGTGGGTATTTTTATCATAGTAGGTTTTTATCACAGTTATATTTATGGTCAGAGATCGATTAAACTTTGGAATTTTTTCCCTATGCAGGTGTATACGTCAAATAATATGATCCAGCATTGAATAATTGGGTACTATTTTACTACTGGATAGAAGAACTTCAGGTACTAGGTGTGTAAAATATGGTTTTTATTAAAAGCTAACACAGTGGTAGATCCATCAGGTACTACATGTTAAAACTTAAAGCTAACAGGTATGGAGTGTGAAGTGCAGGTGTAATGAAATAATAAGTCGTTAATTGAAAGCAACCCCCAGGTAACTTGAATTTTACAAACATGGTTGTTTCTAATTTATCAGGTACATGGTGTGGAGTTATACTCGTTGTTATTCAAGTTCTTTTTAGAGGTAAGCCCGTATCGTGGTTCAGGTCGTACGGGTTACTTGAAGGACCGTACAAAAAATTTCTTTTTAACTAGAAGGGTTTTTGTGAAGCACCGTTTAGGTCTTTATAAATGAATATGGAAATAAATAGGCAAGCAAATAAATAAATAAGATGTATAGGTAATAAAGTATAAATAAATGAGGTAAACAAAAAAGAAAAAAATATCACAGAGTTAGTATCACCGTTGATTAATTTTATCACAGATAGAAAGTATGGCAGTTCGGTATGGCGAAGACGAATGAATTTGGGTCTTAGGAACGCCTTCTGTTAGGGATAAACAATTCTTTAGGGTACGAAGTAGGATAAATAGAGTTAATAATTGTACAGTCTTATATCTCTGGTGCGGTGTTGATTAAACAGTCTTACATCTTATCTATAGGTGCTAAGTCTAAAATAAATAAATAAATAAAGGTTTGTTCAGATACTATGTGACGAATAAATCTTTAAAACAAATGATAAAGGTTAATAATGTATTATTAGCTATCAGGTATAGTCGTGAAGAAACTTAAGAAAGTTTTAAAAGGATTTGATGCAGACGCCACCGGCCACCGGCTGGGTTACATCTTAAGGTCTTTTGCATGAAATATGCCAATCTTTTTCCCAGCTAGATTTTCTATTTCGTACATTTGATTTCCGACAGTTTGTACGATTCGGCACTTAAGATATTTTGGTGAAAGCTTGGATGACAAATACTTGGATGAATCACTTAAAATAAAGTTTTTCCGATATACTTCCTGACCAGGTATAAATCTAACATTTCTAGTGCGGGTGTTATATGTTTTTGTTGATCTATCATTGGCTTTTAAGATATTTTCGCGTATCTGAAACCTTATGCACTACAATCGACTTTATCGGGGAAGAAATAACAGCTCATTGTCGTCCACTGCGTACAGTTTCCGGGCCAGTTCATAGCCACTTCCGTGCGTAACCATATTAGTAACAAATAAAGCATAGTATGGTGACACACCGATGGAGCTATGAACTGAACTCCTTAAGGCACAAGCGATATCGCAGAGGTGAAGATCCCATTCTCGTTGATCAGTTTTCAAATATGAACGGATAGCCGCTAACAACGTGCGGTTAACCCTCTCCGATGCATTTGACTGCGGTGCGTAATTGGCCGTTTTGAAATGTCTTATACCATAGCGAGACAAAAAACTTTTGGAAATCTTTGGCCAAAAATTGCTTTCCATTATCGGAGTGAAATATGTTGGGAACACCAAACATACTGAAAATATCTTCTCGCAAAGATTTTACGATACTTGAGGTGTAAGCGTTCCTCAAGGCTTTTAAAATTACAAATTTGGACAAATGGTCTAAGACGATGAACACATAGGCATAACCTGACTTGGATCTCGGGTAAGGACCTTAGAAATCAACATATAATTTTTCAAACGGACGGTTAGAACAGTAAGAAGTGACGATAGGCGGTCGAGAAACTTGGTTTGTTGCTTTACATTCTTTGCACATTGAACAATTAGATACATATTGACGAATTTGGACAGTCATATTTGGCCAATGAAAACATTGACGAATTCTTTGAAGCGTTTTTGAAATTCCTCCGTGGGCAGCTTTTGGAGGGTTATGGGCTTTGAAGATAATTTCTTCAGTAAGCCCTGAGGGTATCCACAATAACCATGAATGTTCGAGCATTACTCCCTCACTTTCACATCTTAATGCACGCTTATAGACAAACCCATCTACAACCTTTAAATGCGGCAATTCTTGGGGTGCGATTTAATTGTCTCGATGAGACTCGTATTCTCTTCTGAGCGAAATTCCTCGGACTCCAGATCTACCAGCGGCGCTACTTCTTCAAGCACCAGAGAATCCACTTGTACCCGAGAAAGAGTGTCTGGTACCACATTCAACGTCCCTTTTCGATGTTGTATGTCGAAAACATAGGATTGCAACAAAAGACTCCACCTGGCGAGTTTTCCGCTCAGGTCTTTCATACTCATCAGCCATTTAAGGCTGGAATGATCCGTAATCACCGTGAAGTCCATGCCCTCGACATACGGCCTAGACTTTTTCACGGCCATCACCGCAGCCATACACTCTCTCTCGGTCACGCTGTAATTTCTCTGGCTTGTTAACTTGTTAAGTTTTAGAGAGAAGTACGCGATCGGAATTTCTTCGTCATTATCTTTCTTTTGAAACAGAACTGCTCCTATACCCGTATCCGACGCATCACACTGGATGTAAAATTTTATTGTAAAGTCCGGGTGGGACAAGACAGGTTCGGTAGTAAGAGCTGTTTTGAGCTTTTCAAATGCTTCCAGAGCCTCTCCCGTCATTTGGAATTTTCCGTCCTTTTTCTTCAGCAGGTCCGTCAAGGGGGCAGTCAGGCTCGAAAAATCTCGAATAAACTTGCGATACCACCCTGCCAGACCAAGTAGCCTCCGAACCTGACGAGTGGTTTTGGGAAAGGGAAATCCACTATTGCCTCCACCTTCGCCGGATCGGTTTTGAGTTTCCCATCACCAACTATGAACCCCAAATACTTCAGTTCCTTGAAGCAGAACTTGGATTTGTTCATGTTGATGGTGAGATTGGCCTTTCGTAAACACTCAGCTACTTCATCTACCAAGGCAATATGTGTCTCAAAATCTGGTGCCATGATAAGCAAGTCGTCTAGATACACAAAAACGCGATCCCTAAGTCGTTCAGGAATTACCTTGTCCATTAACTGGCATAACTTTTGGGCAGCATTGCACAACCCAAAGGGCATGACAGTGAATTGGTACAAGGGTCTTCCCGGTACCCAAAGGCAGTCTTTTCCCTACTCTGTTTCTCCAGCGGTATTTGCCAAAATGCTTCCTTGAGATCTATACTACTAATGTAGAAAGTACTTGGTAGCCGGCTGAGGAGCCCCTCGATATGGGGGAGAGGGTTAGCGTTTTTCTTCGTCAGTGAATTCACCTTGCGAGAATCAAGACAAAGTCGATTCTTGCCGGGTTTTCGCAAGAGAACCACTGGCGAGCACCACGGACTCTCACTCTCCTCGATAACGCCGAGGCTCAACATCCGGTCTAGCTCTTCATACAAGATGGTTTGTACCGCTGGCGAGACCGGATAGTGACGCTGTTTCACAGGGGCTGCGTCCCCTGTATCTATCACATGCTCCATGAGTGTTGTTTTACCGAGACCATCGCGGTCAAAACACAGACATTTCTGCCTGACAGCATCCAATCTGGCCTGCTGTTCTGGAGACAACTGGTGGGCATTTGAAAGATCTACTTCTTCCGTCATCGAAATGGAGCTTATTATGTTCGGGGCGAGCTGGAAAGTACGCCAAAAGTCGACTCCCAAGTACACCTCTTAGTCCAAGTTAGGAACCAAGAAAAACGTTATTTGTTTCTCTTCTTCTTTGTATTTTACTGGAGCCATTATTTTTCCCACTATATTTTGACTTTTTCCGTCAGCCCTTTTAACTCCTGATTTAAGTAGTATTACTGGAACATTAAGATCGTGGACCAGTTGCAAACAATTTTTGCCCAGAATGCTTATACTGGCTCCACTGTCTAATAAACCCAACAGTTTTTTTCCACCGAGGATAATACTAGCGTAAGGTCTAGGATCCGAATCTACTTCTAATATAGTGGACAATATATTCACTCTTTGCTCTTTCCTAACTCGAGACCTTTCTCTTGTCTTTAAAATACTAGCGGACACTAAGACTTGATGGTTATTAAAAATTCTATTTCGGGCTTGTTTATATTCAATAATCCTTTGATGTAAGGGTTTCAAATGAGAGGGGGTTGGGTTTATAATACTCTTGCTTTCTCTTTCATCACTTGATCGCTTTAAAATTTTTATTTTACAATTTTCGCTTTCAGGTTGTGCTTCGTCTAAAACCTCTTGGGATTGACGGTAATTGTCTGAAAATTTTACTGTTAGGGGTTTTGGACTAGAGTCGAACGCGACTCCCCCGAAGACTTCGCGTTCTTCGACCGGTTTTCCGGGCTGCATTTTGGGCAGAAAGGAGTTTTCACACCCTCGTTACCACACTTGTAACAGAATACGCTGAGAACCTCAGGACCACATTCAAAATAAGTGTGACCAGGAGCTTTACAGTTCCAGCAGATCAACTTAGAGGCATCCGCATATTTCCGTGGAAGAATTTTTGGACGGGCTCCACCCACCTGAAAAGCTGCCACTTGCTCATCTGCTGGAAACTGCTCTTCCTCCTCGTAGTCAAGTTCATTGGCTGAAAACTTTACCGCTGGCTTGAATGGCTTCTGAAAACTCGGATCCCTCCTCGGAAAAGAAACCTACGCATCTTTGCACGCATGCCTCTGATCCATAGTAAATAGGGTCATTGGAAAAACTAAGAGTCTCAACTTCTCATGAAGGTTCTTTATAAGGATTTTGACCACATCCACTTCGGGTATCTGGATCCTCAACTGCGACTTCATCTTGTTTATGGCTGCGAAATAATCGTCAATAGTCTCACCATAGGCTTGCTTCCGTTCCATAATGTCACGCATAATTTCATTGTCCGACTTTAGACTTCGGAATTGGCGCATTAAGACGTCCTTCAACATTGGCCAATCTGGACTATAATTATTTCGAAGGAATTGCCAGAACCATTCGTAGGCTTCTCCTTTCAGCATCAGATGGAAATCGCGTAAAATTATGGACCATGGACATCTATGGTGGACTTGAAGCCTCTCCACCTGCAAGATGAAGTCTTCTACCGTTCGGTGTTCAGGCTTTCCATTGAAAGTGATGTTCCACCTATCAATCCTAATGGATTCCTTGCTAGGACGATAACCGGTGTTAACAGGTGGTGGAGGTCGGCTAAAGAACGGATTAGATACGTCTCTTGGTGGCTGGCAAAAATAATTATCCGGATATGGATCGGGTTGATAATTTCGCTCTTGCCCTCGCCTACTCGGCTCGTTTTGCCTATAATTTGCCGGACCTATTGGAACAAAAGCTCTGTGACTTGGATTGAATTGAGGTTGGAGCTGAACTGGGGGCTGCATTGGATGATGCGACTCCGAGGAGGGAACTTCAGATCTTGGTGGCTGTTCCTCTGAAGGAGCTGCTTGACTCAGGCTTAATTCCCTCATTAGCCCGCCGATTTGGTTTTGAATCTCATCCTTCAATGTGCTGGTTATTTCAGAGAAAGCATTCACAATGGCAAGATTAATGTATGCCTTCAGATCTTCAGGGACTATAACCCTTTCTCTACCACTACCACTAGGCCTATTCGTCGCTGCTTCGAAAAGTTTTTTCGGCGCCCTGTTATTATTAGAAGGGAATCTTGGATCGTTGGTCCTAGGTACCCTATGCGCTACTCGTTTGACAGTGGTTCCCTGATCGCTTAAGCTACTGTAAGAATATGGTGTGATTGAATCAATGGAGGTGTTAGGTAGATTAGGTGGTATCTGTGCAGTTGCCCTGGCAGAACTGACTGATACTGCATATTCGGTGCAGAAGGAGAACGTTGAACAGGTGGCCTTTCACTATTAGGAACATCATAAGTCAACTCCTGATTACTACGGACTTGATCTATCTCTGCATCTCGTATCAGTCTTCGTAACCTTTCCTCTTCATCACTATCGTGTACTGCCATTTTTTTTTTCAATAACGAGTGAACAATAACTATCAATCCCTCAAAAAGAAATATGCAAACCTAAAGTCGGTGAGTATTCAGAGGGCAAAAGAAACGGTGATGTGTTTTACCAAAAAAACAAATACGAAAAAAAAATTGAAAAAAAAAGAAAGAACAAAAATTTCAATACTTGAAAAATGTTCTTTGAAACGAAGAAACAAGAACACTAAATTTACAAGGAAAATTTTAGAAAGTCTTTATGAACTTTTCTATAAACACACTTTTTGCGAAAATGATACGTATATTAAAGAATGATTTCTTCGAACAATTTAAATATTAACGGAGACTAAACAAAAAAATGATGATTAACTATCGCTAATTTAATAGTTAACATTAACGTAGGATGGAAACTAAAGTTTAACTTAAACTAAAAGTATAACGTAGTTAAATGCCTATAACAAGGACTGGACTATTTTGAAAAACTAACGATAAAAAATATAAGTTTCATGGAACAAAAATAGTTTTTTGGAAGTTTAGAAAAAATTGGACTAATTACTATAAGAAAATCTTAACGATATAAATTTTAAAGTTTGGAAACCCAAACGAAAATTTTTCGGAAAATAAAAAAACAAAAGAAAACAAAACTGACTAAGAACTATATGAAAACAAAAGCAAATGTTTCAATAATATTTTGTAGAAAACAAAACGTTAAACTATATATTAGGAAAACGGAATTTGTATGAAACCAATTGTATGAAAAAATTTAAGTTTGAAAACCAAAAATTTGAAAAAAAAAAAAACTTAAAATGTAAATATATTTGAATAAGTATTTAAGACTCACCTTTCTTAAATTTTTCTTCTTAAAGATGTATCTAGAAAGTGAGCTATAAATTCCTTCAAACAACATAAATAAATAAACAAATAACGAAATGAACCGAAAACTTCTTTTTTTTTTTCTTCCTAACTGGAAATATGACTTTCTTGAATAAGTTTTTTTTTCTATAAGCTTACGGGGTGCTTCAGGAGGCTCTTCGGTGACGATTTATTTAGTTTTGACGATACGGAGTGACCTTGACCAAGTATACTTCAAAAAAATAAAAGACTTCGGACGGACATGAAAATTAATCCCTTGGTGTGGTGAAATAGGATTGGAAATTAAACACATTTGACAAAATTACGTTACTAGGTTTTCTTCTTCAAACCCGCAATTCAAGTCGGTCTCTAGGACTTTCTTTGAAGACATGGTAGTGAAGAGAAAACGTACAAAAAAGAGAAAAAAATGAAAAATGAGTTTCAAAACTCAAGTTTGGAAATCGTTGCAACGATATTCGGCAACCTGCCAAACATGGAAACGATTCCAAGAAAGAACATTACATATAATGGACTAAAAGGATAAGAAAATGAAATTTTGAAAGAAAAGTAAAATAAAATCGGGATAGGAAAAAGGAAAAACAATACTGGGAAAGGGTACTGTCCTCACTGCAAATTTCCAATAATCCGTCGCAATTCACGTAAGTGCGTCTATGACCTTCTTGATGAAGACTTACGGAAACTGAAAACTTACAGCAAGACCAGAAAACACGCATTAACCGCAGTCGCTATGAAATTCCAAGGAATCGTCGCAATAACACCTAAATACGTGTAAGACCTTCTTGAATCAGACTTACGATCCTTGAAAGTTAATAGCGAGTTTGTTGCGAGGCAAGATGATGAGGAAGAGGATTCTAGGTGTAGCGGTGGTGTAGGAAAAAGGAAAAGGTAGGATGTAAGGAAACGGATCGAAAAAGGAAGGGTTGGAATGCCAAGTTCCAAGGGACGCGCCCTGCTCGCTATGCTCGACAGTTAGCTCGCCGGAATGAGGGTGATCTTGCCCCCGAAATTTGGCCTCCCCTCTCAACATAACACTTATCAGGCCTAAAAAAAAACAATATGGAAAGACCGCGGACAGACTTCACCACACTAGGGTGCTGCTGATGTCGGTGCAGCATATGGCCTAATCCCACCCGACCTGGAAGTTCTTTGGCCTTATTTTAAACTTCCCCAAAATAACCTAGCTCTTCTACCCTGGGGTCACCACATCGCCCCCTTAGTATCCGCCGTCCATCAGCACCCCTGTAAATTTTTCTTCAAAATTTCATGTTTTTAACAAAACATAAAACAAACACAAAAATTCTTTAACAAAATGTTTAACATAATTTTTATTTGTAAGGAACTAGTTGGTCCACAAAAAAAAAAATGATTATAACCGAGTACGAATATTAAACCCCAAAATGGGATTTACATAGAGAAATTACTTTCAATAAATTTTTACAAAAATTACACACAAATCTGGTGAACAACGAAAGGTTTCCTGACCGATTAATTTAAAAAAAATCTGCAAATACCCTTTTTGGTAAACATACTAAAATCAAATTCGGTCTAACAAAAATCCCTACCTGCATGGAAATCCTTGGAGGTGGTTACTCTAGCGATCAAAGCTCTAAAAACAAAACACGGGCGTCAGAAACCCTAAAGGTTAGACCGCACACAACTGCAGTGGAACTACACTTCACGACGCGGCAAAACATTATTTGTATGAAATTGTATGAGCTATATCGCACTAAGCGGCAACTGAACTTCATACAATTTCATACAAATAATTTTGAATCGCTGTTCCGCTGCAGTGCAGTTCCGCCTAGTGCAGTCTAACCTTAAATCGTTCATTCACAAAATAAGCTAAATTTCAAAATAATTTTTAAATTTTTACTCGCTTTTAGTCATTTAATTAATAGTAGTAAAGAGTCTCTTTTTCTTTTCTGTTCTTTTCCTTTCCATTTTTTTTTGTCTTTTCCCTTTTTTTTTTCTTTTACATAATTTAATGATTAAACTTTTTTAATTTTCAAGAAAGTAATAATAAGAGTTAATAACAATTTGGTTTTATGTAGTAATCTAAGCTTTTTGAAATATAACGCGGTAATAACCGTAAGAAAATTTTTCAGTTCAGTTAAATTCCTACTAGTTTTACGTTATTTAGCGGTGAGTAATCTAATTTAGATTTCAGATAAATTAACACTTTTTATAAAGATAAGTTGAACTTTTAGTTTTAAATTATTTTAATTGTAGGAGTAAGTATATTTTATGGTAAGTTTCGAATTCGGTTTTTCACTTTGACTTTTTAATAGGGATACATTTTTTTGTTTGTTAACTGTTTCAAGTATGTATTTTCGTTTCTCTTTTTATTTTTTTCTTTTAACGTCCCTTTTTTTTCTCTTAACAGGTTTAGGTTTAGGTTTCATTAAATTTCATTTAAATTTTTTTTGTTTATCCTTAAGATACTACTAATTTTACTTATCTTTTGTTTTATAAGTAGGTATTGCTGGGTTTCCCTGGGCAAGTATTCTTTTTTTTCGTTTTGGTTGCTCCTATTTGACTGAGTGTGGGTTGTCTCTGTAGTAGCAAGAGACTTAGTGATGTGTCTTGATGATTTCCTTAGTTAAATTCCGTGTCCAGAGTGCGGGAGCCCCACTGGGCCTTAAGTAAATTAAGCACAGGTAGGTGCCCCAACAGTACCAAAAGTTGGGCGGCCCCGGCTTTCAGCTGCTGCCGTAGACCGCCTAAAGAACCCTGACAAAAATTAAATTTATTTTTCTTTATTTATAACGCTCACTATTTCTCCCTAGCTTTAAGAACTCACCCTTTTATATTTATTTATTTTATTATACACCATAAGGTTATTATCGTTGAATCGGATGATTTGCACGACAGAACCGGTATCAGTAACCGTAGAAAGTTACTCTTGAGTATTGCACCCGAGAAATGCACTACACACAAATAATACCCTCGAACACCAATGGTCCCACCCGAATCCCCTGGGTAACACCGCAGCCATGAGCAAGAACAAAAAGTTCGGTTTTTTTTTCTCTCGAAAAATCATCAAAAGAAAACGTTGTCGTTTATGTTATGTACCCATGGATAAAACATGGCTGAACTTTCCTTTAAGGGCGCAAGAATTTTAACACGCGAATACTTTTATTTAATAGATTTATGACTAAAAGTAATAAATATCACAATTTTAAAGTGAGGAAACTTTTATTTATATTTTTAATTAATTTTTAAAGTTTCAATTTTTCATACAAAATGTATGCAATTGACGACCACGAAGCACTGTTTTTTTTCTTTTGACAGTTCTTTACCATCAGGGTATATACATGTGTAGTATGTGTACTGTGCTCTGCCATCACACAAGTAAGAGTATGTTACTGTGCTATGGTAAGTGTTGGGATATGTGGTTTTTTTTGGTATTTTTTTGGGAGCCACCCAAGGTATTGTTTACTACAAAAAACTTTGATAATAGATCGCTTGACAACATAGGCGCCTGCCAGACGACTGAGCATACCCTAAGCGGAGCGACGGAGTCGCGTGAGCGGGACTGAGGACCCGAAAAGGGGGTTAAAATCCTTAAACCCGCGAAGCGGGCCACCCAAGGTACTGTTTACTACAAAAACTTTGATAATAGATCGACCGACAACATAGGCGCCTGCCAGACGACTGAGCATACCCTAAGCGGAGCGACGGAGTCGCGTGAGCGGGTCTAAGGACTCGAAAAGGGGGTTAAAATCCTTAAACCCGCGAAGCGGGTCACCCAAGGTACTGTTTACTACAAAGAACTTTGATAATAGATCGACTGACAACAAAGGCGCCTGCCAGACGACTGAGCATACCCTAAGCGGAGCGACGGAGTCGCGTGAGCGGGACTGAGGACCCGAAAAGGGAGTTAAAATCTCTAAACCCGCGAAGCGGGCCACCCAAACCTACTTTTTATCGAAAAAAAAAATATCCTAATTCGCAAAAAACCAACGAAAAATCCCAAAATAAAATCCCACACGCCATTCAACACTTATCATAGCAAAGTTGTTGAATAGTAGAACTGTCAAAATAATTGTGTGATTTTTTTTATTTAGTGGCCTCAGATTTCATCAATTTTATAACTTTAAATGTTTATTAAAAACTGAAATAAAAGTTTATTGATATTTAAATTATTTAATTAAATTATTTAATCTACCCAAAAAAAAGTATTCGCCTGTGAAAATGTGTGCTATCTTAAGGGAAACTTGAGTAGTGTGAAAAAAAAGTGCCAAAATCGAAAAATTTAAACATTTTTTAATCATATTTAGGGGGTTTTCCTCATAATAAATAATTAAAATGACTTGTATTTTCGAGGGAGATCTTTCACCCGCCTGGGTTCCATTTACCTGGAGAAAATAATGGGCCCAGGTAACGCCCCCCGCACAAGACGATGGAGATTATCCTGTCGTTGTCATTGCCTGCCGTCCAAGACTTCGGGAAGTTTATGGTTGTTTCCGGGCCATTTTAACCAACCCAAGGAAATCTCTTCGAGCTCTTGAACTTATTAAAGATGTCCTTCAACTTACCCGGCCGAATACCCAGCCCGGCAATATAGGAGAGAAATACTCAAACTAAATTAAATTGCAACATATGCCCGTGATGAGCTGGAACATTTTGAGGATTGTATTCGTGATACCCCAAGATCCACCAAGTATGGCATCATCGTCGGGTCCTAATAGAGATCCTAAATGCTCCCTATAATGATGCTAAGAATTCCCCGCATGGCCACATCGCTAATTTTTGTCATTTTATGTAGCATTTAAGACAAATAAAAATTTGTGATTTAATTTGAAAGAATTCTTTGATTCTGGAGAGACTTCGAGTTCAAAAATGCAGGAATTCGGCAACACTGCAAAATTGACTCTATTTCTGCAGGCGAATACTATCCTGTTAGAAAACATTTCTAGTTTCTACTGGTTTCGATGGTTTCCTCTCATCCTCTCAAAAACGACATCAAATTTTAGTAAAAACTTACATACATAAATGGTACTATTTTTTTTTTTTTTTTTTACAATTGTATAAGGCCGTTATGCAACATTTTTTTATTTCTGAACTCGGGAAGAGTCATCGTGAGCGTTGGTTGGTCCAATCTTGACCGTTTGGGCGGTTATTCGGATTATTTAAGAAGATAACTTCTTAGCCAACAACAAATTTTCAGGGTATGACCGATAGCCTGCCAGGTCATGGACGGAAAACAAGGGCTCTTTTATCCTCTATAAAACCTGGTATATTTAAAAAGGTTTCGTTTCTAGTCCCACCGAGTGGGAGGTACATTGCCTTGGCTTTGGGGCCTTTAGTGTTTTGGTTTGTGTTTTCGTGGGGAAAAACCCACTTTAACAAGCCGGGCATGCATTCCACTGTCGCCTGAGCTATTTACTCAAAGAATGTATGGATATGAAAAGTATAACGAAATAAATGAATGGTTAAATAACTAAATCTGAAGCTAGGCTACTATCACAGTTTAGGTTGATGTTGAATAAATTAATCTTAATCTAGGGTAATATAATTAAAAATTATCAGAATTTTTTCACAGGTGGGTATTTTTATCATAGTAGGTTTTTATCACAGTTATATTTATGGTCAGAGATCGATTAAACTTTGGAATTTTTTCCCTGTGCAGGTGTATAAGTCAAATAATATGATCCAGCATTGAATAATTGGGTACTATTTTACTACTGGATAGAAGAACTTCAGGTACTAGGTGTGTAAAATATGGTTTTTATTAAAAGCTAACACAGTGGTAGATCCATCAGGTACTACATGTTAAAACTTAAAGCTAAAAAGTACGGAGTGTGAAGTGCAGGTGTAATGAAATAATAAGTCGTTAATTGAAAGCAACCCCCAGGTGACTTGAATTTTATAAACATGGTTGTTTCTAATTTATCAGGAACATGGTATGGAGTTATACTCGTTGTTATTCAAGTTCTTTTTAGAGGGAAGTCCGTATCGTGGTTCAGGTCGTACGGGTTACTTGAAGGACCGTACAAAAAAATCTCTTTTTAACTAGAAGGGTTTTTGTGAAGCACCGTTTAGGTCTTTATAAATAAATATGGAAATAAATAGGCAAGCAAATAAATAAATAAGATGTATAGGTAATAAAGTATAAGTAAATGAGGTAAACAAAAAAGAAAAAAATATCACAGAGGTAGTATCACAGTTGATTAATTTTATCACAGATCGAAAGTATGGCAGTTCGGTATGGCGAAGACGAATGAATTGGGGTCTTAGGAACGCCTTCTGTTAGGGATAAACAATTTCGAATATGTTCAATTAACTTATTTAGGTTACGAAGTAGGATGAATAGAGTTAATAATTGTACAGTCTTATACATCTGGTGCGGTGTTGATTAAACAGTCTTACATCTTATCTATAGGTGCTAAGTCTAAAATAAATAAATAAATAAAGGTTTGTTCAGATACTATGTGACGAATAAATCTTTAAAACAAATGATAAAGGTTAATAATGTATTATTAGCTATCAGGTATAGTCGTGAAGAAACTTAAGAAAGTTTTAAAAGGATTTGATGCAGACGCCACCGGCCACCGGCTGGGTTACATCTTAAGGTCTTTTGCATGAAATATGCCAATCTTTTTCCCAGCTAGATTTTCTATTTCGTACATTTGATTTCCGACAGTTTGTACGATTCGGCACTTAAGATATTTTGGTGAAAGCTTGGATGACAAATACTTGGATGAATCACTTAAAATAAAGTTTTTCCGATATACTTCCTGACCAGGTATAAATCTAACATTTCTAGTGCGGGTGTTATATGTTTTTGTTGATCTATCATTGGCTTTTAAGATATTTTCGCGTATCTGAACCCTTATGCACTACAATCGACTTTATCGGGGAAGAAATAACAGCTCATTGTCGTCCACTGCGTACAGTTTCCGGGCCAGTTCATAGCCACTTCCGTGCGTAACCATATTAGTAACAAATAAAGCATAGTATGGTGACACACCGATGGAGCTATGAACTGAACTCCTTAAGGCACAAGCGATATCGCAGAGGTGAAGATCCCATTCTCGTTGATCAGTTTTCAAATATGAACGGATAGCCGCTAACAACGTGCGGTTAACCCTCTCCGATGCATTTGACTGCGGTGCGTAATTGGCCGTTTTAAAATGTCTTATACCATAGCTAGACAAAACACTTTTGGAAATCGTTGGCCAAAAATTGCTTTCCATTATCGGAGTGAAATATGTTGGGAACACCAAACATACTGAAAATATTTTCTCGCAAAAATTTTACGATACTTGAGGTGTTAGCGTTCCTCAAGGCTTTTAAAATTACAAATTTGGACAAATGGTCTAATACGATGAACACATAGGCATTACCTGACTTGGGTCTCGGGTAAGGACCTAAGAAATCAACATATAATTTTTCAAACGGACGGTTAAAACGGTAAGAAGTGACGATAGGCGGTCGAGGAACTTGGTTTGTTGCTTTACATTCTTTGCACACTGAACAATTAGATACATATTGACGAATTTGGACAGTCATATTTGGCCAATGAAAACATTGACGAATTCTTTGAAGCGTTTTTGAAATTCCTCCGTGGGCAGCTTTTGGAGGGTTATGGGCTTTGAAGATAATTTCTTCAGTAAGCCCTGAGGGTATCCACAATAACCATGAATGTTCGAGCATTACTCCCTCACTTTCGCATCTTAATGCACGCTTATAGACAAACCCATCTACAACCTTTAAATCCGGCAATTCTTCGGGGTGCGATTTAATTGTCTCGATGAGACTCGTATACTCTTCTGAGCGAAATTCCTCGGACTCAAGATCTACCACTGACTCTACTTCTTCAAGCACCAGAGAATCCACATGTTCCCGAGAAAGAGTGTCTGGTACCAAATTCAACGTCCCTTTTCGATGTTGTATGTCGAAAACGTAGGATTGCAACAAAAGACTCCACCTGGCGAGTTTTCCGCTCAGGTCTTTCATACTCATCAGCCATTTAAGGCTGGAATGATCCGTAATCACCGTGAAGTCCATGCCCTCGACATACGGCCTAAACTTGTTCACGGCCATCACCGCAGCCATACACTCTCTCTCGGTCACGCTATAATTTCTCTGGCTTGTTAACTTGTTAAGTTTTAGAGAGAAGTACGCGATCGGAATTTCTTCGTCATTATCTTTTTTTTTTTAAAGCCCACGCCTCTTTCCCCCCCAGATACCGCACGCGCTGGGGTCCATTTTCACCGAGTACGACAGCAATTACGATTGCAAGTCATATCGGCACTTATATTAATTATTTGATGTTAGATAATAATATAAAAAAAAATCGTTACTTAGTTATGTTTAACAATAACACAGCAACTTGTCTTACAGCGAAACGAGTAGGTATCAACGGAAGTTAAAAGAGATTAGGTCTGCTTAATGCAAGCAGTTGAAAAATTTAAAATTGAGAAAAAAAAATAAAACTATTTAAAAAATAAGGATTATGAAATCAAAAAATTAAAATTATGTTTAGTTTACGTTATATTTAGTTTATAAACAAAATGCAACATTAAGAATAAAACAAAAAATTAAACCGATCACGACAGTGGAGCACTGGTTCGAAATAACTTTTTAAGTCCTATTTTACACATGTTAAAATCAATTGAGGAAACATTTAAATGATAGAGTTTACTCATTCGGTTAAGAGGTTCATGCATGCCATAATTAGTTCTATGAAAATTTACGTGAAAAAGTTCAAATTCTCGCAGGTGGTGAGAACCCCCGCGGTAGTTCAAGCCAATACAGGATAGCAAATCAGGAGCATCAATTTGACCAGTAATAAGTTGGTGAATAAATATTAAATCATTATTAACCCGCCTCTGATATAAAGTTTGGACCTGCAGAAGCTGGATCCTATGTTCATATGGTGGCAGATTATATGGATCAGTCCAGGGTAACCCTTTTAAAGCAAATCGAATGAAGTTATGCTGTATTGCTTCAATACGGTGTTTATGAATAACGTAAAAAGGAGACCAAACTTGTGAGGCCTACTCAAGATGGGGTCGTACATAGCAATTGTATAAGGAGAGGGTGACATACGGATCGTTAAATTCCTTAGCCCACCATTTTATAAAACCAAGCATGGAACTTGCTTTTTTTACAATGTAATTAATATGCTCTGTGAATTCTAGATTAGAACTAAAGTGAACACCAAGGTCTTTGAAGCTTAGAACACGAAATAGTGAGTGCTGTGAAATGGAATAATCAAAAGCACTCGGTACTCGTTTTCTAGAAAAAGTAATAGTTTGGCATTTAACTGGGTTAAGAGAAAGACTGTTTTTGTCACACCAAACATTAAAATTGTCAATATCTGCTTGCAAGAGAATGCGATCACTGTTAGATTTTACTGTTTTAAAAATTTTCATATCATAAGCATATATAAGAATATCACTATGGTGTATACATGATTAAACATCATTTATAGCCAGAATGAATAGAAGTGGGCCAACATGACTGCCTTGAGGTACACACGAGTGAGCATTGAATGAATCTGAAAGACAGTTTCTAAATTTTACCTGGTAAGATCTATTTTCAAGGTATGACCTTATCCATTCTATAACAATATTTTGAAAACCAAAAGCTTGGAGTTTAAATATAATAATGTTGTGACTTAGTTGATCGAATGCTTTTGAAAAATCAGTGTATATGCAATCCACTTCACTTCCATTTTCCAATGCATTAGAACATTTGTGCAAGAAAGTAAGGAGATTTGTTACCACAGATTTCCTTCTCACAAAGCCATGCTGTTGTTCACATATTATATTCTTAGTATAAAATGCTAAACTTCCACAAACAACTTGCTCAAAGAGCTTTGGAATGCATGAAAGTTTCGATATAGGTCTATAATTCTTGATATCAGTTTTGTCTCCCTTTTTAAAAACTGGAGTAAGAAATGCATTTTTCCAAAAACAAGGAAATTTTCCTGATTTAATAGAAACTTCAAACAAAAATTTAATGGGATCAACTAGTATATTTTTACCTTATTTTAGAAGTATTGGAGGAATTCCATCCGGCCCAGATGAGTAATCATCATTTAACGATGAGAGAACCTCTAAAATAGAGCTTTGTTGCACCGGTATATTACTGAAACTTGTTTGAGCATAGATATGTAAATTTCTAAAAAAAGTTTCATCAACATCAACAGATGTGTCGACAAATGAATTTTGAAAATTTTTCGCAAAAGCGTTGCAAATATCAATCGGTTTTTGCAAAGAACAGTTCTCGTATGTGAAATTTGCCGGGTAACCGTCAGAATTTTTCTTTGAATTAACAAATTTCCAAAATCTCTTAGGATCATCCTTTAAAGATCTACCCATTTCGTTTACATGATCTGTATAGAGAGTCTTCGAAAGGGATTTAAATTCTTCAAATAATGCAATGTAAGAGTTGTGGTCGAAAGACGAAAGGATTTTTAAATATAACTTTCATGCTTTGTTCCTTTTGTTTCTGAGTAATTTCAGCTCTTTCGTATACCATGAAAAGCAGGCGTTCGAATTTTTCGACATTTTTATGGGGATAGTATTATTCATGCAGTTATTAAGGATGGTATAGAAACTGTTAACTGCTTCGTCAATATTATTAGACACTGATATACTATCAATACCAGATCTTGTTAATTCATCTGAAAGCAATTGAAAATTTGCTTTCCTGAAGTCAAAAGTATATGAACAATCATAAGTGTTACTGTTTTCAGTAAGGTGACTGCTCAAGTCAAAAAAAATATCCAAAGGAGGATGATAGCTATCTATATTAGTAATTCCGAGACTAGATTCTAGAACCAGAGTACTAACAGCGTCTGAGCTTTCTTTTGAAACAGAACTGCTCCTATACCCGTATCCGACGCATCACACTGGATGTAAAATTTTCTTGTAAAGTCTGGGTGGGACAAGACAGGTGCGGTAGTAAGAGCTGTTTTGAGCTTTTCAAATGCTTCCAGAGCCTCTCCCGTCATTTGGAATTTTCCGTCCTTTTTCTTCAGCAGGTCCGTCAAGGGGGCAGTCAGGCTCGAAAAATCTCGAATAAACTTGCGATACCACCCTGCCAGACCAAGTAGCCTCCGAACCTGACGAGAGGTTTTGGGAACAGTGAAATCCACTATTGCCTCCACCTTCGCCGGATCGGTTTTGAGTTTCCCATCACCAACTATGAACCCCAAATACTTCAGTTCCTTGAAGCAGAACTTGGATTTGTTCATGTTGATGGTGAGATTGGCCTTTCGTAAACACTCAGCTACTTCATCTACCAAGGCAATATGTGTCTCAAAATCTGGTGCCATGATAAGCAAGTCGTCTGGATACACAAAAACGCGATCCCTAAGTCGTGCAGGAATTACCTTGTCCATTAACTGGCATAACCTTTGGGCAGCATTGCACAACCCAAAGGGCATGCCAGTAAATTGGTACAAGGGTCTTCCCGGTACCGCAAAGGCAGTCTTTTCCCTACTCGGTTTCTCCAGCGGTATTTGCCAAAATGCTTCCTTGAGATCTATACTACTAATGTAGAAAGTACTTGGTAGCCGGCTGAGGAGCCCCTCGATATGGGGGAGAGGATTAGCGTTTGTCTTCGTCAGTGAATTCACCTTGCGAGAATCAAGACAAAGTCGATTCTTGCCGGGTTTTCGCAAGAGAACCACTGGCGAGCACCACGGACTCTCACTCTCCTCGATAACGCCGAGGCTCAACATCCGGTCTAGCTCTTCATACAAGATGGTTTGTACCGCTGGCGAGACCGGATAGTGACGCTGTTTCACAGGGGCTGCGTCCCCTGTATCTATCACATGCTCCATGAGTGTTGTTTTACCGAGACTATCGCGGTCAAAATACAGAAATTTCTGCCTGACACCATCCAATCTGGCCTGCTGTTCTGGAGACAACTGGTGGGTATTTGAAAGATCTACTTCTTCCGTCATCGAAATGGAGCTTATTATGTTCGGGGCGAGCTGGAAAGTACGCCAAAAGTCGACTCCCAAGTACACCTCTTGGTCCAAGTTAGGAACCAAGAAAAACGTTATTTGTTTCTCTTCTTCTTTGTATTTTACTGGAGCCATTATTTTTCCCACTATATTTTGACTTTTTCCGTCAGCCGTTTTAACTCCTGATTTAAGTGGTATTACTGGAACATTAAGATCGTGGACCAGTTGCAAACAATTTTTGCCCAGAATGCTTATACTGGCTCCACTTTCTAATAAACCCAACAGTTTTTTTCCACCGATGATAATACTAGCGTAAGGTCTAGGATCCGAATGTACTTCTAATATAGTGGAAAATATATTCACTTTTTGCTCTTTCCTAACTCGAGACCTTTCTCTTGTCTTTAAAATACTAGCGGACACTAAGACTTGATGGTTATTAAAAATTCTATTTCGGGCTTGTTTATATTCAATAATCCTTTGATGTAAGGGTTTCAAATGAGAGGGGGTTGGGTTTATAATACTCTTGCTTTCTCTTTCATCACTTGATCGCTTTAAAATTTGTATTTTATAATTTTCTCTTTCAGGTTGTGCTTTGTCTAAAACCTCTTGGGATTGACGAAAATTGTCTGAAAATTTTACTATTGGGGGTTTTGGACTAGGGTCGAACGCGACTCCCCCGAATACTTCGCCATCTTCGACCGGTTTTCCGGGCTGCATTTTGGGCAGAAAGGAGTTTTCACACCCTCGTTACCACACTTGTAACAGAATACGCTGAGAACCTCAGAACCACATTCAAAATAAGTGTGACCAGGAGCTTTACAGTTCCAGCAGATCAACTTAGAGGCATCCGCATATTTCCGTGGAAGAATTTTTGGACGGGCTCCACCCACCTGAAAAGCTGCCACTTGCTCATCTGCTGGAAACTGCTCTTCCTCCTCGTAGTCAAGTTCATTGGCTGAAAACTTTACCGCTGGCTTGAATGGCTTCTGAAAACTCGGATCCCTCCTCGGAAAAGAAACCTACGCATCTTTGCACGCATGCCTCTGATCCATAGTAAATAGGGTCATTGGAAAAACTAAGAGTCTCAACTTCTCATGAAGGTTCTTTATAAGGATTTTGACCACATCCACTTCGGGTATCTGGATCCTCAACTGCGACTTCATCTTGTTTATGGCTGCGAAATAATCGTCAATAGTCTCACCATAGGCTTGCTTCCGTTCCATAATGTCACGCATAATTTCATAGTCCGACTTTAGATTTCGGAATTGGCGCATTAAGACGTCCTTCAACATTGGCCAATCTGGACTATAATTATTTCGAAGGAATTGCCAGAACCATTCGTAGGCTTCTCCTTTCAGCATCAGATGGAAATCGCGTAAAATTATGGACCATGGACATCTATGGTGGACTTGAAGCCTCTCAAGCAAGATGAAGTCTTCTACCGTTCGGTGTTCAGGCTTTCCATTGAAAGTGATGTTCCACCTATCAATCCTAATGGATTCCTTGCTAGGACGATAACCGGTGTTAACAGGTGGTGGAGGTCGGCTAAAGAACGGATTAGATACGTCTCTTGGTGGCTGGCAAAAATAATTATCCGGATATGGATCGGGTTGATAATTTCGCTCTTGCCCTCGCCTACTCGGCTCGTTTTGCCTATAATTTGCCGGACCTATTGGAACAAAAGCTCTGTGACTTGGATTGAATTGAGGTTGGAGCTGAACTGGGGGCTGCATTGGATGATGCGACTCCGAGGAGGGAACTTCAGATCTTGGTGGCTGTTCCTCTGAAGGAGCTGCTTGACTCAGGCTTAATTCCCTCATTAGCCCGCCGATTTGGTTTTGAATCTCATCCTTTAATGTGCTGGTTATTTCAGAGAAAGCATTCACAATGGCAAGATTAATGTATGCCTTCAGATCTTCAGGGACTATAACCCTTTCTCTAGCACTACCACTAGGCCTATTCGTCGCTGCTTCGAAAAGTTTTTTCGGCGCCCTGTTATTATTAGAAGGGAATCTTGGATCGTTGGTCCTAGGTACCCTATGCGCTACTCGTTTGACAGTGGTTCCCTGATCGCTTAAGCTACTGTAAGAATATGGTGTGATTGAATCAATGGAGGTGTTAGGTAGATTAGGTGGTATCTGTGCAGTTGCCCTGGCAGAACTGACTGGCGGAGGAGGTGGATACTGCATATTCGGTGCAGAAGGAGAACGTTGAACAGGTGGCCTTTCACTATTAGGAACATCATAAGTCAACTCCTGATTACTACGGACTTGATCTATCTCTGCATCTCGTATCAGTCTTCGTAACCTTTCCTCTTCATCACTATCGTGTACTGCCATTTTTTTTTTCAATAACGAGTGAACAATAACTATCAATCCCTCAAAAAGAAATATGCAAACCTAAAGTCGGTGAGTATTCAGAGGGCAAAAGAAACGGTGATGTGTTTTACCAAAAAAACAAATACGAAAAAAAAATTGAAAAAAAAAGAAAGAACAAAAATTTCAATACTTGAAAAATGTTCTTTGAAACGAAGAAACAAGAACACTAAATTAACAAGGAAAATTTTAGAAAGTCCTTATGAACTTTTCTATAAACACACTTTTTGCGAAAATGATACGTATATTAAAGAATGATTTCTTCGAACAATTTAAATATTAACGGAGACTAAACAAAAAAATGATGATTAACTATCGCTAATTTAATAGTTAACATTAACGTAGGATGGAAACTAAAGTTAAACTTAAACTAAAAGTATAACGTAGTTAAATGCCTATAACAAGGACTGGACTATTTTGAAAAACTAACGATAAAAAAAATAAGTTTCATGGAACAAAAATAGTTTTTTGGAAAACTTAAATACGTAAGTTTAGAAAAAATTGGACTAATTACTATAAGAAAATCTTAACGATATAAATTTTAAAGTTTGGAAACCCAAACGAAAATTTTTCGGAAAATAAAAAAACAAAAGAAAACAAAACTGACTAAGAACTATATGAAAACAAAAGCAAATGTTTCAATAATATTTTGTAGAAAACAAAAGAATTAATATTGAAAACTAGGTTTAGGTAAATGATTAAGAAACGGGAAAACCAAAAAAAAAATAAATCAAACAAAAATGCTAGTCAAGTTTGAGATACTTGAAACCATAAATTTTTGAAAAACTTGTCTAAGTTCAAACAGAAAATAAGTTGAAAAACAGAACTTTAAGAAAAATAACAAAAAAGTTAAAAAATTATCAGTTATTTTATAAAGTATTTTTTTTTTTTTTTTTTTTAATGAGTAATAATTTTCTTAGGTTTTTGAAAAAAAAATTGTGAAAAAAAAATTACCAAAATAATTTTTTCATCCAACACGTTACAACTATATATTAGGAAAACGGAATTTGTATGAAACCAATTGTATGAAAAAATTTAAGTTTGAAAACCAAAAATTTGAAAAAAAAAAAAAAAAAACTAAAAATGTAAATATATTTGAATAAGTATTTAAGACTCACCTTTCTTAAATTTTTCTTCTTAAAGATGTATCTTGAAAGTGAGCTATAAATTCCTTCAAACAACATAAATAAATAAACAAATAACGAAATGAACCGAAAACTTCTTTTTTTTTTCTTCCTAACTGGAAATATGACTTTCTTGAATAAGTTTTTTTTTTCTATAAGCTTACGGGGTGCTTCAGGAGGCTCTTCGGTGACGATTTATTTAGTTTTGACGATACGGAGTGACCTTGACCAAGTATACTTCAAAAAAAATAAAAGACTTCGGACGGACATGAAAATTAATCCCTTGGTGTGGTGAAATAGGATTGGAAATTAAACACATTTGACAAAATTACGTTACTAGGTTTTCTTCTTCAAACCCGCAATTCAAGTCGGTCTCTAGGACTTTCTTTGAAGACATGGTAGTGAAGAGAAAACGTACAAAAAAGAGAAAAAAATGAAAAATGAGTTTCAAAACTCAAGTTTGGAAATCGTTGCAACGATATTCGGCAACCTGCCAAACATGGAATCGATTCCAAGATAGAACATTACATATAATGGACTAAAAGGATAAGAAAATGAAATTTTGAAAGAAAAGTAAAATAAAATCGGGATAGGAAAAAGGAAAAACAATACTGGGAAAGGGTACTGTCCTCACTGCAAATTTCCAATAATCCGTCGCAATTCACGTAAGTGCGTCTATGACCTTCTTGATGAAGACTTACGGAAACTGAAAACTTACAGCAAGACCAGAAAACACGCATTAACCGCAGTCGCTATGAAATTCCAAGGAATCGTCGCAATAACTCCTAAATACGTGTAAGACCTTCTTGAATCAGACTTACGATCCTTGAAAGTTAATAGCGAGTTTGTTGCGAGGCAAGATGATGAGGAAGAGGATTCCAGGTGTAGCGGTGGTGTAGAAAAAGGAAAAGGTAGGATGTAAGGAAACGGATCGAAAAAGGAAGGGTTGGAATGCCAAGTTCCAAGGGACGCGCCCTGCTCGCTATGCTCGACAGTTAGCTCGCCGGAATGGGGGTGATCTTGCCCCCGAAATTTGGCCTCACCTCTCAACATAACACTTATCAGGCCTAAAAAAAAACAATATGGAAAGACCGCGGACAGACTTCACCACACTAGGGTGCTGCTGATGTCGGTGCAGCATATGGCCTAATCCCACCCGACCTGGAAGTTCTTTGGCCTTATTTTAAACTTCCCCAAAATAACCTAGCTCTTCTACCCCGGGGTCACCACATCGCCCCCTTAGTATCCGCCGTCCATCAGCACCCCTGTAAATTTTTCTTCAAAATTTCATGTTTTTAACAAAACATAAAACAAACACAAAAATTCTTTAACAAAAGGTATAACATAATTTTTATTTGTAAAGAACTAGTTGGTCCAAAAAAAAAATGATTATAACCGAGTATGAATATTAAACCCCAAAATGGGATTTATATAGAGAAATTACTTTCAATAAATTTTTACAAAAATTACACATAAATCTGGTGAACAACGAGAGGTTTCCTGACCGATTAATTTAAAAAAAAATCTGCAAATACCCTTTTTGGTAAACATACTAAAATCAAATTCGGTCTAACAAAAATCCCTACCTGCATGGAAATCCTTGGAGGTGGTTACTCTAGCGATCAAAGCTCTAAAAACAAAACACGGGCGTCAGAAACCCTAAAGGTTAGACCGCACACAACTGCAGTGGAACTACACTTCACGACGCGGCAAAACATTATTTGTATGAAATTGTATGAGATATATCGCACTAAGCGGCAACTGAACTTCATACAATTTCATACAAATAATTTTGAATCGCAGTTCCGCCTAGTGCGGTCTAACCTTAAATCGTTCATTCACAAAATAAGCTAAATTTCAAAATAATTTTTAAATTTTTACTCGCTTTTAGTCATTTAATTAATAGTAGTAAAGAGTCTCTTTTTCTTTTCTGTTCTTTTCCTTTCCATTTTTTTTGTCTTTTCTCTTTTTTTTTCTTTTACATAATTTAATGATTAAACTTTTTTAATTTTCAAGAAAGTAATAATAAGAGTTAATAACAATTTGGTTTTATGTAGTAATCTAAGCTTTTTGAAATATAACGCGGTAATAACCGTAAGAAAATTTTTCAGTTCAGTTAAATTCCTACTAGTTTTACGTTATTTAGCGGTGAGTAATCTAATTTAGATTTCAGATAAATTAACACTTTTTATAAAGATAAGTTGAACTTTTAGTTTTAAATTATTTTAATTGTAGGAGTAAGTATATTTTATGGTAAGTTTCGAATTCGGTTTTTCACTTTGACTTTTTAATAGGGATACATTTTTTTGTTTGTTAACTGTTTCAAGTATGTATTTTCGTTTCTCTTTTTATTTTTTTCTTTTGTTAAATTTCAGGTTTATCCTTTAACGTCCCTTTTTTTTTCTCTTAACAGGTTTAGGTTTAGGTTTCATTAAATTTCATTTAAATTTTTTTTGTTTATCCTTAAGATACTACTAATTTTACTTATCTTTTGTTTTATAAGTAGGTATTGCTGGGTTTCCCTGGGCAAGTATTCTTTTTTATCGTTTTGGTTGCTCCTATTTGACTGAGTGTGGGTTGTCTCTGTAGTAGCAAGGGACTTAGTGATGTGTCTTGATGATTTCCTTAGTTAAATTCCGTGTCCAGAGTGCGGGAGCCCCACTGGGCCTTAAGTAAATTAAGCACAGGTAGGTGCCCCAACAGTACCAAAAGTTGGGCGGCCCCAGCTTTCAGCTGCTGCCGTAGACCGCCTAAAGAACCCTGACAAAAATTAAATTTATTTTTCTTTATTTATAACGCTCACTATTTCTCCCTAGCTTTAAGAACTCACCCTTTTATATTTATTTATTTTATTATACACCATAAGGTTATTATCGTTGAATCGGATGATTTGCACGACAGAACCGGTATCAGTAACCGTAGAAAGTTACTCTTGAGTATTGCACCCGAGAAATGCACTACAGAACCATAAAAAGGATTTAGGTAGGTTTTAACACCAAAACAAACGGTTTCACTACTCTTTATATTTTTTTCATTTCATCATTAAAGTGAACTTACAATTCGTATAATTATACACTATAATAACATTAATAAGGTATACCGCTAGTTAACACAATTTTTGTTTTGTTTTGCACTCATTTATTTGCGGACTGACAAGTGTATACGGACTGACAAGTATATCTGCGACTTTCTATACCGGCTGACGACAAACTTCTGGTGATCTGATATCTGATTTCTGACAGGAGATGGAGAAGTTCATGGAATTGAACCTTCCACTACTTTCCCATTTACCTCTAGTACGGTATAATCATACGATTACATATCAGAATCCAACTCCTCCGTTATTTTGTGTCTGTGTTGTGCCGAACACATATTTCCAATCCCCCTCCTAAGCCATGACGTCATCCTTCTCTCGCTCGGCACTCCGAATTTATTTGGAAATAAACCTTTCCAGACAACCGAAGCGGTCCAGTGCGAGTTTACACGAGACGACGTCAGGAGTAGGGAAACGTAAGGAATCTATGTTCGGCCAAAACAACACAGAACGACTCCGGTGAGTATTCAGGCCACTATCACAGCTGTTCCTCCTATTTCACCTCAATAACTCCCCTCCCACACTATAAACTGATTTTAAGACTTCTGATACCACTGTCAAACTCACCCTAGTCCTATCTGTCACAAGTGACGTTCACCCAGGCAACCCATCTGAACACTATTCCATTCTGTCTAAACTTCCAGAATGGACTTCCAGTTTTGTTTGGAAGTTTGTTTGTTTGTTTATTCTTATTCTTAATTTTGATTACCATTTTCCCCTCCCTAGGCTATTGTCAATCGAAAGCAATGTCCTGGGGCCTATTTCTCCGCTACTACTGCAGCTACATCAACTACATCTGACAGCAACGTTCTACAACTACATCAACTACATTTTTCTGTTTCATAACTACAACTGGAAGTTTTGTATGATGTAGTTCGTTGTTGTATTGGATGTGTAGCCATAGATATACCAGCATAGATAAACCCCTATATAGTGGTTTATCTATGGTGAATTAGTTCTCAGTTTGTTTGTGACATTTATATTGTTTTTTTTTTTAGAAGTGAGACACAAATAAATAAAATAAAATAGAAAATGGATTTCGATATAAATATTTTCGACGAAGATCTTGAATTCAACATAAGAATTGAAAGAAGACCAAAAGTGTATTTACAACGAATCAATTTTAATTTGGAAGACCCTTATTTTGTTGAAAGATTCAGAATGCCATTGCACATCCAATCAATTGCAACAAATATACTTTTTCACCGCTGGAACAGATTTTATTAACACTCCATTGGCTCGGGAATGGAGGTCAATACCATGGTGTCGGTAATATGCATAATGTCTCAAAGGCATCCATATGTCGATGCGTTAATAAAGTGTGTTCACTTATTTCACGCCTTTTATTAAGTGAGTAATTTTGCCATTAGTAATTGACTCGTAAAATTGTAATAATTTATTTTGTTTTTGAATAGGCGAAGAAGTGAGGTGGCCCGAAAACTCGAACAATGTAGCTCAAGGTTTTTTTAATATAGCCGGAATGCCATTGGTTGCTGGAGCTGTTGATGGTACTTTGATACCGATTGATGCACCATCGGTTAATGAGCAGGCTTTTGTCGATAGGAAAGGCCATCATTCATTGAACGTAATGTTAGTTGCTGGTCCGGATTATCACTTTTATGCAGTGAATAGTAATTTTCCGGGTTCTGTTCATGATAGCCGAGTTTTACAGTGCAGCAAGTTTTATAATAGATGGAATAATGACGAATGGCGTCCTTTCCCAAATGCAGTAATCATTGGGGATTCCGGCTACCCATTAAGGAAATGGTTATTCACTCCAAATGTTCCAAATTCTATTAATGAAAGCCGAGCTAAAATTCGCTTTCTAACTAAACTTAAAAAAACACGTCAAGTGGTGGAATGTAGTCTTGGACAGTTAAAAGCAATATTTCCCTGCCTAAATAGACTACGATTGAAAAAGGCAATAAGCTGTGCAAGAGTTGTTAACGCTTGTGTTACATTGTATAACATACGCAAGAGAATGGTACATGAAAGTGATATAAATGTTTGGACTGGTGATGATAATTTGGATTTGGAGGATGAAAATGAAGAAATAAATGAGATTGAAAATGATAATAGAGCAGTTGAAATATTGAGAAATTACATAAGTCGTTTTAACAGTTAGATTTTTCTTTCAAAATGTTTATTTTTATGTGTCGTAGTATGTATGTTTGCATTTAAATTCAAAAAAATGTATGCATTCCAAATTCCAAGTACTTAATTTACATAAATATAAAATTCAATAAAACTTTAAATTAAGCCGGATATCAATTCTTTTATTTTGTTTTTTTTTTTTTTTTTAATCAAGGTTTTCCTTATAATATGCATAATTTATTTAGATTTAGATGATTTTCGTGCATAAATGTATATTTTTTTTCAGTTTATGACATATATTGGTCAGGGAAGTGTGTTGTTTATTTCACTTTCCATGTTTTGAAATGTTATGTACCTACACGATGTATGTAAATCAATTCACGAATTGCTTACTATTATAAAGACCTAATTGGTTTGATCTATGTACCTTGGGTTTGATCTTTTATTCTACTATTCTGTTATTCTGCTATGAATTACCATAGGTACAAAAGTTAGGTCCTCTACGTATTTCTTAAACCGGTTTCATTAAAATTCATGTAAGTTTAGTTACAAAACGATGAAATTTCAAAACCACTTCCTCGATTTGGATAATTTAAAGGTTTATGAGTCACAAATGCTGAATTTGAAAGACAACTTTAAAATTCAAGAAATATTTCAAAAGAACTTTATAAAACTATTTTCTTGGTGTTGAACAATTACATATGAATGATGGTCCGAGATGGATTTTTTTTGAGATATTTTTTGAAATTAAAAACTGTCTTTGAAATTCAAAATAGTACTTAATTTATGACTTAGAACCGTTTAAATTATCAAAATTAAGCAAGCGGTTTTGAAATGACATACATCGTTTTGTAACAATAAGTAGATATATTTAACGATGTATAGGTACTGCTGGGGCTGAAATATTTTGGAGTCGCTTGCTCAATGAGATTAGTGATTTCGATAAGCTTTCGAAATTATGAAATCGATCGAAATGTGAAACATGGAAAACAAATTCACTCGATTTTCAATTTCGATTTCATTTTCATTTCACGTGATTTCTGGAACCTAACTGTATGTCTCTCCTTCCATCGAAAATACAATTCACAATATTTAACTGTACTGTAGACCAAATAACAAAAAGATGGCATTTGAATTTTTAAAAACCAATTTGTATTTATTGCATTATCTATTTAATGCATTATTATGCCAATAATACCAACAAAAAAAGAGAAGATAATTTAATTAAAATGCTTGTGAATTAAGTAATTCGTATTATCTATGAACACAAGAAACACCATCGGCTTCAAGTTCATCCACATTCAGCTATCTGAAAAAAAAACAGAAAAACCCGCTCCAGCTTTCATTTGCCATAGCAAGTTATTTGAAATATTCTTACCTCTTCTCTTACATATCTGATGAATCTGAAACTTCACAGATGAATAATGATTCTGTTAGGCTCGATGGTACTAAATGTAGTCTTATTTCCCTCTGTCGACACTCAAGTCGTTTGTCATATATGCAGAGCTTGAGGTACTCAACTTTAAGCTCGTGAAGTTCATCCAACTTTTTTTTTGTCGCAGCAAGCTGTTTGGAAGACGATTGGTTTTGTCCAGAGGAATGCGGAATATCGTCGCTTATGCATATTTTTTTTGGGTCTTCCGTATTTTCACGTGAAACACCATCGGCTTCAAATTCATCCAGACCTTCGGCTATCTGAAAAATCACAATAAACCACTCCAGCTTCCATTTGGCATAATAAGTTGTTTATTGAAATCTTCTTACCTCTTCTCCTACTATGGACAAAATTAACTTGTCGTTTTCGTCCAAAATATCTTTCGAGGAGGCACCGCCTACTCCGGTTTGTCTCATCCTGTCGACCTTATTCTAAGAAAAAACCGATTAAAAAAGAAGCGAATCAAAAGTTCAAAAAAATAGTACTTACCATAGCGCTCCGTCGCCAGTTTTGCCACGTTGTCCTCCTAAATTTGTCGCCATTGGCTTCCGTTATAAGCCCGTAGCTGGCGGCTATCCCCGTTATCTTGTCCCATTCTCGGGAAATGTCTGCCTTTGTGAGGGAAGACGAAAATTTCCCAAAAAGGACATCCTTTGCCTTGTTGATTTCTTGCAAGACGAGCATCTGCTGTTCTTTCACCGACTATACAAAAAATCAAAAGATAAATCATAAATTATTTGAATTTCTTATGTTTAAATACAAAAAAAAAATATTTACATTTTCTTTTAAATGCAGCCATTTTATTCTTTTACAGCAATCACAGCAAATATTTTTATTGTGAAAATGTAACAAAAAATTACAGTTAGTTGTGCTACAACAGTGTAGTATCAAAAGCTGTGAAACAGAATCATACATTTTTCCAATATTTCCAGTCGATTCTCCAAAGCTACATTGATGTACTACACCTGAAAAACCAATGTATGTTTGAAACAGAAACGATGTAATACAACTGTTATACTACTACATTGTAGCTGCTGTAGTAGCGGAGAAATAGGCCCCTGGTCTACATTGAACGATTTTTCCAGTGCCGATCTTTTGTTCGTGGGTGAAGGGAGTGAAAAGTGAGGGGTAGGGATCAAATCGTTTGTACCAGAAAACTCCAACGATTTTTCCAGTCTATTTATGTTCTCTCTCTTCTCCTTTCCAGTTTTTTGTGTGTGTTCGGTGTCAGTGTGCCGTTCTTTTGATGGTGTGAGTGAATATCAATGAAAATTGAAGAGCACAGCAATAAAACAAGGAAGAAGAAAAGGAAAACATCTTATGGAAAAAATCGTTCTGTGTGTACATTTCACACGATTTCTGGAAAAATCTTCGTGGAAAAATCGGGCAATGTAGATCGGGACAATGGAAAACCCTACAAAAATACCAATATGGCCGTCACAGCACGGACGAAGGTAAATATTTAAATATCATTACCCATGTAATTATAAATATATAATTATTTCAGGTTTGATGGCAGCAGCACAAATAATACCCTCGAACACCAATGGTTCCACCCGAATCCCCTGGCTTGCCATGAGCAAGAACAAAAAGTTCAATTAAAAAGTACAAGTGACCTCAACTCCAGAAATAATTGTGTTTCGCCCAAGGTATAACAGTGGGCTCTTCAGTCAGTCTGTTATACCCTACTAAGACACAAATTTTGGTCGATGTTTACCGACTCTTATAAAAATCACAGCAAAAAGATACTGTGAATTTTATTATTCTAGGGGAATTTGTTTAAATTCGTGCACCCAGAAAATAAATACCCGTGGTCAGGTTTTTTATAATAAGAAGATGAAGAAATTTAAATATTAAAATATTGAAATTACTTCTGTTTTAAGTGGAGTGAATGAATAAAATTCAATTAAAAAGTACAAGTGACCTCAACTCCAGAAATAATTGTGTTTCGCCCAAGGTATAACAGTGGGCTCTTCAGTCAGTCTGTTATACCTTGGGCGAAACACAATTATTTCTGGAGTTGAGGTCACTTGTACTTTTTAATTGAATTTTATTCATTCACTCCACTTAAAACAGAAGTAATTTCAATATTTTAGTATTTATATTTCTTCATCTTCTTATTATAAAAAACCTGACCACGGGTATTTATTTTCTGGGTGCACGAATTTAAACAAATTCCCCTAGAATAATAAAATTCACAGTATCTTTTTGCTGTGATTTTTATAAGAGTCGGTAAACATCGACCAAAATTTGTGTCTTAGTAGGGTATAACAGACTGACTGAAGAGCCCACTGTTATACCTTGGGCGAAACACAATTATTTCTGGAGTTGAGGTCACTTGTACTTTTTAATTGAATTTTATTCATTCACTCCACTTAAAACAGAAGTAATTTCAATATTTTATTGTTTAAATTTCTTCATCTTCTTATTCTTAGAACAAAAAGTTCGGCATTTAGTTTTTTTTAGATTATCCTGTCGTTGTCATTGCCTACCGTCCAAGACTTCGGGAAGTTTATGGTTGTTTCCGGGCCATTTTAACCAACCCAAGGAAATCCCTCCGAGCTCTTGAACTTATTAATAATGCCCTTCAACTTTCCCGGCCGAATAACCAGCCCGGCAATATAGGAGAGAAATACTCAAACTAAATTAAATTGCAACATATGCCCGTGATGGGCTGGAACATTTTGAGGATTGTATTCGTGATACCCCAAGATCCACCAAGTATGGCATCATCGTCGGGTCCTTGTAAAGACCCTAAATGATCCCTCTAATGATGCTAAGAATTCCCCGCATGGCCACATCGCTAATTTTTGTCATTTTATGTAGCATTTAAGACAAATAAAAATTTGTGATTTAATTTGAAAGGATTCTTTGATTCTGGAGAGACTTCGAGTTCAAAAATGCAGGAATTCGGCAACACTGCAAAATTGACTCTATTTCTGCAGGCGAATACTATCCTGTTAGAAAACATTTCTAGTTTCTAATGGTTTCGATGGTTTCCTCTCAGCCTCTCAACAACGACATCAAATTTTAGTAAAAACTTACATACATAAATGGTTCTATTTTTTTTTTTTTTCTTACAATTGTATAAGGCCGTTATGCAACATTTTTTTATTTCTGAACTCGGGAAGAGTCATCGTGAGCGTTGGTTGGTCCAATCTTGACCGTTTGGGCGGTTATTCGGATTATTTAAGAAGATAACTTCTTAGCCAACAACAAATTTTCAGGGTATGACCGATAGCCTGCCAGGTCATGGACGGAAAACAAGGGCTCTTTTATCCTCTATAAAATCTGGTATATTTAAAAGGGTTTCGTTTCTAGTCCCACCGAGTGGGAGGTACATTGCCTTAGCTTTGGGGCCTTTAGTGTTTTGGTTTGTGTTTTCGTGGGGAAAAACCCACTTTAACAAGCCGGGCATGCATTCCACTGTCGCCTGAGCTATTTACTCAAAGAATGTATGGATATGAAAAGTATAACGAAATAAATGAATGGTTAAATAACTAAATCTGAAGCTAGGCTACTATCACAGTTTAGGTTGATGTTGAATAAATAAATCTAAATCTAGGGTAATATAATTAGAGATTATCAGAATTTTTTCACAGGTGGGTATTTTTATCACAGTAGGGTTTTATCACAGTTATATTTATGGTCAGAGATCGGTTAAACTTTAGAATTTTTTCACTATGCAGGTGTATAAGTCAAATAATATGATCCAGCATTGAATAATTGGGTACTATTTTACTACTGGAAAGAAGAACTTCAGGTACTAGGTGTGTAAAATATGGTTTTTATTAAAAGCTAACACAGTGGTAGATCCATCAGGTACTACATGTTAAAACTTAAAGCTGACAGGTACGGAGTGTGAAGGTTTTTTTTTTTTTTTTATATTTAGCGCGCGCTAAAGGGGTTATGAATACCCTTAAAGTGATAAACACAGCACGAGCGATTAGGTAGGTTGGAGGGGATTTGAAAGGAGAAACCGATGTACATTGGTTTTGAATGTCTGTAGATCACAATGGGAGGGGAAGATAGAGCTGGGTAGAGCATTCCACATTCGTGTAGTGCGACTAAGGAAAGAATCTCTGTACTTAACTGTACGTCCGAAGTTGGGCTCAAGGGTAAACTGATGGGCATTCATAGAAGCGCGAGTATTACGGTTGAATTGTTTAAGGGGAGGAATGCAACTGGCTATTTCGCTAGAGCAATTTTTGTTAAAATAACGGTAAAGCAACCCCCAGGTGACTTGAATTTTACAAACATGGTTGGTTGGTCCAATCTTGACCGGAGATTTAGCCTATCCGAAAGTAAAACAATTATTTTTCTCAGCGCCCTTATCCAGAAATTTTTTTTTTTTTTGCTGAGAAATAAATCCTTCTCAGGCACTGTGATGGTAGATGCCCTCTTGTTTTGTTTTGTGTCACCTAGTGGCCACCGCCGCAATAATAAACATAAAGCTAGAAAGAAATAAAATGGTTAAATCTGGTAAATAAATGAAATGTTAATAATAAAAACTTACCAAAATTATAACAATGACTGCATCGGCTGTGGCTTGTGATGGGAATGATGAAATGGCTTCTGCCATAGAAAAACAAAAACACTCAAAAAGAGATGATTTTGATAAATTTCAACTTTTCAACTCTTCAACTCTTCTTCAACTTTTCAAACCATCATATAAAGATGAGTGAAGTTCTTACAAGAGACTGATCTCTATTATATATAGAGATCAGTGACACTAAGTTAAGAAAAAAAAAGAATATTTAGGTAAAAAAAAGGGAAGTTCGGCGAACTGTCATTTATATTAAAGTTAGATTTTTTTCTTTACCTTTGCGTATAAATAAGTCCCGGTATACATTGAACAATTTTTCCAGTGCCGATCTTTTGTTCGTATGTAAAGGGAGTGAAAAGTGAGGGGTAGGGATCAAATCGTTTGTAACACAAAACTCGAACGATTTTTCCAGTCTGTTTATGTTCTTTCCCGTCTTCTTTCCATTTTTTTGTGTGTGTTCGGTGTCAGTGTGCCGTTCGTTTGATGGTGTGAGTGCATCTCAATGAAACATGAAGCACAGCAATACAAAAATGAAGACGACAAGGAAAAAATCTTATGGAAAAACTCGTTCTGTGTGTACATTTCACACGATTTCTGGAAAAACCTCGTGGAAAAATCGGGCAATGTAGATCGGGACTAAGTCTGTTTAGTTTTTGAAAATAGTGAGGTTCGGTGAAATGTCATTCACAGTAAAATAATATTTGTTAGACATGTAAATACTCAGTTATATTAAAGTTATTTTTTTTTTACATTCGGGTACAAAGTCGACTGATAGGAGACGAGAAATGGATTTTTTTTTTGTAGTGATATTAGCTCAATTAAGGTTACGTGGTTGATAAGTACTACACATTGATTCACCAACAGTACGGGCGACCTTATGTTTCGTCCTTCCATTGGAATATATCCAAACAATGTACGAATTTTGTTGTGGACGAATGGAACTAGTTCACTCCATTTTATTGAAAAAAAAGTTGCAATTGAGTTGCATCGTAGTCCAGAATGGGTACAAATGTAAGCTGAGGATAAGTTGGTTGACTAGTTGTAGCACCCTCTGCCTTGTACTAAACGAACTATTTTCGGAACAGAACTTGAAATGTCATCGATTCCGAAAACTGACTTCTGTGCTATCAAAGTGAGTAGGAAAAAACGTGGCGTCCCTTAACTTGTCAAATTTATTCGATCAGCACAACGACCAAGATATTCAGAAACATTGAAATTGAAGGTTAAGATGGAAAAAATAAGTAAATTGTAAAGTTGAAAAAATACTTTTACCGGTGCGTAGAGTACTTATTGCTAAGTGTTAAATTTATTTTTTTTTTTATAATTTTTTTTTGTATTCAGTGCGAAAAACCAGTGAAAGTTTTCCCGATTTTTTCTGTTGGATGAATACCCTGAATGTCGCAGATTTTAATTTTTTAAAGAGAAAAGGAAAATAAAGTAGTGTGAGTCTTGTGAAAATTTTCTTTATTACAAGTGTGCTAAAAGTGCTACATTTTTGTAGGTAAACTATTTCCTGGCGGTTCCAGGTTGTCAGCAGAGCGCTGGGCCGCCACTTTATAAAAATTGTTTGTTCCCCACGTTTCTGGTTTTCTTTGTTTGTCATCCATTTTATACGGCTCACATTGTTTCCTGTCTGGAAACTTCGTTGATTGCGGCCCTGAGTTTTGGCTGCAGAATTTGTCGGCCAAAGCACGATTTGAGTATAGCTGCAGAAGCCTCACGCGTCCACCGGAGCCCCTACACATACGACCTACATACGACATAACCTGTCACAGTCCAAGTATAACATTCAGCACAGTGAGTCGGTTTTATATTATTATTTATAGATAATTATTATTATTTTATAGATAATTATTTAACAAGTGAAAAGCAAGTTTAACAAAAAACAAGAATATTAAGACCATATATCCGTGAAGGTCATTAAGAATAGTCCAGCATATACATACGTACTTTTATACATCTATAGACGTTTTTCTTGGTGGAACTAATTATTTTCCACTACTGTTCCAGTTCAACTTTGAGATCCCGTATTTGTGTTTTGTGATGTCCTTTTTTTTTATTGTGGGCGTTGAAGTTTTTTTTTGATATCTACCTACCAGATTTTTATTTAATCCTTTATTAATATAATAATTCCATAAGATTGTAATTAATTATAATTTGTAAGTGGAAAGGATTTGTTTCCAGGGTCTCTCATTGTTTGTTGATTTTTTTTGTTTTATTCCGTACGGCCACCTTCATTAAGCTAATTATTGAAGAGCAAATTTTAGGGGGTGCCTAAGGTAGCCAAGTTCTTTCGGTGAAGATGGTATGATCTGAAGCCGATCATCCACCATCTTTGGGGGAATCCAAATAATGGCCGCCGGATTCCCAGGTTGGGTGGGTAATGGCCACACTGCAACAATATCCACAGTGCCCTTGTGTGTGGTAAGTGTCCGTCCGCTTTTTCACCTTTTGTGAGTTCAGGCCTGATATGTGTTTTTGTTGCTGGTGAGGTTAAGTTTCGGGGGCAAGATCCCCCCCCCATTCCGGCGAGTTAACTGCCGTGCTTCGCAAGCAGGCCGCGTCCACTGATCTCTATATATAACTGGATAGTGTATTCATACAGAAAAAATAACCACATTTGAAGAACTGTTATAAGTGAACAAACCTTAAAATTTTTTTATACTGTATAACTTTATAACAGCAACTTGAAACGTCAAAGAAGATAAAAGTGAAAAAAAAAATAAACATCATTGGAATTATTAGGTTTGTGGTTTGTTGTTGTTTAACTTAAAAAATTGTTTTTAATTTTGTTGTTTGAATAAAAATTGCTTTTAATTTTATTTTAATTTCATTTAAATGGCCTACAGTCAACTTTTCAACATCCTTGGAATAGAGGTTTTCTGCACGAGTAATAAAAACCAACACCGAACTGAAGAAAATTCTCAATGGATTCCTTGAGAGTTCACACTTTGATGTCTGGCTGGAGTAAATCTTCGAATTGTCCAATGTTCCTTGAGCCTCACAAGCTGTCGCTGAGACACCAGAGTGATTGAATAGATTACAAGCTTTCAAAGGTTTCATGTTAATTTGTCTTAAGAAGAATCCAAATGGAATTGAAATGCCAGAGAAAAAATTCAAACTCCTCGGAGTAGTGTCTTCAGGTCTTGGTGGAACGTTCCGAATAACTAAGAAGAGACTAACTCAATAGTCGTGAGCTCGAATTTTCTGAAAAGCTGCCATATGTCAAAACGATGGCCCTGGTAATTGAGATCTCTCAACAAGGTGTTCCATCGCCTGTTTAGTTGCACAGGTTGGATATTACAATTAAGTTCAAAACAAAAGTTGTCTGTCGAACTGTTGGATGTCTTTGCCGGAAATTGATCGCAGGAGTTTCTTCATTGTGACGTGGGTGATAACTTGTGTTTAAAGCTGCTGCCACCAACAGAACTATCAATTTTTATTCAGGAGGAGTATATGATGGATTCATTGCCCTTGGGCAAAAAATCGTTGGAACCTAGTGCGTGGTGTTGATCAAAAATTCTGTTTTACTGGTGTCAAAATAAGTTGACTATGAAAAGGAATGGCGATTGGAGCATTCACATAGCTGTTTAGCTTGATGCTATGTTTTTATTCTCAATTATTGTTGTATGAATATATATTTGATTTGTCTCATTAACAGTGATGTGTTCAAATGCTTTTGGATCATTCCACATCCATGGTCAATCAACCGAAGAATCTAAGGAGTCTGGTAATGGGAAGACGAACATAGTTCGATATAATCAAGGAGAGTGAAAGTGATGGACTTGTGGATGAAGTGATTACAGCATTCAGTGAGTAAGTTACTGTGAGAAAATATTTTGTTTTAATCTTTCTTAAGATTCTGTTATTTGTAGCTTGACGGGGATTTTAACACTGTGTGTCAAATGTTTGCTACGCTTCAGTCCACCTTTAATCGATCTGATTTGTGAGCCAGAGTTATTGGCCTGCAAATGGGAGCCCCTGTTTGAGATTCACTTTGGTGCTCCAAAGCTCAATGACACAACCATGCAACTTACTTTCGGAACTGTTCTCAGCGTTATTGGAGTCCTTACAAAAGTACTCAATTAAGTAAGTTTTTCCTACAAACTCGTAGAAGATATATCAAACAAATGTTTTTTTTTTAAATTTAGCAAAATTATAGTTTTTAATGAAGTTCCATTGAACGTCTTAAAGGTAAGACCGCACTAGGCGGAACTGCACTGCAGCGGAACTGCGATTCAAAATAATTTGTATGAAATTGTATGAAGTTCAGTTGCCGCTTAGTGCGTTATAGCTCATACATTTTCATACAAATAATGTTTTGCCGCGTCGTGAAGTGTAGTTCCGCTGCAGTTGTGTGCGGTCTAACCTTAAAGGAAAACACAGAGATTGAGGGGCAAACAGATAGTGTTGATTCAACGAAGCGTAACATCGGTGGCGGGAGTAATACTAATCTTGCCAAATCACCAAGCTAACGTGGACTTTCTAAGTCAGTTTACATAACCTCGGCTTCTTCAACGTCAGCACTTCAACGAATTGCTTTCAAATCTTGATGGTGAATTGTGTCTAATGGCCTTGGAACATGTTCTGATGCTTGCAGCTATTAGCTTTTAAGAACTGCAATTTACCATCATGAGAAAAACAGCTTATTCACCGAGAAATAACCTTTCATGATAACCTATCATGAGTTCATTCGCAAAAAGGTTCTCATTGATTTCCATGAGCACAAAGAGATTTGGCACCAGCGAAAATATGGAATTGTTCTAATGATGAAACCTGAAATCGATAATAACGAATCAGCGGCTAGTTCTAGCAGATTTGCAAAAACACAATTCGAAAACAGAGCCAAAAAAGGAATTGATCATAAGAACGGACTTTATCTGCAGAAACAATAACGAATTCCAGATCCCGATCGGAGAATATTTGAGATGTCTCAAATGATCAGTCAAATAACATCGCATTCAGATGTTCTGAACTCAAATCAACCAATGTCAGTCGTCCGCCAATTCGAAAATCGAGTGAAATGTAGGTAGTTGATTAAAGTGTGGGAAAAGTTTGATTTGAAGATGAAATCGAAGAAGAAATTGATTGTTACTCAGCTGTAGAGCCGAAATACAGTCCACTGTCATATGTACAGATGGTAGAAGATTATTTGAACTTCATGTCAAAGGACAATGGGAAAATCTGGACCAGCTCCAATTAAAATTACATTTATATCATATATAGGTAAATATTTATACATCACTATCAGTTAACCACATGTCCAAATTCACTGTTTGAAGGAAGTTTTTTTTTAAATTTCGAATAAAGTGAGTTTTAGGTTAACAATAATTCTCTTATTCCATTGGTTTTTATTTATTTATTTTGTGTTTTTTTTTTTGTTTTATTGTTTTGAAAAAGAAAATGATATCAGCTAGACTAATTCCTTTTTTCGTGAACTTTTTTTTTAAATTTCCTTCTAGTGGGCTTTGGGAAAAAATATTTATGGAGAGCTCTTCCAGATGAATGTCAAAAATTAAAAAAAAAAATAAAATTCGAAAGACATTTTAAAATTTTCATTCAAAAAATATTTTTGTTTCTTGTCCGAATGTCGTTTTTCCACACAAGATTAATCTTCCGGGCAAATAATTCTGTGCGAAAAGAGAGTGGAGACTTCTCAAAATAATCTGGTATAAACTTAAATTTCGCTGGTCGAACAGCGTACTACAAAAGCGTAAAAAAGCGTAAGCGTTCAGCGTAAAAAAAAGCAAATCGTTTATGATTTCGTCATGTCATTTTTGTATGGAATTTTTGTTTTGCTTACTATAGCCTGATGCACATCTGTGTCATGTGTTGTGTTGTGGAGTCGTGTATCGCTATCATTCCATATATTTTATGCGCCACACTACAACACAACACACGAGACAAATATGATTCTACGCATATGAAATATATTGTAGAGATAGCGACACACGACTCCACAACACAACACACGACACAAATGTGGATCAGGCTTATGCCTTATGAAATTTAAAAAAAAATTAGTGTTGTTATCATTGCTGCGGTCTTGGAACTTGACAAAAAAGATTTGCAATAGAGAAAATTAAAAAGACATACATTGAGAGACTTTTCTTATCCATATGAATTTCTGATGCAGCGTGAGTACCTAATGGAAATTTTCAACAAGTTTTTTATTAAAATTTATTATTTATGTAATTCAGGTTTGTATCATATTTTCGCTTAAGTAAAGATGCCTTTAAAAGGTTGTTGGAAGCTGTTGCGCCGTATCTAGCAAAATCTTCCATTCCCTGCACATTGCAGCTGGCTGTTGTTTTTGCAGAAGGGAACTTTCAACAATTGGTTAGGAAAGATGCTGATTTAGCAACGGGCCGTCAAAAATCTTATCTTACTATTAGTGTTAGAATTAGAAGATTAAACTCTCAGTCAGATTCCGGACAAAACGACATTGCATGAATAAGTGTTCCTGGCGTCATAGGAAGTGTCGACGGCACACACATTAAAATGTCGCAACCACATCAGATCCTACCCTATTTTTTTTAACAGAAAAGGTGAAATCACGTGTATCGATAAAGTCGAAATGTGGAATACGGAAATTCGATCAGTGTTAACTTCGAAAAAAATGAAATTGATATCGGTAAAAGTGAAATGTGGAATTCCAAATTTGATTTCACATCGATTTCAATTTCATTTCGATAGAAACTGATTTCTGGAACCTAGCTGTATATATGTAAAAATAAATTATATTTAATTCAAAATATTAGTTTTTATTCCTTGGATTAGTTTTAAGTTAAAGATTGTAAATAATAGCGGCAGCTAAATAAAGAATCAAATCAAATTTTTCGTTCGATTTAAGTCATTTCTTGGAGTTAAATTTCTTGAACCCTTAATACACTACCTGAATTTTTTTAAATAATGTTAAGGCCGTCAAAATCAATTTTATTCAAAAATCTTTTTTTGGAGTTTTAAATTTGGCCACAAACAATTGCTCATTAACTTGTCTACCCTATACTTGTACCTCACATTTTTGAATGAATCTACATATATATTAAAGTTTTTTTTTTTTAATATATTTTTTGATTTTTTGGTATTGAGGCCGACGAGTTCGTTGTGGAAGAACACAAAATGCTATACATACTCAGTAATGTATCAAAACGTAATCAGCCAGGATAATGTTTGTATTTTCTCTTGAAATTACTTTATGGTACTTGAAAGTAGCTACAGAGTTAATTTTTTTTTTACAAAATTCTGTTATCTTGATGATTCGCTTATGGATTACAAAGAAATAGATATTTAGTTTTTCATAAATAGAAATAAATATTTTATTAATATTGTTTGCATAGTATGTTCATTTGTTAAAAAAAAATAAAACCCATAATGCGTCATACAAACGGCCGTTTTATAACACCGCACTCAATTATAAATACAAAAATTAATCATAAAATATAAAAAGTTATTTTTGTATAATTTAAACATTCTATTACTATGTATTTTAATATACCTTTGATAAGATTTGTAGATTGGTCTAAAACACAAAAAAAACGTGACATACTTAAATGACTAGAAAACTAAAATACATAATAGGTAAGTTTAGGTAAGTTTTAGTTATTTTCACAATATATTAAGATATAATTTTTTTGCAAACAGGAATAATATAAATAACCTCGATATAAATCAATGTTTTGACCTTGAAATTTTTATTCAATCCTGAATAACATTCTTACTTTGTCTGCACGAAATACAAATAAATACATAGGTTTGTCACTAGCTTAAACAAATAAAAATATACATGTGTGTTGTTTGATGTTCTCTATTTACAAGAGGTTTATAAAATAGTTTTCAATATTGAATAACTTTGCCGTGTTCATCGATTTTTGCCTCCCAAACGCCAAATCATATTGTTTTGACTTCTTAGCAGTTTCCTGATTGAAGATCTATACAGAATTTAAGCATTCACATTATTTAGTTCAATTATGTTTGTATGTTTACTTTTAGCTACAGTAGTTACAACAGAAATTCATTTCAAACTTACTTCGTCTTCCTTAATTTCTAACACAGATGATAGATCCCATTCTGTACTTATTATTAGCTAGCTGTGATGTGAACTTAGCTGCTGTGGCGAATGATGGTAACGCATATTTTCCCAGAGTGAACTTTCAAGATCGTTTGATTTTATGGGTTTTCTTTCGTCCATAAAAAAAGAAACTCGAGCCACTTAAAAAAATAAGTTTTTATTCTGTCGCTTAGCGAATATGTATGTGATGAACTTACCCTCAACATTTGCGAACAGTTCAATCGATAAGGCCTGGATGGCTAAAAATTAGATTCCCATTCAAATTTAAGATAATTATGGCATCTTGAGGAGGTGCTATAAGACTTAACTGGGCTAGCAGTAGTATAGTATAGTTTCTCTTAGATATTCGGATAAGTTATATTTAGTTTTTGAATGAGTGTTAAAAATCCTTGTAGTTCGCGAAAAAAACACGAAGGACGAAACGAACGAAAAAACGAACCGTATAATCAGTCTTTAAAAGAATAAAAATAAAACAAGTAAATATGAAAGATATTGACTTTGTCTATCCCGAAGACCCATGGTTTTTAGCGCTAAATAAACAATGTTCATTGCATTGCACCTGGCATGGAACTCCAAGGTGAACAAAGTATACTCACTCTATGGAATATTTTCGTCGACATGAATCTCATCTCGTGTTTCGGACAAGTGCGCGAACCGTTTTCTTCTGGCCGCAAAAACTTTAAAGAATTCCCCATTCGACGGAGTCTGCGTGACCCACTTTTTTCGCGTTTTGTATCATCGTAATATTTACAATATATTCCTATTCCCGAGTTTGATTTTTTTGCGAAAACAAAAAAAAATTTTCCTAATTCCACACACTACACTACACAAATAATTTTGTTGTTAATTGTAAACAAAGGTGTATATTAACTACAAACAATTAAAACATGATACGTATTATTAAATTTTAATAAATAAACACTACAAACCAAAAAAACCTTACCTATCGCTTTTAAGTTTGTTTTCACAATGGCGGGCTGACATTGCATTGGCGGGAATACACTTAAATTTTTTTTTGTGAGCGAAAGATGTCAAAAGTGAAAAAACCCTCGGAAATGTCATCTTCAAAATGAGCCAAAAAAACTGTTATACTCTGTAGGGAATCCACTATCCAGTGTTTATAGAGATCAGTGGCCGCGTCCCTCGGAACTTAGCATTCGTTTCCTTTTTTTTTGGTTTCCTACCTATTCCTTTTCCTTACCCTACCTCTGCACTAGTTCCTTTTCCTTCCCCTCCTCTTGCCACGCAACAAACAATTTACCAAATTGGAAGAATACAATTTCGAAAGAAAGTAAATTATGCAGAAAACAATTCCAAAGATCAAAATCGATAAAAAAAAACAATAAAATAGCAAATAAATAACTAAAACACTGAAAACAATTCCAAATTAAAAGACGAAAAACAAACACAAGCTAAGCACAAAATGTGATGACCATAAACTCATAGAATTCTTAATACCTGACACCCCAGATCCTCACAAACCTTTTAGAAATCTCAGACGAACAAACTGGGAAATTTTTAATAGGGAGGTAGAAACAGAATTACGAAAGCTAAATACTGATGCGTTACAAGAACCCGAGATTATAGAGAAAGCTACCGATAGCTTCACTGAAATTCTCGGTAAAGCAATCGAAAAAGGATGTCCATTAAAACCAGGGGGACAGGGTAAAAAGAAACCACCCTGGTGGACAACTGAACTTGGCAACATCAGGAAGGAAACAAGAAGACTTTTTAATGTTGCCAAGCGCACAAGAGCAGATAGTGACTGGGAAACTTACAAATCTAGTCAAAAGAAATTCAAGATGGAAACTCAAAGAACCAAACGGAGCTCATGGAGAAACTTCTGCAGTCAAATTGAGAGTACCAACGAATCAGCTAGACTCAGAAAAATACTTGCTAAGTGACCAATTGTTCTAGGATCTCTTTAGGAACCCAATGGACATTGGACGGAATCGTGTAGCGAAACAATGGAACTCTTGGTTGCACCTCTAAAGGGAATAACAACCCACAAGTAGAACTCAGCATAGAGAACACAACACCAACGGAGCTGATTACGGAAGAAAGGATAAAACGGGCTATTAACTCCTTTTCACCGTATAAATCACCAGGTTTGGATGGTGTCTTCCCCATGATGCTACAAAAATGTGAAGACCATGTAATCCCACACTTAAAAAACATATTCCTAAGTAGCCTTAAATTAGGATATGTGCCTAAGGCGTGGCGAGAGGTCAAAGTGGTATTCATTCCAAAAGCTGGCAAGCCAAGCCACACAACCGCTAAAGATTTCAGACCCATTAGTCTCACGTCTTATCTCTTAAAGACATTAGAAAGATTGATTGATATATATATACGCAACGCACTGAGCCCGAAAGTCATATCTCCAGCCCAGCATGCTTATACAAAAGGTAAAAGTGTTGAGACAGCACTACACAGTGTCGTCAGCACAATTGAAAAAACGCTCAAGGACAAAGAATACACCCTTGCTGACTTTCTAGACATTGAAGGAGCCTTCAACAATGTTCGGAACGAGGCGGTGGAAGGAGCGCTCGTGAATCTTAATATGAATAACGCTATCATCAGATGGATAATGTTCATGTTGAAAAACAGAGAGATCAACTCAGAGCTAGGAGGAGTGCAAATCAAAGTATCTACTTCTAGAGGAACCCCACAAGGTGGGGTGCTTTCTCCCCTTCTCTGGACACTCGTGATGAACACAGTTCTTGTGAGACTAAGATACAGTGGAGTCAAAGTAATTGCATATGTAGATGATCTAGCATTACTAGCGACAGGCAAATTTCCTTCCACAATTAGTGAACAAATAGAAAATGCCCTATCAATAGTGAATACATGGACTAGGAATTGTGGACTTGCGGTTAATCCGCAAAAAACCGAACTAGTCCTTTTCACGAACAAACGGAAAATACCGACTTTCAAGATTCCTTTCATTGAAGGGACCCAACACAAAATCTCCGATCACGTAAAATACCTTGGTGTAATCTTGGATAAGAAATTGAATTGGAGTCGCAACGTTAAAGAAAGAACTAACAAAGCCATGTTTGCATTCTACTCCTGCAACAGGATATTTGGTCAAACCTGGGGACCTAGCCCAAAAATTATCAGGTGGATGTATACGGCGATAGTTAGACCTGTACTGACATACGGTAACGTTGTCTGGTGGAATGCGCTCGACAAAGTTACTAACCTTAAACTCATGACCAAGGTACAAAGAAAGGCATGTATTGGAATCACTGGGGCTATGAGGTCCACCCCCACAGCGGGCTTGGAAGCTATACTCAACTTAACACCCCTTGATTTATTTGTACAAGAATCGGCAGCCAAGAGCGCACTTCGGCTTAGCCAAACTAGTAGCTGGAAGCGCAGTGCCATAGGACACGCGCAGATTCTGCAGAAATACACGGGAAGTATGGTATGCACTGACTACATTACACCCCATTTAGACTTTCACAAGCCGTTCACGATCGCCTTTCCTAGTAGAGAGGATTGGCAAACCAAAGAACCATCAACCTGCGAATCGATGATAGCAATATATACCGACGGTTCCAAGATGGATACTGGTGTTGGTGCAGGCTTCTTTTTGGAAACTCTTGGACTAGCCAGCTCATTCAGACTTCCTAATTACAGCAGTGTCTTCCAAGCTGAAGTCCTGGCAGTGACGAAAGCTGCTAGACAGGTCTCAATGATGGCTATACCACAAGCGGATATCACCTTTTTCATTGATAGCCAAGCGGCAATAAAATCAATTTCTGCCATTGAAATAAAGTCGAAGCTTGTGACATGCTGTCGCGAAGGGCTAAGGGTTCTTGGTACACAGCACAACATACGACTCTGCTGGGTTCCTGGCAAGAGTGGTGTCCCAGGTAATGAAAGTGCTGACGAACTGGCAAGAATGGGATCAGCACTTGATCTTAATCAAGCAGATTCAACTGTTCAAATCCCGCCCTGTAATCTTAAGAGGGTAATCGAGAGTAAAGTTCTAGCTATAACCAACAAGAGATGGAACTCACTCGTTACCTGTGTTATAACTAGAAAATTATGGCCTAGTTTCGATAAACAAAAGACCGACAAAATCATCCACCTGGGAAAAAAGTCTCTATCTATTCTCGTGAGCGTTACCACTGGGCACAACCAACTGGGTTACCATAAGAAAAAGATGAGTCTCAGTATGGACGACTTATGTAGAGGATGTGGTGACGAAGAGATACATGAGGATACTCCACACTACCTTTGTCACTGCCCTGCACTATGTCATCTAAGAAATAACGCTACAAAATGGCTTGACAATTCTTAAATACAGCTAAACAAATTAGTCACATATACCAACCCACTGATCTATCAAACTCAACCGCCAGACGTTGCATGGAGCCATTGCTCCTACGGGCCTAGTGGTGGGGATGATTTAAACAGTGGAGGTAAAGAGAAGGGACCACGCCCTTGAAAAGACGATGGTGCGTTGACCTCTCCTCAACCTGGTGATTGTGCTTACGGACACTTCTTCAGTAACCTGAAGACTTATCTGACTGAACGGGGCAGACGCATGCATCAACCACTGATCTATCATACTCACCCAGCGGACGTTGCATGGAGCCACTGCTCCTATGGGCCCGGTGGAGAGATGATCTTTCTGGTGGGGGTAAATGAGGGGATCACGCCCTAAGAAGACAATGGTGCATTTAACTCTCCTCAACCCGGTGTTAATATGCCGTCAGACAATTCTTCAATACCTGGATAGCATCACCGAGTTAACTAGGCAGACACATACACCAACCACTGATCTTTCAAACTCATCCACCAGACGTTGCACGGAGCCACTGCTCCTACGGGCCTGATGGGGGGATGATTTAACCAGTGGGGGTAGAGGAGATCACTCCCTTGAAGGACAGTGATACGTTGGTCTCTCCTAAGCCCGGTGATTGTGCCGACGACGTAGGCTTACATGACAGAACGGGGTAGACGCAGACACCAACCACTAATCTATCAAACTCACTCACCAGACGTTGAATGGAGCCACTGCTCCTACGGGCCTGGTGAGTGGATGATCTATTCAGAGGGGGTAGAGGTAGAGATCACGCCCTTAAAAGACAACGGTGCGTTAACCTCTCCACAACCCGGTGATTATGCGCAAACAAACACTTCTCAAACTCCTTAATGGGACCAACTTAACAAAGCTACCACATACACCAACCACTGATTTATCAAACTTACCCGCCAGACGTTGCATGGAGCCACTGCTTCTACGGGCCTGGCGGAGGAATGATTTACCTGTTGGGGGTAAGGAAGAGGCACACGCTCTAAAAACACTATGGTGAGCTGGCCTCTCCTTTGCCCGGTGATTGTGTCGACGGACTCTCCTTATCTGACCTAACTGGGCAGTCGCTGGCACCAACCACTGATTTATCATTCCCAGCGCCAGACGTTGCATGGAGCCACTGCTCCTACGGGTCTGGTGTGGGGTTGATCAATCCAGTGAGGGTAAAGGAAAGGGACACGCCCTTAAAAGACAATGGTGCGTCAACCTATCCTCAACCCGGTATTTACACAGCGACTGACACTCCTTCAATCAATTTGTAGACGACTTTTCCAAGCTTCAGCTGGTAAGAACGGTATTGACGCCCTCTACGGGCTATGGCTATGTCATTGGATTTATAATAGGTTTCTTTTATGGGGATTAATCCCCAGGGTATCACAATGGATCTACACTGATCTAAGTGTGACGGTAACAAGATCAACTGTTAGCCCACTAACCTAACCTAACCTGAGCACAAAATGTAAGCATTCCAATTTCAGCTGTGTTTGACAGATTAACTTTTCAACTCATATCATCGAGATGAGTTGGAAAAAGTTACCAAAAGTAACTTTTTGACACTTCAACTTTGAGTTTAGGAACAACTCTAAGACGTCAAAAAGTTACCCAAAGTTAATAAAGGAACGACGAGAGTTAACTTTGCTCGTTCCTAAATAAAAAGTTACTTTTTTAACTATGACATTGCAACTCTTGTTTTCGACACATTAACTTTAGTTAACTATAGTAACAAAAAAGAACGCACCACTGCTGATGCGAAACGAAATTTTTCTTTGGTCTCCAACACGACCGCGAAATGCTAACGAAAACCACAGCGAAAAAATTCTCTTTGAAAGTGTCACCAATTACAAACAACAACAAAAAAAAACAAACACAAATCGAAAACAACCACATAAAGACATGCTGTAATGAAAGAAAAAACATATACAAACACGAATGACATACAAATTGCATTAGCAGCGCAAGGGGCTTTAGTGTGAAATAGAATACTGATTGGATCCATGTTCTGGAGTATGTTTTTTCACTTGTCCGGTGAAATCGTCGCCAACTTCATGAACATCACAATTCACAAGTCCAGGACCTCGTTCCGAATATAACATGCAACATAATTCTGAAGTGATCTGTTTATTGAAATTGGGGACCTTCTTGGTGGGAGAAAGGGACCATTTTTATTTTTAAAAAATTCAATTAGAAAAACAAACAAAATTGGACCAACATTTTTTTTTAATATTCCCCACTTAATGCTCATGCAGTCCTCCATCTAACTACTAACAGCCCCCGAAGATGCTCGATTTCGGTGATTGGACGAGAACCAATTTTTTTTAAACCGATATTATCCGTACGGTCTTTTGTCACTTTAAATAAAAAATAATTGTCGTTGCTTTTGAGAGGCCAAACGATAACTTTATCGATTCCAACAATATTTTATATTGCCGCCTTTCAAGGGATACATTTTCTTTGCTGCTCAAAAAAGATGACGCCCAATTCTTCCAGAAGTAATTTGCACGAAACATTTTTTATTTTGTTATTTCAATTAAAACAGAGCTTTATATTTATTTAATTATTATTTATTTAAGGATTTTTTTCCTTTCGAATTTAAAAGCGAAAAGTTTACACAACTGAATAGCATGAATGAATAAACAGAAATGAAGAAAAAAACCGAGTTTGCACTTCTACTAATTCGGGGAGTTGAGAAAATCCAAAGTTAATCAACTCTTAAGCTGGCTTTAGACTTTGCGGTGTTATCATAGGTGTACGTTGTTCGTTGTTGTTCGGTCGCGGAACAACTAAAATTTTGGAGTGTCGTGCAACTTGAAGAGACATTTTCGAAGTTTTTTTTAATTACTGAATGGCAAAAGAAAAAAAAATAAATAAATCGGGTGGCACAACGGCTCATGAAGAACCAGGGCCTAGTGACTAACAACTCGCAACCATTCCTGTGTGCGCCTTTCGACAGGAATGGAAGGGACCTACAATTTTATGCCGAATTCGAACGGCCAGTACGCATCAAAGGTGGAGAGGTTGGAAGATCGGTAACGAACCAGACTATTAAGTTATTATTGTACTATTCGTACTAGAATGTCAGCTTATTAGGCTTGACCATTCTTTATTCCGTTAATTTCATTGAATTTTTTAACAACAGCAAAAACTTAAAGGCGCTACCACTAATTGTTTGGCTAGAGATATAGCTGTTTCGTGCTTTGCCACTTTTGCGGTCATCAGTCTCCTTTTTGTGGTGCTGAGCTTTGATCCAATTTTATTTGAAAAACATTTTATGCACAACATAGGATTCGAACCCACGCATATCATATTCGCTCAGTCTTAGCCTGGCGACCGACCATACCCTAAACGGAGCGACGGAGTCGGTTGACCGGGACAGAGGACCCAAAAAAGGAGTTAAAATCCTTAAACCCGCGAAGCGGGCCACCCAGAGTACTGTTTGGTACACAAACTTTGAAAGCAGACCGACATAGGACTTATTACAACACCCGCGGGGGTTACTTCCTTTTTTTTGGAACTTACACATGCGGGGGATAGATTCGTGGTCTTAAATGCACTGCATCGTAAATAATAAGAAAGGAACAGTTAAAATATTTATGTTGGCTTTGAAATGTTCCAAGTTCTATCATTAGATGATTCCTATTTATTGGGACATAACCCCCAACATATTTATTTGGACCTTGGGTCTCACTTGAGTGTGACTAAATTCCCAAATTTTATTTGGGCGTTATGTCCCACTAAAGTGGGGCGTTATGTCCCTGGGGCTTATGTCCCTGCGCCGCTTGCACCTGTGTCTAAAAGCATAATGTATTGGTTGGAGATAGTATCTTTAGAGGTTATATTAATTTCGCTTTTGAAACTAGATGCATTATTTAAATAGCCTATATGAGCAACAGGTTTTGATTTTTCTTTATGATTTTGTATATTTTTAGGAGTTTGTGGATGGATGTCATAAAAGTTATTTAAATCAGAGCGCAATGGTTCGCTTAGGAAATCTTTTAAATTATTTATCTGTACCGCACTGTACCTATTTTGCCGGTGATTTTGGTTTAGTATGATATTTGATTTTCTTGTATAGTTTTTGTCGTATTTAGGTTTAGGGGAACATTATCCCTTTTTTTGTTAAAATTTGGCAACTCCACGTCTATGTTTCTAAATGGATTGGAATATGTAGATATTTTTTGTTTAGCATTTTCTTGAGTTGACTTTAGGTTTGGAATAGAAGATTTAGGAATTTGAGACTGATTTTGTGATTTTTGCAGAGGAATAATTTTATCGCGTGTTGACATAGAAGACTTAGAATTTGGATATAGTGATTCTGATTTTGATTGAAAAAATTCTCTTTGAAAGTGTCACCAATTACAAACAACAACAAAAAAAAACAAACACAAATCGAAAACAATCACATAAAGACATGCTGTAATGAAAGAAAAAACATATACAAACACGAATGACATACAAATTGCATTAGCAGCGCAAGGGGCTTTAGTGTGAAATAGAATACTGATTGGATCCATGTTCTGGAGTATGTTTTTTCACTTGTCCGGTGAAATCGTCGCCAACTTCATGAACATCACAATTCACAAGTCCAGGACCTCGTTCCGAATATAACATGCAACATAATTCTGAAGTGATCTGTTTATTGAAATTGGGGACCTTCTTGGTGGGAGAAAGGGACCATTTTTATTTTTAAAAAATTCAATTAGAAAAACAAACAAAATTGGACCAACATTTTTTTTTAATATTCCCCACTTAATGCTCATGCAGTCCTCCATCTAACTACTAACAGCCCCCGAAGATGCTCGATTTCGGTGATTGGACGAGAACCAATTTTTTTTAAACCGATATTATCCGTACGGTCTTTTGTCACTTTAAATAAAAAATAATTGTCGTTGCTTTTGAGAGGCCAAACGATAACTTTATCGATTCCAACAATATTTTATATTGCCGCCTTTCAAGGGATACATTTTCTTTGCTGCTCAAAAAAGATGACGCCCAATTCTTCCAGAAGTAATTTGCACGAAACATTTTTTATTTTGTTATTTCAATTAAAACAGAGCTTTATATTTATTTAATTATTATTTATTTAAGGATTTTTTTCCTTTCGAATTTAAAAGCGAAAAGTTTACACAACTGAATAGCATGAATGAATAAACAGAAATGAAGAAAAAAACCGAGTTTGCACTTCTACTAATTCGGGGAGTTGAGAAAATCCAAAGTTAATCAACTCTTAAGCTGGCTTTAGACTTTGCGGTGTTATCATAGGTGTACGTTGTTCGTTGTTGTTCGGTCGCGGAACAACTAAAATTTTGGAGTGTCGTGCAACTTGAAGAGACATTTTCGAAGTTTTTTTTAATTACTGAATGGCAAAAGAAAAAAAAATAAATAAATCGGGTGGCACAACGGCTCATGAAGAACCAGGGCCTAGTGACTAACAACTCGCAACCATTCCTGTGTGCGCCTTTCGACAGGAATGGAAGGGACCCACAATTTTATGCCGAATTCGAACGGCCAGTACGCATCAAAGGTGGAGAGGTTGGAAGATCGGTAACGAACCAGACTATTAAGTTATTATTGTACTATTCGTACTAGAATGTCAGCTTATTAGGCTTGACCATTCTTTATTCCGTCAATTTCATTGAATTTTTGAACAACAGCAAAAACTTAAAGGCGCTACCACTAATTGTTTGGCTAGAGATATAGCTGTTTCGTGCTTTGCCACTTTTGCGGTCATCAGTCTCCTTTTTGTGGTGCTGAGCTTTGATCCAATTTTATTTGAAAAACATTTTATGCACAACATAGGATTCGAACCCACGCATATCATATTCGCTCAGTCTTAGCCTGGCGACCGACCATACCCTAAACGGAGCGACGGAGTCGGTTGACCGGGACAGAGGACCCAAAAAAGGAGTTAAAATCCTTAAACCCGCGAAGCGGGCCACCCAGAGTACTGTTTGGTACACAAACTTTGAAAGCAGACCGACATAGGACTTATTACAACACCCGCGGGGGTTACTTCCTTTTTTTTGGAACTTACACATGCGGGGGATAGATTCGTGGTCTTAAATGCACTGCATCGTAAATAATAAGAAAGGAACAGTTAAAATATTTATGTTGGCTTTGAAATGTTCCAAGTTCTATCATTAGATGATTCCTATTTATTGGGACATAACCCCCAACATATTTATTTGGACCTTGGGTCTCACTTGAGTGTGACTAAATTCCCAAATTTTATTTGGGCGTTATGTCCCACTAAAGTGGGGCGTTATGTCCCTGGGGCTTATGTCCCTGCGCCGCTTGCACCTGTGTCTAAAAGCATAATGTATTGGTTGGAGATAGTATCTTTAGAGGTTATATTAATTTCGCTTTTGAAACTAGATGCATTATTTAAATAGCCTATATGAGCAACAGGTTTTGATTTTTCTTTATGATTTTGTATATTTTTAGGAGTTTGTGGATGGATGTCATAAAAGTTATTTAAATCAGAGCACAATGGTTCGCTTAGGAAATCTTTTAAATTATTTATCTGTACCGCACTGTACCTATTTTGCCGGTGATTTTGGTTTAGTATGATATTTGATTTTCTTGTATAGTTTTTGTCGTATTTAGGTTTAGGGGAACATTATCCCTTTTTTTGTTAAAATTTGGCAACTCCACGTCTATGTTTCTAAATGGATTGGAATATGTAGATATTTTTTGTTTAGCATTTTCTTGAGTTGACTTTAGGTTTGGAATAGAAGATTTAGGAATTTGAGACTGATTTTGTGATTTTTGCAGAGGAATAATTTTATCGCGTGTTGACATAGAAGACTTAGAATTTGGATATAGTGATTCTGATTTTGATTGATTTGAATTTATATTGTGAGACTGTGGATGAAATGGATTTTATTTTTGGTTATGAGACAGATTATTATTTGATTGGTTGTTTTGAGACAGTGGATTTAGAGAAATTGAATCTTGAGATTCTTGAAACAGTGGATTCGGTGAATACAGAGAAATTGAATCTACACTTTGAGATTCTTGATGCAGTGGATTCAGTGGATACAGAGAAATTGAATCTACATTTTGAGATTCTTGATGCAGTGGATTCAATGGATACAGAGAAATTGAATCTTTATTTTGAGATTCTTGATGCAGTGGATTCAGTGGATACAGAGAAATTGAATCTTTATTTTGAGATTCTTAATGCGGTGGATTCAGTGGATTTACTTTGTTATCGTTTTTACACCTTAATTTATGTGCTTTACCTGGCTTCGGGTGTTAGACAGGCCATGTCTTTCGTAGTTTCCCGAATTTTGATTGACTTGCCTGCTGTATTAAGGTGGACGAGGCTGGGAAGCGATCCCAACCTCCAGCGTGACAGTCGAACGCACTAACCAGAAGAAGAAGCCTAGTTATATAAATAAACAATTTTATAAATAGAGTTTAACTTTTAATGTAAATGCTTTGTTCGTTGTTGGTAGAAGAACGAATACCGAACAACGGACAACGAATGAAGAACGAAAGTCTAAAGCTGGCTTTAGAGTTGAAAATCAAAAGTCGAAACCGTCAACTTCGAGTGAATAAAAACTTTTTCTCAAGTTGATTGTAAAAATCCCGAAGTTATGTTCAAATTTCAGTGAATAAATTAGGCCTTAATGCATGTGCCAAATTTAAAGACTTTCCATTAACTTTTACAATTTTACTGAAATTTTGAGTAATGGCCGGGTCAAACAGAGCGCGGTCTGGCGTTCTGTGTAAACATTTACAAACAAAATTTGACCACCTTGTTTTTTTCTTTGCTGGTAAAGAGTTGACCGCACCGCCAGACCACGTTCTGTTTGACCCGGGCTTAAGACTGGAAAACTACCTGTTTGCTTGTATTTGTATGGGAAATTTGCTGCTCGGTGCAACGGTTTACGTTTACCAATTGCAACAAAATTTCATACTCATTGTTGCAAATTTCTGCTGCTTAATAAAACGCACTCTTTTTCAATTATATTTGAGAGGTTTATTCTCTAAAAAAGAACATACATATTTTTAGGTAAAAATTATATTATTAACTGGAAGGAAATTATTTCTTACTATTTTTAGCAGCTACTCAAGGGGATGTCTTCGGCTTGAAATCCAAATTGCAAATGACTGAGGTGAATTCTCAATATAAAACGAAAGCAAAAGCATATGGCCATGCGTCAAGAAATATGACACATTTTTAGAACTGTACGTTTGTGGAAAGTGTTACCTGAATGTGTATTTCTACACTCTATTTCGCGCATTTTTTTGACAGCTCAGGGATAAATTCAAAATCAACTGAAAACGTTCTGTTCGATTTGAATTTCAACCGAAGGTCATCTCCTTTACATTCAACTCTTTTTAACATCCCATCCCCCGTGAGGCACCCGGTCCCACCACAGCCTCATAACTAACTTTAAGTACAGCCAACTTCACTGCTGATCTTCGAAGAATTCCTGTTGACGTCTTGATATCGCCTGACCAGATCTGTTCATCTGGCCCAATGAATACTTTTACGATTCTTCCACGTATCCATTCCCAACTAACGTTTCAGCTTCGGTTCGGCTTAATAGAATAGGCTTTAGAAGTTCCATAAGACATTTGTAAAGTTTACTTAAGCATAAAAAGTAGAATGTTATACAAGCTAATATAGCTTGTATACGTGATTTCGGAAAATCTTCTTATAAACTTATTCACAGATCTTTTAAAAGTAGCAGATTGTATAAAAGCCTAAAGAAGCCGATACGAAGTTTTAACAAGCGATATTGAATTTGAAGCGATATCAAATTCAGTTATTTTGGAAGTATTGGAAACAATTATAAAACATAATCTATATTTTTACCTCACTAGAGATCGAACTCGAGAACTCTTACGTGACAGTCCATCACTCTAACCACTCAGCCATCTTAGATATAATTTAGAAGCAAAAACTTAATCAGCCTTTTCCTTTTTTAAAACTTAAAATTTTCCTTAAATAAATCCGAGCTTCTAAAAAATTTTCACACTTGAACAAGATTTCTTTAACTCTCTTATACATTTCGCGTGAGGAAACAAATGTACCTAAACGATTTGTTTAGCAGTTGCCTTGCTCCATTTTCATTTCAATAGTCTTAAATTAATATAAATAGTCTTAAAATAAACTATGTAATAATGCATAGTTTTGATAATTTCAATCCGAAAAAGCACGGCCACTTAAGCAACAGAAACAAGGTATGCTCATTAGGGGTGTGACGTTACAATCATCTGCTTATGTTCGGAGAAAAGAAAAATAATTAGCTTTATTTGATTGTTATTATAATTTTTTCTATTTTTAAACTGCTCATTAAGAGTTTAAAAACAATTTATATAAATACTTAAATTAATTATGGTCTTCACTTTAAATAGAACAAAAACATAAAAGCTGACCGTGACGTCACATAAATACCCAGATATACGAAAATGCCGAATGCAATGTTTATCTGATGAGCTTTAACCTCGTTCATGTTTATCGTGCATTGTAGCTTATGTCTTAAACCAACGAAGAGTAGCTTTCCGAATGCTCAAAAAGACAAATCAATTAAAATGAATTATCCCAAAAATGTTCGGATCTGTTTGGATTAAGGCTCTTCCAAACCAACCCGGAACATTAGCTATGCAGGGCGAATCATTCACAATCATACAAAACAAATGACAAATAAATAATGCTAAACAACAAAAAAGCCATAAATTGATGGAAGTTGTGCCGTATACGTAGTCATCTTAGTTTTTTCCTGATCGTCTATAAATTTGTTGTTGCTCAGCCATTTCACCAATTCGTTGTTGCGAGTCTGCAGTGTTGTTGTTGGATTATTCCGCACTCGTCTATATGTACTGCGGTTGGATAACAGGTCACACATTTTTCTATCATATTCATAAAATCTAACAACCCTGGGAAAACTGCATTAGCGAGCCACATAATTGAAAGCGGCCATTCTCCAGACTTCGAAGATGTCCAAGTTCTCCAAACCGAGCGGCACGCGTCAAAACGATACACACTTGAAACGTTGCACATCATTAACAACCGCACCAACATGAACTAAAAGCTCGACACACAAAATATATCCGCTGTATATTGCTCACTTGTCACTGATTAAACGTCAATTGCTTGTTTTTGTTTATTCTTTTTAAGTTTTATAAAATACAAGACTGAACTTCATTTTGAAGTGCATATATTTAAATTTTTATTCAATGTAAATTAAGTACAAGTTTTAATATTTTTACAAAATGTAAGTCTTAATTTTTATTGTTGTCATACAATTGTTATTATACTCATTTTTTTATTTTTTTTTTCTGTGCAGTAAAGTTCCCCTGAAGAAGGCAGCAACCCCTGCCGAAACGTCGGGAAACGCAAATGTAACTTGATTGTTTCATTGCCATATCCATTGTGACCAAAAAAGCCGAAGCATAAATTAAGTCCACTCGTGGCGACATTTTTTTATAAACCGAATCACCCAGCCGTCCTTTTCAATTTCAAATATTTCGAAAACCTAGAGAAATCAAAAAGCTGTGTACTCACTTTTGCATGTAACAGGAACTTGGGTTTCATTTCTTCCTTGCATAGCTTGCGAGATCATCTGGTTGTACTGGCCATGAATCATCAGGTAGCTTGAGGAACGGCGCTCCATTTATCCACTTGTTGTCAACACGATCGCGCGCCTGTCGCTTCATCTGCTGGATTCTGTTTCGTTGGTATCCAAAGCCATTGACTCACCTTACTGCTGTCCAGTATCTCGGCTAATCGGAATCCAACAAATTGCTTATGTTGACGAGGATCTGAACGAAGCCAGCTCAAAACTGTCTTCGAATCACTCCAAAATACTCGGTCGTCTGGTTTCAGGTTATGACATTCAATAATGGAGTCGCACAATCTGACTCCCAAAACCGCAGCTGACAATTCAAGACGTGGAATGGAGATCAAATTTTTCGGAGCGCATCTTGTCTTTCTGCAAATGAATGTACCGTAAGCCTTTCCTTGATATTCGATACGTAGATATACCACTGCATTGAAGGCCTCTTCACTGGCATCGACGAACGTGTGAAGAACAATTCGACTGGCTGCTGACAAGGAAGGATGATAAAACCTGGGAACCCTTAGTTGCATCACGTTAGGAAGTTCTGCTTTCCATTGACACCACTTCTGGAAAACCTCATCGGGAATCGGCTCATCCCATTCAATTCCATATCTCCATACCGATTGCAACAACAATTTAGCGTGAACGACGAAGTTAGCAATCATACCGTATGGGTCAAAAACTCACATTGTTACAACCAAAAATTCTCTTTTGGTTGGACATCTTCCGCCTGCCATGATGTCCTCACTGACATGAGAGAAATTCAATTTAAACACAAAAACATCTTCACTTTGATCCCAGCATATTCCCAATACCTTCTCCAGTGCACCAACTTCCACGTTCATGTTTATTACTTGGCTCTGTCGCTCCTCACTGCTTAAATGATGAATATTGCGCAAGACCTCCTTAGAATTCGAAATAAAATTTCGCAACTCAAAACCGCCTTTACCATGAATTAAAAATAACGGCGTTGGTAACCTCAATTGCTTCTGCAATACTGTCAAAACTATCTACGTAGTCATCTACGTAATGATGATTGGTAATTGCCTTGACTGCCCTCGGATTTTCAACAACAAATTGCTCAGCATTTAGATTTTTGATATAATTGGCGGAACACGGTGAACAGGAAGCACCAAACGTCATAGACTGCATGACATAAACATCAACCGGCTGGCCTTCATCGTCCCTCCAAAGAAATCGCTGCGAGTCTTAATCTTCAGGCCGAATCAAAACCTGGTGAAACATTTCTTTGATGTCACCATTAACTGCAATAGGTTTCATTCGAAAATTGTACAGGATGGCCATCAATGGTTTTAAGTCATCAGGGCCCTTAAGAAACATCGAATTTAGAGAGAATCTATTCACCTTTGCGGCCGCATCGAAAACCAAGTGAACTTTGCCTGGCTTGTTTGGATTCTTTACCCCAAAATGCGGGAGGTACCATGTTTGTGGTGTGTGCACTTTAGCTTCGTTATAGGAGAGTCTTCTGGAGTATCCCTTTTCGACATAACTCGAAATTATAGATCTATACGTATTTGCAAACTCCGGTTCTCTTCGAAATTTGTTTTCCAGACTGGATAACCTTCGCCGAGCCATATCATAACTATCTGGCAACATGATTGTGTCTTGACTCCACAACAGACCCGTTTGATAGCGATCGTTAACCTGTTTTGTTGTGTCTTCTGAAATTTTCAGCGCTCTCGTGTCACTTTCCGATATTGGCATCTCTTTCGGTTTTTTGACACCGAAATTATCGAGGCTAAAGTAATCATCTACCATTCATCAGTTGCATATTCTGGACCCAAATCTGCGACAGATAGTGTCTGGGTCTGCAGATTTAATTCATTGACAGTATGTGCTCCCTCCATCTTAAATCTCTCGGCACCATCCATGTCTGCACTAATGTGCAAGTCAACGACAAATGACTCATTTGTAAAAGATTTTTGACCAAACCATTGCAGCTTTAAGACTCTCTTGGGACCCTTTAGGCGTAACTCTTTGGCTAGTTCAGCGCTCATAATGGTATCAGAGGAGCCTTCGTCAAGGAGTGCAAATGTTCGAACTACCACACCATCACCATAAAACCGTACAGGCAGAAATAGGAACTTGTTATCTTTACCTTTGTTGCAACTCAGAATGTTTTTCTCTACTGCGGGCACTTCGGTCGTAGGTTGAAAGGCTGACATCTTCAAATCACCGAAATAGTGCAACGAAGAAAGGTGTTTCTTGTCGCAATCATGAATGTCACAAGTCTTTCTCATTCTGCAGGTTCGTATGGTGTGACCGTATTTGAGGCAATAAAAGCATTGCCTATGCTTCTTTACAGTGGTCCATCTAGCTGAGATGTCTAAATCGTTTTAGGCGGCACATTTCGAAAGTGGATGTTCACTTTCCTTACAAAGGCGACAAATTCGAATAGAGTCGACGGCAGTTGGTACTCGTTGCTCTGCAGCATGAAGAAATTTTCTTGAATTTGACTTGTGTCCAATAGCCTTAGACTGCGGCTGTAATGAAATCGGTGTAATCAAGTAATCAAGCATCTTCGGGCGCGGTTAGTACTTAGATGGGGGACCGCATGAGCATTGAGTTTTTTGTCTTAGTATTCTTTTGACTCCGCGCTTCAGATGGAATGAAAACTCCATTCCAATTATTCGGAATAAATAAAAAATCGACAATAATGGTTTATCCCGAGTATTTTATTGAATAAGGAAACACAAAATTCGTATTCCAAATATTTTGAATACAAAAGTTGAAAATGACGTCTTGTGTGTCATGCTTAACAAATGAGAATGACGATCGACTCAGTCCAGGTATATTAGGTTCATCATGACTGCCACCAGCCTTCAAGCAAAATCATGGACCCGAATTTCTCGGTTCACTTTGGAATCACTTGGGAATCCAAAAAAACTGAGTGTCTCACACACATTAACAAATTTTCTGTGTACGCATGTAAAAAGAAGAACAAGAATCGAGAGAATTTTTTTATGCACGGAGAAATAGAGAGAGTACATTCAATTTGTTTTAATTTCCACCACCTTTATTTTTAGTTCGTTTTTGTAGGTAGCGTGGCGAAGACCATTGCTTTTTTTTTGTGAAAACTTTAAGAAATTTCCAATCAAAAATACAAGTTTACTGTTTATTATATGTATATGTTAAGTTGTGGAAATATATAATGTACCTTTTATAATTAATAAATAAAAATAAAGTCTTGAAATGAACAAAATTCTGTTTGTTTTTTTTTTTTTTTTTTTGTATGCAATGTGGAAACTCGACTAGATGGGGAAGATTCATTCATTTATGTTGGTCCGTTTTGGATTCCATTTAGGCTCCGTTTTCTGGTAGTATGGTGAATTGGAATACTCTCTCTTTCTCACAATACATTCACATAATGGCTCCGTGGTGATTCTAATTTCCATACTAATTTGATCCGATTTGGAATCGTTTTTGATCCGGTTTTGGGTCCGTTTATGAACTGGTTTTGGATCCAATACGGACTCGCTTGCTTGAAGGGCATTGTATATAAACTGCTACCCTTCAAGCAAGCGAGTCCGTTTTGGATCCGAAACCAGTTCATAAACGGACCCAAAACCGGATCCAAATCGATTCCAAATCGGATCAAATTAGTATGGAAATTAGAATCACCACGGAGTCATTATGTGAATGTATTGTGAGAGAGAGAGAGTATTCCAATTCACCATACTCCGAGAAAACGGAGCCCAAATGGAATCCAAAACGGACCAAGAAAAATGATTGAGTCTTTCCCATTTAGTCGAGTTTCTACATTGCATACAAACAAAAAAACAAACAAACAGACTTTTGGTCATTTCAAGACTTTATTTTTATTTATCAATTATAAAAGGTACATTATATATTTCCACAACGAAACATATACATATAATACACAGTAAACTTGTATTTTTGATTGAAAATTTCTTAAAGTTTTCACAAGAAAAAAAGATAAAAATCAATTGTCTTCGCCACGCTACCTACAAAACTGAACTAAAAAAAAAAGTGGTGGAAACTAAAACAAAATGACTGTACTCTATCTATTTCTCCGTGCATACAAAAATTCTCTCGATTCTTATTCTTCTTTTTACATGCGTACACAGAAATTTTGTTAATGTGTGTGAGACACTCAGTTTTTTTGGATTCCTAAGTCATTCCAAAGTGAACCGAGAAATTCGGGTCCTTGATTTTGCTTGAAGGGTACTATCAAAATGCGTTCGCGTTCAAGATCGTATCCAAAGTGATTTGGATAGATTTGTGTTTTAATTCCTTCTAAAAAGCTATTGCAATAACAAATCAAGGTATCCACCGTATCGGAAAGGTTCCTCAACGCAAGGACCGTCGATGGGAAATGTATGTTTTAAAAAATTCCATTAAATGCAATTGACACAGCAAAACCCTTCAATTTTATTCACCCCTATTGACAACTGAAGGCAGTGCTCTGGCGGCAATCCCTTGAACATGGATGTATACACTAGATGACAGAAACTGTCATAAAAGGTATGTGATTTGAGAAGAGTGTTGATTAAAATTTATTATTACAAACAATTAAACAATTTAAACAATGATAAAACTAATATTTTTGTAAAACAAAAAAGTGAAACATTTAATTAAAATAAGTTTACCACAAGAATTGAACTGTGATTTTATTATAAAGTTTAATAAAAGTGGGTGCGATTTCGTGAGTGCTCTTGGACGTAAATAGTTTGTTTTTATTAAATAAATAAAAGATAATTAAGAACTATTTCTTTCTTCATCTTGTCATTAGGTGAAGAGAGTCAAGACCTTTATAAATAGTGGCTTCAAAATCCCTGGTCCGCCAGTTCTAGTTATCAAACAGCGATTACTGTGTTGATATTCCTACCGTGAACTAGTAAGTTGCAATCGTAGAACTTATAAAATTGCAAGAAAAAATAGGCAGGAGCTTATACCTGCAAGTAAACGTACTATAACTATAGTACATTAACTCCATTCAAACCCAGTCTAGAGCTTCAGTGCATCAAACTGTTGGATATCCTGGTGCTCCTTCACAATAATTTTTCAACAATGTAAGTGTTAAATTTTAAGTTTTGGAAGTTGATCTATTTGAAAGGAGTTTTCCAGCATCGGTTGATGCTAAGGTACTTTGAAAGTATCAAGAGCAGAATACAAAAATGTATCAACCTCGTATTTTGGATAACCAGTTCCAAAGATACACCCCAATCAATTTTAAGATTTTACTTTTCCAAGTGAACAGGGAAAAGCTTTTACAGCCGTATTTATTAGATTTCACTAATACTCGGTTCAACCTCGGAATAGTTAACCCGAGTCGAAGCACTTACTCCGGGTTTACGCCACGTCAAACTAATCCATATTTATAAAATATTTTCTCATCCGTTTTAGTTACGCCTGCCTTATGTCACATATTCTATCAAAAAAATCACCAAACTAAAACTCTGGTTATAATAAACGTAAACAAACGTCAGCTGATTTTCATTATTATTCGTTTAAGTTGTTTTGTTATTGGTAGAGTTATTGTTGTAGGAATATTTTGGTTAAAAAAAAATTAACTAATAGATGATAAAAATAAAACAAAACGTTCTGAAAAAATGTGATAGTTCAAAAAAGGTATATTTAAATTTGTAAATATATGTAGGTATGTATATAATTTCCAGATTACAACAGACAAAAATAATTATTTTTGTTTATGTTCATAGATATTTCTCCGACAACTAATCATCCCTCAGTGTCATGGGATCTAAACGAGTTTTGTACTGCTTTGGCCTTCTCCTTCTTCCAGTAATGTTAAACCGTTTAAAGAATTTAAATGATGTATTCATATGAAATAAATATCCACTCTTTCGTAGTAACCAAAATGAAAAAAATTGTTTGCACTCCACTTTGTAAATTTCAGACGATGGCATGTCAAAATGACATTTAGATACTAAAACGGCTTTACTCCGGCTTTAGACCTCCTATGAACCAGTTTTAGCTTACTCCACCTCTATTCCTGGTATATTTTTTTTTTAAATAAGCTTTCCAGGTTTAGAGGCGTTGTAAAGTCGGAGTAACTTTACGCTGCCGCTAAACCGAGTTAATAAATAAGGCTGTTAAAGTATATCTTTGGAACGGGTTCTCCAATAAAGGCGGTTGACACCTTTTTTGAATCAGCACTTCCTACTCTCAAAATAAGCATCAACAATTGTTCCAAAGAAGTAGTATTCAAAAAAAAAAATTACTCTTGGAATACGTATACCACATTCCGAATAAGTGTATTTCAAGAGTGATTTTTGTCAATACGCATTTTATGTAAAAACTTTTGAAGCTAGTTTTGAGAGTATCAAGAGCCGATAATAAAAAGGTATCAACCACCTTTTTTGAATAACCAGTTCTAAAGATATACCCCAATCCATTTTAAGATTTTACTTTTTCAAGTGAACAGCGAAAAGTTTTACGGCCATATTTATTAGATTTCACTAATACTCGGTTAAACCTCGGAATAGTTAAACCAAGTCGAAGTACTTACACCGGTTTTACACCATGTCGAACTAATCCTTATTTAAAAAAAAATTCTTAGCCGGTTTAGTTACGCCTGCCTTATGTCAAATATTTTATCAAAAAATCGCCAATCTAAAACTCTGGTTAACATAAACTTAAACAAACCTCAGCTGATTTCCATTGCTTTTGGTTTGTTTGGTAAAGAAATTATTTGTTAATTTCGAATAATAAAATAAAAATAAAAGAAAAGAAAACGTTCAGAAAAACTGAGATGATTCTCAAAAGATATGTTAATATATTTACATAATTACAACAGATAAAAATAAATATGTTGGTGTATGTTCACAGATTTTTCCCCGACAACTAATCCATCCCTCAGTGTCATGGGATCTAAATGAGTTTCGTACTGCTTTGACTTTCTCCTTCTTTGTTAAATGTCAAACCGTTTAAAGAATTAAAATGATTTATTAATGTAAAATAAATATCCATTTTATGGTGGTAAAAAAAAGAAAAAAATTGTGTGCACTCTTTGTAAATTCACACAATGTCATGTCAAAATGACATTTAGATACTAAAACGGCTTTACTCCGGCTTTAAACCTCCTAGGAACCAGTTTTCGATTACTCCGCCACTATTCCTGATATATTTTTTTTTTAAATAAGCTTTCCAGTTTTAGAGGTGTTGTAAAGTCGGAGTAACTTTACGCCACCGCTAAACCGAGTTAATAAATAAGGCTGTTAAAGTATATCTTTGGAACGGGTTCTCCATAAAGGCGGTTGATACCTTTTTTGAATCAGCACTTCCTAATCTCAAAATGAGCATCAACAATTTTTCCAAAGTAGAATTCAAAAAAATAACTCTTGGAATACGTATAACACATTCCGAATAAGTGTATTTCAAGAGTGATTTTTGTCAATAACCATTTTATGTAAAAACTTTTGATGCTTGTTTTGAAAGTATCAAGCTCCGATTACAAAAAGATATCAACCGCCCTTATTCGACAACCTGTTCCGAAGACACAGTCCAAAAGTTTTCAGTTTATATTTTTTATTTTTCCTTTTGTTACCATTATTTATTTATTGAATATTACAATTCTTCAATATGTGGCTGTACCTTCATTTTTGTTTTATTCCAGACAATTCCGCAGCTAATCCTGGTCATTGTGGAGTTCCTCTTAAGAAACTACTAGAAAAATCGGCTTTTAATGTGTATGATGAAACTGTTTCAATGCCTTTTAACTTCATATTCGTTGAACTTTTTTAAGTGTTTTGAAACAAATAAAAATATTTTGTTTTAGTTTCTGCTTTGTTTTATTGATAATATAATAATTTCACCGATTGTGATGTTTGTTACATATTTTATATAAATTTTCAAAATTGCTTGTATTTGGGTATAACTACATTACTTTTTTAGATCAAAAATTATGTACACTTTTATTCTTGATCTACTATAGCAACAACGAATCTTAAGAGGAAACTAAACTAAACTTAAATCAAATCTAAGTATTTTAAAGGTATATATTTTTATTTTTGTTACAAGTAACTTTTATTCTTAAGTTTATTATTTAATAACTTAATAATTGTACATCATTGACCTTTAACAATTACTTTTTCATAAATATGAACATGTAGAGAATTTTGTAATTTAAATTATTGATACACTTAAAACATTTAAATCTTTATGTGGCTTTGTAAATTTAATACTTTTTTTTAAATAAATGGAATGAAAATAATATGCCGAGAAATTATTTCTTAGAATTCTATTAAATACGATTTTAAAACCTTTAGAATCGAAGTATGATTTGAAATTGCCTTTTTGACATGAAGGCTTCCTCGGATGTAGCAATCTTTGTTCCTTCTGCATTTATTTTATTCTCATAGTTTCTGTAGATCTAACAAAAAATAAAAACAAAGAAAACAATTTAGTTTCGAGATTTTGTTTTGGTTGATTGAATTCTGAGTCTGAGTCTTAAATTTTGTCCTGGTAGTGAACACTAGATACAATCTATTTTAATATAAATATTTTAAAAAAAATTTCATATGTGACACGTTTTAAAAAAAACAAATCGACTGAAATTTTTCAAACGTGTTTTATATGAATTTTTTTAAAAATATTTATCTGTATTAAAAATGATTATAATGATCAATAAGAGTACTTAAATTAAGACTGAGAGCCGTTTCAATCCACCAAATCAAGATAGTGATTTGGACATAACAGCGTTTTATAACTAGCATTTACAAGTATTTTGTATGATTTTTTTTTGATAATTAAATTAAATTGCTCAACAGCGAAAAGTAGAAAATTAAGTTATGTATTTAAAGTGAATTAATTTTTAAAATAAATTACTTACAATCTTAAAAATTTGTTTGCAATCTAAAAGAGTACTAAATGTGTTTCAATGAATATAATCCTTAACCTTTATCTATATTTTACAGGAGCCCACCATGCACTGAAATGGAACGTGAAAGCTTTGCCCATTGTGTCGGGCAATAAAATGCCCACGCAAGAAGATGCACCAACCACCGTTACAGTATCACCTTTTTTGAGTTGCTCAGATGGGTATTAGTAACTATCCTCGGGGAAATTCATTTTCATGAGTAGACAAGCTTTAAATTTCCAGTTATACAGTATATGAACCTGATGGTGGAACAGGAGGTGGACGCTGCCATGGGAAACCATAAATGCATTATAGAGTTAATGTTAACTCATATATATTGTACTTACTTAATCTTATACGAGGGGCTACATCTTATTAGACTTATACGACTTATACAACAAACCTTTGAATCAAATTTTTCATTTAGATCTGGTAGTTTTTTTTTTTTTGCATATTCTCCTTTCAGCTAAATTGGCACTTTGTAAAATCGAAATTGATTTGATATTCACTAGAAATAAAAAAAATATTAGTGACTCTTTTTTATTAAAACTTTTTTTTAACTTACCGTATTATTGATGCAGTTTCCCAACTGCCCGGACTAAGATTCACGAAAATGTTTCCTCTTTCGGTTTACATTGACGAGCTCGACGTTTTTCTTTAAAACTTTTAACTTCCTTGACAACAAATGATCACCGTGGACCGGCGTTATTGTTTGTCCCATAGAAACTGGCGTTATCGTCAAGTTTCTTGCGTTGTTGGTTGTCCATGAATATTATTGAATATGAGTGGAGCAGGTTTTGTTTGTGTTCCGAAACCACCAAATCCGGTTGTGGGTTGCTTGTTCAAACTCGAGTTGAACAACGAACCGACTTGGTTGGTCTGGAAGTTGCTGAAACCAGTGGTCGGAGCAACTGCTCCGAACACAGAAGTGTTCCCAAATGCTGGAGCAGGCTTTTGTGCAATTAGTCACCCACCTGCAGTGCTGGTATTGACATTAGTACCAAATCCTCCGAATCCAATATTGACTGTATACGCTGCCAGACCAAAAGCTGGATTTTTTTATGTTGAAGGTGCCCCAAAGACAGAGGTTTGTTGAACTGAAGCACCAAAACCACCAGGTGCTCCTGTGTTCTGAGCTGCCGGCTGGGAGCAATCAATTCTGAAACAAAAAAAAAATGAGAAATTAATTGAAAACTGTATGAGTTTGTGTTTCTAAATTATTAAAGAGAATGTACCTCCAAAATACCTACATATCTAAGGAAATATATCTTCCTGGCACACAAAGTATTAAATATTATAAAAAAATATACATAAATAATATCCTGGACAGAATATTGTAGGTAGTTTAATTACTTAGTACTTACGGCTGTATATATTTGGCTTTTTTCTTTCTCCTTTTTGTGGTCTCCAGCTGATGATTTTCCAAAGCACTGCAATTATAAATAAAGAAATAATATTAATAAAGACATGTGATTATATTTTGTTTGAAACAAAATCAATTTTTATTAATAAATAAATTATTTTACATGATAGTAAACACAGGTATCCCTTATGGCTGTCAATGGTTAGTGTGTACATCCTGTTGTTTTATTTTACCACCAGGTATCGCATTTAGGCCGTGTTTCTAAATTATTAAAGAGAATGTACCTCCAAAATACCTACATATCTAAGGAAATATATCTTCCTGGCACACAAAGTATTAAATATTATAAAAAAATATACATAAATAATATCCTGGACAGAATATTGTAGGTAGTTTAATTACTTAGTACTTACGGCTGTATATATTTGGCTTTTTTTCTTTCTCCTTTTTGTGGTCTCCAGCTGATGATTTTCCAAAGCACTGCAATTATAAATAAAGAAATAATATTAATAAAGACATGTGATTATATTTTGTTTGAAACAAAATCAATTTTTATTAATAAATAAATTATTTTACATGATAGTAAACACAGGTATCCCTTATGGCTGTCAATGGTTAGTGTGTACATCCTGTTGTTTTATTTTACCACCAGGTATCGCATTTTGACTTTTCTAGTATAAAATTTTATTTTTTAATAAAAATTGATTTTGTTTCAAACAAAATTTACTTAGATGTCTTTATTAATATTATTTCTTTATTTTTCATTGCAGTGCTTTGAAAAATCAACAGCTGGAGACCACAAAAATGGAAAATAAAAAAAAGCCAAATATAGACATCCGTAAGTACTAAGTAATTAAACTACCTACAATACTCTGTTCAGGATATTATTTATGTAAATTTTTTTATAATATTAAATACTGTGCCTTTGTGAGAGTCACATAATAAGATATATTTCTTTATATATTTTGGAGGTACACTCTTTTTAATAATTTAGAAACTCGACCTAATGAACGTAAGAAACTCATACAGTTTTTAATTAATTTTTCATTTTTTTCAGCCGGCAGCTCAGAATACAGCAGCACCTGGTGGTTTTGGTGCTTCAGTTCAACAAACCTCTGTCTTTGGGGAGCCTTCAACAAAAAATAAGCCAGCCTTTGGTCTGGCAGCATCTACAGCCAATACTGGATTCGGAGGATTTGGTATACTAATGTCAATACCAGCACCGCAGGTGGGGGACTATTTGGACAAAAGCCTGCTCCAGTATTTGGGAACACTTCTGTGTTTGGAGCAGCTACTCCGACCACTGGCTTCAGCAACTTCCAGACCAACCAAGTCGGTTCGTTGCTTCAACTGGAGTTTGAACACGCAACCCACAACTGGATTTGGTGGTTTCTGAACACAAACATAAGCTGCTCCACTCACATTCAGTAATATTCACGGACAACCAACAACGCAAGAAACATGGCGATAACGCCAGTTTCTCTGTGACAAACAATAACGCCGGTCCACGGTCATCATATGTTGTCAAGGAAGTTGAACGTTTAAAAGAGAAACATTGAGCTCGTCAAAGTAAACTGAAAGAGGAAACATTTTCGTGAATCTATGTCCGGCCAATCCGAATTGGGAAACAACAAAGGTGTAGTCCTTCGTATTAGATAAATAAAGTACAAACTATTTCAATCGACTAAATCAAGATAGTGGTTTAAAAATAACAGCATTTTATAAGAATTTCAAGAAAAAAATCATACAAAATACCTGTAAGTGCTAGTTATTAAACGCTTTTATTTCAAAACCACTATCTTGATTTGGTGGATTGAAACTGTTCTCAGTCTTAATTGAAGTACTCGTATTGATCATTATAATCATTTTAAATACAGATAAATATTTAAACAAAAATTCATATAAAACACGTTTGAAAAATTTCAGTCGATTTTTTTGTTTAAAGTGTCGCATATGAAATTTTTTTGAAATATTTACCTAAATTAAAATTGATTGTAGTGTTCACTACCAGGACTTAATTTAAGACTCAGAATTCAATCAACCAAAACAAAATCTCGGCCGAAAATAAATTGTTTTCTTTGTTTTTTTTTTAAACATAATCTACAACAACTATGAGAATAAATTAAAAGCAGAAGGAACAAAGATTGATTGATCCGAGGACGCCTTCAAGTCCAAAAGGCAATTTACAATTAAACGTCCATTCTAAAGGTTTTAAAATCGTTTTTAATAGAAATCTAAGAAATAATCTCTCGGCATAGTATTTTCATTCCATTTATTTAAAAAAAGTATTAAATTTACAAAAACACATAAAGATTTAAATGTTTTAAGTGTATCAATAATTTAAATAACAAAATTCTTTACATGTTTAAATGTATGAAAAAGTAATTCTAAAAGCAAAGACAAGATGTACAATTATTAAGTTATTAAATAATAAACTTAAGAATAAAATTACTAGTAAAAAAAATTTAAATATATACCTATAAAACATTTAGATTTGATTAAAATAATACAAAACTAGTTTCCTCTTAAGATTCGTTGTTGCGATAGTACCTACTGGTATAGTTGATCAAGAACAAAAGTATACATAATTTTTGATCTTAAAGTAGTTTTACCCAAATACCTACAACCAATTTTGAAAATGTATATGAAATGTGTAAAAAGTCATACAAACATTAAAATCTGTGAAATTATTATATTATCAATAAAATAAAGCAGAAAACTACAACAAAATATTTTCATTTGTTTTGATACACTTAAAAGAGTTTAACGATTATGAAGTTAAAAGGCGTTGAAACAATTAGGAACAGTTTCATCATACACACAAAGTCGATTTTTCCAGTTTCTTAAGAGATGAGGAGAATCTCGGACTTCTTTTGGAAGGTGAAATATAGAAACCATTCTTAAGAGTTGCACTGGGGAACTCCACAATGACCAGGATTAGCCCACGGAATTGTCTGTAATAAAACAAAAATAGGTACAGCCACATATGGAAAAATTGTAATATTCAATAAATAAATAATGTTCACAAAATGAAAAAAAGTATAAACTGAAAAGCTTTTAGACTGTATCTTTGGAACAGGTTGTCGAATAAAGGCAGTTGATATCTTTTTATAATCGGTGCTTGATACTTTCAAAACAAGCATCAAAAGTTTTTACATAAAAGGTTTTTTGAAAAAAATCACTCTTGAAATACAATTATTTTGAATGTGGTATACGTATTCCAAGAGTTATTTTTTTGAATACTACTTCTATGGAAAAATTTTGAGAGTAGGAAGAGCTGATTCAAAAAGGGTATCAACCGCCTTTATTGGAGAACCCGTTCCAAAGATATACTTTAAAAGCTTTTCCCTGTTCACTTGGAAAAGTAAAATCTTAAAATTGATTGGGGTGTATCTTTGGAACTGGTTATCCAAAATACGATGTTGATACCTTTTTGTATTCTGCTCTTGATACTTTCAAAGTACCTAAGCATCAACCGAAGCTGGACAACTCCCTTCAAATAGATCAATTTCCAAAACTTAAAATTTAACACTTACATAGTTGAAAAATTATTGTGAAGGAGCACCAGCATATCCAACAGTTCGATGGACTGAAGCTCTAGACTGGCGTAGAATGGAGTTAATGTACTATAGTTATGGATGTATAGTACTTTTACTTGTAGGTATAAGCTGCTGCTTTGAGCTAAAGAAATAATTTAAAAAAATCTATTTTTTCTTGCAATTTTCTAAGTTCTGGTTGCAACTTACTCGTTCACGATGGGAACATCAACACAGTAATAGCTGTTTGACAACTGGAACTGGCGGACCAGGGATTTTGAAGCCACTAATTATGACCTCTTCACCTAAAGACAAGATGAAGAAAGAAATAGTTCTTAATTATCTTTTATTTATTTAATAAAAACAAACTATTTACGTCCAAGAGCACTCACGAAATCGCACCCACTTTTATTAAACTTTTTAATAAAATCACAGTTCAATTCTCATGGAAAAATTGTTTTAATGAAATGTTTCACTTCTTTGTTTTACAAAAATATTAATTTTATTATTGTTTAATTGTTTGAAATAATAATTTTTAATCCACACTTCTCAAATCACATACTTTTTATGACAGTTTCTGTCATGTGTGTATACATCCAAGTTCAAGAGTTTGCCGCCAGAGCACTGCCTTTAGTTGTCAATAAAAACGGATCAAATTTAACTGTGATCAAATTTAACCAAAATTTTAACGCAATTGACACACGGCCTAAGGTTATTTGGGGATTCCCTAGGGAGGGAATTGAAATTTTTTTTTTGATCATGAAATAACGGTACCTGACTTACAACCAAAACATATTTATTTCAAAAGCGTCTCTAATTATTTTGACAATAAAGTACCGAAAAATTATAAAAGTATTGTCAATATTGTGGTCACAAAAAATTTTACTAACGGTTATTAAGGGTTCCTGTCATATAACCTTTTTTTTATTTTCAAATTTCTCGTTTATATGTCTTCACCAATTTTTTTTATACAGGAGGCCTGTTTTGGTTTAAACAATTTTGCATACGAAAATTTTCAAAAAAAATTCATTTGGATTTTTTTAAAAAATATTGAATTTTATTTTTTTAAAATTCCATACCTTGGAAGGGGTCAATGATTTTTTTTTTTTAATTAAGTGTGTAGTTGTATATTTTTCTAATATTAAAAGTTGGCATACTAGATTTTATTTTTTAAACTTTACCAAAAATTTTTTTATATATAAAACAATAATTTTTAAGAAAACCGCTCTAACGATTTCTAAATTTTTTTTATAAACTCATGTTTACCAAACAATTCAGATAGCATATTGTTTTTAAGCTCTATCTGATTAAAATGCTATTTAAATAATTTTATTAAAAAATTACATAATAATTTATATTTATAAACTTGTTTAACACGTTATTTTTTACAGAATCATTATATTATTGAACAATTTCCTAGCTTCGTTAAAGTTGTTAACTACGAGTTCATGTTTGTGCGATTCAGTCGTGCAGTTTATCTTTGTATTATTATGATCAATTTATATTTCCAAAATAAGCCCCACACTAATGTATGTACATATATATATTGTTGTACATATATATGGAACTGGTAGATCTCAATAGACCCAAGTGAGCTGCTGATCAGTGATCAGTCGGAAGCAAGAATAGAACGCGCTCGGTGCTGTCTTATAAAACAAACAATAATTGATTAACATTAATAGCTTTTTCTACTTACCGCTAAAAATCCCAAAAAAAATTATAGCAATTAAAATAAAGTCCATTTAACAAATTTAATCCTTGCTTACAAGCCAAATATTTTGTTTGCCTTTAATTGCAGTGTGTGTAATATTGATTGAATTCTAATTAATCATCAGATGCAAGACTAGTGAAGTGAGTGCTAAAAGGTCAGTGTTAATTTAATTAGATCTTCATTTAAAAATCAATGAGAGGGTTGACAAAAAGCTTTCACAAGTGCGAAGAATTAAAGCTATTCCTAAGTGGTTTCCCATTTAGAAAAAAATAGTGACACAAAATTTGGTTAAATTTTGTGAAGTCATTTAATTATAATTTATAGATAATTTTTATAAATAAATTAAAATCTTGGCTTATTAATTTGTATGAGTTTTTTTATGAAGCTAGTTTGTGCATTTTAAATTATATTATAAATTAATTACTTTTGTATGATCCTTATAAATATATATGACTAAACACAATTTATTATCTTCATACATAAAAACATACATAGTACATTTTTAAAATCATTTAGGTGTTCAGAAAACCTTGTATATACTTGATGCATATTAAATGAAGATTTATTACTTTTATATTGATTTTATTAACACCGTCGCTTTGTTTGGTGTTATTATTTAATCTGAACTCTGAAGTATTGTTTAAGATTAAACAATTAACTGGAAACAATCTAGACAAAGACAAATAATTAATAAACATAGTATGGAATGCTGCGGTAATTTTTTATTTTATTTTTTTTGTCAAATTAGAGTAAGAAACTTTAAATTTATTTTGTGCACTTCTCAGATAAACTTGAAAACATTTTTACTTGCTCTATAGGGTATTGGATTCGTGTTAAAAAAAACTCTGTCGTCAACGTATGTTTCGCCTTGGATTGGGAAATCATTTAATTATTTTAATTTGATTGCCTAGAACAAATGGTGTGCCGCAGTGCCCATGGATAGTGATAGGGATGTTACAAAAACCTTTCCAAACATCCAAACTCACTTAGGCTTAGGCCCAGTTTTTCAGTGTTGGGTTAAGATAGTTAACTCTGGATGTACAGGGTGTCCCTTAATTTGTCAATAGTATTTAAGGGCATGATTCTTGGGTATATTCTAAGAAAAAAATGGTTCTACAGTAAAGGCATATCTCCAATTTTGATATCATATATCGGAATCTAAGAAAAGTCTTACTTTGATGTACCTTTATCCATGTTAACGGTAATTGCGCTGTTATTACTAATGATATAAACTTGGTTTAGGCCTTTATTTTTAGAAGAAATACTAGCCTTTGTAACTGCGTTTAAATAAATTTGATATCTTCTCTCGGTCTTAAGATATTCAGTATTTACGCAGTTCCATTTTTCCTACCCATGCTAGTTTTTTGACTTTGGGTTCAATTTTCTCCAGAAAATGCTTATTCAACAAAATTTAATAAAAATGTTTTTTTTTCTTAATGCTCGAATGGCTTTTAATAAAAAATGATATAGGGTAAATGCACTAGTATCCGGACAGTGCTAGTGTCCGGACACTTTGTCATTTATTTGAGAAAAATAGGCATATTATACAATAACGGTATGAAATAAGTATCAAAAAAACAATCTTTTATATATTTGGCAAAAGTATGCAAAGTTTTATGTACATTAACGCAGTTTTGCAGGTATAAGAGAAACATTAAAATGTCATTTTGAGTCTAAACAAAATAGTGGAAGCGTTTAAAAGCTATAAGTATTTTATGCACTCTTAATTAATTTATTCTAATAGAAAGTGTCTAATTTACTTTAAAATATAATAGATTTTATTATTTAAACCATAAAAGGTAATAAAACTTAAGTTTTTATCAAAATATTTGGTGTCCAGGTACTGAAACAAATTTATTATTATTTATTATTTAGTATTTGTTTAGTATTTATTGTTTAATCTACGATAAGTATATCAACAGATTTTTAACTTAAGGATAAATGATAAATAAATATAATTTTAATAATATACATGCTATTACATATATTAAAATACAAAATATAACAATTTTACAGCATTTTACTTAACATGACAGTATTTTTAAATTTATCTCTAGACATAAAAATATCAACATTTTCATTAAAAAAAATTAAACAAACTGACACACCTGGAAATAGGTTCACGCTGCCCATACAAAGTTGAGTGGCGGATTTCATATAATAACTGCCTTGATCTTATGGATCTTGAGGGGGCATACAAATGGATTAGGGAAAGTAGATATTCACTTTTTATGGAAAAATACAAAATATCACGAATAAACAACACATGAGACTTTTCTTCGCCTTTCAAGAGTATCAAGCCCTAATAACAAACATTTGCTATTATAGCTTAATATCGCATTTTCAGATAATGTAAAATTTCGCAAATAAAACCTCAACAAAATTTGTTGGACCCTTTCAATCCTATTAATATTTTTTACAGTACTACGGTACCACACAATGGAACAATACTCAAGAATAGGTCTAACCAATGAACAGAAAAGGGAATTTACCGTGTATGGATCTTTGAAATCCACAGTTCCTTTTAACAAATCCTAAAAGAGAATTTGCTTTTGACACAACATAATTTATGTGAAGTTCAAATGTAAGCTTTGCATCAAATACTATTCCCAGATCCTTAAACTCATAAACCCTTGATAAATGATTTCCATTTAGGATTTAATTTGCCAAAATTGGATGCAAAATACGGCCATAAGTCATCAAGGCACACTTCCCATAATTAAGTTCTAGGTCATTTGAACTACACCAGGCTTGAGATAAGTTTAGTTCACTTTGAAATAAGATACAATCATTTGAGCTTGTAATCTTAATCAAAAATAATATGATGACAATTTTTTATAACATTCACTACATCGTTTATATATAACGAGAACATGGAAGGCCCCAAATGACTGCCTTCGGGAACACTCGAAAATGCAAAAATTTCCTTAGAACAGTAGTTACCAATTTTAATCAATTGCTTTCTTCCAAACAAATAAGATTTAAACTATTTCAAAATAATACCGTCAAATCCATATGCCTTAAGCCTATCCAATAAGAATCGGCATTTGACTTATAGGTCTGTAGATAACAATTATATCTTTCTTGCCCGATTTGAATAGAGGAGTTATACAGGAAATTGTCCACTCCTCAAAAAAAAACCCAGAGGACAAAGACTTATTGAAAATAATTTGAAGTGGCAAACTCAATGAATCTAATCTACGCATGATTAAAAAACAATGGGATAAATTCCGTGAAGATCTAGCAAAAATGTGGATTTTAATTCATTTATTGCTGCAGTAACCTCATGAGTTTCACAAGATATGCTGCAACAATCTGTTATTGGAATAATGTTATTAGACGAGTAAGTACCTGTATGTGGATTGGAAGAACAATAAATAGTTTGAAAATGATTTGCGAACATTTCTGCATACAAAATGGAAACCCGACACTTTTACGCTTAGTATTAATAAATTTCCAGAATCCTTTAGGGTTTTGCTTTAAGCTTATTTCAAGCGATTAGTAAAAGTACTATATAGAAATTTAGACAAAAAAATAAATTGTTTTCTTAAGCGACAAAAAAGTTCATAATCATAAACCGAATTAATTTTTTTGTGAGCATTATTTTTCGCAATTTTAAGTTTTTTTAATCTTATATTGTACCACGGTGGATGATTATCTACTCTTTTATATGAAAAGATTCAAGCCCTCAGAAAACAATTCTAAAAATATGTTGAAACTTTCAGTCAAAGTTCTACTTTTAAACTTAGTTTCCCAATCAATAGATTTAAAATAACTATTTAGTAAAATCAAGTTATTGGAATTAAACTTAAATATAAAATAATTAATATCATTAAGTTGACTAAAATTATTATAATTTAAATTTTCAAATGTAATTTCAATCGCTTTATGATGAACTGATTTTGATATTAAAGGAACACATTCAGACAATTTTTATTTTAAATTTTCACTAACAAAAACTAGATCAAGTAATCTGTTCAAAGAATTGTGGATCCAATTAACTTGCATAAGGCCAAAACAATAAAGACTATCGATTATAATAATTTCGTTTTCAGTATTGACACGATTCACCATCATTTTATCATCATTTGGAATTTGTTCCCATAATATGTCTCCCAGGTTGAAATCTCCAAGAACGCAAACATTAGCATCAACATACTCAGAAGATGACAAGGTTGATTCGACGTTTGCAATATGTTTACTATACACAGCTGCTGATGATTGAGGTGGAATGTAGCTTAGTCCCGGCCTACATTGAACGATTTTTCCAGTGCCGATCTTTTGTTCGTTGGTGAAGGGAGTGAAAAGTGAGGGGTAGGGATCAAATCGTTTGTACCAAAAAACTCAGACGATTTTTCCAGTCTGTTTATGTTCTCTTTCGCCCTCTTTCCAGTTTTTTGTGTGTGTTCGGTGTCAGTGTGCCATTGGGTTGATGGTGTGAGTGAATATCAATGCAAAATGCAAGAGCACAGAAATAAAAAAATGAAGAAGACAAAGAAAAAATCTCATGGAAAAAATCGTTCTGTGTGTACATTTCACACGATTTCTGGAAAAATCTTCGTGGAAATATCGGGCAATGTAGATCGGGACTTAAGAATAACAACAGGTCTTGAGTTCCAGCACCTTGTATACGAACACAAAGTTGCTCTAAGTCAGTCCCATATGCTACTAACGGCCGGCGAACAGCTATGATTAAACCACCTCCACGACTTTTTGAAATATTGAAGCGATCCAGACGAAAAATTGAGAACCTGTTGCAGTTAAATATTTCTTGTGTTGCAATATGACAGTGGAGCCAGGTTTCCACGAAAACGAATATATTGTAGTTGTTGTTGGAATCAATTATAATAGAAAGCTCTCTTAACTTCGAAGAAAAACCACTCATGTTTTGGAAATAAATGCAGAGATCACCTGGATTACTGCTGGTGGTGTTTTGTTTACATATTGTTGCTAAATTTATATTAGAAAACTGCTCGTGGCCACTTGAGAGTTTTTTGAGTGATCATGAAACTCTCTTTCGTGAACCATCTTTGGCCAGCTGCTTGCAATTAGGACTTTATGTGCAAATTCCTCCGGCACCCCCACTTTAAACGTAATAAATTTAAAACTTGTAGGATCAGTATCTTCTTTTATGAGTTTGAAACATTTCACATCAGTAGCACTTATTTCTATTTTCTTAGCAACATAATTTGCAATCGTTTCAGGTGAAGTGTCATTAGAAAATCTTGAAACATGAAACCATTTAAAATGAGATATTACTCCCATATCATTCTCTTTTCCATCAACACCCACAACTGGTCTTTCAGATTTTTGTTTTTGTGGATTTTTATTTTTGTTAGCAACAGTGAACCAATCATTTTTCGTGCTTCCATGAGCGTAGTCATTGCTGGTAATAACCCCACCGGAAACTAAACATGAATTATCCAGAGCTTTATTATTAGTAGGCATAGCATCTTTCCTCATTTCTTTTTCGCACTCGGAAACAGAAGCAGGTATTTTGTTTTGATTTTCCGATAATTGGTCCAATTGCATTTTAAGCGAATTAACCACAGCCATAAGTGCACAGAATTGGTTAAACAATTCGCGAAGTGAGAGCTTAGTGCATTCAGAACAATGGAAGATAACTTTAGTGTTAGTTTTATTTAAATCTTTTAGTGTGTCCTTGGAAACTTCAGCACAAAATTTATGGTAAACGTTTCCGCAAAGAAATCCGCACTTTACGCCATCATCTAACAAGGCATTTGAACATGCAAAACATTTACTTTTCGATTTCAATTTTTCCATTTCAATATTATTTTTTTTTTAAATATCTGCTAAATGTTTCTAATTAAATTTAAATCCTAAGTCAATAATATTGGCCGTTATTGTTCTGCTTGTTATTTATACTCGAACCAAATAATTTTCCACACACCTTGACTGGAATTGGTTTAGGTATTCACTACTGTAAGAACAGCCAACCCACACAATCCACAATCAATATTATCTCTCTCTTTTTTTCTTTTTGTAATGTTGATGTTGACGACTTGACGTTGATTCAAAGAGCACTTATGAGAATGACAATGACAAGTAGCTTAATCTCGGTATTGTAATTTTATCATGCAATAATACTACATTTCCACCAACCACTAAACCGAGATTTAGGTAATGAGATTTGTTTGGTGTTTCCACTGCACAAAAAGAAAATTATTAAATGCATGTTTTATTGACCCTAAATGAAAGGTACGTATATTCTACATGATTTAATAAAAGAGAATTGTATTTTTCTCACGAATTTTCAGTACTCGGACAGGGTTTTCTGAGTGAGAAATCGGCTGTCCGGATACTAAAAAATAAAGTTAAGTATCCGGACAAGTGTATTTTGTATGAAATTTAAGGATTTTGTACATTGTAACTTTAATCACATTTGGACGAAATTATCCTTTAGGTCCTTACGAAATTTAAGGCCCTTGAGGATATTAGAAGAAACAGATTAAGCACAATGAAAACAGGTGCTAAATATGACCTTGACCTTGAGTCGGTCAACTTGCTACGGTTGTTTAATGTCGAATTCCTTACAGTCAAAAAAATTCGAATTTTTCTGAACAAATCGAATTTTTTCTAAACAAAATCGACTTTTATGCTGTCAAACAAATCTTGCGTTTTTAGCTAGATTTCACATCAAATCGCACACACACTATCAAGATTTGACATTTCTCATGCATCAAGATGGAATTAAATGTTCTCATTACAATTTTGTGACGAAGTTAAAAAAGAAAACAAATGTTTAAGTGTTCTTAATTGTTTAATATTTCAGTGATTGATGAAAAAAAGTAATGATAATTGTGCGTATCTTCAAGAAACAAAAAATCCCATACAATTCGCGAGGAAATCACGTTGCAAAATTATTTTTCTTCGTCCTCTAGTGAAATATTCAGAATAGGTCCTCGCTGCTGTGTGTGGATTAATTTTGGATTGTAATTTTTTTACTTGATTACGCGCACAATTGTTTTTGATGTTTTTCAATTATCAGACGAAATATATTTGTTTTTAAATTATCTAAACAACGCGAAAATAAAATACACTTTAATATTTGCTTTGCGCGCACTACTTCTTAGTTTTTGTGCGACAACAAAATTCCTGTCAAATTGCACTCACACAATCACAAAAAAAAATCGACTTTTTTATGAATTCCTTACAAAAAGAAAAAAATTTTAATGAAATCGACTTCAAATGATTGTAAGGAATTCGACATAAAAGAAAAAAACATTAATTGGAAAAAACCTAACGAAAATTGTATTTTATAACAAGGAATGTAGTGGCGGATTTAGAGGAGGCTATAATCGATTAAGCTGCCCACCCCCACAGCTTATTCCTAAAGTGTTTTAATGATAGAATGCAAAACATTACAATGTGCAGAGTTTAAAGCAAAGCTCTTGGATTCAAATTTGTATTTGTTTAAAAGTATGGTGGTTTTGAAAACTCCAGCGATTCAATTAGGTTCAGTTTATACGTGTAGTAGTGGGTCTAGTTCAAAATTAAAGTATTTTTAAACATAAGACGAAACAGTAAGCATTATTATTCCTAATTTCTATACATCAGATCCAACAAGAATTAGACTAATAACGGGTTTTAAAAAATTACAAGTTAATTGTAAAAATAACTGATTCAACAAAACCTTAGCGAGGCTCTAAAAATTGTTGGAGCTTAACTCTAAAACTATCAAGTCTCAAAATGAAGGGTAGATATAGGTATCATTTAAAGCTTTATATTGCAAGTGTACATGTAGGGTCTTAGTTGTAAATGTGTTTTTAGTTTTACAGGTGTATATAGTATTACCGTTGAATAAATATATATAGAAGGTGACACTTCACAACTCAAAGCGCCATACCTTTCGCGTAGTAAATAGGAAAAAACAAATAGTTCTCAAAGGGACATTTAATTATTTGATTGTTCCTTTTTTGCGATATTACTTCAATATTTAGACTTGTTTTGAAATTTGTTTACCATCAGCTTGAAAAAAAAAATTTGGTTTTATTTAGGAGCTTAGCGGAAAAGGCTGTAATTCTTGTTTCTTTTCGTTGTCATGACGATTTTAATCAATATTAATTTTTTAATTTTTTAATTTAATAGTTTAATAGTATTGGAATGAGAAAAAAATGATATACGTATTTATTTTCAGATTCAGATTGTTTCACGTACATTTGTGTATACATAGGTATACATATGTAGTGGTACCTATTTTTGCTAGTAGTATTAATCTATTTGGTATAGTTTGTTAGGTTTTTATCGGGTATTTTTCATTAGGAACAAAGTTTGTTTTTGATAACGTTAAGGCAGTTAGGGAGTAGGGACTAGAGAGTTAATTTTTGAGAGATGAAGGCCTTTGGTAAGGCCCATTCTCATTTTATTTCACAATTGGTAAAATATTCAATTTATTGAAATAATAAAAGGCATTTTATTCAAAAGATAAGGCTATCGTTTATTTTTTGCTAGATATGTTGGTAGCAGTGGCGTTGCGTCAATAATTTGAAATGGGAAGACGTAACGAAAATGATTGATCTGCGAAAGTAAACAAAACTTACCTCTTTGTATCTTGAACAAAAAAAAAAAAAAAAACAGGCAGATTCATTAAAATTAGTTAAAAAAACAACTCTTCCGTTTGCAGTCTATTTTCATAGGACGCACAGAGTGGCCTTTCATTAAAACGATTATTAATTCATTTGATTCCTCCAAGCGAAAATCTGTTAAGCAAAAAAAAAATTAAGAACCAATCAAAAACCAAGACTAAAAACCTATCTAAAAGGTATTTACATAGCTATCAAACAAAAAATAAAAAACAAAACCTTCAACTTCACAACTAACTAAATGAACACTATTTCATTCCAGATATTTTTAGGAACTCTTTTGATTCTTGTTTAACAACACTCCAATGAAACTATTATTCCAAATCTACCATTTTTTCTTAATATTTAACTTGTTGTTCTAAAAAAGTCCCATAAAAATGAATAGTTTTTTTTTAGATCCAGCGTTAAAAAGTACCCTTAAATCATGTGTCATATTCTTACATTTAACCATACCAAATATTTCAGATTAATAAACCATACCTTCTTCGCTTTGCCCATCTTTAAATGACTTTATACCAAAAGCCACTGCTGTGATTTTGCGAGACTTTTGATGTAGAAGATGAAATTCTGCAATTATACCTTAAATAATATTTTATGAATTCATTTTTCACCGCTTATCCATATTAAATTACGCATTTAAATCTTTCCTAGACTATACTTAGCTTAACCAAAACACAAGCAAACAAAAATAGAAAATGTTTTATGTACAACTTTCATAGCAAATAAGTCGAAGAAGAGCGTCTTGACTTTCACCCCCTCTAAAAAAAACCCCTTCGGTCATACTAACCTTTTTTATTGTAGTTTTTATGAACAATAAAACATTTAATCCAGACCATTTATTCATCAACAAACAACAGACCAATCAGTTTAAACGGTTAACGGTAGTTAAGGTACACAATTTTACAAATGCGACTAACCAGTTATAAGGCTGGTTCCTACAAATAATTTCTTCTAAGCTTGTATTTAATGGTTAATTTAATAATAATTTTTTATAAATCACAGGTATTCTAACTTAGTATTAAGTATTTAATTAATCATAGAAATTATGACTGCTTTAAATATTGTATTGACCTCAGACTAGAAGAACTTTTAAGAAGGTAGATATATTCGTACTGTTTTATATGATTTTTTTAAAATGCATTTTTGGTTGAATTCCTCAATGGTAAATAAAATGACCATTGAAATGTATAGCCTGTTATACCTCCTGCATTTTAAGACCTTACATTTAAAGATCAGGTCATTAGAACTCAAGTTACATTCACCTAAGCAATAGAGCATTAGTTTCATGTACATAAATCAATAACAAGGACTACTAGTCTAAGAAAGATAGGATCGGACCAGGGACAAATTTTATTTCTGGTATCGACGCAGATTTAAAGCCTCAACAACATATCCAAATTCCTCCAAAATCCCCGCATTGGCTTTTTGTATAGGCGCATTTTAAGAGGTGGAGAGTGGAGGGAGGCGGGAGTTTGTCAAACTGAAAAATTTGTTGTAATACAATTTTATCATATGACACCATGTTTTTAGGGTGCTTTTCAACGCCGATTCTAAGGAGAGCAAAACTGAAAAGATACATGTATCCTGTGGAAAGTTAATGTCATTTTTATGGAATGATCACTTTTTTTAAAGTACAACAAGTAATATATTACCCAAAACCATTTTAAAATAATGTTTCATTTGGCATCTTGACTAAGAATCAAAAGAGTCCCCAAAAATATCTGTGGCGACAGGGTTTTTTTTGAGGGCGAGATGTTAGTGCGTCATTATTACCATAATATCTATGAATAAGTTTTGACACTGATGAAATTTGCTAAAAATATTAAATATTTCATGGTTTACAAGTATCAAAAGAGTTCATTTAAATAACTTGATCCAAATAGTTTTTTAGAGAGTTTATGTTTGACCTGCCCTAAACGGAGCAAGCTGTTAGCTCTAACAAAAAATTGTATTTTCGTGTAATCGAGATAGTACATATGACATATGATATATGATTTAAAGGTATTTTTTAACGCATAATCTGATAAAAGAAAAACCAATATGATACAAGCACCCTAAAAAAAGTAAGATTAATTTTAAAACAGAAATTACTGTTTTTTTCCGTTAAGCAGGTCAAACATTACACCCTAAAAAAAAAACACACTTGAACCCTAGATATTTCTACGGACTCTTTTCATCCTTGGGTGCCAATATAAATTTAATATTTAAAGCAAAGTTCATAAGTGTCAGAATTTGTTCATAGATGTTATGGTAATAATCACTCACTTTTATCTCTCCGTCAAAAAATCACCCTTTAACCAAAGATATTTTTAGGGACTCTTTTGATTCTTGGTAAGCATGCAAAATGAAACATTTGTACTAAATATCATTAATATCCCATTATTTTAAAGTGGTTTTGGGTAATATATTACTTGTTGTACTTTAAAAAAAGTGATAATTCCATAAAAATGACATTAACTTTCCACAGGATACATGTATCTTTTCAGTTTTGGTCTCTTTGCGTTGAAGAGATCTATGTACTCGACAAATAAAATAACTGATTTAAACAAATATTTGGAGGCATTCCTGCTCGACTACCGCAACTCCATCCATAGTACAACAGTAACTTCTCCTGCTATTTTAATGTTCAATAGAAATCTGAAAAGTCGATTTGACATTATTAATCCAATCAAAATAAGCAAAAGTATACAACGAAATAAAATGGTTAGCTTAAATGTAAAATATTTAAAATAAAGGGAACAAAGATATTATAAGGGATCTAATACAAAGATTTTTAAAATTGGTGATTATGTTACTGCGAAAGACTTTTCAAAGCCAGGGAAACAAAGTTGGTCAAAAGGCAAAATCATTAAAGTATTGGGTAAACAAAATTATTTAGTAAGCATATTAAATAAAAATAACATAGTATGGAAGAGACATTTAAATCAGTTAAAATCAATTTATGTAAAGCATGAAAATTTAAATTTAGATTGGGTAGGTTCAGAGAACTTAAAAAAGCCCCAGCCGCAGTCTTATATACATACACCACATGTCAAACCTAGATCTTAAGTTAGCTCTCAGTTGTTAAGCTTAGCCATGGAAGTAAGGTCCAATAAAGAACTATATAAAGATCTGTGTGTTTAATTTGGAACATCACCAGAATCAACGTTGAAAAGCACCCTAAAACATGTGTCAAATGATTAGATTGTATTACAACAAAATTTTCAGCTGGACAAACAACCGCCTCCCTCCCCTCTCCACCTCTTAAAACGCGTCTTCACAAAAAGCAATTCACGGATTTTGGAGGACTTTGTATATGTTGTTGAGGATAAAATTCTGCGTCGATACCAGCAATAAAATTTCATGAATTAATTTGTACCCGGTTGCCCATATTAAATTTCCTATTTTTCCTAGTCTATACCCCCTGTTCTGAGTTTAACTACAAATTGAATTCTACGCAATTCAATTAAAAATCAGATTTTCAAACAAAATAAACAACACAAAATTCGTTTACATTCATATAGACATCCTTATATGTATAAAATAAGTTTGAGTTTCCAAAAAAAACTAATACCAAGAATCGTTTCCATAGAAATTTTTAAAAACAAATAAAATGAGAATTATTGAAAAAATTCCCTCTCTCATAATATAAGGGATATTTATTTAAGCGACACTAGCGCCATGCTAGCAGCCAGTGGTCATTCTTCCGAGTGTCACCTTCTATTTATATTTATTCAATGGTATTACATTATCGCCCGCAAGCAGCAAAGAATTATCAAAACAAAACTAGCCTTATTTGCCACCAAGGTTCTAATATCCGTTTGGGAGGTTCAAATAGGAACAAAATACACACCGGTTTTTTAATTACACGTGTACTCTGATTATACATGTATTCTGATTACACGTGTATTTTGATTACGTATGTATTTAAAAGTTATACATGTTAGTAATTTTTTATTACTCGTGACACGAAAACAATGAGTAACTAAAAACACGTTTGAACCGAGGTATTCATTACAACTGTACCTTCATTATATACGCACCTATTTATATAATGTATCAATGAGCGAAAAAGTTAATTAAAATAACTATATTTTATAAAAATTTACGATTTTTCATTAATTCTATTCAATAATGCACTAAGTTTTCGTACAAAACAATTGCGTCCGGATACTAAAACAAAAGCGTCCGGAAAATAAATTTTGCTGTCTGGATACTAGTGAAAATCGAACTATGTGGACACTTTATTATTAAGAAATATCTACACTCTTTGAAACAATATAACTATCCACGGTAGCAAAGTAAGGAAATGAGACGAAGTCAAAGTTAAGAAACACGTTAAGTGTCCGGACACTATGGCGTTTACCCTATGTGGTTACTCGATAATTTTTATTTTGTTTTTGATCTAAAACAGTTATAACAGGTGTTCAAATGAGTCCTCTTTGTTTTTGTATACATGCTAGAGCCCGTTTTCTTAGGTATTTCAATGATATTGATATTAATGATCCTAGCTACTTCCTCTCTTCTGAGGCGAGCAGGCGCTCTTCCAACTCAGTTAAGGTTGCTATTTTGGTTGAATAAAAGAATTATTTCATTCTTCCCATTCAAAAGCATCCAATATTGTAGGGTCAGGCGATCTGACAGGCAATGGAACTGTTTTAATTTCTTTTCTATCCAACGATTACCGCGTACTCTTCACCTAGTCAATTTTTAACATCTCGACCACAGTGGGCTGAAGCACCATCAAGTTAGAAATAAGATGAAGCTAATTGAACCAATGGAATGTCCTCCGACAATAATTCTGATAAAGCATTTCGCAAAAACTCCAGATAGTTTGTAGAATTCAACTTATGTGGTAGTTTAAGTAGCATGTATTCAAAGTGCACCTCTTATAACTGTTTTAGTAAAAAACATAATTACAAAATTATCTAAAACCACACAAATAAGACCGCTTTCACACAAGGAAACTGAGTTGCCAGAAACTAGCTAGTTTGTAGGCGAAAAGGGTGTGAGTGGAGATTTTTTGTCTTCCGCTTACGCCTTTAAGCCCAGTACGCAGCTGATGCGAACCGAAAAATTTCGTTGTGCTTTTCGTTCTGTAGTACGCCGTTCGACCAGCGAAATTGATCATTATACCAGATTGTGTTGACAAGTCTCCACTCTCTTTTCGCAGTGAATTAATTGCTCGGACCATTAATTGTGTGTGAAAAAATGACGTTTGGGTTTGATCGTGTTTTTATTTATTGTTTCTTTCATTACAGCACTGTTTTTGTTTGATTTTTTCGTTAAATTTCGTTTTATTTATTTGCAAATTATTTAAACTCACCACGAATATTTTTCCGCTTCGTTTCGCATCAGTAGCGTACTAGGCTTAAAAAAAATTCTCACCACCAATTTTTTTCGTTCATAAAAACTGTATACTAGGCTTAAATTTAAAAAAAAAAACTTTTTTTAATTTTACCTGCCGCTGGTTTTCCAAATAATGTATCATATAATCTATGGATTAATCAGCACTTTTTTTTTATTTTAAGTATTGGGCTCATTCAACACATCGAATTTGTCAGTACTTTATTTTCAGATGGAGCTTCTGATTGGCCAGCTGTAATAAAAAGTTAGCTGACATTCAGTTACGTTTAGTGAAGTTTAGTTACGTTTCATCTGAATTTTCAGCAAGAAATTTCCATCTTAAAATTCAGCTGACAGCTCTTCTATACAAAGAAAAAGGCTCTGCATACAAAACTGACATTTCATATAATTTTGCGTTCAACTAAAAAAATTGAGTACTTTATTTTCAGCAGTTGTCAAATTTTGTATTGAATGCGCCAATTGTTACATACAATCAAAAAAATATTAAAACGTCATGTTGATTACGCATTTTGTGGAGAAAATTGACCCGAAAATCAAAAAATTAGCATAGGCGGAAAAAATGGAACAGCCTTAAAACTGAATATATTATGAGGTGGTGAGACAGCTATTGCGATAGCTGCTATTAATCACTCGGCTTTTTCACTGAGCAGAGAGCAGAAGCGATTGCTCTTCAATGTAACTGCTCTTTGAACTGCTCATTGAAAACAGCTTTCACTGAGCAGTTTAAAGAGCACTGAGCAGCAAGCAGTTACATAGTTATATTGAAATTGAAAAGCAATCGCTTTGGCTTGTGCTCTCTGGTGATGATTGATTTTCTTCATAAATAATAATAATGCATGCTCGCTGCTTTTTTGACCATGATATTTATGCCCGATTTACACGACTGGCAAAGTTGCCAATATTTCTGCCAAAAAAATGGTAAAATAATGGCAGAAATAATTTTTTTATGACATGCATTTACACGAGTTCAAATAATGGCAGATTTCAAAATACTGGCAACATGCCATAGAAGAATGAGCAAGTTCATTCTTATGTAGAATGGCATAATTTCGGAATTACACGACTGGCAAAGTTGCCAATATTTCTGCCAAAAAAATGGTAAAATAATGGCAGAAATAATTTTTTTATGACATGCATTTACACGAGTTCAAATAATGGCAGATTTCTAAATATTGGCAACATGCCATAAAAGAATGAGCAAGTTCATTCTTATCTAGAATGGCATAATTTCGGAAAATGGCGTCAGTAAAGTGTTTACACATAGTCATATTAATGGCAGCATTTTATGTCAAATTACCTCTTCCATTTTATTTTGGCAAAAATATTGCCAGTATTTAGAGCGTTTACACGATGAAAATAAAAATGGCTATAATTTGACAGATATAATGGCATTTTGCCATTCGTGTAAATGCAGCATTAGCTGAGTAGATGCAGAACGCAAAAATGGAGCTAATAGCGATCAGTTAATTTATAAAACGCTGTAGAAAAAATATATTTTGTGAGTAGGTTAAAATCGCAATTTGCTGACAAATTAAATTAAGACAAAAATATCGGTAGCAAAAAAAAAGAAGCGTTTTGAAGAATTTAGGGTGACATTTGAAACGAAATATATATGACACGTCAAAGTATAGTTTATTGCCCATCTGTCAAGCCATAAATTGTCAAATTGCAATGAAGGATGGCTACGATTGTGATGAATTAAAAACCCTCTGGAAAATCATATTTTTTCCTATGAAAATTCGATTTTTTTTTAAACAAGCGATTTGAAGGCTTAAGGGTGACATTTGAAACGAAATAAATATATATTAGACGTCAAAATATAGTTTGTTGTCCATCTGTCAAGTCATAAACTGTCAAATTCCATTAAAGGATGGCTTCGATTTTGATGAATTAAAAACCCTCTAAAAAATCTGATTTTTTCCTATGAAAATTCGATTTTTTTTAAACAAGCGATTTAAAGGCTTAATGTTGACATTTGAAACGAAATATATATTCGACCTCAAAATATAGTTTGCTGTCCATCTGTTAAGCCATAAACTGTCAAATTCCATTGAAGGATGTCTCCGATTTTGATGGATTAAAAACCATCTAAAAAATCAGATTTTTTCCTATGAAAATTCGATTTTTTGTAAGCAAGCGATTTGAAGGCTTTAGGGTGACATTTGAAACGAAATATATATTAGACGTCAAAATATAGTTTGTTGCCCATCTGTCAAGCCATAAACTGTCAAATTCCATTGAAGGATGGCTACGATTTTGATGGATTAAAAACCCTCTAAAAAAATCAGATTTTTTCCTATGAAAATTCGATTTTCTTAAACCAGCGATTTGAAGGCTTTAGGGTGGCATTTGAAACGAAATATATATTAGACGTCAAAATATAGTTTGTTGCCCATCTGTCAAGCCATAAACTGTCAAATTCCATTAAAGGATGGCTACGATTTTGATGGTTTAAAAACCCTCTAAAAATCAGATTTTTTCCCATGAAAATTCGATTTTTTTGAAACAAGCGATTTGAAGGCTTAATGTTGATATTTGAAACGAAATATATATTTGACGTCAAAAAATAGTTTGTTGCCCATCTGTCAAGCCATAAACTGTCAAATTCCATTGAAGGATGGCTACGATTTTGATGGATTAAAAACCCTTTAAAAAATCAGATTTTTTCCTATGAAAATTCAGTTTTTTTTAAACAAGCGATTTGAAGTCTTTAGGGTGGCATTTGAAACGAAATATATATTAGACGTCAAAATATAGTTTGTTGCCCATCTGTCAAGCCATAAACTGTCAAATTCCATTGAAGGATGGCTACGATTTTGGTGGATTAAAAACCCTCTAAAAATCAGATTTTTTCCTATGAAAATTCGATTTTTTTTAAACAAGCGATTTGAAGGCTTAATGTTGACATTTGAAACGAAATATATATTTGACGTCAAAATATAGTTTGTTGCCCATCTGTCAAGTCATAAACTGCCAAATTCCATTGAAGGATGGCTACGATTTTGGTGGATTAAAAACCCTATAAAAAATCAGAATTTTTCCTATGAAAATTCGATTTTTTGTAAGCAAGCGATTTGAAGGCTTTAGGGTGACATTTGAAACGAAATATATATTAGACCTCAAAATATAGTTGATATTGAAATTAAAAAGCAGTCGCTTTGGCTTCTGCTCTTTGAACTGCTCAATTAAAACAGCTTTCACTAATCAGTTTAAAGAGCACTTAGCAGTAGCAGTTACATTGAAATTGCAAAGCAATCGCTTTGGCTTCTGCTCTCTAGTGATGAGTGATTTTCTTGATAAATCATAATGATGCATGCTCGCTGCTTTTTTGACCATGATATTCTATATAGCTGAGTATATGTAGAATGAAAAAAGGAGGTAATAGCGATCAGTAATCTGTAAATTTATAAAATGCTGAACACAAAAAATTTTGTGAGCAGGTTAAAGACGCATTTTGGTGAGAAATAAAATTAACAAAAAAATGTCGGTAGCAAAAACTGAATTTATTGGAATTGGATAGGTTTTTTAATCCATCGATATCGTAGACATCCTTCGAAGAAATTTGACAGTGTATAGCTTGACAGATAGGCAACAACCTATATTTTGACGTCTTATATATATTTGGTTTCAAATGTCACCTAAAAGCCTTCAAATCGCTTGTTTAAAAAAACCGAATTTTCATAGGAAAAAGTCCGATTTTTTAGAGGGATTTTAATCTATCAAAATCGTAGCCATCCTTCAATGGAATTTGACAGTTTATGGCTTGACAGATGGACAACAAACTATATTTTGACGTCTAATATATATTTCGTTTCAAATGTCACCCTAAAGCCTTCAAAAAGCTTGTTTAAAAAAATCGAATTTTCATAGGAAAAAATCTGATTTTTTAGAGGATTTTTAATCCATCAAAATCGTAGCCATCCTTCAATGGAATTTGACAGTTTATGGCTTGACAGATGGGCAACAAACTATATTTTGACGTCTAATATATATTTCGTTTCAAATGCCACCCTAAAGCCTTCAAATCGCTTGTTTAAAAAAAATCGAATTATCATAGGAAAAAATCTGCTTTCTTAGAGGGTTTTTAATCCATCAAAATCGTAGCCATCCTTCAATGGAATTTGACAGTTAATGGCTTGACAGATGGGCAACAAACTATATTTTGACGTCAAATATATATTTCGTTTCAAATGTCAACATTAAGCCTCCAAATCGCTTGTTTAAAAAAAATCGAATTTTCATAGGAAAAAATCTGATTTTTAGAGGGGTTGTAATCCAACAAAATCGTAGCCATCCTTCAATAGAATTTGGAAGTTTATGGCTTGACAGATGGGCAACAAACTTTATTTTGACGCCTAATATATATTTCGTTTCAAATGCCACCCTAAAGCTTTCAAATCGCTTGTTTAAAAAAATCGAATTTTCATGGAAAAAAATCTGATTTTTTAGAGGGTTTTTAATCCATTTGACAGTTTATGACTTGACAGATGGGCAACAAACTATATTTTGACGTCAAATATATATTTCGTTTCAAATGTCAACATTAAGCCTTCAAATCGCTTGTTTAAAAAAAATCTAATTTTCATTGGAAAAAATCTGATTTTTCAGAGGGTTTTTAATCCATCATTCTTCAATGGAATTTGACAATTTATGGTTTGACAGATGGGCAACAAACTATATTTTGACGTCTAGTATATACTTTGTGTCAAATGTCACCCAAAAGACTCCCAAATATTCATGCTTTCCGAAAAATGTTGGTATACGTTTGTGTCCTGAGTGCAATATCAAAAACTACCAATCCGTTCAAAAACCTATTTGCATACTTATCTATTTTAGATAAGCTATCGCATAGATTCTTGAATGCGGCCAACTTAACACGGATGATTGGTGTGACCAATTTCTATGAAAAAGATCACTCAAAAATTAAAATCGCTATGATTTCCATAAAATTAAGTAACCTAAGAACATATTATTAACAAATCTTAAACAATTATAAGTCGATGAGTATTCATGATTTGATGTTACTATTTTATTAATCAAGACATAAATTAATTAAAAAAATTTAAATAATTCAGTAAAGTAAACTTGGTCACACCAAGTTGGAGAATGAGAGAAATAAAAATACGAACACGAAGTTTGGTTGAATTGAGAAAGCCGTTATTAAAAATGCTTTTTATGGTTAAGAGAGAGAGACAAAACGTAAACACTTGTAGTTTTTAGATGTGTTCAAATATCAAATTCAGATTCATTTGTTATTGTTATTGTTGAACTAACTAACTAACTAACCTATTACATATGCTTTTCTTTTCGCTATAGTGTTTGTTGTGTTGAATAAATTTAAAAATGTTTTAATATGTTTTAATTCTTTTTGTGGTATTGTTTATTTAGTGAAAACTATTCAAAAAAATTATCAAAATTTGACAATTACGTGTAAGTAAAGAGAGCTTAATCTTTATAGAGTTAAAATTTAACAATCCTGAGTACTGAGTGATGTAAGTCAGACTGAGTACCTATACTCTGTTAAACAAAAATTGTCAGTACAGGGAAGATGACGTTTGTATCTCTGTCTCTCTTTTTCAAGTAAAAGCTCTTATAGCGTTATATCTCACCTTAATTAATTCTGTTCTCAAAAGCTTGAAAACAGACAGCTATTTTATAAAAATCACTGGAAAAGCTCTTTTGTATTGCTTTAAGGTAAGGGTAACATTGTTGGAAGATATATTTTATTTTAGCTCACACAGCCAGATTAGAAACGATTATTATTATTATATTTTATTTATACTTAATAAAAATACAAAATAAAATTTGTTGTTTTTAATAATTTTTAATTTAAGTATAATTAAAATATAATAATTAAAACACAACTTGGAGACGAAAACCCAACAAAATGTACGATTATTATGATCATTGAACATTGATCAGTGTGCCTGTGCTTTGCTTTGGTTGGGCAAGTATCATGCAATGAGGTCGGTCATGGTGAAGTGTACGATATTTTGCGAGCATTACAACAACAATTCCTGTACGTTGTTCAGTAGGATAGAATCTTATTTCTCAATTCTGTGCGTGAGAGTATACACAGGCGCCACTGCTTTGAAAAAAGCTCGCCCATAAGCCCTGCACTGACAATTTTTGTTGAACAGACAACAGAGTATAGAACATTTTAATTTGTTGGACTTAAAGCATTTTATTTATAGCATGGCACGACGAAAGACAAGTGACCTCTGTTTGCATTTAGTACAAAAACCAGATAAACTGGCAAGCTGCAACGCATGTAAATCACGTCTTTCGTATAAAACCTCAATAACGAATTTAAAGACACATCTGATTACAAAGCATCGAACAATAACCTTGCGCTCATCGGACGAAAATTCGGAACCAGGCTGTAGTACAAACGTAATCTCTTTGTCTGAAACAAACATACAGCCACAGTCACATGAACAAGGAACAAGGCAAGTACAAAACGAAAGCAATAGTTCTTCGGTTGAGGTTGACGAAAGGGGTCTCCAACTCCAAGGTCGTCAGAAATCTCGGCCAGAAAAACTCCACCGAAGAACTCTAAGTGTAAGCAGCAAATCATTCAGGCTCTCATTCCCAAAAAAAATTACATTACCCAAAAAGAAAAATACGACAGGGCTCTAATGGGACTGTTTATTTATGATTATCAGCCCTTCTCAGTGGTGAAGGACAAAGGCTTCAAGAATTTTGTTAAAACTTGTTCTCCGAACTATCAACTACCTGACAGAAAGTATGTCTCCCATTCTCTGTTAGACAGTATGTTCGATAGCTGTCGAGAAGAAATTTTGAAAAAATTAAGATAGGTTAAAAGTGTGTCTATAACCACAGACCATTGGACTTCACTCAAGAATCAAAGCTACTTGGAAGTTACTGCGCACTTTATAGATGATGATTTCAAAATACATCACGTCGTTTTGGAGTGCGCAAAATACGAAGGGGCCCACAGTTCAACATCGATTGCAAATGCACTTAAGAAAATATTAATTGGTTGGAACATTTTGGATAAAGTTCTAATAGTTGTCACGGATAATGCTAGTAAAGCTGTAAGAACTGATTTGATACTGAAACACTATAGTTGCTTTGCTCATACTTTAAATTTATGTATCCAAAATATTCTTACTTCAAATTCTATAGACGAACACGAAGAACCACAAAGCCACCTCTGTAATAATTTTGACTCTGACGAAGAATTATTAAATGAGTTTGAAGTTGAGGGTAATACCAGTGAAGTAGGTTTTGTTAACCATATAAAAAGAAGTCCTCAAGCCAATGAAAAACTTTTACACAGCCAAATAATGCTAGGCAAAGAAAAGCAGCTGTCACTGATAAATGACGTAAAGACTCGCTGGAATTCCACATTCTTTATGGCAGAACATTTTATCATACTTAAAGAAGCAATCAAAATAACCTTTGCCAGTTTGAACGTTCCTCATATATCCATGTTCATCATTTTTGGATCCCCGGTTTAAGGACAAAGTGTTCACAAACAAAATTGCCCTGAGTACAGTTCAAAGAGATATTACCAACTGGATTACTCGAAACAATCAATCAAAAGCAGCTAATCAAGTCCCACAAGAACAACGCCAAGAAGAAGAAACCCAAGAGTTTTCTTATTGGACTGAATTTGACAACAGAGTAACTAATATGCAGCCTAAGACGAGCTCTTCAACATCAGCCATGGTAGAACTCCAACGTTACCTCGACGAAGAAACACCCGGCAGAAACTCTGACCTCTTAATATGGTGGAAAGCAAATAATCATTACTACCCCAACTTATGTGAACTTGTGAGATTGAGGTTTTGTATGGTTGCAACAAGCGTACCATGCGAACGCCTTTTTTCAAAAGCAGGAATGATTGTAACAGAACGTCGGTCGTGCTAATTTATCGCCGTCGAAATTAAATAAAATCCTTTTTCTGAATCAAAATTCGCAGGCAGAGATAATAACTATGTACTGGTATTCTTTTATAACTTTTCTGTTACATTTAGTATTATTAATTAAATTTTTTAACTTTTTCGTTTTCGTAACTTATATTCATATTATTTTTTTCATTATTAATTAATACTTCTACTGGCAAAAATTTCTATTAACGAATATCATTTTTTTTTCATGTTTCTCTTATACAACTTTTGCAATGCAATTGTGCAATTTCTTATGTAAATAAAATTTGTGTAAAATGCCTAGTACCTAGAACTACTTTAAAAGTACCTAAATAATTTTTGTAACTTTAAATAATATTATGTTTATCAATATTTGTATTAATACTAATTTTCCTTTTTAATATACTGGCAAAAGTTCTTTTAACGAATTTTCCATGTTTATCTTTATCCTCTTCTTATTTATTGAATTTTTCAAGTTTTTCGTTTTTAATCCAAATAAAACCACTCAAATGAATGCTTTATTGTGTTAAAATTTTGTTTTTAATCAATTTTTACAGGAAATTCTATAACAGCCTAATAAGGAACTCCATTTTAGGGTGAATAAAATTCAATTTTCAAAACTAAAATAGCTTTATTTTTCAACATTTTCTGCACTCTTAAGAGTGATTAAATAGCTGCTAATTAAAGCTGCTCTTTTTGTTAACTGCTTACTGCGATCGCTGCTCATTTAAAATCCCTCTTTAGCACATCTAAAAAACAAAATCGTAGCCATCCTTCAGTGGAATTTGACAGTTTATGGCTTGACAGATGGGCAACACACTATATTTTGAGGTGAAATATATATTTCGTTTCAAATGTCAACATTTAGCCTTCAAATCGTTTGTTTTAAAAAAATCGAATTTTCATAGGAAAAAATCAGATTTTTAGAGGGATTTTAATCCAACAAAATCGTAGCCATCCTTCAATGGAATTTGACAGTTTATGGCTTGATAGATGAACAACAAACTATATTTTGACGTCTAATATATATTTCGTTTCAAATGCTACCCTAGAGCCTTCAAATCGCTTGTTTAAAAAGAAAAATCGAATTTTCATAGGAAAAAATCTGATTTTTTAGAGGGTTTTTAATCCATTTGACAGTTTATGACTTAACAGATGGGCAACAAACTATATTTTGACGTCAAATATATATTTCTTTTCAAATGTCAACATTAAGCCTTCAAATCGCTTTTTTAAAAAAAATCGAATTCTCATTGGAAAAAATCTGATTTTTCAGAGGGTTTTTAATCCATCAACATCGTAGCCATCCTTTAATCGAATTTGACAGTTTATAGCTTGACAGATGGACAGCAAACTATATTTTGACGCCTAATATATATTATTTCGTTTCAAATGTCACCCTAAAGCCTTCAAATCGCTTGTTTAAAAAAAATCGAATTTTCATTGGAAAAAATCTGATTTTTCAGAGGGTTTTTAATCCATCAAAATCGTAGCCATCCTTCATTGGAATTTGACAGTTTATGGCTTGACAGAAACAAACTATATTTTGACGTCAAATATATATTTCGTTTCAAATCTCAACTTTAAGACTTCATACCGCTTGTTTAAAAAAAAAATCGAATTTTCATAGGAAAAAATTTGATTTTTTAGAGGGTTTTTAATCCATCAAAATCGGAGCCATCCTTTAATCGAATTTGACAGTTTATGGCTTGACAGATGGACAGCAAACTATATTTTGACGCCTAATATATATTATTTCGTTTCAAATGTCACCCTAAAGCCTTCAAATCGCTTGTTTAAAAAAAATTGAATTTATTAAAATCGTAGCCATCCTTCAATGGAATTTGACAGTTTATGGCTTGACAGATGGGCAACGAACTATTTTTTGACGTCAAATATATATTTCGTTTCAAATGTCAACATTAAGCCTTCAAATCGCTTGTTTAAAAAAAATCGAATTTTCATAGGAAAAAATCTGATTTTTTAGAGGGTTTTTAATCCATCAAAATCGGAGCCATCCTTTAATCGAATTTGACAGTTTATGGCTTGACAGATGGACAGCAAACTATATTTTGACGCCTAATATATATTTATTTCGTTTCAAATGTCACCCTAAAGCCTTCAAATCGCTTGTTTAAAAAAAATTGAATTTATCAAAATCGGAGCCATCCTTTAATGGAATTTGACAGTTTATGGCTATATTTTAACGTCTAATATATATTTTGTTCCAAATATCACCCAAAAGCCTTCAAGTCGCTTGTTTAAAAAAAAAATCAAATTTTCATAAAAAAAATATGATTTTTCAGAGGGGTTTTAATTCATCAAAATCGTAGCCATCCTTCAATGGAATTTGACAATTTAGGGCTCGACAGATGGGCAGTAAACTATACTTTGACGTCTTATATATATTTCGTTTCAAATGTCACCCTAAATTCTTCAAAACGCTTCTTTTTTTTGCTACCGATATTTTTTTCTTAATTTTATTTGTCACCAAAATAAGATTTTAACCTACTCACAAAATATATTTTTTCTACAGCGTTTTATAAATTAACTGATCGCTATTAGCTCCATTTTGCGTTCTGCATCTACTCAGCTAAATGTCATGGTCAAAAAAGCATCGAGCATGCATTATTATGATTTATGAAGAAAATCATTCATCACTAGAGAGCACAAGCCAAAGCGATTGCTTTTCAATTTCAATATAACTATGTAACTGCTTGCTGCTCAGTGCTCTTTAAACTGCTCAGTGGAATCTGTTTTCATTGAGCACTTGCAAGAGCAGTGAGCAGTTACATTGAAGAGCAATCGCGTCTGCCCTCTGCTCAGTGAAATAGCAGAGTGATCAATAGCAGCTATCGCAATAGCTGTCTCACCACTAATTATTTATATCTGAAAAAAAACACATTACTTAAGCCTCAACTACATAGACCTACTTTTGTGCAAAAGTACAAATGTGAGAAATTATAATGCTCGCTAAAGAAATATGCTTGCAAAAAAACATACGGAAATTGTACTGATATATAAATTAAACCACCATGCACAATTCTTCATTGTTTTTTTGTTATTCTTCATTGTTTAGAAGTTGTCTTCAGAATACATATTTATTTCTCACTTTTGTTCTTTTGTACAAAAGTAGGCCTATGTAGTTAAGCCTTAACTTGATGGATTTTACGGGATTTGAACCGAGGATGGTTGGGTTGAGAGTCGGGCACCTTAAGTATTGAGCTAGCATGGCATATGAAAAATGAGTGCCAAATTGGAACCACTTGAAACCGAAATTAGCTTCCTAAAAACTTCCTTGGGACTTCCTGATGAATTGTCGTAGAACGATAAAATTTTGTAAAACGGTAGGGCTAGAGGTGGAAGCAAATGCAAAATTTTAAAATTTGAGATTTTGCATTCAGAGGGCGTGGCATCCGCCCATTTTCGCAGAATTTATATCAATTAAATTGAGCACTTCTGTTTGTCGTAAAATGTGAAATTTGGTAGAGTGGTAGAACTTGAACTGCAAACATAGGCTAAACTTTTAGATTTGATATTTAACATTCATGGGGCGTGGTATCCGCCCATTTTCTCAGAATTGTTATAAATTATATCGATCACTTTTGATTGTTGCAGAATAATAAAATTTGGTAAACTGGTAGATCATGTGGTCAGTACAAAGGAAATATTGGAAAATTTTAAATTATCCATTTATGGGCGTGGCACCCACCCATATTCTCGGAATTGATATCAACTATGTAGAGAACTTCTGATTGTCGTAAAGTAATGAAATTTGGTAGAGCGATAGGATTTGACGTGAAGGCAAAGGGGAAATTAAAACTTTGAGATTTTACATTCAGTGGGCGTGGCAGCCACCCGTTTTCACAGAATTAATATTAGACATATTGAGATCAATCCGATTTAAAATTGTAAATTTTTTTATAAATCTTTAACAATAGTAAAAAAATGTTGCATCTGTACAAAATTGTTTATTTTGACGTTTTTGACGTCTCTGTTTCCTTAGACGGCTTTCACACAAGGAAACTGAGTTGCCAGAAACTGGCTAGTTTGTTGGTGAGAAGGGTGTGAGGGGAAATTGTTTGTCTTCCTTTTACGCCCTTCTCGCCTAGAAACTAAAATCGCCGGCAACTCAGTTTCCTTGTGTGAAAGGCGTCTTACCTTATTCGTATTTTTTCTTTAGTTGAACGACGCAAATGGGTGCCTTCCGTTCTGTACTATCGTTTGGTCCGGATTTACTTTAAACGATTTTTTTGTGTTGGCATTTGGTATTGACAATTTTTGTATTTCGATGTTATTGGTTGAGATTGAGAGGTTCAGTCAATATGTTCCTTCCAGTTTCTGATGACTTTTTTATACGCTGCCGTGCAGGTATTTAAAATCACGATTCACCACCGTTCTAAATTCATAGTCACCAGTCACCAACACGCGTTGAACGCATTGAAATAAATGTTGCAGAAGCTTACAGATTTGTTTTTCGAGGTAAGGCTCTCCCAAACCAATGCGAAACATTCGGTTCGGTGGAGAAACATCCCCAAGTCAAATTTTATTTACATGGCGATAAATGAGAGTGCCCACACCAAAGCGGCGGAGAAACATTTGCCTTTCAAACTTTCTCAATTTATGCGGGATTGGCACGGTTGACCATCGTATTTTCTTACATTCTAAGCACGAAACTTTCACAAATATTGTTGGATTTACACGGTTTGGCGGGAAATTTGTCGCGTTGAAATAAAAACGGCGATTAATCCTACGTTTATCAACCCTGCGAACCAAAACGCAGTAGTTTGCCTTGAAACACAACCACAAACAAAACGCATTCTTTAAATGTATAGGGGTATTCACGATCTGGTGCAACGAGCCTAGTAAAAGTGCGAAATTTTATTTTTTTCAAGTGGATCGTGAACGCACTTTTCTTATCTTCTTGCAACACTAAAGCAAATGTCAAAATTAGTTTGACATTTGTTATTTGTTTTTATTTCGAACATATCTGAAAATTTCAGTTTGGTTTAATTTAAATTTTGTTCATAAAAAGATGCCAAAAAAACGGAAAAAGAAAATATTACCAAATCTTAATTATCCTCCGAATTTTAAATGGAAAATAATATTAAAAGATGATGACGACGTCACATCAATACAATCAAGATAGCAAATTGGATGTATCCAATGAACATACCTTTGTATCTGTTTAACGTAATCAAGAATGAGTGAGCTGTCAAAAACACAATTTACAAATTTTACAATGTTGTATTTTTCTGTTGCAATAGGTTTCGGGTATTGCTAAAGTGCGAAACTGTTGTAAGATTGCACCTTGTATATTTTGTTGTTGTAGTGTTGTAAGATTTTACACTTTTGCACTTTTACAATGATACTAGGCCAGTTGCATCGGATCGTGAATACCCCTTATGTGTTTCTTTATTTACCAAAAACTCTCCCCTCAAAAAAAGTACTTTTGTTTCTGCTAAAAAAAATAAAACTCTTCTATCGTAAAAGGGAAGAAAGAGTGCGATATATACGATGCACAAAAATTTGTCTCATTTCGAATGTGCACAACATGACAAACGAAAACATTTATTTTATCGGCAAGCGCGAGATATAAATGGTTGTTTTTTGGTTGTTGTTTATATAAGAAACAAAGAAATTATATTTAATTATTGTCATTATAAATTTAAATAGAAACTACAAATGTTCTTATTAGTTTTTTATACTGTGTTATTACTACATTTCAGATTCATCAGGGTCAAGGAAACAAACCATTTTCGACGATCGTCGTGTATTGCAGCAAATTGTTCAATTATTGGAACGGCTCTAAAGTCTGAACAATATTTTATTTATTTTGATAAAACTAGCATTAAACTGGTGACGAAAACTATTCGTAAAATTCAATTTATCATATAAATTATTTCATATATAATTTCAAGAGGTTCAGTTTCAGAAGAAAAAACTACTTCTTTTACGTACAAGTTTCACCAGTTATACTCGTACTTCTAGATTCAAGAACTCAGTGTGTAGTAGTACGGATATAACCGGTGAAATGTACACGCATAAAAAGTACTTTTAAAAGACAAGTTTTAGTGCTTTCGCTATGGTTTAAGAAACTACTGGCGAATAAACATTAGAAGTACTTCCAGTAGTGCTTCACTGATATACATTTGAAGTACCTTTGTCAGTCCTTTAATGGAGAGGAAATTCACTTCATTTTGCATGCTAGAAAGAGATAGCTTCTTCATGTTTTCTCATGTATAGGAGGTATATAACTGAGTTTTTTCCCGAGTCCCTATCTTTTTTCAGTGGAAAAGAAGTACTTCTATTACGTACCTATTTTACCGGTTATTTATGTAGTTCTACGTTTGCTGGGAAAGTTGCAGAGATTCCAAAAGGCCTATTTCACAATGCGACGAGAAAACTAAACGTGAGGCAAGATCTCGTCGTAGTGATCAAAACAATTAAAGGGTCTCCCAAACCAATGCGAAACATTCGGTGCGGCGAGGAAACATTCACCGTTGGTGTGGGCACTCTCATTTATCACAATGTATTTTAATTTTGACTTGCGAATGTTTCTTTGCCGCACCGAATGTTTCGCATTGGTTTGGGAGAGCCTTTATGCGACAGATTTATGTGAAAAAACGAGCGTGTGAAAGAGAACCATAAAGGAGATGAACATGTTCGTCTTCATATCTGCATTACGGCCGCCTCCACAGGCCATGAACTATGGCCGGACTATGACCATGTCAAAAAAATCTCATGGAGTCCAAAAAATCCATGTCCATGCAGCAACATGTCGAAAGAAATAACGTTTTGAACAAGACATGGAGACCTGTTCAAAGCTTGACCATGAGATCACGTTTCATGTGCGTGATTTTTTTTCTGGTTTTTCTTGAATGTGTAAGTGAATTTAGTTGTAAAATATAGAAGTAGTTGTGAAAGGCTAATGAACGACAGGACATCATGCTTTGTCCAGTTAGTAAATACCCCGTTTACAAACAGAACCGAGAGCTCGAGTTGGATTAGGGTCGGATTTTCGAGCCCAGGTGTTTCGTCACGTCAGTTGAGAGCCCCATTTTAAGTTGAGTTTATATGGTGTTGAGATTGCATTTAATGCAATGGCAACAACATATTTATTTTACACCAAAACAAGTTAAATTTATTGAATTTTAGTACATAGTTCACATAGCTATCAAAACAAATAAATAATTTTACTCGCTAATGTGCAAAAACACTTTGGTGAACACATCCTCAAGACCGACTCTTCGACCCAGGTGTTTTACCAACAATTTCGACTCGACTCCGCTCCTGAAGTGGAATCGAGTCGGTTGAAGCTCATTTCAAGTCAACACAGGTATACAAAGGGGCCAAGCGAGCTTGAAGCTCGCTCGAATACCTCATGTAAACGGGGAAAAAATTCACTATTTGTCGATTGGATTGTGTTTGTGATGGTGGACATCTGTATGACCTGTGGAATCGGCCTGTTATGAAACTTCCTGTAATCTGCTTCTACGAAGATCTGCATTTTGGTGTTCCCTCTCTATTTCCCAATCTACATTAAACGACTTTTCCAATGCCGATCTTTTGTTTGTTGGTGAAGAGAGTGAAAAGTGAGGGGTAGAGACCAAATCGTTTGTACCACAAAACTCGACCGATTTTTCCAATCTGTTTATGTTCTCTTTCACCTTATTTCCAGTTTTTTGTGTGTGTTCGGTGTTAGCGTGCCGTTCGTTTGATGGTATGAGTGAATATCAATGAAAAATTAAGAGAATACAAAAATGAAGAAGAAAAGGAAAAAATCTCAATGAAAAAATCGTTATCTGTGTACATTTCACATGATTTCTGGAAAAATCTTTGTAGGAAAATCGGGCAATGTAGATCGGGACTATTCAACAAATGTAAATTTTATATAAGCGTCCCCTTTTTTTGCAGAAGTCAGACGAAGATACGTGTAAATCCACCTTTAAGCCTCTCCCAAACCAAAGCGAAAGCGGTGCAAAACATTCGCAGATGGCAGTTTTTGTTGTTATTTGAGATGCGTTTTATTCGTAATTTATTGTAAGCGTAGTCCCCTTTCACACAACGAAACTGAGTTGCCAACAATTGGGAGTTTGTAGGCGAGAAGGGCAAGAAGTAAGGTGATTGAAGAAAATCTCCCCGGTCAACGTTTGTAGAGATTTTTGTCACATTCCTTCTCACATTGTCCGTAATGTATGTTCACCTACTAGATTTTATAACGAAAAAACATAATTGTGCATACTTCTTTTTTGTCATCGCTGCTAAGGTTTGCGTCAATTTCACGTTGGTCTCGAAGCAAGCTTCAATACATCATGTAAACGGGGTAGTAATGCTGGATTTACATGTATCTTCGTCTGCATAATGCAGAAAAGTAGATCAGGGCAGATGTATACACAAAATCCGAGCGAGTGAAAGAGAACCATCAAGAAGATGAACATGTTCGCCTTCATTTTTGCACTAAGGTTAGACCGCACTAGGCGGAACTGCGATTCACAACAATTTGTATGAAATTTTATGAAGTACAGTTGCCGCTTAGTGCGATATAGCTCATACAATTTCATAGAAATAATATTTTGCCGCGTCGTGAAGTGTAGTTCCGCTGTAGTTGTGTGCGTTCTTAAGCCTAGTACGCTTCTGATGCGAAACGAAAAATCCCATACAAAAATGACATGACGAAATCATAAACGAAAAATTACATTGTGCTTTTCGTTCTGTTCTACGCTGTTCTACCAGCGAAATTGATGTTTATACCAGATTGTTTTGAAAAGTCTCCACTCTCTTTTCGCAATGAATTAATTGCCCGGGCCATTAATTGTGTGCGGAAAAATGACACTTTGATTTGTTCGTGTTTTTAATTGTTGTTTCTTTCATTACAGCACTGTTTTTATTTGATTTTTTCGTTAAATTTCGATGTATTTATTTGCAGTTTATTTAAACTCTCCGTGAATATTTGTCCGCTGTGTTTTCGTAAGCATTTCTTTGTCTTTTTGGAGACCGCAGGAAAATTTCGTGTCGCGTCAGCAGCGTACTAGGCTTTACCTTTATGGCACTTTCCTATAATGCAGAAAAGGTTCTTATGTATGTTGATCTTTTCTCTCTATCTAACAAATATACATTTTGTATTTGGCATCCCTCTTTTTTGCAGAAACCAAATGCAGATACATGTAAGTCCCCTTTCATACAGGGAAACCAGTTGCTGGAGATTTTTTTTGACGTTTTCCTTTAATATCCTTGTACCTTTCACACAAGGAAACAAAAATTGCCGGAGACAACGCTACCCTATGAAGTTATTGATATTAGGAAAAAGTTTACTAGAAGAATTTGGGTGTCATTACAATACAGTCAAACTTCTTTATAACGAACTTCCTTATAACGTAATTCTCTCTATACCGAATTTCAATTTGTTCCCCTTCCCGTTAAAAAATATCCCATACGAATTATGTTCTTTATAACGAAATTCTCTTTATAAGGAACTAATTTTTGGGCCCGAAAGCAAAGTTGTTTTTTTATAACGAAATGTCAATTTTCAAATTTGAAACAAAGTTTACCACGATTGATGTTTCTTATTTTAAAAGGGAACTCCCCGTTTTGGGTAGAATTTTCTTAGAGTGAATGTATGTATGTATGTATGTAATGTATGGGTGCATGAAAAAGTGTACATGTGTAGTATGAATGTTACGGTTATCAACAGGGGCCTATTTCAGCGCTACTACATCAGTTACATCATACAACTACTTTCTACAACTACACCAGCTACATTTTTCTGTTTCACATATCCCGCTGGAAGTGTTGTATGATGTAGCTGGATGATGTAGACCTAGACCCCGACTACACCAATCTTTTTTTCGGATGTTTTGTCTTTCGTCTTTAATGGTGGATTTACATGTATCTGCATTTGGTTTCTGCACAAAAAAAGGGATGCCAAATACAAAATGTATATTTGTTAGATAGAGAGAAAAGATCAAAATGCAGAAGAACTTTGTTTCTGCATGATAGAAAAGTGCCATAATGCTGAAATCAAGAAGATCATTTTCATGTTCTTAATGGTTCCCTTTCACTCGCTCGAATTTTTTGTATGCATCTGTCCTGCTCTACTTTCTGCATTATACAGACTCAAATACATGTAAATTCACCATAAGTTAGCAAGATACGATTTGGATACAAATGATTGAATTGGATAATAGTTTTTCGTAATTGAGTATAATTTATATACGAGTATATTTGACCCTGTTTAGATTGGGAAGATTGAGTACGGACTGGTGAGTACCACCGTGTTAACATTACAAACTGTGAGGTGCCTCAAAATGCATTGAAACAACAACAACTTCCATATTGAAAGAACAACTAAGCAGACTCGTGAGTCCGGTGTTTATATTTTCTACATGCCTCACGAGACCACTTACTCCGCACGTCTCTTCCCTACAAACTGGCGTAAGTCCGTGCACAAACTTCCCAATCTAAACAGGGTCTTTGAGAATGAAGTGATTAAAAAACTTTTTGTTTTATCACAAAATAACCCCAAAATCCATGAACGTCAAAATAACGAAAGAAAATTAATAATTCAAAATAAAGGCTTAACTACATAGGCCTACTTTTTAACAAAAGAACAAAAGTGAGAAATAAATATCTATTCTGAAGATACGTGAAGTGTAGTTCCGCTGAAGTTGAGTGCGGTCTTGCCTTAAGAGTTCAAAGAAGGCAAAATATATATTTAGAACGTCTGAAGAGAAATGTCAACAACAGCTGACTTCAAATTTACATTTTACGTTGAATTGTTCGAGATAACATATCTCAGTGCAAAGTGAACGAGGCCATTTATATTGTTTTTTTTTTTTTTAGACGTGAGATATTTGAACTTTGAAGAGAAACAAATAAAAAAAAGCAAATGAAAAATGGATTTTGACATAAATATTTTCGACGAAGATTTTGAATTCAACATAAGAATTGAAAGAAGACCGAAAGTGTATTTACAACGAGTCAATTTTCACCACCTATACAAAAAATCAAAATATAAATCATACATTTTTTGAATTTCTTATGTTTAAATACAAAAAAAAATACTTACATTCGTATATTTTCTTTTAAACGCAGCAATTTTATTCTGTTACAGCAATCACAGCAAATATTTTTATTGTGAAAATGTAACAAAAAATTACAGTAAGTTGTACTACAACAATGTAGTATCAAAAGCTGTGAAACAGAATCATACTTTTTTCCAATATTTCCAGTCGATTCTCCAATGGTACATTGATGTACTACACCTGAAAAACCAATGTATGTTTGAAACAAAAATGATGTAATACAACTCTTATACTACTACATTGTAGCTGATGTAGTAGCGGAGAAATAGGCCCCAGGTCAATCGTTTGAGTTCGCATTATAAGTTAAAAAAAAAGTTCCAAAATGTCGAAGCGCAAAGTTTTTTCACTATCAGAGAAATTATCGATTATTGAAAAAGTTAAAAGGGGAGAAAAGAAAAAGGATAGTGCAGACAAATTTGGTGTATCGTTTAGTACATTGTCAACAATTTTAAAGAATGAATTCAAAATTTTAAAGTTTGCCGAAGAAAGTTCAAACAGAAGCCAAAAACAAACTAAGAAAAACAAAATAAGTTGATGTGGATAAGGAAATGTTAAAATGGGTGCAGAAAAAAAAACCCAACGATAATGATGTGAGAACTGCGTTTGATAATTTTCGAAGTTTTATTGAATCAAGAGATCTTTCTCTTAAAGATAAGTTGATTTATTTTGTATAACAATTTTTTTTACATTGATATATTTCCTAATTCAGTAAAGCATGGCATAATAGCCGTCTGCCAGGTTTCGTGTTATAATAATTTGTTCTCAATAAAAGTAAAAATAAAATACATAGTTGCTATTGTAATTTTTTTTTAAACGATATATACATACATACATACTATACTATATACATACTTCTTTCAAAATTCTTCTTTGTGTCCTATACTTTTGTGCCTTGATTGCATATTTGCAGAGAAGGTCCCAATTTGAGCCATTTAAAATATCAACCATTTCCTTTTCACTCAATAGATATTTTCCAAAGTATGAGATCCTAATTTCTTTCAGCACTGGGCATATTCCCAAAAAATGAAGGATATCCTCTCTAACGCGCAGATTACACAATGAACACAATATCGCTAAGTCTTCCCGGTGTGGCTGGAAGTTGAGAAACATGATTTCATCTCTTAATTTAAATATTGTGGATATTTGCGCAGTACTAAAGTCATGGCGAAAATAATTTTTTTCCAAAAGACAGTGATCCAGCTTCGCATATATCGATCGATGACTCGAAGTTTCCGCCTTCAGTTGGCAATCTTCCAACCAGCGTTCATCCAGACATGTAACAAGCTCGTATAACTGTTTTTTCCAGGATACAAGATTTTCAACCCTCACAAGAGATGAAACCTCAGATGATAAATATTTTCACCTTTCTAAATTGGAAGATTTTTATAATAAAATCAAAACCGTTCATGTGCAATTGAAAATTAATATGTTTTTAATTAAAAATAAAAAGATATAAATATCTTTAAAATGAGTTCTTTTTTATATATCCTTTTTTGCTTTGAAAATATAAAAGAACACTAACTTGCAGTGTTAAAAAAAAATTAATTTTTCTATATAACGAATTTTGTATAAAACTGCTTTATAATGAAGCAATTTTTTGTTACCTTGGAGGTTCGTTATAAAGAAGTTTGAATGTATTTCCAAAAAAAAAAGCGGAGCAACGCCGGGTATTTTCCGCTAGTTGTGTATAAAACTTAGTGCCTGTCCACATTGGATTTTTAATGCTAGGTGCAACCTTTGAGATAGGTAGATTTTATGTGAGTGAAAAAGAGATGGGTAGATTCCACCCAAATTGCACCGATGCACCACTTTCAAACAATATTCTCGGATTCAACATGATAGATTTTATCGCTTTTATCGCTAGAGAGATTTAATGAGATTTTCAATGTATTTTTAACTATACATTATCTACAGAGAAAATGCTCTTCCAGGCCAGTGGCACCGCCAGCGTCGTTTTGGTTTTTTGATAGTAATATAGATATTTATATACAATGGTCACGCTTCCTTAGCTACAAGAGACGGGCCATTTATGAAATAAACTGAATACAATCAGCCTTATCAGGCACAAAATTTCCTCCGGATTTTTTTCCCAGAGGTGTGGTGTTTACCTATCATATTAACGATTTTCGAAAAAGTGAAAGGTAATAGGTAAATCAATATCTCGAGGGAAAATTGATGACATTTTCCTTGAAAAAGTCGCTTTAATTAAGTCAGACGGGGGTTTTGATTTGACTTATATGAAAAAGACGAAATTCTAATGGAGAGAAATCTCCGTTAGAATTGGCGCTAAAGCTGAATAAATACTTTCACCGTTTTGATTTTAAACGTTATGCATATATATGTATCTATTTAGCTCACAATGTATGCATGTTGCTTTTCGGTTTTGAAACCTTTGCAAGTGTTATGGCTGATGTCAAAAACATTTCAAACAAAACTCCAGACGTTAAAAATAGTGGTTATCGTTTAGTTCTAATTTCTAAAAAGATACCTGTTTAAAATAAATATTTTTCTAGGATATTCGCAGATTTTCTGGATATACTCCAGATAAGGAAAAAAACAATTAATGTGAATGCAATATTAAACAAAAAAATCATGGATCACCGCCATCTGATCTAGACTACTACAATCGGGAAAAAGTTGTATACGAATCTGCTGTGATGAATTTCGTTTCTGTTTCATTGTAAATATGATAGGATGTTGATAACGTAATCTGAGTACAAGAACTACATTCATATAATATGTAGATAACTGGATTTTTTTTAATTTTGTCAAAAAAAAACTTTTTTCCAATTTGATTTTATTCATTCTTCTGTTTTGTTTATTTTTTTATATATGATTTGTTTTGATATTAAAACAACAAATTGCTCAATTTTATTTTATTTTTAAATTTGATGATTTTTAGGGTGGAAAATTTTGAAATTTGGCGATTTTTTGGCGACTTAAATTTTACTTTTGGCGATTTCAATTTTTAAAGCCTGACAACCCTGCTCCCTAGACCCGAAGCTGCGAACTGTCATAAAAAAAGTGAAATTTCCAATAATAAAAAAATTTATTGTCTGTTTTTAGAAAGCAATAAACAAAGATATTTAATTACTTGCAAATAATTTTACCCTTTTTTTATGCGGATTCGCTTTTTTTTTAGCAACCAAACAAAACAACACGAGCAAACCAGACATTTAATTTTTGAGGTTAAATTCGGGCGAATTATTTGTTCGCAGCTGTTTGGAATGCGTCTTGTATTTTTAGACTGTGAATTTTTAGTTGACAGTTCACAGCTCGCAGTTGTTGGTAACGTAGGAAATATTAAAATATGTTTTTTTTTGTAAGTTTAACTAATTTAACGCAATATTTTCTATTTAAATATAATCGATTGACTCTATGGAGTTTTTGGAAGGCACTTGGTGGAACTTTGATGTCATTTTTAAAAACAAAAATAAAAAACTTGTTAATTTTTTTTTTTTCGACGCGTTTCGTCCTATTAAGACTTCTTCAGGAAACAAATTGAAGCTTATACATAAAAAGTAAGTGAGGGAAACTCAAGCAATAACAAAAATAGTACATGAGTAACTACATTCAAGGCAAGAAAAATTTACAATTCTTAGGTTATTTAAAAATTGATTTTAAAACTAATATTTAAAAAAAAAAAACGATTAAAAGTTTTTTTTTAAATAAACAATGAAAGTTAATATATAAACTATAGTTTTATATTGAGCAGAGGGCTATTGTTGGTCAGGTCAATTTGATTGTTTAGTAAGTTGTCTCCTCGTGATTTATGTTTGATTATTTCAAAGATTTCAAACTAATCTAAGACTCGTCCAGAATTTAAATTATGTAGGAGTTCTATACTTTCTATAGAACAGAGGTGGCCTGAATTACGGAGATGTTGTGATAATCCAGAAGATGGGTGGAGATTATTTACTGCTCGTATGTGCTCGATAAATCTTTTTTCCAAATTCCTCGATGTCTTTCCGACGTAGACACCATCACAATTTTCACAATTGACTTTGTAGACACCACTCTTCTTAAGATGGTTAGTTTTTGGAAAAAATTTGTTGTTGCATAGAGCATTTTTCAGCGTTGAATCATTGAAGAAAGCGGGTTTTATATTAGCTTTTTTTAAAGGCTCAAAATCCTGTAATGAAAGGAATTTTTCTCCAATGTATGCCATGTTTCTCTTTTTCAGTTGGGAAAATTGATTGTATTGCAGCTTTTTTTGATTTATTGCGTAGTAAATCATACACAATTTTTTTGTTATAGCCAGTATTAATGGCAATTTTGATTATAGTTTTTAATTCGTTCTTGAAGTTTGATGAGCTTAAAGGTGTACGGAGAAGGCGATCAAGTAAAGCATGAAACGATGACATTTTTGTAGACCAAGGATGCGCTGAGTTTGACGGTATAATGACATCTGTGCAGGTTTTGTTTCTATATACATCGAATTCGAATGAATTATTAACTGCTGAAATACTAAGATCCAGGAAATTTAAGGATTTCCCACCAAATTCTAAGGTGAACTGTATATTTTGGTCAATTTTGTTGAGGACATCATTCATAAAACAAGACAAGCTGCGTTCTGTGCCAGTCCAAACACAAAAGATATCATCTACATAACGGGCCCAGAAGAACACGTACTTCAAAAGATGATTGTTGGAAGAAAAAAGTATCTTTTCAAAGTTATCCATAAAGATTTCAGCCCCTAATGGTGAAAAAGAAGATCCCATCGCCAATCCAGATAATTGTCTGTAAATTTTTCCATTGAAATGGAAAAAGTTTTGGTCCAAACAAGTAGAAACTAATTGATTCATTTGGAAGCATTTATGTTTGTCTTCAAAAGAAAGATCAATTGAATCAAAAATAAGATCTTTGAGGCTCTCAGTTGGAACAGATGGAAATAAATTTTTGACATCGAATGAAACTAATTTGGCATTCGGAGGTAAAACTAATTTTTTTAATTTCTTGATCAACTCCAAAGAATTTTGTATTGCATATTTAGGGGCGAAATTTAATATTTGTGGTAAGATTTGACTTAATTTTTTTCCCAATTTCTGTGAGGGAGCATTGCATGATGATGAGACAGGACGCATAGGCACACCTTCCTTGTGAAGTTTTGGCAAACCATATAAAAAAGGTATTGAAGGGTTACTATTTTTTAAATATTTCTTCTCGTACGGATCAAATATAAAATTTGCTGAATTAAGACATTTGTAAACATGTGCATTATATTTGGCTGTCGGATCACTACTTAATTCTTCAAGCTGCATATTTTGAAGACAAACATTCATTTTCTGGACGTAGTCATCTTTATCAAGGATTGAGATAGTGTTTCCTTTATCTGCCTTACAGACAATCAAATTATTGGATTTTATTTTCTTCGTTAAAGACTTTAAGGGAAATGAATAACTACTTTTCTGTTTATTTTGTTTGTTGTCAACCCTGGCTTTCGTTATTATTTTCGCACAATCCAATCTGGTTTCCATATCGTTATCAGGCAATGCAGCATCTGTGTATACAATTAGATTTGATAATTGAGCCACAGTGGGAGAAGAAACATTAGCAAAATTTAAACCCATGCAGAATAAACCGGTTTCGCCGTTAGAAAAGTCGGTAGATGTGTTGTTCACAACTCTCTCATGAAAAGACATCTCATCATTGATATTATCATTAACTAGACTAGATATACCTGTTTTGGGAGTAATGTGCCGCTTCTTCAGGCTCTCCAATTTAGATTTTTGCTTTATGTACTGCGCATGCGCTAGAGTATTTGCATTGTTAAATGCATCGCCTTGTATGGATGAAAACTCTATGGCATGAAGGCGGAACGCAAGCTCAGAATGTAAAGTTTTCAAATGCATACTAATATTATTTCTTTTCTGATAATGAGTTTTTAGTTCTTCAATAAGCCATACATATTTTGATTTATAAATAGCTTTCCTACTCACTTTGGAAATGGTTTGGCATTGTATGTTAATATAATTTGGGAAAATGTTTAACTTTTTGCATGATTAGTTGAACCAGATATGGTTACATGTAAATTTAAATTGTATAAGCAATCTTCGGTAGAACACAATTAATTTGTGGGTATCAGCATTTTTGATTGACTCTGTGGAGTTTTTGGAAGGAACTTGGTGGAACTTTGATGTCATTTTTAAAAACAAAAATAAAACACATGTTAATTTTTTTTTGAACCACAATATAATATTTAATTTTTTTTTTCGACGCGTTTCGTCCTATTAAGACATCTTCAGGAAACAAATTGAAGCTTATACATAAAAAGTAAGTGAGGGAAACTCAAGCAATAACAAAAATAGTACATAAGTAACTACAGTCAAGACAAGAAAAATTTACAATTCTTAGGTTATTTTAAAATTGATTTTAAAATTAATATTTAAACAAAAAAAAAAAAAAAATTTAAATAAACAATGAAAGTTAATATATAAACTATAGTTTTATATTGAGCAGAGGGCTATTGTTGGTCAGGTCAATTTGATTGTTTAGTAAGTTGTCTCCTCGTGATTTATGTTTGTTTGTTTCAATGATTTCAAACTTATCTAAGACTCGTTCAGAATTTAAATTATGTAGGAGTTCTATACTTTCTATAGAACAGAGGTGGCCTGAATTACGGAGATGTTGTGATAATCCAGAAGATGGGTCGAGATGATTTACTGCTCGTATGTGCTCGATTAATCTTTTTTCCAAATTCCTCGATGTCTTTCCGACGTAGACACCATCATAATTTTCACAATTGACTTTGTAGACACCACTCTTCTTAAGATGGTTAGTTTTTGGAAAAAATTTGTTGTTGCATAGAGCATATTTCAGCGTTGAATCATTGAAGAAAGCAGGTTTTATATTAGCTCTTTTTAAAGGCTCAATACGTTTTTCAGAAAATCCTGTAATGAAAGGAATTTTTCTCCAATGTATGCCATGTTTCTCTTTTTCAGTTGGGAAAATTGATTGTATTGCAGCTTTTTTTGATTTATTGCGTAGTAAATAATACACAATTTGTTTGTTATAGCCATTATTAATGGCAATTTTGATTATAGTTTTAATTCGTTCTTGAAGTTTGATGAGCTTAAAGGTGTACGGAGAAGGCGATCAAGTAAAGCATGAAACGATGACATTTTTGTAGACCAAGGATGCGCTGAGTTTGACGGTATAATGACATCTGTGCAGGTTTTTTTTCTATATACATCGAATTCGAATGAATTATTAACTGCTGAAATACTAAGATCCAGGAAATTTAAGGATTTCCCACCAAATTCTAAGGTGAACTGTATATTTTGGTCAATTTTGTTGAGGACATCATTCATAAAACAAGACAAGCTGCGTTCTGTGCCAGTCCAAACACAAAAGATATCATCTACATAACGGGCCCAGAAGAACACGTACTTCAAAAGATGATTGTTGGAAGAAAAAAGTATCTTTTCAAAGTTATCCATAAAGATTTCAGCCCCTAATGGTGAAAAAGAAGATCCCATCGCCAATCCAGATAATTGTCTGTAAATTTTTCCATTGAAATGGAAAAAGTTTTGGTCCAAACAAGTAGAAACTAATTGATTCATTTGGAAGCATTTATGTTTGTCTTCAAAAGAAAGATCAATTGAATCAAAAATAAGATCTTTGAGGCTCTCAGTTGGAACAGATGGAAATAAATTTTTGACATCGAATGAAACTAATTTGGCATTCGGAGGTAAAACTAATTTTTTTAATTTCTTGATCAACTCCAAAGAATTTTGTATTGCATATTTAGGGGCGAAATTTAATATTTGTGGTAAGATTTGACTTAATTTTTTTCCCAATTTCTGTGAGGGAGCATTGCATGATGATGAGACAGGACGCATAGGCACACCTTCCTTGTGAAGTTTTGGCAAACCATATAAAAAAGGTATTGAAGGGTTACTATTTTTTAAATATTTCTTCTCGTACGGATCAAATATAAAATTTGCTGAATTAAGACATTTGTAAACATGTGCATTATATTTGGCTGTCGGATCACTACTTAATTCTTCAAGCTGCATATTTTGAAGACAAACATTCATTTTCTGGACGTAGTCATCTTTATCAAGGATTGAGATAGTGTTTCCTTTATCTGCCTTACAGACAATCAAATTATTGGATTTTATTTTCTTCGTTAAAGACTTTAAGGGAAATGAATAACTACTTTTCTGTTTATTTTGTTTGTTGTCAACCCTGGCTTTCGTTATTATTTTCGCACAATCCAATCTGGTTTCCATATCGTTATCAGGCAATGCAGCATCTGTGTATACAATTAGATTTGATAATTGAGCCACAGTGGAAGAAGAAACATTAGCAAAATTTAAACCCATTCACAATAAACCGGTTTTGTCGTTAGAAAAGTCGGTAGATGTGTTGTTCACAACTGACAACTCTCTCATGAAAAGACATCTCATCATTGATTTTATCATTAACTAGACTAGGTATACCTTTTTTGGGAGTAATGTTTTGCTTCTTCAGGCTCTCCAATTTAGATTTTTGCTTTATGTACTGCGCATGCGCTAGAGTATTTGCATTGTTAAATGCATCGTCTTGTATGGATGAAAACTCTATGGCATTTGTTAACCAACTAAAATAAGAATAAGTTAATATTTGCTTCAGAAATAGCTTTGAAAGAATTATTCGCAGACGCAGTTCGTAGCTGGATGTACCTGCATTTGGTTTCTGCACAAAAAAAGGGATGCCAATTACAAAATGAATATTTGTTAGATAGAGAGTAAAGATCAAAATGCAGAAGAACTTCGTTTCTGCATTATAGGAAAGTGCCATAATGGAGAAATGAAGACGCACATGTTCATCTTCTTGATGGTTCTCTTTCACTCGCTTGGATATTTTGTACACATCTGTCCTGCTCTACTTTTCTGCATAATGCAGACGCAGATACATGTAAAACCACCATAACTGACTTTTTACTTTGGTTTAAACATACTTTTTAATATTTTTAATATTCATTACTATACTTTTAGCCTATTCAGCATTAATAAAACAAAAATAAGATTCAATATGAGACGAACGTTTGTTTTAGGATTCCTATTCGTCATATCAATTCAAAATATATTTACTAAAAAAGGTAGGTACAATTTGTATATTAAGGTATTCATCCAACGCGTCGGAAAAGCATCGTAAGGGCCCGGTTATAGCGATTAGGAAAACGGATCAGTACAAAAATTTCTTTTTGATAATTTTATTTGTTAAGGTGCGATTTGGAATATAAAAAGGACACAAATCAATAAACAATTCCTGAACAAATTTATTCATAAAAAAAAACTATTTGAAACAAATAGTTGTGTCTAAAACCAGCATTTTTTAATTTTCCTGATGTGATGTATGAAAATTTTTTTACTGAATAAATTATTTTGTTTATATATTTGTACCCTTTTTATATTCCAAATCTTATCTTAACAAATAAAATTATCAAATCGAAATTTTTTTACTGATGCGAATTCCTGATCGCTATAACCGGCCCCTAAACCTTGAAAAGTTAACGACGTCGCAAACGAACTGTCACAATTTGTTTCAAAAATCGTTTACAATAGGCGTGTACCATCAACTGAGCGCTCTGAGCGCTCAAGGATTTTTTAAGTGAGACAAAAAATCTCAACTGAGTACTGAGATTTTTTGCGGAGATTTCTGATCCAAAAATTTCTTGGATTCACTGCTCAATTTTTATTTCTCAATCGAAACAGCTGTTTGTTTGACAACCAAGTTATAATATTTTAAGGGTGTTCAAATAAGAAAGTGGTAAATAAATATAAAATAAAGACGGAATGTTGGTGAAAACTCAAACTTATTGAATAAGCTATAATCATTTTTATTAATTTCAATAAGATTTTTGCTTTAACAATTAAATATTTAAAGAAAAGTTGAAATTTTATTTCCGAACTTGTATGAAAGAGAGCGGGGAATGTTGTCCCACCAAATGATTCTGCTACTTTTTGCCAAAAAGTACAAGTGAGAAATAAATATCTATGCTGAAGACCCTTGTTTGCAAAAAAAAAACAGTTAAAAATTTTGTATGGTGGCTTAATAGACTAAGAGCCCAGGGCCGCCAGACATACGTTATTTTATCAAAGCTAAGATTTTTTCTGCGAACAGGTACTATGGTAGCTAAGAACAAATGGACACTAAGAATCTTCAATCCGGGTGCAATTAAGAGGTAGCGAGTGTTAAAGTTGCATACAAATGTTGCAAATTTGCGTTGTTTTATCAAAGCTGAATTTTTGATATGTCTTAGGGGATGGTGTCATTCTGTCATTAACTTTATTGGACACTTGCCAGACATCTACAGTGGGGCCTAACGTGAGCCAGACACTTAAAATATGTCAAACTAATTGTGCCATTTACGTTGTAGTTTTAAAGCTAATATTTATATGTTTTATGTTTAAAAATAATTCCCAAACAGCTTTACATCTGCAGTGTGGTGTATTCATCAGCCAGACATTTAAAAACAGCTTAAATAAGCGAAAAAATCACGTTTTAGTAACAAAGAATTATTATTTTGACAGTTTTAAGGTGATGAAAGGCTCCGATGTAGGTGGCTATCTTATTAGAAAATATTGTAAAATATTTGCCCACAGAAAACATAAAATCTTGATTTGATTCTGTTATGAAAATGGTACGATTAGTTTGACAGATTTTAAGTGTCTGGCTCACGTTAGGTCCCACTGTAGATGTCTGGAAAGTGTCAAATAAATTAAATGACACCATCCCCTAAGACATATCAAAAATTCAGCTTTGATAAAATAACGCAATGTTGCAACATTTGTATGCAACTTTAACACTCGCTACCTCTTTGTTGCACACGGATTGAAGATTCTTAGTATCCATTTGTTCTTAGCTACCATAGTATCTGTGCGCAGAAAAAATCTTAGCTTTGATAAAATGACGTATGTATGGCGGCCCTGGGCTCTTAGTCTATTAAGCCACCATACAAAATTTTTAACTGTTTTCTTGCAAGCAAAGGTCTTCAGCATAGATATTTATTTCTCACTTGTACTTTTTGGCAAAAAGTAGGTCTATGTAGTTAGGCCTTAATGGGCGTCCATGAAAAGTGAGTCGGAAACTTTAGGATTTTACGACGTTCGTTGGACAGCTTACCACATTGCATGAATACCCTTATAGTCTAAGAAAGATAGGATCGGACCAGGGACAAATTAAGTCATGAAATTTTATTTCCGGTATCGACGCAGAATTTTATCCTCAACAACATGTCCAAAGTCCCCCCAAAATCCCCGCATTGGCTTTTTGTATAGGCGCATTTTAAGAGGTGGAGAGGGGAGGAAGGCGGGAGTTTGTCAAGCTGAAAAATTTGTTGTAATACAATCTAATCATATGACACATGTTTTTAGGGTGATTTTCAAAGCTGATTCTAAAGAGACCAAAACTGGTCCTGTGGAAAGTTAATGTCATTTTTATGGAATGATCACTTTTTTTAAAGTACAACAAGTATTAATTTACCCAAAACCATTTTAAAATAATGGGATTTTAATGAAATTTGGTATAAATGTTTTATAAGAATAAAAAGAGTCCCGAGAAATATCTGTGGTGAAAAGGTGTTTTTTTTGAGGGCAAGATGTTAGTGCGCCATGGTTACCATAACATCTATAAATAAGTTTTGACACTGATGAAATTTGCTAAAAATAATAAATGTCCATTAAAATACCCAACTAACAAACTCTGCAAAGCTAAACTCTTGAAATTTGAAAAAAAAACTCCCATAAGACTCTGTTTTATCCCATATCTATATTTAAGAATTAACATCTGGTTAAGAAATTAAATTGGTCTCATGACCTCTTTATTTTAAGAGTTGAACACTTTTGCAGCAGAAAAATACTAAAATCTTATATCTAAACCAATTTTTCCTCTTGGAATAAGATTATATAAACTTGTAGTCTTATAAGAATCCTTTGGTGAAAATTCAACTCTAAACGTAGTTTTGAAGTCTTTCTAATCTCATAGAAACACATATTTAAGAGTTTTAATCATGTTATACTTCCATAAAAACTCTTATGAGATCTAAGTTCAATACCTCCTATTCTTGGTATACTATCTGGATTTCAAATAACAAAAGTTTTGCAATAGGATGCTAATCATATATATTATTTCTGTTGTCAAACTCCTTTTTTCTCATTTATAAAATAGTTAAATCCACTAAAATAGGTATCACTGAATAGGAATGTACACATACTCATGACATTACACAAAAACTTTATTCTATTTTACAATATTTTCTATAAATTTCTATTTGAAAATTAAAAGCCTTATTGAATGTGCGAAATTTTCGCACGGGTCTTCTGGTAAGACCTTAATGTTTAAAATCATGTTAGATGACTTTTTCTTAATTATGGTCCAAAATTACTTTTTTTTATTGCAAAAAACATATTTTTTGAACGTGTTTACGTACTTTAAGAATAAGAAAAAATAATGATTAACTATAATTTAAGTAATTCGAAGAAACTAAGTTACAGCAAACCTCAAAAAACCTTTTGGTTTAAGAGGAATTTATTCAAAATGGTTCGTTCAAGTGGGCGGATCTCAAAAATTGAATGTTCAATATAATAATCAATAGTTTGTTTACAATTTTTTATTTTATTTTTTTTGTAAAAATTGGCATTCGTATAAAAAGTGGCGTAGAAGTCGGCGGATAATAACATAACAATTAATATAATTAAATTCTCATATAGATGTTAATAGAAGAGGTAGTGTCTCATCAGCAGCAGCCATATTTAAATATACAAACAGAGTTTTCTGAATGTTTTGAGGGTTACCATAATTTAAAAAATTATAATTTCAAAACTGATCAAAAATCAATTTTTCAAGGCGCAAAATAGAAATCTATTTTTCAAACATCAAAATAGCATTTCCATTTCTCAACTAAATGAGAATTTACGCAATAGATGGATACGATGTCAATAGAAATTTACATTTTAGATTAGAAATGACTTTCAAATAAATTTTTTCACATTCCCGGTTTCATATTAAATTCCACTTTAATTTAAAAAAATAAAATTTGAAATCAAATTCATCGCGATAACCAATGGCTCATTGCCTCAATTTGAATTTTATTTTGTTCCAAAATATTTACATGGTAACCCTTCGCCTTGTTAAAATTATAAATTAAATAATTTAAATATGTATTATTTTGAAGGCGCTTCGTTTTTTTTCGAGTTAAAATGTTCAATTTAGTAGATAACATTTCAACCGCATATATTTTTTGGTTCCCATACCTGTGAAAAACAATATAATATATCGCCTTGATGATTATAATTAATGGACTTACGAAATAAATACAACACAAGCCCATTATTTTTTTCACATAATACATTATGTATACACACAAAAACTAAAAAGCATTTTGTTTCTTCTTTTTAAAAATGCTTCATGAGAAAGACGAGATAAGAGCACCTCCCACTGGAAGAGACGCATTCTCAAAGCAAGATTTAGCCGCGCTTTACAAGATTTTTTCGAGAGGCAATCGATAGTACAAATGTCATCTCATAAGAAGAATGCAACTCGGATAATTAGATCACAAGTATTGTAAAGAAACATATGTTATTGTTATGAGTAGGCAAGAGCCTTCCATAACTAGGCCTTTTAACGCTTCTAACTGTCTTATAGAAATCTAGAAGCATTCCTTAAGATTACTTTTAGATCCCTTAAATAAGTCTAGTTTAGCTCTTGGAGCATCTTATAAGAGGCAAAATGTTACTTGGGTAACTTGATCCAAAGAGTTTTTTTAAAGAGTTTATGTTTGACCTGCACTATACAGAGGATACTGTTAGCTCTTGTGAAAAATTGTATTTTCGTGTAATCGAGATAGTACATATGATATATGATACATGATTTAAAGGTTTTTTTAAACTCTTTTTAAAGAGTTTATGTTTGACCTGCACTATACAGAGGATACTGTTAGCTCTTGTGAAAAATTGTATTTTCGTGTTATCGAGATAGTACATATGATATATGATACATGATTTAAAGGTTTTTTTAACGCCGAATCTAATAAAAGAAAAACCAATATGATACAAGCACCCTAAAAAAGTTAGATTAATTTTGAAACAGAAAGTACTGTTTTTTTCCGTTAAGCAGGTCAAACATTACACCCCAAAAAAACACACTTGGACCTTAGATATTTGTACGGACTCTTTTGATCCTTGGGTGCCAATATAAATTTAATATTTTTAGCAAAGTTCATAAGTATCAGAATTTGTTCATGGATGTTATGGTAATAATCACTCAATTGCATCTCTCCGTCAAAAAAACTCCCTTTAACCAAAGATATTTTTGGGGACTCTTTTGATTCTTGGTAAGCATGCCAAATGAAACATTTGTACTAAATTTCATTAATATCCCATTATTTTAAAGTGGTTTTGGGTAATTGTTACGGTAAAATTTACCGCAACAAAAATCAGCCTTCAGCTTTATCCTCTTTCCCAAAAATAAAAAGAAAAACTAATATTTTTATTTTTGTTGTGGCTGTATAATTCTGGTTGGGTTGAGGGCAACTGTAGTTCCATCAACTATCGGTGTACTCACCAGATTCATGCAAAAGCAACAATAACAGGATACCAACTATTGACATCTAAAACTAATAAGGCGAGCCAGCGGATAAGCTGAGACCTTGGATACCACCACCGGTGCAGATAGCCAGAAGAGGGCTCTGAAAAACTGTATAAAGAAAGGCATACAAACAACATAATACATAAACATTTTGAAAAGTCATATTTTATTTTAATTTAATTCTAATTTTTCAAGAAGATACTTAAATATCTCAATATAACAAAGCTTTTTTATAACTTTTTACTTAACGAAAGTCTTTAACCTCGAAAATATTCATAAGGCAATTTCAAAAAAAAAGTATTTAACAGGGGGGAATCTATTGGCAACAGTAACTTCCTTCTATGTTAATTTGCGAAACAGAAAGTTACATTCCTTTTGACAATTATTTTTCTTTTAATACTAGTAATGGTTAAAATGTGGCCCTTTGAAGAATTATTCTTCTCCGAAAAAGTAGTGAAATTATAAGAAGTAATTAGAACGTGTCCATTCAGCTGTGAGAGCTGAAGTATAGCCCTTACCAGGTGTACTCAGCTCAGAGAGAAATGAATGAAAGAGATAAGCACAGCTGCGATTCAATAATGGCAACCCATTCTAGCCAATGGGCATAATGGATTCCTTAGACCATGACCGATGAGCACTGTGACTGAATTAGTCTATGGTGACGGAATGAGGGGAAAAACACAGCTGAATGTGAAGCTAGAAGTTTCTGACAAAAAGAGAAAAGACACTTCTTGGTAAGCATTGAACGGAGTAAGATCTACTTTAGAAGAGAAAACAATTTTTCAAAGCCGAACTTGTGATTTATATAATTTGAAAGAGTTGAATTTGAAAAGTTAGTCTTATAAGTTATTAAAAGTTGTTTTTTTTGCGTATTTTGTTTTAATCAAAAGGAAAGAAACATGCAGAATTTTAGCAGCGGAGAGCAGCTGAGATTTTTGCATTTGGAGAATCAAAGTGTCAGGAAGGGACAATAAGAAAAAAAGCTAATGCCGGATTTACACGAATGGCAAAGTTGCCAATATTTCTGCCGAAAAAATGAGTAAATAATGGCAGAAATACTTTATTTATGACATGCATTTACACGAGTTCAGATAATGGCAGATTTCAAAATACTGGCAACATGCCATAAAAGAATGAGCAAGTTCATTCTTATCTAGAATGGCATAATTTCGGAAAATGGCGTCAGTAAAGTGTTTACACATAGCCATATTAATGGCAGCATTTTACGCAAAATTATCTCTGCCATTTTATTTTGGAAAAATATTGCCAGTATTTATAGCGTTCACACGGTGAAAAGAAAAATGGCTATAATTTGACAGATATAATGGCATTTTGCCATTCGTGTAAATGCAGCATAAGTATTGTGTTTGAGTGCTTTTCGTAAATTTAAGAATAGTTAAATTAATTGTTTGATTGATTGTTTCCGGCAGAATTTCCTTTGTGTTTTATACCGTAAATTACGGAATCGATACTTTGTTCTTTCAAACCGATATATGTATCGGCACTTTGGCCTTACGGCTATTTTTGGTGGTGAAGACCGTTAAGCTGGCCTTTGTTCTTAATTCAATAATCCTGTCCTTAATACTTTTTAATTATACATCGTTTTTCAAAAAATTTTGGGTTTTACACCTATAACTAGAAAGGTTTCCCAAATAAAAAGAATTTCAAGTAAAAATTTTGCTAAAGCATTTTATTTCGTTCTGAACAAATTCTTATTTCAGCTTATTAACTTGGTTTGCGAATTTCACCTAAAAATTTCCTGGCGCACATTTTTTAGAAAGTACGCCCATGTGCCTACTTCCGTAACTTTATTTCATTTATCAAATTTCATTCGATTAATCCAATCGAAGTATTTTTTTTATTTCCTACTTTTATCATAAAGTGTGAACTGACCCCCAGCTGAGCAGACGGAAGTTGGTAACATTTAAAGTGCTGCAGTATTGCATACTTAGAAGAAAAAATAGAGGAAGAGGTATTTGCCTAGAAGAAGAAATAGAGGAACTGCCCTTGTTGGAAAAAAGTGAAGCAGTTTTTAAAATGGAGTGAGGTCTCACAAACATAAATGCATTACAGCAGGGACGGAGTGCTCTTTGAAGGCAACTCACTAGGGCGCCATCAGAGTAGTCATTTTTGTTATTTCCCGAAGTTGTTTTAGTGGAATGTTCTAAAAAAAGAAGGAGTACGTGCGTGAAGCAATTTGTCAATCTGAAATGTCAAATCACTAGTGTGATTTAAAAAAAAAAATATAATAAAAAAGTGTTACAAATTAAGACGCATATATATAAAAATAAAACTTTGAAAAGACAAACCTTTTCAAGTGAATAGAATAGACATTGTAGTTATTTAACAATCAACAAAAAAACAGTAAGTGCGGTAAGAGCATTTCATCTTACAAGTGAGTTTTACTATATTTTTCTCAAAGCAAGTGCTGTTAACTGTTTGTATTTATGTAGATAAATTAACTATCGAAGAACATTTTATATAGATAGACACCTTACTGAACAGACAAATTAACATTGAACATGAACTAAGAAGTAAGCGACGGAACTAATAGATATTTTATTACATAACTTAAAACGTAAAAAATCGATTTAATAACAAAAAATAATTTTCTCATAAGAAGGACGCTTAACAGATAGTTGCGCCTTTCAACCTCCAATATAATCTCATGCACACCTGTTAACAAGAATTTCAGTTTGACATTTCTGGTTCTTAATTTCTAACAAAAAAATTATGTGCACATTTTCAACTAAATTATAATATTCTTGACTTAATTTAAAGTGTAACCCATTCTAAATATATTGTTTAATAGTTCATCAATCTGAAGACAAAAACTTTACAGCACTTTTTTGAGAAAAATATAATAAAATTCACCTGTGAAAAGAAAAGCTTTTATCCACCTTGTTTTGTTGAATATTGTTTTGAAGAATATTATAATTTAGTTGAAAATGTGCTCATAATTTTTTTGTTAGAATTTAAGAATCAGAAATGTCAAACTGAAATTCTCGTTAACAGGTGTGCATGAGATTATATTGGAGGTTGAAAGGCGCACCTATCTGTTAAGCGCCCTTCTTATGAGAAAATTATTTTTTGTTATTAAATCGATTTTTTACGTTTTGAGTTAGTAATAAAATATCTATTTGTTCCGTCGCCAACTTATAAGTTCATATTTCAATGTTAATTTGTCTGTTCAGTAAGGTGTCTATCAGTTCATATTTGGTTGTTCATGGTTCATGTTTAAATAATATGTTCTTCGACAGTTAATTAATCTACATAAATAATACAAACTGTTAACAGTACTTGCTTTGAGAAAAATATAATAAAATTCACTTGTGAGAGGAAATGCTCTTACCGCACTTACTGTTTTTTTGTTGATTGCTAAATAACTACAATGTCTATTTTTTTTTTTATTTATATGTATCTTAATTTGTAACACTTTTTTATTGTTCTTTTTTAAGATCACACTAGCGATTTGACATTTCAGATTGACAAATTGCTTCACGCAAGTACTCTTTATTTTTTTTAGAACATTCCACTAAAACAACTTCGGAAAATAACAAAAATGACTATTCTGATGGCGCCCTAGTAAGTTGCCTTCAAAGAGCACTCCGTCCCTGCTGTAATGCATTTGTGTTTGTGAGACCTCACACCATTTTAAAAACTGCTTCACTTTTTTCCAAAAAGGGCAGTTCCTCTATTTCTTCTTCTAAGATTACAACAAATTTTTCAGCTTGACAAACTCCCGCCTCCCTCCCCTCTCCACCTCTTAAAATGCGTCTACACAAAAAGTCAATTCAGGGATTTTGGAGGACTTTTGATATGTTGTTGAGGATGAAATTCTGCGTTGATACCAGCAATAAAATTTTATGAATTAATTCGTCCCCGGTTGCCCATATTAAATTTCCTATCTTTCCTAGACTATTATTATGTTTAGCACAATATATATATATTTTTTTTTAATAATTGCATATACATAGGTACATTTGGATTAGATCTTCGTACTTGCAGCTCTATTGAGATTTATAACGAAACCGATTTTAAGAAAATCCAACATTGTGTTAAAATTGACGGACATGTACAACTTATGAATTTTCAAATTACCAACAAAACTGGCATTTCAACAAATATTGAAGAGATCTCTGATTATCTATTAGTCTACCGAATAGAAGGAATAGAAAGTCTGGAGGACATTTTTCCTAATCTAACAATTGTTCGTGGTAATGATTTATTATTTGGCCGATATTCACTTGTCGTATATGAAAATAGAGAGATTCGTAATATAGGACTTAGATCTCTACTAAAAATACAGAATGGTCATATTAAAATTGAATCTAATCCAGTTCTATGTTATACAAACACAGTTAATTGGGTGTACATTGTTGAAGATCATTCCATACAGCACTTCTTATTAAAGGTAAGATTACTTTTTTTAATAATTTATATATATTTTAATAACGTTGTTCCCACAATTAATTAACACATTTTTTTCACAAAAACACTAACAGCTAATTTCTTCACAGAGTACTAACGCTAGTAACGGTACAAGTCCTAAAAATAGTACTCAAATCGGTACCAACTGTCAATTTGGTACTGAGTATCAGTTAGAACTCGGTACTAGCTAGCTCCCCAAAATCAGCTAGTACCTGGTTATTATACCAGTTATTAATACTCAAATTGGTACGAAGTGATTTCTTCACAGAATTACTAGTCCCTAATTCTGTCAAATTGGTACCGAGTACCAGTTAGGACCCGGTATAATTAGTACTTCGAAACCGACAGTCTACTTCGTTATTACCTGAACCAAAGCTAGTTTTTTGATTCGTTTCAATAGATTTTGTTAATTTTGTCCGATTCAGATAATTTTTTTGTTTTCTTGTAAAAAAGCGCATTTTTTAAAACCTAAACATACTATGGACGATAAAAACGTTTTTCCATTTTCCGGTCGGGGGTGTGACTCACGTCTATAATTTAACGTTTGTCATAACTCATAATCATATGCAATTCGCCAGTAATCCATCACCTAGAAACCTATCGCTTTCAAACAAAAAATAGATAGCAAAAGCGCTTTTAATCGGCCTTCAGAGCTTCAATGGCCGAGGTCAAATAATTATGCATATGGGTTTGTGATATGTGACGCATTGATGTGAATGTATTGGAACATTTGATGCAATTTTATTATTATTATTATTTTATTTCAGCAAATAATTTACAAACTTTGATAGGTAAATAATTTCAGAATATAAATTCTCTCAGAGTATTTCGAAACTGATTCGAAGTTATTTCCGGGGGAGATTCAATACGGGGGAGATTGACGATAGGAGAATTCGACTCCCGGGAAAAATGAAAATCCGGGGGAGAACAATCTCCCCCGGAATTGCCGATAAGGCTGACTAAGTTTTTGTTAGGACCGAGTACTAGAGCTAGTACCTGGTCTAGCTAGACTGGGTACTAGGCTGGCTTAGTACTTTTGTGAAGTAATTGGCCGTAAGTATCATTTTTCCTTTTTACTTGCGAAAATCGACCTCAAGATAGTAGGTATTTTTCCCTAACATTACGATGACAGAGAACGCGAAAAAAGTGGGTCCCGCAATTCTGTCTGTCTATACTGTAATTTTCAAATTAATTTCAACCAAAATTGTACAAGAGGTCCTTCATAATTAAAAAAAAAAATACATTTACAAATTATCGAAAAAAATAATTTTTGTATTTAAAAAAAAAAAATATTGAAATTTTTTGTTTGAAAATTCAAAATCTTCAAAACGGGTTACTAAATATTTTCTTAGTTTTGTGTGAAATTATATTTTATTAAATACTAAAAGAAGATTATATTTTTTAAAATGTGCAAAAAATTTTGTATACAAAAATTAATTTCTAAGAAAAGCGCTCATAAATTCATATTTATCAAACAAATAAGATGGGTTGGGTACGATTTGCCGATTTTTAAAATGTCTATTTAAAAAAATAGACTGTCATAAGTCGACTTTCGAAAAGTCGATTGGTAAAAATACCGATTTATCAAAATGTCAACTGTTATAAAGTCGATTTTTAAAATATCGACTCGTAGAATGTTGACAGTGGTATTCAATTTGCCATCACTGTCGATCAACAAACCACTCTTAGATAAATGTTAATGTTTACATTAACAGTTTTATTTTAATCACATCAACCTGAAACCTTTAGTACACATTGGCATTAACGGATAAGGATCCTGTTAATATAATCACACCAAGAACATAAATGCTAAAAAAGTATGCTAGTTCTTCTTTATACAAAAACATTTTCGCAACAAATCAGCCGTCAAAAGTAGTGAGATCTAAGATTACGCCAAGTTCTAAGTTTATTAATGCTAAATATCAAATACTTTAAGTAGAGTAATATGGAAGAACTTCAAAATTATCAGAGAAATCTGTTAATGATTACTGATTTAAATTGAGTTGGTTTACTAGTCAAGTTCTTATTTCAAATTTGAGAAATGAGGTCATAAAAGAAAACTTGCCATTCTACGACAATCAGAAGTTCCTTACAAAGTTGATATCAATTCTGTGCAAACGGGCGGGTGTCACGCTCCTGAATAGATAATTTAAAATTTTCCAATATCTCCTTTAAATTGATCACATGATCTACCAGTTTACGAAATTTTATTATTCTGCTACAATCCGAAGTGATCCATATAATTAATAGCAATTCTAAGAAAATGGATGTATGCCACACCTCCTGAATTTTTGAATATCACATTTTAAAATTTAGCCTCTATTTGCAGTTCAATTCTTACCGCTCTACCAAATCTCATCATTCTACGACAAACAGAAGTGCTCCATATAATTGATATTAATTCTGCAAAAATGGGCGAATGTCACGCCCTCTGAATGCAAAATCTCAAATTTAAAATTTTGCATTTAATTGCACTTCTAGCACTACCGTTCTATCAAATTTCATGATTCTACGACAATCAGAAGTGCTCCTCATAATTGATATCAATTTTATTCAAATGGGTGGGTGCCACGCCCCTGAATGTAAAATCTCAAATTTTAAAATGTTGCCTTTGCCTTTACTTTAAGCCCTACCGCTGTACATAATTTTATCATTCCACGATAATCAGAAGTGCTCCAAATAATTTATATAAATTTTACGAAATATATTTTCTTAAAAAAAACTTAACATTTTTGTTTACAGAAAAAAAGTACAGAAACTTGCTCTCGTAGCTAACAACTTTAACGCAGCTGGAAATTGGCAATGTATGTTTTTGGTTCAATAATATAATAATGTTGTAGAAAATAAAATGTTAAGTGGTAAAAAAATAAGAAGTGAAAATGTAAATTATTGTATAATTTAAAATAAATTTGTTTTTTTTTTTTTTAATAGCAAAAAAACAAAAAAACATTTAAAACAGATCGAGCCGAAAAAAAGGACGCCATGTAATTTGTTTGAATAAATTTGCTATACATTTATAAATTTTATATATGAAATTTAGTATGCTTACTTTTAGTATCTATTAAAATGCAATTTTACACAAAATTTAAAAAAAAATCAATAACTCGTTTTCAAGAAATTGAATTTTCAAAAATATTTTATAATATAATATTTTTGTTTATAAATTCAAAAAATATTTTTTTGATAATTTTCATATGCAAAATTGTTTTAAGTAACATAGTCCTCCTGGGGGTCAATTCTGTTTTTTTGAAAAAGTGAATCGAAAAATTCGTTTTCACATTCGCTTTCATCCCTTGCTTTCACTTTTTCGATTCACTTGATGCAAAAAAGCGATTCTCGTTCAGTAAATGAAAACTTGGTGGTGAATTCATTATCATTCGCTGTGGTGAATAATTTTGTTGTGTCTCTGGTTAATTTTCGTTTGCTATTGTGAATGTTGAATGTCGAAAATAAACTAAAAAAAAAACATTTTTCCATCGTTGTTAATTGTTTCAATTTGTTTAGTGTTTTTGCATTTAATTTATACAAATTAATTAATTACAATATTGTGGTGAATATGCCCATTTGTACACACAACCCTTGTATATAAAAACTATAGTACTATTATGGAATCGATTTTTCTGTTACTGGGAGTGTTCTCGTGAGGGCGCAAACATCGTGCCACGTTGGTTTGGAGAGATGTGAATGAGGATAGGAAGAGGAATAAAAGCTGGTAGTAAGAAGGAGAGGAGTATATTTTGTTGATTCTGACAGTTGCTGACAACAATTACCTGGTGTGAGTGAGATAGTTTTTCGTCATGGCAACGAAGGGAATTATTCGCACAAAATGAAAAAAATGTTCTCGTTGTCATGGTGCATTGTACAACAGTATCGTTTTTTGTTTGAATTTGAATTAGCAAACAGATTTTTTTGTTGTTTTCTATCAAAGTCTATGATAGTACACAATATACATACATATGTCTATAGATAGGTTAATTATGATTTGATTTGCTTCGAATTTGTTGAAAATTTTCAATTTCAGCTGAAAATCATATTATCAAGACTACACCGTTGCTAATTTTCACAATTCCTAGGCAAACATAGTCTTACAACGATGCTATATTTCTTTATGAGGCTTTTAAGAACAAACATTTTTTTCGAAAAAAAAAAAAAATCAAGAAACATTTTTTTGAGGTTTATTTTTTTGGAAAAAAAAAAACTAGAAAAAAAAACACTTTAAAAGTAATTTTTGTACAGGTAAATTTATCAAAAGTTTGCTTACTTTAAATGTAAAGAAATTTTGATAAAATTTAAAAAAGAATAACCTTTTACCTTAAAAAAAACTTTTTAAGGTAAACAAAACTCGAAAATATTAAAAAAAAAAAACAATTTAAATAAAAATTTTGGGAAAATTTAAAAAAATAAATATTTTTTTACCTTTAAAGAATACCTACTTAAGATAAAAATTAAAAAAAAACTATTTTACCTAAAAAAAATATTTTTAAGAGTAGAGAAATTTAAAAAATAATTTAATAAATAAAAATGGATAAAATTAAAAAAAAGTATTTAATTGCAAAAAATTAAATCTTTTTACTTTTAAAAAATACTTAAGATAAAACAAATTGAAAACAAATTAAAAAAATCTATTTTACCTTTAAAAAAAAGTATTTTTAAGGGTAGAGACATTTTGGCGAAATTTAAAAAATAAATATCTTTTTATCTTTAAAAGAAAATAAGATAAGACCAATTGAAAAAATTAAAAAAAAAATATTTTATCTATATGTTTTTAAAAGAGAAATTTTAGTAAATTTTAAAAAATAAATATCTTTTGTCTATTTAAGATAAGCACTTTGTTAATTTTTTAGTAAATTTTAATTTTACTTCTTAACGTTGTTTATTTTTTAACTTTGTTAAATTTTTACTTAACAAAATTCAAATTTCGTTTATGAAAATTGCATTAAGTAATTTTAATAAATTCGCTTTCAAACTAAAGAAATTTTAATTTACGAAGTATTTTTTTTAATTCACGTAAAAAAATTCAATTTAGCTCACCTAGTTTAAGAATGCTTATTCAAATTTTCAAAAACCAAATCTCAACTTTATGAAATAATATTGAAAAAATTCACATCAAAAATTCAATTGTGGATATATTAACAATAACTATTAAGGCTCTCCCAAACCAATACGAAACATTCGTTGCGGCGAAAAACATTCGTCACTCAAAATTATTTCATATGTTTCTCCGCCGCGTTGGTGTGGGCACTCTCATATATCACCATGTAAATAAATTTTGACATGTGAATGTTTTTTCGCCGCAACGAATGTTCCGCATTGGTTTGGGAGAGCCTTTAGGCAATGTTGAAATTTCGGTTATGAAAATTGTATGGAGTAATTTCAATAAATTCGCATTTTTTTAGGTGTTTGAAATGAAATTTGAACTTTATTAAGTAATTTTTAAAAAAATCACGTGAGAAAATCAAATTAAGTATTCTTTTTTCAAAATTCCCGTGAAAATTTAGACACTAATTACTCAACAAAAAAATTTCCAAATCTTGTTTTTTTTATTCCCGCGAAAAGTAGTGGTGGAATTTTTAGTAGGTAGTTGGAAAATATGCAGATTAAATTTAATTTAAATCAAATTTTGTTTGTATATTGTTATTTAGAGAATTTTTAAAAATTACTTATTAAATTCAAATTTCATTTTTGAAACTTTTTTCGCACGAATTTTCACATGGTGAACTACAAAATTTTTAAAAATATTTTAATCTAGGACATTTTAAAAAATAATCTCATAAAGTTAGAACTTCACTTCTGGAAATGTTATAATTTCCACGTGAAAATTCCCCGTGAATTTTTAAACATAGCTTGTTTCATTTTAGAAAATTTATAGAAATTATTTATAATACTTTAAAAATTCATTCTTGGACATTTTAAAATGATTGTGAGTAATCGTTAATTTTTTTAAGAAATAATAATTCTGCATCATTAGTTCTTTGAAGTTCGAAAAAGTTTCATCAAGTTTTGAATTTAATATATGTAATATAAAGTTGACGGGTCACTTACACACCCTTTTATTATGAAATTTTGTACCCCCCCCAATAATTTTTATACACAAATTTAGCCACATCGCATAGCTAAATTTTGAGATATTAACTTTAAATATCGGCCAATTAGAAATGAAGTTATGATTTTTCATATTAAAAATAATCGAATAAAAAAAATTTGAGATAACGGGTCTTTGTAGTGGTTGACGAATTTTGAGAATGAACAAAGCGGAGCATTTCTATGGATTTCATTCGATTTTGTATGCATTTTAAAAAATCAATTTTGGCGCTAATATAGGAGGTATTCCATTGAGATTAAATATAAGAAAAAACTAAATCAATCCATGCACACACTCACATGTTATTAAGTTATATGTGTAAACAATATTATATTGTTAATTTCTCAGCTCAACGGTACAATAGGAATTTAGTTTTTACTTATACAAATTCCTAGAACATATAGCTATATTTCATTAGTACATTGCGAGCCTGTATGACAGTTAATTAAAAAGATATTAATAAAAAACCAAAAAAAAAAAAAAACAAATTTCAAAATTTTTACTCCTTCTTGAATAAATCTGTCAAATGATAAGTAAGAAAGATAAAATGTTTACCACTTAATTACTATCAAATTATTCTATAACATAGTAAAATTTGAGATTTTTCCAACAACCCATTAAAAAGATAAAAATCAAATACTTTCAAAAACTGTTCAAAAAAAATTACCTTTTTTCAAAAATTATTTTGGGTATGGACAAAAAAAATCCTATCAAAAATTCCTTAAACATGGATAATTTATTTTTGTATTATCTTTAAAAGTATGTAAAAATATTTTTAAAAAAATGTATCCTTATACAACTTTTAAGCACTTTTCGTAACGACTATTTGTGCCTATTTCAGTCTTAAATAGGTAAATAGGTGATTTGGATTCTTACAAAAAAAAGATGTACGTGTTTTTTTCCTAATTCTTAAAGATCTTTAAAATAAGTAAAAAATGAAGTTCCCACGACGTCGCGTTTAGAAGTTAGAAATCGGACTTTGCCCTACATTTACCCTCGTTTATCCTATTAAATACGCGAATTTCAAAAAATTCGATCTTATCGCTCACCTACATAAAATTTGCAATCGTATAAATTTTAGTTTGAATTTTTATGACTTGTAGTTTAGGCTGTAGCGTGATTTGTAAAAATGGTCATATTTAATACGGTTAAAATTCTTTCTTTTATATAGTATAAATTTATAATAGATAATATAAAATAATAAGTACCTACCTACTAAATGGCGTTCACCATCTAATATTTATATATATTTGTCATATCTCCTTAAATATGAAAGCAAATATCAACCTACAAAATTAAAACAATTTCTTCCTATCCCTACTTGATATAAGAAATTCATGTACAACTTAAAGTGGCAACATTACTCAACTTGCTACAGCATATCTCACACACAACGAAAGAAAAAATATAAACATTGTTTCCTTTTAAAATTATATTTATTATCGTACTTCCTCCTTAAATTTAGCAAAAAAAAGCTTCAGTCTTCCCCTACGTAAACAAAATTGGTGGAAGAAAATAACAAAAAAGAGTTTAGTGTTTACTCCCTTGCACTAGCTTTAATTATGTATGCGTTGTTCTCGTTCATTTATTGTTGCCTTGAACGTCATTCTAATCGTCAATTCCCTCAGTTTCTCCCTGTCCTGTACTCTCCAATCTCTACAATTTCGTAGTACTGGTAGTGCTCACCTCAAATCTCTCTATCGATCTTCTTCATGATAGTACTATAGTTTTTATATACAATGACTCAACGATATCTCTTATTCCTCTATAACAGAATAAATGGGTTGGGTATAGTTCATCCCAGCACCTTTCGTCCCGACTCAAATGAACCCGCCGGTCTGGTACCACTGGACATTTGGTCCCAGGACAACTCGACCCAGACACCTCGACCCAAAAACAGAATTTCGTCCCCGAAAAAACTTACCGAAAATAAAACTCAACGGTTTGTGCATTAAATAGTTTCGGAAAATTGTGAAAAAATGCAGTTTTTTAAGGCATGATACAACTGTTATGATTTTTAGGTTTGTTTTGTGGTGCCTTTTTTGGTGCAGGTTTTGGTGACGTGTAGACGGGTTGGCGACGACAACCTACAGCCTAAAGCGTTCTAAGTTGGAACTTTAGCTTTTTATGATTTGGGGGATATTTTTTTTTTTAAACTTTTTTTACAAAAAAAGAAAAACAACTTTTTTACAAAAAAAAATAACTTTTTAACAAAAAAAAATAAACTTTTTTACAAAAAAAAAACTTTTTTACAAAAAAAAATTAACTTTTTTACAAAAAAAAATAAACTTTTTAACAAAAAAATAATCAACTTTTTTACAAAAAAAAACTTTTTTACAAAAAAATAATAAACTTTTTAACAAAAAAAAATAACTTTTTTACAAAAAAAAATTGTAAAAAAATAACTTAACTTTTATACAAAAAAAAAAATAATTTTTTATAAAGAAAAAACTAACTTTTTTACAAAAAAATATAACTTTTTAAATTAAAAAAAAAACATTTGTTTGCAGAATGAAAACCATTTTCATGTAAAAATAAATATCTTTTCTTACTTGCTTAAACATTTAAAAAGTGATGAGAAATTGTTCAATTATGGTTTATTTTTTTTAACTATTTATTATATTTCTTTACGCATATCCCTGACTTACTGGCTGGCTAACGCTGCTAGGATAATAAGCTAAAATCGGAAAAACGGTTCCTGCTCCTAAACGAAAAATCGGAAAAATACAGGTGTTGTGTCGAAAGATAGGCCTTGAATAGGCCTAATATATGTAGAGTTGCCACTTTTCTAAACGAAAATGATATCATGCGATACATCGATTGAAAGGTGGCACTCCCTAGATTACGAATATCCGCTTAGTTTAGCCGCAAATCAAGTTTGAAGGTTCCAACTTTGGTGGGTCTACGACGTTTAGTTTGGCCAGAAATCGCGTTAAAAGATAAAAGTCGGTTTTTCATATCATGCGATACATCGATTGAAAGGTGGCAGTCCCTAGATCACGAATATGCAATTTTTAGTTTTGTAAGATGCTTAGTTCAGCCGCAAATCAATCACGAAGGTTCCAACTTTGGGGGGTCTACGACGTTTAGTTTGGCCAGAAATCGCGTTAAAAGATAAAAGTCGTCTTTTCATATCATGCGATACATCGATTTAAAGGTGGCAGTCCCTAGATCACGAATATGCAATTTTTAGTTTTGTAAGATGCTTAGTTCAGCCGCAAATCAAGTTTGAATGTTCAAACTTTGGGGGGGTCTACGATGCTTCTGTGGCTCGCAAATCGAGTTTAAAGATAAAAGTCGGTTTTTCATATCATGCGATACATCGATTGAAAGGCAGTCCCTAGATCACGAATATGTAATTTTTAGTTTTGTAAGATGCTTAGTTTAGCCGCAAATCAAGTTTGAATGTGCAAACTTTGGGGGGTCTACGATGCTTCTGTGGCTCGCAAATCGAGTTTAAAGATAAAAATCGGTTTTTCATATCATGCGATACATCGATTCAAAGGTGGGCAGTCCCTAGATCACGAATATGCAATTTTTAGTTTTGTAAGATGCTTAGTTTAGCCGCAAATCAAGTTTGAATGTGCAAACTTTGGGGGGTCTACGATGCTTCTGTGGCTCGCAAATCGAGTTTAAAGATAAAAGTCGGTTTTTGATATCATGCGATACATCGATTGAAAGGTGGCACTCCCTAGATTACGAATATCCGCTTAGTTTAGCCGCAAATCAAGTTTGAAGGTTCCAACTTTGAGGGGTCTACCATTGTACATATCGATTTTCAAAAGTTGTTTTTTTTTTTTTGTCTTGCGTTTTTGATGGAAACAGGGCACTTCCCTGTCGGAACTACTTCACGACACAGCAAAATATCATTTGTATGAATTTGTTCGAGATTTATCGCACTAAGCGGCAACTGAACTTTATACTACGAACTTTATAATACGAATTTGTGTAAAGTGTAGTTCCGCTGCAGTACAGTTCCGTCGAGTAAGGTCTAACATTAAGGTTCTCCCAAACCAACGCAAAACCTTTGGTGCGAGATGAAACAAGACTTAAAAATGGCATATTTAATCTAGGGAGTGCCACCTTTCAATCAATGTATCGCATGATATTAAAAACCGACTTTTATCTTTAAACGCGATTTCTGGCCAACCTAAACGTCGTAGACCCACCAAAGTTGGAACCTTCAAACTTGATTTGCAGCTAAACTAAGTGCCCTACCGACTTAAAAAATGCATATTCGTAATCTAGGGAATGCCACCTTTCAATCGATGTATCGCATGATATGAAAAACCGACTTTTATCTTTAAACGCGATTTCTGGCCAACCTAAACGTCGTAGACCCACCAAAGTTGGAACCTTCAAACTTGATTTGCGGCTAAACTAAGTGCCCTACCGACTTAAAAAATGCACATTCGTAATCTAGGGAATGCCACCTTTCAATCGATGTACCGCATGATATGAAAAACCGACTTTTATCTTTAAACGCGATTTCTGGCCAACCTAAACGTCGTAGACCCACCAAAGTTGGAACCTTCAAACTTGATTTGCGGCTAAACTAAGTGCCCTACCGACTTAAAAAATGCATATTCGTAATCTAGGGAATGCCACCTTTCAATCGATGTATCGCATGATATGAAAAACCGACTTTTATCTTTAAACGCGATTTCTGGCCAACCTAAACGTCGTAGACCCACCAAAGTTGGAACCTTCAAACTTGATTTGCGGCTAAACTAAGCGGCCTAGCGACTTGCATATTCGTAATCTAGGAAGGGCCACCTTTCAATCGATGTCTCGCACCATACGAAAAATGAATTTCTTAAAATCGGATTATTTTCTCTTTAGATGCAATTTGCGGGTAAGCTAAGCACCGTGCAGTTCCGCTGAGTGCAGTCTTACCTTAATTTGATTATTTCAGAATTTAAAGCCATTCATATGAAGCCGCGAACTGCATCTGCGAATTGCGAACGGTCGCAGAATGTGACATTTCATTCATATGAGTGGTCGCAGAGAACTGCGAACTGTCCAAATCAAACAAACGAGTAACAACAGATATTTTATTTTTGAGGTTAAATTCGAGCGAATTAGTTGTTCGCAGCGTCTTGTATTTGTGGACTGAGAATTTTCATTTAACAGTTCGCAGTTAATGGTCACGTAGAAAATATTAAAATGTGTTATTTTTTGTAAGTTTAGGTAATTTAACGCAATATTTTCTATAAAAATGTTAAAATATGGTAAATTATTTCATTTGTTAAACAACTAAAATAAGAATAAGTTTATATTTGCTTCAGAAATATATTTAAAAGAATTATTCGCAGACGCAGTTCGCAGCTCATATGAATGGCACTTAATACAAGTATTTTTTTGCGGAAAGTTCTTCTTTCGTTCTTGAAAGCGCAAAATTATTGATTTTTGTTTGTATAAAAAAGTTGTAAATATTGTAAGAAAAATATTTTTTAGTAGTATTTTTTTTTAATAATATCCGCTAAGACCTTAAAAGGTCAAGTGCCAAATTTGAATGAAATCGCTTCAGCGGCTGAGGCTGTAGATTGTAATCTTCATCGCAATCATCGTCCACGTCATCAAAATTCTGTACTAACCAACAATAATAATTGTTCTGTAGTGTATTTTCTGTTGTATTTGCTTGTTTTTGTACGTTTACGCAAGTACTTTTCCCTCAATTACAGTTCTACCTTACTGTATTAGAAGAAAACGCGCTACAAAACACACCAGAAGGCCATAAAAGTTGCATCATGCCTTACTCAACGGCTCTATTGGAAATATTTGAGGCAATAAATTGCATTGCTAAATGCCCAAAAAGGAAAAACGTCAACATTTATTGACTCGACGATAGAAACCAATAATAATAAACCAAATAATGTAAGCGGAGCATAATTCAGAATTCAAATATTGCTTATGAATCCGCTGGCGCTGACAAATTCTCTCAATCAAATTCACGAACCATTTTTAAAAAAATACCGAAGCAAATACACCAACCATTAAATTTCGGAGTGTTTTTTTAATTTCCGGTATGATTTTCTTGGGACGAGATTTGGCTTCCGGGTTGAAGTGTCTCGGGATGGATTGAGTCTTGGGACCAACTGTGCGGGTTGAAGTGAGTTGGTACCAAGTGTCTTGGGTTGGTCTGGGTTGACACCGAATAAATTAGTAATGAGTTCCGCGCCATCTATGAACAAAAGATTAACTAATGTTATCCAATACCTAAACCAATCTATCATTATACAATACCTAAACCACTCGCATCGTTATCCAATACCCAAACCATGGAACTGCTATAATTTGTAGTTGGTCGAAAGCTTTTGAGCTACAGGTGGAGACTTGTGGAGGAGAAGTACATCCCAGCACATTCCAGAACCCCTAGAAGATTCTAGTAGCTTTTTCTCGGATATAAAAACACCGCCACCAGTCCGAAGACCTCAGTTTGATTTTGAAAGTGAACGAATAAACGTCGGTGTAAAATAGTGAATTAAGAGTTGTGCTTGTTTATAATAAAAGTATTAGAAGTAAAGTATTTGAAGTGAAATAAAAGTGTTTTATTCTTGTAAAGCAATTGTTGTTCAGTTTGAATAAAAGAAAAAAGTTTTATTTGCGAACCCTTGGCAAAAATATTACACTGGTGTCAGTAAAGTGGAATAAAACTTATGTTATCTGTGCATTCAGATAATTAATGGTGAAAATTGATAAAGTGTGTGAATAAATAAGTAAGCTAATAAGAAAAGTGCCTGTGAAAAGTGACATACAAAAATATAAGAACAAAAATAGAAAAAAAATGGGTAAAGTTGTGAATGCATTAAATTGTGTTGAAATTAAAGCAGAACTAAACAGGCGAGGTCTTCCTACTGCTGGAACGAAAAATTACCTCATTATTCGTCTGCAGGAAGATTTAAGACAACACAGTGAAAATCCAGACACGTTTCTATTTGAAATTGAAATGTCGGAAGAGCGAGTAAGTACTAGCTTAGACATGACCAATATGATGGCTTAGCTGCTTGCCCAGTTTGAAGAACAACGAAATGAGCAGAAGAATGAACAAAAGAATCTGCTTATACAGTTTGAAGAACAAAGAAATGAACAAAAGAATCTGCTTGTACGATTTGAAGAACAACGTAGTGAATAAAAGGATATTCTGGAAGAACAACGCAACGAGCAAAGGAACCTTCTAGACGACCAGAAAAACCTAATCGAAAGCAAGCTAAATTTCTTTGAAAATAAATTCATGGCTCTTGATGAACGTGTTGAAAACGTCGAAAAACAGTTCTCGAAAGTTGACACAAGATTCGAGAAGTTTGAAGATAAAATGCAGAGCTTTGCCAGTGAATTAGATAAGGTAAGGAAAATGAAGGTAAGAGAGGGCAGTGGCGATTTTCCTAAGAAGAAAGAAATGCATGCACCAACCTTTGATGGACAATCTTCTTGGTCAATCTACAAGAAGCAGTTTGAGGCAGCCGCAACAACAAACGGCTGGGATGACGAAGACACGTTTATTGCCCTGACACTTGCCCTTAGAGGTTCTGCTGCTAAATTATTGTAAGCCATACCAGCAGACCAGAACGGCAACTTCAGTGCTCTTGTTCAGGCAATTGATAAACGTTTTGGTGATGGCCATATGCAAAAAGTCTTCCGCGTCCAGCTCAATACTAGAGTCCAGAAAAGAGGTGAAAGTCTGCAACAACTCCAAGCAGACATTGAATGGTTGGCGCATCTAGCATACCCGACTGCAGGAGATGAAATTACCAACCAGCTAGCAACGGAGACTTTTGTCCGTGCAGTTTCCGACATCAATCTCCAGCGAGCGATTCGAACTGCTGGAAAACGAACGCTTTCTGAAGCATAAGTGTTCGCTCTGACTATGGAAGCATCAGAACAGGCTTCCTCAGGAGTTCATCGAGTAAGAGAACTTGAAGTTGAGGAATGTTCTTGTCAGAGAGCTGAATTCCAAAGAATGCAGCGAGAAGGACCTGCTCGATGCTGGAGTTGCAACAAGATGGGACATCTCCAGCGCCAGTGCAGAATAACACCAAGAAGAGTCACTTGTCAACATTGTGGAAACAGAAATAATACCCGCGAACAGGTCAGCAATACAATCAACGCTCCTACTCGCCCTGGTATCGATGGGCCCAGAACCACAATCCAAGTCTCGCAGACTAAACGAAACAATAAAAGTCTGACAGTGGAAGCATCATTAAATGGCAAGAAACACGTGGCTACAATTGACACCGGTGCCACAACCTCCATTGTACGAAGAGACTTGGTCAAGATGACACGGCTACATAACACCAATAGCTACCGTCTGAAAACTGCGACAGGTGAGGCAACAAGAGTGTATGGAGTGCGGTATAATCTCGTGTGAACCAGGCCTTACTCATCTCTCTCGATTCCTCTAAAAAAGTACATAGCTATGTACATTTGTTTCAGAATTACAAAACATACCGAAGTCTATTAGTCTCCCCATAAAATAATGATGTACAACCTTCAAAAACTACCTGTAACAGATGGATTGTAGCATCAATACAGAAGTGATAATTGCTAATATAAGGTGATGTGGTTTCATAGTTCTAAATTTAAAAAAATCGATGCCAAACAAATTACAAACACAATTTAAAGGTAGATACCATCAGAAGAGACCATCACATCATATCAATTGTTAACTTGAAAGTGTTAATGTCTTCACTTTTCACTTAATTTTAAGAAATTCGTCTTAAAATCCGTTTGACAGAACTAGAACTTTCGCATCTGTTTTTGGTGCAGATAAATGTGATGAGTGTATAATTGGAATCGACTTTATGAAAGAGCACGGAGTGATTCTGGATATCGTTAAGCAAGTGCTGAAGTACGAAAATGTAGAGATTCCGATGGTTTATGGCAACGAAAACTCATCAATTCTAAGAACCGTCATCAAGAGAGGGTGATTTAGGTAGTCATCGATAACTCATGGTGGAACCCGAGTCTGAGCAATCTTCCCAAAACATCATCTTAGGGAAGACTCTTGTAGAACCAAAGAACAACATGGTACCCGTACGGATTCGGAACATCAAACCATTCGAAATCAAGCTCAGGAAAGGAGAAAAAATTGGAAAATGCGAATCTGTGTCTGCAATAACCAAGATTAAAGAAATGAACACAGACAAATCTATGGACACCAACGAGAACGCGAGAAGACAGCTTTCTCTACAGGAAATGGTCTGTGGCAGTTTTAAGTTATGCCATTCGGACTCTGCAACGCTCCGGCAACATTTGAGCGTCTGATGCCTTGTATATTTGGACGATGTTAGCGTTAATGGGAAGACTTTTGACGAACATTGTGAGAACCTTGAGGCCGTATTCCAGAGGCTTCGAGAAATTCACTTAAAATTAAATCCAGAGAAATGTGCGCTTTTCAAGACCGAAGTTAAATACCTGGGACACATCATCTCAGCCCAAGGAGTAAAGACTGATCCTGAAAAAGTTGACACTGTGAAGATTTGGGCAACACCACAGGATAAACACCAACTCCGTAGCTTTCTTGGTCTCGCCACATATTATTGGCGCTTTGTGAAGGACTTTGCTGGAATCGCTTAGAGCTTGCATCAACTTGCTGAAAAAGGGAAGCCGTTCAAATGGTCAGGTGAGTGTGAAAACATTTTTCAGGAACTCAAGCTACGTTTGTGTAATGCTCCTGTGCTGACCTATCCGACTCCTGAAAAACCTTTTATCATCGACGCCGATGCCAGTAACGTTGGAATTGGAGCCGTACTGTCGCAAGTCCATGACGGAGAAGAAAAAGTCGTCGCCTACTATAGTAAGGTACTCCCTAGGCCAGAGCGCAATTATTTCGTGACCAGAAGGGAACTTCCTTATTTGATTTTGGCAACAAAGCACTTCCATAAGTACATCTATGGACAGAAGTTCCTACTTCGAACAGATCATGGTAAGCTTAATTGGCTTCGGAACTTCAAAAATTCCGAAGGTCAAGTAGCTAGGTGGATCGAGAGACTTTAGACATGACTACCAAATTCAACATCGGAAAGGAAAGCTGCACTCAAACGCAGATGCATTGTCTCGGCGACCGTGTAAACAGGACTGTAAGCATTGCTCGCGCCAGGAAGGAAAGGAAACAGTTGCCATCCACCGGATAAGAGCCGATCCCATTTGCGGTTGGAGCAATGAAGAACAAGAAGACTCGGATATAGAGCCCATTCTTGCATGGAAGGAGCACGAAGAGAAACCAGAATGGGGTGACATGTCCGATTGAAGTCCAGCTCTCAAAGCATATTGGGCACAGTGGGAGTCTCTTCATGACCAAGAAGGAGTACTTAGGCGTAAATGGGAGTCTGCAGATGGCAAATCTGATGTGATGCAGTTAATCGTGCCTAGGTCAAAGGTTAATAACGTTCTTCGAGAGATGCATGATGGAGCATCTGGAGTCATTTGGGAGTCAACAAAACGCTGGAAAAAAGTACGACAACGGTTCTACTGGCTACATGCAAGAAAGGATGTCGAAAAGTGGTGCAGAAAATGTGATACTTGTGCTGCTACCAAGGGACCAGGTAGTAAGCTTCAAAGTAAAATGCAGCAGTACAATGTGGGCACACCTTTCGAGAGAATAGCAGTAGATGTCGCAGGTCCGTTTCCGGAGAACAACAGCGGAAACCGATACATCCTTGTTGTCATGGATTACTTCAGCAAGTAGCTTGAGGCATTTGCCATCCCAAATCGAGAAGCCAGAACAGTGGTTGATCAGATTCTCTTCAATTGGGTGAGCAGGTTCGGTATCAAGAAGAGAAGGACAACACCGCTTCATCCACAATCTGATGAAATGGTCGAACAATTCAACAGGACGCTTAAGGAACATCTGTCCAAGGTTATAGGTGACTACCAACGAGACTGGGACCGCCATATTCCATTGTTTTTGATAGCCTATCGAAGTGCGGTTCATAGTTCAACAGGACATACACCATCGGAGATCCTGTTCGGCACAACAATAAGGCTGCCTAGTAAAGTAAAATTTGGATGCCGTACTATGGAACCGGAAAGGACAGATGAATATGTGAATAACCTCAAAGAAAGACTCATTGTAATTCATCAACGGACAAGGAAAACCATAAAAACAGCCAGTGATAGGATGAAAACACGGTACGACGCTCGTGCAACAATGATGGGATTACAAGAAGGAGACCTGGTGTGGTTTAACAATCCCCATCGACAAAAAGGACTATCACCAAAACTTCAACAAAACTGGGAAGGCCCATACACCGTTGTGAAGCGAATCAATGATGTGGTTTACCGCATTCAAAGAGGGTTAAGAGGCAAGCTTAAGGTAGTTCATTGTGACCGTTTACGTCGCTATAACGGTGGTGATGGGAGTAATGGATATAATCGGGACGATCAATCCTAAGAGGGGGGCAATGTGGTGAATATGCCCATTTGTGCCAACAACGACATCTCTTATTCTTCTATGACAGAATAAATTAGTAATGAGTTCCGCGCCATCTATGAACAAAAGATTAACTAATGTTACCCAATATCTAAACCACCCAATACCTAAACCACCCAATACCTAAACCGCTGTTTCTTTATCCAATACCTAAACCACTCGCATCGTTATCCAATACCCAAACCATGGAACTGCTATAATTTGTAATTGGTTGAAAGCTTTTGAGCTACTTGAGGATACTTTCCAGTGAAGTACATTCCAGCACATTCCAGAAAACCTAGAAGATTCTAGTAGCTTTTTCTCGGATATAAATACACGGCCACGAGTCCGAAGACCTCAGTTGGATTTTGGAAGTGAACGAATAAACGTCGGTGTAAGATAATGAATTAAGAGTTGTGCTTGTTATAATAAAAGTATTGGAATTAAAGTATTTGAAGTGAAATGAAGTTGTTTTATTTTTGTAAGTAATTGTTGTTCAGTTTGAATAAAAGAAATAAGTTTTATTTGCGAACCCTTGGCAAACTATTATAATATATTGTGGTGAATATGCCAATTTATGCAAACAACGACATCTTTTATTCTTCTATAACAGAATAAATAAGTAATGAGTTCAGCGTCATCTATGGACAAAAGATCAACTAATATTATTCAATACCTAAACCACTCTATCATTATCCAATAGCTAAACCACTCGCCTCGTTATCTAATACCCAAACCATGGAACTGCTATAATTTGTAATTGGTCGAAAGCTTTTGAGCTACTTGTGAAGGAGAAATGCATTCCAGCACATTCCAGAAGATTCTAGTAGCTTATTCTCGGATATAAATACACCGCCACCAGTCCAAAGACCTCAGTTTAATTTTGGAAGTGAACGAATAAACGTCGGTGTAAAATAGTGAATTAAGAGTTGTGCTTGTTATAATAAAAGTATTGGATTTAAAGTATTTGAAGTGAAATAAAGGTGTTTTATTTTGTAAAGTAATTGTAAATTGTTCAGTTTGAATAAAAGAAAAAAGTTTTATTTGTGAACCCTTGGCAAAAATTTTACATTGGTGTCAGAAAAAGTGGAATAAAACTTATTTAATCTGTGAATTCAGATAATTGATGGTGAAAAATTGATAAAGTGTGTGGATTAGTGAACGATTAAGAAAGGTGTTTGTGAAAAGTGACACACAAAAATATAAGAACAAAATAGAACAAAAATGGGTAAAATTGTGAATGCATTGAATTGTGTTGAAATTAAAGCAGAACTAAACAGGCGAGGTCTTCCTACTGCTGGAACGAAAAATTACCTCATTATTCGTCTGCAGGAAGATTTTAGACAACACGGTGAAAATCCAGACACGTTTCTATTTGAAATTGAAATGTCGGAAGAGCGAGTAAGTACTAGCTTAGACATGACCAATATGATGGCTTAGCTGCTTGCCCAGTTTGAAGAACAACGAAATGAGCAGAAGAATGAACAAAAGAATCTGCCTATACAGTTTGAAGAACAAAGAAATGAGCAGAAGAATGAACAAAAGAATCTGCTTGTACGATTTGAAGAACAACGTAGTGAATAAGAGAATATTCTGGAAGAACAACGCAACGAGCAAAGGAACCTTCTAGACGACCAGAAAAACCTAATCGAAAGCAAGCTAAATTTCTTTGAAAATAAATTCATGGCTCTTGATGAACGTGTTGAAAACGTCGAAAAACAGTTCTCGAAAGTTGACACGAGGTTCGAGAAGTTTGAAGATAAAATGCAGAGCTTTGCCAGTGAATTAGATAAGGTAAGGAAAATGAAGGTAAGAGAGGGCAGTTGCGATTTTCCTAAGAAGAAAGAAATGCATGCACCAACCTTTGATGGACAATCTTCTTGGTCAATCTACAAGAAGCAGTTTGAGGCAGCCGCAACAACAAACGGCCGGGATGACGAAGACACGTTTATTGCCCTGACACTTGCCCTTACAGGTTCTGCTGCTAAATTATTGTAAACCATACCGGCAGACCAGAACGGCAACTTCAGTGCTCTTGTTCAGGCCATTGATAAACGTTTTGATGATGGCCATATGCAAGAAGTCTTCCGCGTCCAACTCATTACTAGAGTCCAGAAAAGAGGTGAAAGTCTGCAACAACTCCAAGCAGACATTGAACGGTTGGCGCATCCAGCTTACCCGACTGCAGGAGATGAAATTACCAACCAGCTAGCAACGGAGACTTTTGTCCGTGCAGTTTCCGACATCAATCTTCAGCGAGAGATTCGAACTCCTGAAAACGAACGCTTTCTGAAGCATAAGTGTTCGCTCTGACTATGGAAGCATCAGAACAGGCTTCCTCAGGAGTTCATCGAGTAAGAGAACTTGAAGTTGAGGAATGTTCTTGTCAGAGAGCTGAATTCCAAAGAATGCAGCGAGAAGGACCTGCTCGATGCTGGAGTTGCAACAAGATGGGACATCTCCAGCGCCAGTGCAGAATAACACCAAGAAGAGTCACTTGTCAACATTGTGGAAACAGAAATAATACCCGCGAACAGGTCAGCAATACCATCAACGCTCCTACTCGCCCTGGTATCGATGGGCCCAGAACCAAAATCCAAGTCTCGCAGACTAAACGAAACAATAAAAGTCTGACAGTGGAAGCATCATTAAATGGCAAGAAACACGTGGCTACAATTGACACCGGTGCCACAACCTCCATTGTACGAAGAGACTTGGTCAAGATGACATGGCTACAAAACACCAATAGCTACCGTCTGAAAACTGCGACAGGTGAGGCAACAAGAGTGTATGGAGAAGTTCGTCTTAAAATCCGTTTGGCAGAACTAGAACTTTTGCATCTGTTTTTGGTGCAGATAAATGTAATTAGTGTATAATTGGAATCGACTTTATGAAAGAGCACGGAGTGATTCTGGATATGGGTAAGCAAGTGCTGAAGTACGAAAATGTAGAGATGACGATGGTTTATGGCAACGAAAACTCATCAATTCTAAGAACCGTCATCAAGAGAGGGTGATTTAGGTAGTCATCGAAACCTCATGGTGGAACCCGAGTCCGAGCAATCTTCCCAAAACATCATCTTAGGGAAGACTCTTGTAGAACCAAAGAACAACATGGTACCCGTACGGATTCGGAACATCAAACTATTCGAAATGAAGCTCAGGAAAGGAGAAAAAATTGGAAAATGCGAATCTGTGTCTGCAATAACCAAGATTAAAGAAATGAACACAGACAAATCTATGGACACCAACGAGAACGCGAGAAGACAGCTTTCTCTACAGGAAATGGTCTGTGGCAGTTTTAAGTTATGCCATTCGGACTCTGCAACGCTCCGGCAACATTTGAGCGTCTGATGCCTTGTATATTTGGACGATGTTAGCGTTAATGGAAAGACTTTTGACGAACATTGTGAGAACCTTGAGGCCGTATTCCAGAGGCTTCGAGAAATTCACTTAAAATTAAATCCAGAGAAATGTGCGCTTTTCAAGACCGAAGTTAAATACCTGGGACACATCATCTCAGCCCAAGGAGTAAAGACTGATCCTGAAAAAGTTGACACTGTGAAGATTTGGCCAACACCACAAGATAAACACCAACTCCGTAGTTTTCTTGGTCTAGCCACATATTATTGGCGCTTTGTGAAGGACTTTGCTGGAATCGCTTAGAGCTTGCATCAACTTGCTGAAAAAGGGAAGCCGTTCAAATGGTCAGGTGAGTGCGAAAAAATTTGTCAGGAACTCAAGCTACGTTTGTGTAATGCTCCTGTACTGACCTATCCGACTCCTGAAAAACCTTTTATCATCGACGCCGATGCCAGTAACGTTGGAATTGGAGCCGTACTGTCGCAAGTCCATGACGGAGAAGAAAAAGTCGTCGCCTACTATAGTAAGGTACTCCCTAGGCCAGAGCGCAATTATTTCGTGACCAGAAGGGAGCTTCTTTATTTGATTTTGGCAACAAAGCACTTCCATAAGTACATCTATGGATAGAAGTTCCTACTTCGAACAGATCATGGTAAGCTTAATTGGCTTCGGAACTTCAAAAATTCCGAAGGTCAAGTAGCTAGGTGGATCGAGAGACTTTAGACATGACTACCAAATTCAACATCGGAAAGGAAAGCTGCACTCAAACGCAGATGCATTGTCTCGGCGACCGTGTAAACAGGACTGTAAGCATTGCTCGCGCCAGGAAGGAAAGGAAACAGTTGCCATCCACCGAATAAGAGCCGATCCCATTTGCGGTTGGAGCAATGAAGAACTGAGGACTACCCAACAAGAAGACTCGGATATAGAGCCCATTCTTGCATGGAAGGAGCACGAAGAGAAACCAGAATGGGGTGACATCTCCGATTGAAGTCCAGCTCTCAAAGCATATTGGGCACAGTGGGAGTCTCTTCATGACCAAGAAGGAGTACTTAGGCGTAAATGGGAGTCTGCAGATGGCAAATCTGATGTGATGCAGTTAATCGTGCCTAGGTCAAATGTTAATAACGTTCTTCGAGAGATGCATGATGGAGCATCTGGATCTGGAGTCATTTGGGAGTCAACAAAACGCTGGAAAAAAATACGACAACGGTTCTACTGGCTACATGCAAGAGAGGATGTCGAAAAGCGGTGCAGAAAATGTGATACTTGTGCTGCTACCAAGGGACCAGGTAGTAAGCTTCAAAGTAAAATGCAGCAGTACCTTTCGAGAGAATAGCAGTAGATGTCGCAGGTCCGTTTCCGGAGACCAACAGCGGAAACCGATACATCCTTGTAGTCATAGATTACTTCAGCAAGTAGCTTGAGGCATTTGCCATCCCAAATCGAGAAGCCAAAACAGTGGTTGATCAGATTGTCTTCAATTGGGTCAGCAGGTTCGGTGTTCCTTTGGAACTGCATTCTGACCAAGGAAGGAACTTCGAATCTAACATCTTCCAGGTGGTTGGCTCTCTCCTTGGCATTAGGAAGACGAGGACAACGCCGCTTTATCCGCAATCTGATGGAATGGCCGAACGATTCAACAGGAAGCTTAAGGAACATCTGTCCAAGGTTGTAGGTGACTACCAACGAGACTGGGACCGCCATATTCCATTGTTTTTGATGGCCTATCGAAGTGCGGTTCATAGTTCAACAGGACATACACCATCGGAGTTCCTGTTCGGCACAACAATACGGCTGCCTAGTAAAGTAAAATTTGGATGCCGTACTATGGAACCGGAAAGACCAGATGAATATGTCGATAACCTCGAAGAAAGACTCATTGACATTCATCAACGGACAAGGAAAACCATAAAAGCAGCCAGTGATAGAATTAAAACACGGTACGACGCTCGTGCAACAACTATGGGATTCCAAGAAGGAGACCTGGTGTGGTTTTAATGGGTGATTTTTTAAGAGGTTTAGAACTTTAAAAAAAAAAAAAAACACAAAAAATTCAAAAAAATGAATAAAATATTTATTTGAATCGATAGTTTGAACCTTGCAATTTAATGTTTAAAGATAATTTCATGAAAATGTTGACCGCGGCTGCGTCTCAGGTAGCCCATCCGCTGAGTCCAATTTTGGCATACTCTTTCACACATATCGGCCGGTATCTCACTAATGAATGCATGGATGTTGGTTTCCAGTGCGTCAATCGAAGCGGGCTTGTCCCTATAGACATTAGCCTTGACATACCCCCACAAAAAATAGTCTAATGGTGTCAAATCGCACGATCTAGGCGGCCAATTGACCGGCCCAAAACGTGAAATTAACTGTTCACCAAACTCGCCTCGCAATTGCGCCATTGTTTCGCGTGCTGTGTGGCACCGTCTTGTTGAAACCACATATCATGCAAGTCAAGAACTTCCATTTCGGGCAAAAAAAAGTTTGTTGTCATCGCTCGGTAGCGTTCACCATTGACAGTAACGCTGCGATTCAGTCTTAAAAAAATCTTATAAGTGAAGTGTGTTGGGTAACCGAATCGCATCCCACCGCGACCAGACGTGTCGGAAGTTGAAAACTTTACCGCGGCCAATACCCCAACAAAAAATTAAACAAACAAATTAAAAAAAAATATTAAACCAATCTCTGTCCATTTTCCATCACCTTTATCAGTGTCAAATTTAAATAATAAAAAGATAAATCTCTGCCTAATCAAAATCAATAGCCTAATAAAATAATATAATACACAAAAAAAATTGCAATAAAAAGAAAGTGCCAGTGTCAGTGCCAGTGCTTGTGCTTGTGTACAAAAACAACAACAAAAGTGCACCATGCCCATTAACCTGATGCTCCACAAAACTAAAATCAGCAAGCGGTAAATTTTCCTTATCTCTCCTTCCCTCATCATTCACATTGCTTTCGGCTTAGTCATTACATACAATGTGTGGCTCATCTCATATAATGTATGTAATTGATTGAGTCGAAGTAAATCAGACAAATTGCTGATATTGGTTTTGGGTTTCCAGGGGCGGATCAATACATACTACTAAGGCATAACACTGGTAGTGTTTTGTATTGTGAAGTTTTATTGGGGCCCAAACTCAATATCAGCATAGATAACTGTCTGATTTGGTTTTTAACGTTTGTTTTTTCGTAATGGTAGGTGAATTTAGGGTCGATATTAGCAACATTCGGGGGCTGAGAAAGAATTTCTGTGCTGTGTACGTACATACTGTAAAAAACAGGCCAGCAGTCTTGGCACTAAGTGAAACCCAGGTAGGTGAAAATTCTGATTACTCCGAATTTAGCCTACCTGGTTATAGCTTAGTGCCTTTATTTTTCCTACACCACGGTCTCGCAATATATGTACGTAATGATGTGGCTTATCAGCTTCAACCACAATATGGCCCTTGTTTAAATACAAACTTTAACTTCATGTGGTTAAAATTCACCGTCAATAAGCACATCATACATACATGTTTCATTTATCGTAGCCCAAGTTTGGATAGTAATTCGACTTCTAACGAATTCGATGCGCTGTCCGATTCAATCCTGAGAATTGTTTCCCATTATCCGCACAGTGAAATCGTTGTTACGGGCGATTTCAATGTACACAATTCTTCGTGGCTACGCTATTCTGGTCAGACAACACCCGAAGGAAGGTATGTCGAGATTTTTGCTGAGTTAAACCACCTGACTCAGCTTGTTGACGAGCCTACTCGGATTCCTGACGTTGCAGGTCAAATCGCCAACACTCTAGACTTGTTCCTTACCTCTGACCCAAATAAATACACTATTAGTGTATTATCTCCTCTAGGCTCATCAGACCATTGTGTCATATCTGCAAATTTCTCGTGCCACCAAATCACAGTTAAAGAAAAAATCCCAAAGAGAACCGTTTGGCAATACGAGAAAGCCAACTGGGACGGTCTCAATAATTTCTTCAAGAGCTTTAACTGGTCACTATGCTTCCTCGATAGTGATGTTGACGCCAGTGCAGATATGATTACAAACTTGATTCTCTGTGGAATGAGAAATTTTATCCCGAATAGGGTGAAATCTATCAAACCCAAAGAAAACTCATGGTTTGATTCGAGCTGTAAAGAGGTTATTAGGGTTAGAGAAGTAAGCTTCCGATGTTATAAAGCCAAGCCTACAGAGGAAAACCGGAAAAAGTTTCAACAAGCTAGAAAGACCTGTAACGTTCATATTCGAAGAACCAAATTTTTACATGATCAAAAATTACGACAAAAAATACTACAATGTCCCAAAGGTAGTAAAAATTTTTGGTCATTTGTAAAAAACATACGAAATACCACCTCGTCCTCGGTTCCAACGCTCGTCTTCAATGATACTCCTTTTGTCAGCTCGCAAGATAAAGCCAATTTGCTTGCAGCACAGTTTGCTGTTAATTCGATGCTGCCAGAAAGTGCTATGACTCCTCCTATACTTGAGAGCGTAAATGATTTTATGGGACAAATCTTCTTTCGCACTCGTGCAGTTGCTAGAGTTCTAAAGGATCTCGATGTACACAAATCCGCTGGCCCGGATGGTATCCCTCCCATTGTTCTGAAGAGGTGTTCTTCAACGCTGGCAAAACCACTGCGTAAGCTTTTCCATCTGTCCTACTCTACTGGTCTCTATCCGAGTGGATGGAAAACAGCATTTGTCCAGCCTGTCCCTAAAAAAGGCGTATCTTCTTCACCCTCTAACTATCGGCCAATTGCACTTACGTCCCTTCTTTCCAAGGTCATGGAAACGCTGATTAATTTCCAGCTCAAGAAATATCTCGAGGAACGAAAGCTTCTTAATGACCGGCAGTACGGCTTTCGTAGCAATAGGTCCACTGGTGATCTGATGGTATATCTCACCGAACAGTGGAACAAATCTTTACATCGTTTTGGAGAAAGTAAGATTATTGCACTTGATATTTCAAAAGCGTTTGATAGAGTTTGGCACCAAGCTCTCTTATCGAAAATGCGCGCATTTGGTTTCGATGAACCTCTTCTTCGTTGGATTAGAAATTACCTTTCGGACCGTTCAATACAAGTCGTATTGGACGGTTTCAAGTCTGAAATCCACAAAATAAATGCTGGTGTGCCCCAGGGCTCCGTTTTGTCTCCGACTCTCTTCCTTATTTTTATAAATGATCTTTTGTCTGAAACTTCTAATCCATTAAACTGTTTTGCTGACGATAGTACCCTCAGTTTCTCATATTCGTTTACAGATTCTCATCCATGTCCTTCGGATGTGGAACTTGAACGGCAGCGTATGATAAGCTCACTAAATTCTGATCTCGACAGCATTGTCCAATGGGGAATCAAAAACCGCGTAGAATTTAATGCTTCTAAAACTCAATGTTGTCTCCTGTCGTTAAAGCGAAACCCACCCCCAATGCCGCTATCCATGAGCGGCACTTGCATCGAGGAAACCGAACAGCTCTCAGTTCTCGGTATGTGTGTCACAGACCACCTTTTGTGGAATGACCACATATTTGATGTCGCCAAAAACGCTGCTAAGTGTTTAGGTTTTCTCCGTAGATGCAAGAAGTTTTTTTCCCCTTCTGATCTGGCTGTGATCTACAAAGCCTTTATTCGTCCAAAACTTGAGTACAATTCTCATGTTTGGGCAGGAGCTCCAAGAACTCACTTGAGTTTGTTGGACAGAATTCAAAAGAGAGCTTTAAAAATGATAGGCGAAAGATCTATAACAGAAACAATTACATCTCTCGAACACCGCCGTAATGTTTCGTGTCTTTCTCTATTTTATCGCTATTATTATAATCAGTATTCTAGTGAAATAGCCAGTTGCATTCCCCCCCTTAAAAAATTCAACCGTAATACTCGCGCTTCTAGGAATGCCCATCAGTTCACCCTCGAGCCCAACTTCGGACGTACTGTAATGTACAGAGATTCTTTCTTCAGTCGGACCACACGAATGTGGAATGCTTTACCTGACTCGACTTTCCCATCCCATTTCGATGTGCAAACGTTCAAAACCAATGTGCATCGGTATCTCCTTCTAAATCCTCTCCTACTTACCTAATCGCTCGTGCTGTGTTAAAAACATTTTAAGGGTAGCCATAACCCCTTTTGCGCGCGTGGAATATAAAAAAAAAAAAAAAAAAAAATTCGCATCATCTTTGAAGAAATATGGCCCAATAATGCCGCCGGCCCATAAACCGCACCAAACAGTGGCTTTTTCGGGATGCATTGGTAGCTGTTGCAATGCTTCTGGCTGATCTTCACTCCAAATGCGGCAATTTTGCTTATTTACGTACCCATTTAACCAAAAATGAGCCTCATCGCTAAACACAATTTTTCGATAAAAAATCGGATCCTCGGCCAGCTTTCCAAGAGCCCATTCACCAAAAATTCGGCGTTGTGGTAGGTCGGCTGGCTTTAGTATTTGCACCAGCTGTATCTTAAAAGGCTTTACGCCCAAATCCTTCCGCAAAATTTTCCACGTAGTGCTGTAACAAAGGCCTAACTGCTGGGAACGGCGCCGAATCGACATTTCGCGGTCTTCTGTCACACTAGCTGATACGGCCGGAATATTTTCTTCACTACGTACAGTACGTAAACGTGTTGGTCGTTTAATGTCCAACAAAGTAAATTTGGTGCGAAATTTGGTCACAATCTTCCGAATAGACTGCTCAGAAGGTCGATAATGCCAACCATAAAATGGAAGCAGCGCGCGATGAACATTTCGAACCGATTACGAATTTTGATAGTAAAATTCAATAATTTGCAAGCGTTGTTCATTTGTAAGACGATACATGGTTAAATTGCAAATCAAACTGAAGCTGTTCGACAGTGACACAAGGTACTAAACACACGTCAGCTGTCAAAACCAGTGTTGCCAAAACAAACCAGCTAAAAAATCACCCGTTACAAAACCTATCGACAAAAAGGACTGTCACCAAAACTTCATCAAAACTGGGAAGGCCCATACACCGTTGTAAAGCGAATCAATGATGTTTCTTACCGCATTCAGAGAGGTTTAAGAGGCAAGCTTAAGGTAGTTCACCGTGACCGTTTACATCGCTATAACGGTGGTGACGGGAGTAATGGATTAAATCGTGAATGTGCCCATTTGTGCACACAACGGCATCTCTTATTCTTCTATAACAGAATAAATTAGTAATGAGTTCCGCGCCATCTATGAAAAAAAGATTAACTAATGTTATCCAATACATAAACCACTCTATCATTATCCAATACCTTAACCACTCGCATCGTTATCCAATACCCAAACCATGGAACTGCTATAATTTGTAATTGGTTGAAAGCTTTTGAGCTACTTGTGGGGGAGAAGTACATTCCAGCACATTCCAGAAACCCTAGAAGATTCTAGTAGTTTTTTCTCAGATATAAATACACCTCCACCAGTCCGAAGACCTCAGTTTGATTTTGAAAGTGAACGAATAAACGTCGGTGTAAAATAGTGAATTAAGAGTTGTGCTTGTTTATAATAAAAGTATTAGAAGTAAAGTATTTGAAGTGAAATAAAAGTGTTTTATTTTTGTAAAGCAATTGTTGTTCAGTTTGAATAAAAGAAATAAGTTTTATTTGCGAATCCTTGGCAAAAATATTACAATATTTATATTTACTGCCTTCAATATATTTAAGTCTTCTTATTCGAACAGATCGTCGAAATGTGCAGAGGTTGGATATTTACATTATTTGTGATTATGTATTGTGTAAATTTATCTACAATCTTTAGGAATAAAATGAGGATTGTCAGGCGAAACTTAAGGAACAATGAGAATTCTTTCGAATGGATCACCAAGGAAAATTGTATTCAATTATACCGCTTTCCAAAATACTTATGCAGAGCCCAAGTTTCCTTCAACTTCAAATCATTGCCTTTAAAATCTACACGCATTTTCCCGTTGTCCCACTGCATCTACTGACACAAATCTACAAAAATCATCAACAAATTGAATAAATATATAAATCGAGTTTATTTGTTTATCTATCATAATGCTATCTCGAGATTAACTTCTTAAAAGCTGATAAGAGACTCTTTCGAGCATTGGTTACGCTTTTTCCCTTATTTTTCTTTAAATATATTTCCCCAACATCCATTTTCACTTTTTCACATAAAGATTAACAACCGATTGAGATTTTGACGTTTGTTTCATTTTTTCACAGAACGAGAATTGAATTTAGTGTGAAAGAGTGAAAAGATTTTCATTTCACTTTTTCACAGAATCAGAATTGACCCCCTGGTTGAAATCGGTTAAGTTGTTAACGAGAAATTTGAAAATCAAAAAATCGATTCTATGACAGGTACCGTTAATAACCGTTATAAATATTTTTTTTTGCCAAAATATTTATTTTAATTCTAATAGTAACCCGTAATTTTTTTTTCAGAATCGTTAGACCCGTTTTTTGCATATATCTCAGTTACCGTTATTTTTGGAGCTAAAAAAAATTCAGTTTGTCCTCTCCTCTTGGGAATCACCCTAAAACCTCAAGTCTAAAGTTTGGAGAAAATCGCTTCAGTAGCTAGGCTGCAGTTCGGGGAACAGACAGACTGACAGCAAGATTGTAATTTTTTTTTGTAATACAATTACATTTTAATTACCCGTTACATTTGTAATATGTAATTTAATTAAATCTAACCACTCATTACAATTGTAATATGTAATGGAAAAATATCTAATTACCCATTACCGTTTCAAAATGTACCTAATGAAAAAACAAAAAATAATCCATTACATTTCCAAAATTCAATGGAAAAAAATCTAATTACCCATTACAAATGTACATTTTTATATTAACGAAAAAAAAAATATATTAATGTAATGGAAAACATTGCTTTTTTTTTAATAAAAGCAATTTACTTGCAGAACTGTTTGCTGTTAATTTAAAGCTGCCAGAAACTGTTATTAATTGTATTGGACGGTTTCAAGTCTGAAATTCATAAAATAAATGCTGGTGTATCCCAGGGCTCAGTTTTGTCTCCGATTCTCTTTCTTATATTCACAAATGATCTTTTGTCTGAAACTTCTAATCCTTTAAACTGTTTCGCAGATGACAGTTCCCTCGCCTTCACATTCATGTCTTTCGGATGTGGAACTTCAACGGCAGCGTATTAAATTTTGATCTAGACAGATCGCAGATGACAGTACCCTCGCCTTCACATTCATGTCTTTCGGATGTGGAACTTCAACGGCAGCGTATTAAATTTTGATCTAGATATCATTGTTCAATGGAGAATCAAAAACCGTGTAGAATTTAATGCTTCAAAATTTCAATGCTGTCTACTGTCGTTAAAACAAAACCCACCCCCTATGCCGCTATTCATGAGTGACGCTGGTGGCACTTGCATTGTTGAAACCAAAAAGCTTTCAGTCATCGGTATGTGCATCACAGACCATCTTTTGTGGAATGATCATATATTTGACATCGCCAAAAACGCTGCTAAGTGTTTAGGTTTTCTCCGAAGATGAAAGAAATTTGTCTCCCCTTCTGCAGAGCTATTATTCGACTAAAACTCGCGTACAGTTCCCATATCTGGACAGGTACACCAACAACCCACTTGAGTGTATTGGAAAGAATACAGAAGATGGCTTTAAAAATGATTGGTGAAAGATCTATATAACGGACACAATTACATCTCTCGAACACCGCCGTAATATTTCATGTCTTTCTCTATTTTTCCGCTATTTTTTTAAACAGTGTTCTAGTGAAATAGCCAGTTGCATTCCTCCCCTTAAACAATTCAACACTAATACTCGCGCTTCTAGGAATACCCATTAGTTTACCCTCGAGCCCAACTTCGGACGTACTGTTAAGTACAGAGATTCTTTCTTTAGTCGCACCACAAGAATGTGGAATGCTTTACCCGGCGTAACTTTCCCCTCTCATTTCGATGTGCATAAAAGGTCAGGATATGTTGCAACTTGCAATTCCCTTTTAACAGCACACTGAAAACCAAAGGCCAACAATAGCTGCATTTATTGCGTATCAACGTTTCTAACTCTTTTCTACTTTAACAAGTATAATTTGTTATATTTCTTATTAAGGCGGATAGCGCGAAAACTATACAATGGATTTTTATGATTCTACCCTTAGTTTAAGTTATTGGTTGAAACCTTAAAACGACCCCATTTACAATGAATTATAGATATTGTATCCATCGCGATTGATGTTTTTAGAAGGTGAAATGGAGTGATTCCATTTTTGTGCTTGCAAGTTAATATAAACTAAACTAGAAAATGCTTAAAATAACGCTTATTAAATATAACTTCATTCTTTATAACACTACTTATTCTTTATATTTTTTACTATAGAACAATCAAAATGAAAATGAGTGTCCTAAATGTGTTAAATTACATGAAGAAATTGAATACGACAAGATTTCAGAATTAAAATATTTTATATTTAATTGCTGGAACAAAAATAACTACCAACTTAAAAAACCAGTTGGTAAATTAAAAGGTTGCCCTGCCGACTGTCAAGAAAAAGGATGCAGCGAGAGTGGTGTATGCTGTTCACTTTATTGTTCATCAGGATGTCTTGCAGAAAATTGCCGCATATGCAAGGATTTCAAGAGTTTCAATGGAAGCTGTATGCCAAGTTGTAATTTTCCATTATACAAGGTATTTATCTTTTTGTTATACTGAAAAAAGTAACGTTATAATTTTGTTTCATAAAAGCATTAAGCAAACATGTAAAGGTTATAAGCGCTGCAGCTTTGAAAGTTCACTTTTTAATTACAAAAAACATTCATATTTGTTTGATTTCGAATCAATTTAGCAGGTCCGTATTTTTTGGTAGATCTACACCTCCTTTTGTGAACACCAGTACAATTATTGTCAGCTGTTATTTTATTTTAGGAGAAAAAAATTTGTTGTGAAAATATAAAACCAAAAAGTAATAACTGAATTAAAATGAAAGCAGTCTAAAATGATTTGATAAATTACAACGTATCCCACATCATTAATAACAACCTTGATTCGTCTATTCATAATCTTAAAATAGAAATCCCATCAAATGAAAAACAAACTGGAATGTTTAAAAACTATTTACCATTTACAGATTTACAAAAAAACATGAATACAAAAAACAATCAATTCAAATATCAAATTCCGCATCAAATTCTTATTTTACCAATAGAAAACCTCATAAGTGTCAAATTTATCTGCCGATATAAATTGTCATCCTTTGATTTAACGTGGTTCTTAGGACAAAAATGCGAAGCAACGTTCGCAAAGTGAACATGGCTATCCCTTAAAGTCGTTTTCGATTGGATTTCGGAACAGTACTACTCCTTTTTCATTCCAATCGAATTATTTTTTCGGAGACTAATTTGTGAAATATTTATGTGTGGGTGCGTAAATTGTCTGAGATATTTATGAATATTTTGCACGTTCAGTCTAGTAAAATTAATTTGAAAAATTAATTAATTTGCAAATTTATTTGCTGTATGAAATGTATGATAAATTTGAGGTTAAACTGCTATTTGATATGTGATACATTTTTGAGAAACAGAATCATAAAAAATTCCAATAATTACAGTGTAATATCCGGTCATACAATGTTGTATGATACCGGATCATACAAAAAATATGAGAAATAGAAATCATACTGCAGAACTGTCAATATCATACATGTGGGATTGAAAGTCACCTTTTTGTATAATTCAGTTTATTTTTCGAAACTGATTAAATTAAAAATGATTAAAAATTAGGTTGGTAAAAAAGTTAAAATTTGTAATTGTGAATTCGGTTTCGGTAGAGTTTATGATGAGCCGTGCAGAAAAGAAAAGAGGTCGAACTCTGGATTGCAGCTCCCTTTATAAGGTGAATGACAGATGATCAAAAAGAGTAGTGCCACATTTGGAATAATGCTACTAGACTATTGGTGGTGCCAAATTGATTCTACAAACTCGGCAATCCTGCAGTTTAACGTCTCGGTGAAGTTTCGAATCAATCATCTTGTAAATTACTTACATCCGGTAGTTATAAACAAGGAACAGTTTCTTTGCTGGTGTATCCAGCCTTACTCAAACTGGTTGTCATCTCGTTGTTTGTAATATTAGCATCTCTGGTCTTCAGCTCTGGTATAACAAATATTTGGTTGTATTTGGTGGTGAAGGTCATCTCTCGTGGTAATGATCATCTCTTGTGCTTGCCGTCTCTGCTATTAAATAATGGTCCTCTCTAGTAAAGGTGGTCTTCTCTGGTGTAGTCACCGTCTCTGGTAATCATCTCTCGTGTAAGTGGTCTTCTCTCGTCGCTGGTAATAATCGTCATCTCTGGTTTTAGTGGTCGTCTCATATAGTAAAATCAAAGTCATCTCTTTTCAATGGAATCATCTCTGTTACAGTCTCTGGTAATCATCTCTCGTTTAAGTAGTCTTCTCTGATGGTGTTCGCATATCGCTTAGTGTGGTCAATATTTTGTTCCTAAAATTGCTTCTTAGAATTCAGGCATTAGATAATGATTCAGTAGGTACATCTCAAGGTTAACATCTTAAATCTGTAAGTAGAGATCCTTTAAGTTAATAGTTTAAATGTAGGGTAAATAGGTTGTGATATAAAAAGGTTGAGTTTTTTTAAGGAAAATGGTTGAAAATGTTAAACATAGTCTTGCTCGTCATCGGTAGAATCTTCGAAACCTATCCATGGTTTCATATTATCAGTACTGGTGCATGTTTTTTTCGGGCCCTCGGTCTGTCCCATTTTTCAACATTGTATCTATTGTTCATTCCAACGCTTGTTATTTTGTAAGGGCCAACAAATTTATTTAAAATTTTGATAGCGTTTCTAAACTGGGTTCTTTTTATCGCAACAAGATCTCCTAGTTTATTCTGGGGTGCGGGTTTTCTCTTCTTGTTGAAAGTTCGTTGGTTCTCTTGCTGTACACTTGCAATTTGTTGTCTGGCCTCCTCTCTTATCTCGTCTCTTTCCTCGTCAAAAGTTTCTAACAGCTCTAGTGCAATTACTTCGGCAATCCTGACGTCCTCTTTATTGCGTATTCTTATCCCAAACATCACTTCGAAGGGGCTTCTTCCTATACTTCGGCTTAGGCTGCTGTTGAGAAAAATTTGAACTTTATTAGTAAAAGTATACCAACTGTCAGGTTTATTAAAAGATAATTTAGTTAAAATAGGTATGATGCTTCGATACAATGGCAACTTGGCCATTGACACGTGGACCACCTGTAGTAATGAAAAAATGTTGAATGTTCCTGTCCTTACAGTAATCAGAAAAACTGTTGGATGTAAGCAGGTCCTCGGTCCGTAATAAAGCGATGTGGATTTCCAAAAATGGAGTTCCAGTTTTTGTAAGACCTCGACTGTGGATAGGGTTTTAACTGGATATATCCATATATATCTTTTTTTTGCATGGCCTTAATTCTGTCAATCAACCTATAGGATTTCGACTCAACGCGTCTACGTGCTTCATTCTAGTTCCAGCTCTATGTTCCAAAACGTAGTCGTATTCCTGAAGCAATAGTGCCCAACCAGCAATTCGTGACGCAAGATCCTTCTTCTCCATTGTCATCTTAAAAGCGGCATAATTGGTTACAATCTTAAATTGAAGCCCTAGTAGATAAACCCGTAGCTTCTCAGCGCGTTTACTATAGCTAAAACTTCAAGTTCATAGCTACTTTACTTTTTTTTTTGAGTTGGGGTTGTTTTCTTACTGCAGTAAAAAACTGGATGGAACAAGGAATCGTCGCTCGACTTTTGCATTAAAATTGCACCAAATCCAAATTTGGATGCGTCCGTATGCAACTCGGTCTCAGCCTTAGGATAATAAATCATCAACGTTGGCTTATCTAATAAGTGCTTCTTAATATTCAAAAATGCTTCTTTATGCACAACTTTAAATTCAAACCTATTCTCCTTTCGAAGAAGGTCACTCAAAGGCTTAGCCAGAATTCCAAAGTTGGGAATGAAGTTCCGAAAATAGCCCTCTAAACACAGAAAGCTTTCAACACCTTTCACGTTTTTGGGTTCAGGAAAAAATTTAACGGCTTTAATCTTATGCTCAGAGGGACTTAAATGACCATATTCTATTATGTAGCCAAGATATTCTATTTTGGTACACATAAACTGGCATTTCTTCCAATTAAAACGTAGTCCATAACTAGCTAACTCAAGAACTCTTTGAAGATTAACCAAGGCCTCGTTGTAGTCGCTAGCACGAACCATGATGTCGTCAATGAAAATTGAAACAATTTTTTTTTTAATCAGTTGCTTAAAGACTTTATCGAAAAATTTTTGGAAAGTTATTGGAGATATACAGAGCCCGAATGGCATAACTAGGAACTCAAATTGGTGGTCTGGGATGACGGACGATGTGCACTTCCTACTTTCTTCAGAAACTGCCACATGAAAAAATCCATTTTCCAGATCAAGAGTACTAAAAACGCAAACGCCAATTAATTCTTCTATTTCGTCTTCGATCAGAGGAAGAGGGTGATGATTTCTAACTATTTGCTTATTTAACCTTCTAAAATCTACACAAAGCCTTTTGCTTCCGTCTTTTTTGTTTGCGAGAACGACAGGACTTGCGAATTCCGAACTGCTTTGTCTTATTATACCCTTTTGTAACCATTCCTTTATTTGTTTATCGACTACTGCTTTCTCAAAAGGTGCTAATCTCCTAGGCTTCTCATAAATTGGATCCTCACTTTTCAAAATGATGCTCATCTCGTAGGTATTAGCTACTCCTTCAGCCGATTCATATTTCCTCACTAAATCCTCTACCTGCTGCCTGTAGGAGCTATTCTATACATTCAAAGTAAGTCCCTGTTCGTCTTCGGTTACTTGAAACCATTCCAAAAATGACTTTATTTTTCTAACCTCTATGTTATTTGCAGTAACTATCAACTCCGTATTTTCAGCACATTTCTACCTATCATCATGGGCATAGACAAATAACTTTCTAATATGACCTGTACCTTAGCTTCGAACGACTGTCCATCGATAATTAGAGTTGTCTCAAAAGAACCTAATGTTTCTACTGCAGCAGCAGATAACCCTCTTAATGATGTGGGTACTTACTTTACTTTACTTTACTTTTGATGGGGCCCACAGCCCAGGATGGACTTCGGCCTCAACTAACAAGCCCCTCCAGCCAGCTCTGTCCCTAGCTAGCCGCTTCCAGTTGCGCACACCGAGTGCTTTGATGTCGTCATCCACTTGTTTGCGCCACCTGTTGCGTGTTCTTCCTCTGCTGCGTACCCAATCGGGGTTGGATTCGAAGACTCGTCGGGCAGGTGCGTTGCTGTCAATACGCTCCACGTGCCCCAGCCACCTCAGCCGCTGCATTTTCAGCTTTTTGACCAGATCAACATCGCTGTATAGCCCGTATAGCTCGTCGTTGAATCTTCTCCTCCATACTCCTTCGATACACACCGGACCGAAAATCACACGAAGAATCTTCCTCTCAAAGCATCCTAGCAGATTTTTATTCGAATCTTTCAGTGTCCATGCTTCTGGCCCATAAAGCAGGCCCGGGATGATTAGGGTCTTGTATAAAGTCTCCTTGGTTCTCTGAGAGGAACAGCGGTTGGCAAGAGTAATTCTTCGCTTGATCTCTCCACTGATGTCATTCTGCGATGTAATAGTGGAGCCCAGGTAGACAAAGTCCTTGACAACTTCGAAGTTATACCTGTCCATCGTGATATTTTGCCCGAGTCGACGATGTTGAGATTCCTCTCTCGATGACAGCATATACTTTGTCTTGTCCTCATTAACCCATTCTAGCCGCCTCTGATTCAATGCTCGCGAATGCCCTTGTCACAGCTCGCTTTGTTCTGCCGACAATGTCTATGTCATCTGCATACGCAAGCAATTGAACGGACTTTTAATAGATTGTACCGCTGGTGTTGACATGTGCGTTGCGTACAATGGCTTCAAGAACGATGTTGAATAGGTTGCATGATAACGCGTCGCCTTGCCTCAATCCTTTCTCAACATCAAAGGAATCGGTGGTGTTCTTTCCAATTTTGACGGAGCAGCGAGATTTTTCCATCGTCATCCTGCACAGGCGGACGAGTTTGGCAGGGATGCCAAGACTCGACATGGCTCTGTATAATTCGTCCCTTTTCACGCTATCATACGCGACTTTAAAATCGGTAAAAAGGTGATGTGTATCGATCTGGAATTCCCGGGATTTTTCTAAAATCTGTCGGAGTGTGAACATTTGATCGACGGTTGCTTGCCAGGCCTAAAACCACACTGATAGGGGCCGATCAGATCGTTGACAAAAGGTTTTAAGCGGTCACACAGGATAGCCGACAAGATTTTATAAGCGACGTTTAGGAGAGTAATTCCTCTGTAGTTGGTACATTTCAGAACATCTCCCTTTTTATGGATGGGGCACACTATACCGATGTTCCACTCAACGGGCATACTTTCATCCGACCAAATTTTGCAGATGAGCTGGTGTATGCTCCAAGCCAATTCATCTCCCGCTGATTTAAATAGTTCGGCTTGTAAGCCATCCGCACCAGCAGCCTTTTAGGACTTAAGTTTGGATATCGCCAGCCACACTTCGGTTAGGCCAGGTGGACGGAACTCTTGGCCATCATCGTCCAAGTTGAATGGAGCGTTCTGCCTATTAGCGGCATCTTAGCTGTCTTCGCCATTAAGTAGTCTAGAGAAGTGTTCTTTCCAGATCCTCAGCATTGACTGTGTGTCTACTACCATATTCCCACTCTCATGTCGGCAGGCTTCCGTTCTAGTCTTGAATCCTTGGGTGGATCGCTTCATTTTCTGATAAAATTTTCGAACATCTCCCCTACCGCTACAACCCTCAATAGACTCTACCGCCCGCTTCTCGTGCTCTCTCTTCTTCCTCCTGAGAAGTCGGCGCTACTCTGTCCACTCCATAAGCGAAGCTGCACTTTCAATATCGTCTAATGACTATACATCATCGTCACCACTAAATTCTTGCAACACATCTTGACACATCTTGAAATAAAGCTGCTCCTCTACTCCTCTTCCTTAAAACCTCAACCTCTCCCTGTAGCATCGACATTTCAACTTCTCGTGCCAGCCCATTTGCTTTTTCTACAACTTTGCTCTCTCTATCCTCTAAATCCTTTCTCCTTCTTTCTAAATTCTGAAGCATATCAGAAATGTCGACTGAACTATTATTCATTGCTGTGCTATTACGATTTTTTCTGCCCATTCTTAAGAATTTCTGATTTTGTACTACTGTTCTAAAAATCCTCTTCTCGTGACTAACGGATCTAACGTTCTCGGTACCGTACAAACAAAATTATGCAACACTTGATGACTAACGGATCTAACGGTCTCGATACCGTATACAAAAAAAATTCTGCAACACTTGATGAATACCTTTTGACTGCTTACTCACGACACCTTATGTCAGCTTCTCCAAGTTGGTACTCCTCAGCAAAAACGGCAGCACAATTGCAATTCACAATGATGACTATTATTTTATAAAAGTTTTTAATGATCGATTTTATTTTAAATAATTTCATAGGACATGAATCCCGGTTGAGCCCCCAATTTTGTGGGACTGAAAGTCACCTTTTTGTATAATTCAGTATATTTTTCGAAATTGATTAAATTAAAAATGATTAAAAATTAGGTTGGTAATTAAAGTTAAAATTTGTAATTGTGAATTCGGTTTCGGTAGAGTTTATGATGAGCCGTGCAGAAAAGAAAAGAGGTCGAACTCTGGATTGCAGCTCCCTTTATAAGGTGAATGACAGATGATCAAAAAGAGTAGTGCCACATTTGGAATAGTGCTACTAGACTATTGGTGGTGCCAAATTGATCCTACATACATTTAATGTGTACACTCTGAGAAATAGGCCCCAGGTTATGTTTGCATTTAAATGACCAATCATCGATATTTAACTAGCCATAGTTATAGTTTCTCGCATAACAAATGGTTATATTGTGTACGGGAACAAGATGCACTCTCTGCAGTGCATCGATATGACCGTATATCACACCTTGCATGTAACATCCAATCAAATGGTGTTTTGGCCAGGAAAAAAATATAGGAGTTTTTATCTCACCCGTCTTTAAATTTAAGGGGTCGCTGAATCTGAATTTAAACTTTTCTTCTTCCTACGGTTATGGCTTCACAGCGAAAATCGTAAGAAACGTGAAAATGTTCGACCTTCTTTCAGTTTTTTGCCAAGAAGTCAACAAAATTTACACTTTTTGGATAAAGTTACTTTCTACACTATATACAACATAAAATTTCCTACAAAAAAGGGCCACAATTTTTTTTTGTAAAATGAACGGTTTGGCCACTAGAGAACGGTGAAAAAAGACCACAATTTCGTACTTTTTGGAAAACACAGTTCTCTTGTTAGATTTTTGCTTGTAACTCAAAACCAATGCTTGTAATTGTAAAAAAAACCTAAGGTTCTGCTTAAACAACTCTTAATTCTTAACAAGTTTGTCACCTTCATCACTTAAATGCGAAAAAATACAGCGGCTAGAGCTCATTGCTGAAAAAAAGAGTTATAGACAAATAAGTAAACAAAATATTCGTTATTTGCATTTTTTTTATTTAACACATTCAAAATGTATCTAAAATGTTTTGAATAGACCAAATCTATAGTAAATTGAGTTCTCTACAAAAAAGGATTTCGGTATTTTCTCTAAATTTAACTTGGTTCTCAAGTTTAATACAAAATACCATAAGGGTTGCAGTTACTCCCCCTCCTCGAAATTACACCCTCTCTCGTTTAAAAACGCTTCGTGGTTTTCTCATCTTCAATGAGCCATTGAATGATTTTTACAATAAAAACCCTTGAACGTCTTAGTTCCATTATAACATAAACAATGGCCCACGACAAACTGATATAAGGTATGCTCATTGCGTTTTGACAGATGTGGGGTGACGTCATCGTCATCTGGTTCGAATATAAGATAGAAGAAAAGAATACTATTTCATTGGATAATTTTTATAATTTTTCTATTTTTACAGTTAATTTCACCTACAAATAATTTTTTTAATGGCTTATTCTAAAATACAGTCTACTTAGTCTAGATGCACAGCTTCAGCATTTTTTTAAATGGTTTTTCAGGAACTTTCCTTCTATTAATAGATGTTACTTATTGTTTTTAATAAAAATGTTTTCTAACCCCCATATTAATAAACGGAGCTAGCGGCAAGTTATCATTAACTCGTGATGGACTAGGAGTTATATTTCTGCCACTTACTAGCTAGCTAAACCAACAAGGAAGGTGGTTTAGCGAAGGGTTAAATAAGATAAATAAATATACGTTTTAATTCACCAATTGTCTCTTAAAACATTCTCACACGAGAGCTCGAAAGTTACAGGTGCGTTAAGCGCTGTTTTTATTAATATGGCTATAAAAGTCTTACATTTTCAAAGAATGTGTCGCTTGGTTTCTAAGTCCACCTTCCAACTTTTCATCCACCAACTAAAGCTGCAGGATGTATAATGCTGGATTTATATGTATCTTCGTCTGCAAATATGAAGAAAAGAAGAGCGGAACAGATGTATGCCAAAACTCCGAGCATTTGAAAGAGAACCATCAAGGAGATGAATATGTTCGTCTTCATATCTGCATTATGGCACTTCCTATAATCTTCATGCACGAAGATCTTCTGCATTTTGGTGTTCCCTCTTTATCCAACAAATGTTAATTTTAATTTTGCATCCCCTTTTTTTTTGCAGAAGTCGGACGAAGATACATGTAAATCCACCATAAGGGTCATAAGGGTCAGTAGATTCTTTCTTAAAAGTTCTATTGTATATCCTAAAGACCTCTTTCACACAAGGAAGCTGAGTTGCCGAAGTTTTTAATTTGTAGGCGAGAAGGGCGTACAAGGAAGACAAAAAATCTCCCCTCTCACCCTTCTCGTCAAAAAACTAACTAGTTTCTGGCAACTCAGTTTCCTTGTCTGAAAGCGGTCTAACTGTATAGTCACTCTCAACTAAATGTCCTGAGCAAACACGACTGTTTTAAAGTATAATCTTTTTTATTTCCACAAGCACTTACCACAATTTGCACATTTTATCGTCTTTCAAGAAATATTGATATGTATTTTAATTTTTGTGCATTGTTTTTTTCTGTCCGGTGTTTTATTACACCCCAAAATAGCACACACAACCATTTTCAAATTTTAAAATTTACTTTTTAAACCGAAAAAAAAAATAACAAAAACCAGTTGAAAATTTCCAATTAACAACCTCGGTTGTCAAACTCGCAGATGATGATGACGTCACAACATAAGCAGGATGGCGAATTGGGTGTATCTAATGAGCATACCTTGTTTCTGTTTATCGTGCAATGGCCTATTAGTGGCTTCCCGTAATATGGCATAGAGACTTCGTGTAGGCATGTATTAAGGGATAACTCGTGAAATAAAACGTATATTTACTTTTCTTAGTTAACCCTTAGCTAAAACACCTTCCTTGTTAATTTAGCTAGCTCGTAATAGGCAGAAATAAGACTCCTAATCCACGTTTATTAATATGCGGGTAAAAGATTAAAACAAAATTACCAAGAATACAGTTTTTTGATTCAATGAGTTTATTTGAGTACATACATATGGATGTTTCAATTTTAAAACTGTAAAGGCTCTCCCAAACCAATGCGAAACATTCGCTACGGTGAAGAAACATTCGCATGTCAAAATTTATTTACAAAGTGATATATGAGAGTACCCACACCAACGCGGCGGAGAAACATATGAAATAATTTTTACTGACGAATGTTTCTTCGCCGCAACGAATGTTTCGCATAGGTTTGGGAGAGCCTTAAATGAAAAAGGCTTAGAATTTAAAATTAAAAAATGAGTCTGGGGTCGACCTACACTAGTAACTTCCCATTTAATTTCTCTTTAATAGTTCGTGAATTAAATATATCCAATTTAAAAAGTTTTACGAAACGCACACCGGCAAGATAAAGCGACTACCTACTTTTTTTACTTTTCATACATCAACAACTGTGTTCTGTGCTTTTGTGTATAGAAATGATTAAGTTTGAAATTCCTTATTTTTGTGTTTTTAATTATGCATTTTAATATTATTTTGTTATATCTGTCTCCTTTTAAGGACAATTCATTAAAAAAATAAAAGTTTTTACTTCATGTATTGAAATCTTTTATACTAAAAGTCAAACCAATCTGTCTTTTATTCTGTTGTGGTTTATAACAGATTTCATAACGGAATTCGATATGCAAAATACCAATTAATAAAAGAATAAAAGGTTTTTTGACAGTTCGAAAATTTGTTTGGAAATTGATAAAAGAATAACAGAATAAAAGAATAAAAGATCTCCTCGAATAGGCCTAATTGTTCCCATATACAAACTTTGACTGTTCATTTTTACCGAGATAAAATTATATGGACAACCATGGGGCTTACGGCGTTGCATGAATAACCCTAATATAATTTTTTACTTTATTAATGTCGATTTCGATTCAATAAAAAAAATTCGATTTTTTTTATCTTTTTCAGATTTCACGTTCTTTACTACAAAAAAATCGAATTTTCTGATGGTCTAATTTGATTTAGATCAATTTTGCTAATCTTGATTTCAAACACAGATTTTCACACGCACTTGCACACACACAAATTAAAGTGACATTTTCATCCAAATCAATAGAAAATGGTGCTTTCACAATTGCAAACATAGGTTAAATCACGTTTTGAGTTCTTTACACCCCGACTCCACAGGCCATGAACGATGGCCAGCCTATGGAAATGTCTAAACAAAATCCCATGGAGTCGCAACAATCCATGTCCAAGCAGTGACACATCCATATTCCATACAAATCAGATTGTGGATTGGATTATGGACATCGTTCATGGCCTGTGGAGTGGGGGGGGGGTATATCAAAATTGATATAAAGTCTGACCACCAAATCCAAAATTGTTGAATCGAAATCGACATGTCTTTGAATATTTATTTATTAAACTTGATAAAGGTTGCCATTGGTGAGTGCTGTAATCACCTCAGACCGCTTTCACACTAGGAAACTGAGTTGCCAGAAACTAGCTAGTTTGTAGGCGAGAAATGTATGAGGGGAGATTTGTTTTCTTCCACTTACACCCCGATTTGTATGGATATGTCACTGCTTGGACATGGATTTTTGCGACCCCATGGGATTTTGTTTTAGACATGTTCCATAGTCCAGCCATCGTTCATGGCCTGTGGAGTCGGGGTGTTACGCCCTTCTTGCCACAAACTAAAAATTGCTGGCAACTCAGTTTCCCTGTGTGAAAGGGGACTTACAAAGTATTTGCTGAAAGAATTCTGCATACATTGGAAACATTGAATCATCTTCAATGGTATTTTTTACCAAATGAAGTGGGGGGGAGTCTATCTCTTTCAGTATAGACTGTCAATTTTATAAACAAAATGATTAAATACAATTAGTATTTCTCGTGATTTTAGTTTTTCTAAAAAAATAGAACATATAAAGTCAGCTGGTTTTTGGTGGTTAATGAAGAATTAATAAAAGCACTTATCAAATAAGGAATTTAAGCCAATTTCTAACCTAATTCCACACTTTTGAAAGAAAAAGCCAGTTAATATTTTTTCATATTTTTTTCGCAAACTATTAACAGAAAAAACTTGATTCAAAAATTCAATAAAAGAACAGACTTCTAGCTTTCAAAAAATGTACCATTCTTGATTATCAGTGTTTCCGTTCTTTTTAAATAATTTTTAAATGATTTATTTCCATTTTTACGTATTTTTTAAAAAGTTCCCCTCCCACCTATACGGAAGGAGATGGACCCCTTCCTCCATGGTGAAAAATACTTGTATTCGCTCTACAAGAATCATTTATTATTTTACGCCAACTTTTCGTGTCTCTTAATAGGTAGGTATATTATTGTTTTGTGAAAAAAGACCAATTTTCCACGGCTTCCCGATTTTGTTTTTCCCAAGGGTGACTCAAAATAAATGATGAGGATAAGTTCAGAAAACCATTAAGCATAAACTATGAGTTGCACTAATGTACATGTACATAATCACATATATTTATTTTTTTTAAGAATAAGAAGCGGTCTAAACTTTAAAAAAAAAATTAAAGCATTTAAAAAACATTTTCAAAACTTAGTTCCTTTTATTAACTTCCCATTGGAAGTTATTGTAATTGGTGCGATTTGTCGAATTGAAAATTTTGACATATCTTCACGTTTGAGGTCTCTAGAATCAGAATCCGTCGTTTTTAGCAAGATGTCTGTATGTGTGTATGTACGTACGTTCGGGGTACTTTTTTCGTCCACCTAATCTCGAGAACGCTTAAAGATATCGACCTCGGATAAATTTTATTTTACAGATAATATTGTCATAACGTGCTGAAAAGGTTTTCTAACAAATTCAATAAACAGTTTTTCTACTACAGCAATTTAAAAAAGGAGCTGTAAGATGTCATTTAACTGGAATATCTCGAAAACGGAATAAAATATTCACTTCAGACTAATTTTATTCTACACATAATTACACAATACCAAATTGGTAAATATTAAAAAAAAAATTCAACAGACACTTTTTTTTAAAACTAAGAAAGACAGTTAAAAAATAAGTTTTGTCTCAAATATTTCAAGAACAAAAAATGATTCCGAACCCAGCCTATTTATTTTTACATGTAATGATGTAGTCAACAACTGATAATTTTTTTTAAAAAAATCGATAAACAGTTTTTTTTAGAGCAACAAAACTGGAACAAAAACTATTAAAAATTCTTATCAAATGTTTTTCAACTCAAATTTTTTGAAAACAAACAATGATATCGATTTTAAATTTCTACCGAAAATATAAACCTATACCACCTAAATTTTTTAGATAGATAGATTTTTAAAACCACCCTTTAAAAAGCTAAAAATCAAAATGTTCCATGAAAAAACTTTTCAAAAATGTTTTAATTCGAAAAATTCTTACCATCAAAATCGCTTTAAAATCGAAATTTTGCATATATGACACTTAATTTGCCTTTTTATATTCTAAATAATTGATACCTACCTCTATACCGAGAAGAGTTAGGAAAAAAAAATACAAAATATAGATAATGTCACATTTCGCCCTGTATCTCTATATCTATACCTATACCTACCTATAAACTCATTATCCAAAAACCCAAAGTAATTACACTATATTATATATAATTATGTAATATATACCCTATCACTATCTTTTTTATTTCCACAAGCACTTACCACAATTTGCACATTTTATCGTCTTTCAAGAAATATTGATATGTATTTTAATTTTTGTGCATTGTTTTTTTCTGTCCGGTGTTTTATTACACCCCAAAATAGCACACACAACCATTTTCAAATTTTAAAATTTACTTTTTAAACCGAAAAAAAAAATAACAAAAACCAGTTGAAAATTTCCAATTAACAACCTCGGTTGTCAAACTCGCAGATGATGATGACGTCACAACATAAGCAGGATGGCGAATTGGGTGTATCTAATGAGCATACCTTGTTTCTGTTTATCGTGCAATGGCCTATTAGTGGCTTCCCGTAATATGGCATAGAGACTTCGTGTAGGCATGTATTAAGGGATAACTCGTGAAATAAAACGTATATTTACTTTTCTTAGTTAACCCTTAGCTAAAACACCTTCCTTGTTAATTTAGCTAGCTCGTAATAGGCAGAAATCAGACTCCTAATCCATGTTTATTAATATGCGGGTAAAAGATTAAAACAAAATTACCAAGAATACAGTTTTTTGATTCAATGAGTTTATTTGAGTACATACATATGGATGTTTCAATTTTAAAACTGTAAAGGCTCTCCCAAACCAATGCGAAACATTCGCTACGGTGAAGAAACATTCGCATGTCAAAATTTATTTACAAAGTGATATATGAGAGTACCCACACCAACGCGGCGGAGAAACATATGAAATAATTTTTACTGACGAATGTTTCTTCGCCGCAACGAATGTTTCGCATAGGTTTGGGAGAGCCTTAAATGAAAAAGGCTTAGAATTTAAAATTAAAAAATGAGTCTGGGGTCGACCTACACTAGTAACTTCCCATTTAATTTCTCTTTAATAGTTCGTGAATTAAATATATCCAATTTAAAAAGTTTTACGAAACGCACACCGGCAAGATAAAGCGACTACCTACTTTTTTTACTTTTCATACATCAACAACTGTGTTCTGTGCTTTTGTGTATAGAAATGATTAAGTTTGAAATTCCTTATTTTTGTGTTTTTAATTATGCATTTTAATATTATTTTGTTATATCTGTCTCCTTTTAAGGACAATTCATTAAAAAAATAAAAGTTTTTACTTCATGTATTGAAATCTTTTATACTAAAAGTCAAACCAATCTGTCTTTTATTCTGTTGTGGTTTATAACAGATTTCATAACGGAATTCGATATGCAAAATACCAATTAATAAAAGAATAAAAGGTTTTTTGACAGTTCGAAAATTTGTTTGGAAATTGATAAAAGAATAACAGAATAAAAGAATAAAAGATCGCCTCGAATAGGCCTAATTGTTCCCATATACAAACTTTGACTGTTCATTTTTACCGAGATAAAATTATATGGACAACCATGGGGCTTACGGCGTTGCATGAATAACCCTAATATAATTTTTTACTTTATTAATGTCGATTTCGATTCAATAAAAAAAATTCGATTTTTTTTATCTTTTTCAGATTTCACGTTCTTTACTACAAAAAAATCGAATTTTCTGATGGTCTAATTTGATTTAGATCAATTTTGCTAATCTTGATTTCAAACACAGATTTTCACACGCACTTGCACACACACAAATTAAAGTGACATTTTCATCCAAATCAATAGAAAATGGTGCTTTCACAATTGCAAACATAGGTTAAATCACGTTTTGAGTTCTTTACACCCCGACTCCACAGGCCATGAACGATGGCCAGCCTATGGAAATGTCTAAACAAAATCCCATGGAGTCGCAACAATCCATGTCCAAGCAGTGACACATCCATATTCCATACAAATCAGATTGTGGATTGGATTATGGACATCGTTCATGGCCTGTGGAGTGGGGGGGGGGTATATCAAAATTGATATAAAGTCTGACCACCAAATCCAAAATTGTTGAATCGAAATCGACATGTCTTTGAATATTTATTTATTAAACTTGATAAAGGTTGCCATTGGTGAGTGCTGTAATCACCTCAGACCGCTTTCACACTAGGAAACTGAGTTGCCAGAAACTAGCTAGTTTGTAGGCGAGAAATGTATGAGGGGAGATTTGTTTTCTTCCACTTACACCCCGATTTGTATGGATATGTCACTGCTTGGACATGGATTTTTGCGACCCCATGGGATTTTGTTTTAGACATGTTCCATAGTCCAGCCATCGTTCATGGCCTGTGGAGTCGGGGTGTTACGCCCTTCTTGCCACAAACTAAAAATTGCTGGCAACTCAGTTTCCCTGTGTGAAAGGGGACTTACAAAGTATTTGCTGAAAGAATTCTGCATACATTGGAAACATTGAATCATCTTCAATGGTATTTTTTACCAAATGAAGTGGGGGGGGAGTCTATCTCTTTCAGTATAGACTGTCAATTTTATAAACAAAATGATTAAATACAATTAGTATTTCTCGTGATTTTAGTTTTTCTAAAAAAATAGAACATATAAAGTCAGCTGGTTTTTGGTGGTTAATGAAGAATTAATAAAAGCACTTATCAAATAAGGAATTTAAGCCAATTTCTAACCTAATTCCACACTTTTGAAAGAAAAAGCCAGTTAATATTTTTTCATATTTTTTTCGCAAACTATTAACAGAAAAAACTTGATTCAAAAATTCAATAAAAGAACAGACTTCTAGCTTTCAAAAAATGTACCATTCTTGATTATCAGTGTTTCCGTTCTTTTTAAATAATTTTTAAATGATTTATTTCCATTTTTACGTATTTTTTAAAAAGTTCCCCTCCCACCTATACGGAAGGAGATGGACCCCTTCCTCCATGGTGAAAAATACTTGTATTCGCTCTACAAGAATCATTTATTATTTTACGCCAACTTTTCGTGTCTCTTAATAGGTAGGTATATTATTGTTTTGTGAAAAAAGACCAATTTTCCACGGCTTCCCGATTTTGTTTTTCCCAAGGGTGACTCAAAATAAATGATGAGGATAAGTTCAGAAAACCATTAAGCATAAACTATGAGTTGCACTAATGTACATGTACATAATCACATATATTTATTTTTTTTAAGAATAAGAAGCGGTCTAAACTTTAAAAAAAAAATTAAAGCATTTAAAAAACATTTTCAAAACTTAGTTCCTTTTATTAACTTCCCATTGGAAGTTATTGTAATTGGTGCGATTTGTCGAATTGAAAATTTTGACATATCTTCACGTTTGAGGTCTCTAGAATCAGAATCCGTCGTTTTTAGCAAGATGTCTGTATGTGTGTATGTACGTACGTTCGGGGTACTTTTTTCGTCCACCTAATCTCGAGAACGCTTAAAGATATCGACCTCGGATAAATTTTATTTTACAGATAATATTGTCATAACGTGCTGAAAAGGTTTTCTAACAAATTCAATAAACAGTTTTTCTACTACAGCAATTTAAAAAAGGAGCTGTAAGATGTCATTTAACTGGAATATCTCGAAAACGGAATAAAATATTCACTTCAGACTAATTTTATTCTACACATAATTACACAATACCAAATTGGTAAATATTAAAAAAAAAATTCAACAGACACTTTTTTTTAAAACTAAGAAAGACAGTTAAAAAATAAGTTTTGTCTCAAATATTTCAAGAACAAAAAATCATTCCGAACCCAGCCTATTTATTTTTACATGTAATGATGTAGTCAACAACTGATAATTTTTTTAAAAAAAATCGATAAACAGTTTTTTTTAGAGCAACAAAACTGGAACAAAAACTATTAAAAATTCTTATCAAATGTTTTTCAACTCAAATTTTTTGAAAACAAACAATGATATCGATTTTAAATTTCTACCGAAAATATAAACCTATACCACCTAAATTTTTTAGATAGATAGATTTTTAAAACCACCCTTTAAAAAGCTAAAAATCAAAATGTTGCATGAAAAAACTTTTCAAAAATGTTTTAATTCGAAAAATTCTTACCATCAAAATCGCTTTAAAATCGAAATTTTGCATATATGACACTTAATTTGCCTTTTTATATTCTAAATAATTGATACCTACCTCTATACCGAGAAGAGTTAGGAAAAAAAAAATACAAAATATAGATAATGTCACATTTCGCCCTGTATCTCTATATCTATACCTATACCTACCTATAAACTCATTATCCAAAAACCCAAAGTAATTACACTATATTATATATAATTATGTAATATATACCCTATCACCCACCACTTAGGTAAATATGTACATGTGTATAATATGTATATGGTTTTCAAGTGTACCAATGGGAAGTTACTAGTGTGGGTCGACCCCAGACTCATTTTTTAATTTTAAATTTTAAGCTTTTTTCATTTTCAGTTTTAAAATTGAAAAATCCACACATATGTATGTACTCAAATGAACTCACTGTATTCTTGGTAATTTTGTTTAAATCTTTTACCCCCATATTAATAAACGTGGATTAGGAGTCAGATTTCTGCCACTTACGAGCTAGCTAAACTAACAAGGAAGGTTGTTTAGCTAAGGGTTAACTAAGAAAAGTAAATATTAATTCCCGAGTTATCTATTAATCCATGCCTACACGAAGTCTCGAAAGTTACAGATGAGTTAAGCGCTATTTTTATTAATATGCCTGTTATTGTTTGAAACAAAATATATTAACAAATTTCCTGTTTTATTTGCTGTACTACCTCGTACTGCCGTATTTTTTAGAAAGTACTGCAAGATCTAAAAGTGAAACGACAGCCCTGGTGCCTGCCATAGATAAATCTTTGAAAATAAAAATACCATAAATCATCGTTATAATGGTTTATCTATGGTTTATCTATGACTGGAAGACGTCAAATTGTGTGCTTGGCGACCAATGATCTCTATAATACACTGGATAGCGTATTCGTACAAAAAGGTTGACTCCATTTGAAGAACTGTAATATCCCAACTAACAATTTAACTTGTATAAGGAAGGTCCAATTTTTAGAATTGGATAGGCTATTGCTGACATAGAATAATTTTAAGGCTAAATAATACAAGTCAAGCATTTAACGATTTATTTATTTCAAAATAGCTTGTTTAGTGCCTTAAAGTTTGTTTCTATATGAGACTTCATGTAATGAGTTCTACGGAGACTTTTTTAAGGCCTGCCGAAATTGGTTGCCTTAGCTAGAAAAATTATAGCTTTTATAGAACATTCAGATGAAAGTCATTACAGACAACTCCTTTACGGCTTGTTTAAGAAAGTAATCGCGCATCATGAAAATGTCTTAGTTTGAGTTCCTCAAAAGTGAAGTCATGCAAGACATTTGTTTATTGTATATAAAACTCCAACAAGTTAAAAAAAGTTATTCTCATATTTTTTTCCTAATAGCATCAATTCGTTTTTTAAAGTAAACTCTAGTATCCTTCGTTTTCATTGACCACTTCACCAAAATTAAAACAAAAAAAAAAACGAGATTCATTTTTGAAATCGGTGTATAACAAGACTGATGACGGTAATCAAACATTTTGCACGAGTGGGACTTGCACTTTATTGTCTTACGTAAGAGAACATTATAGCTTTTGCATTTTGTTAATAGCTTGCTTACAGAAATCAAAAATGAAAGCTAAGAAAAAAGAGGAATTTTGTTTTTTTTTTTACATTTATTGCCTCCCCTAATTATATCTTTTGTATTTTGTTAATAAGAAAACAAACTTAGGTATATCGGAAAATGAAATATTATACATACCTAATTGTCCCCTTAGGTGAGACTTTGATAGAATTAAGCAACTTAATTACACTACTGCATCGCATATATCTACTTACTTGAAAAAAAAACTATATAAGAACTTTTTTCAAACATATGGTACGATAAAAAAGGTCATGCATACGTTATGTTTATGTGAGTTTAAAATATAATACTTAACTTATGGTATATAATTTTCAAATACTGAAAGAATTTCATGATTGATACTTAAAATTCAATCTTCTAAAACCCTGTTATGGGTACCAATGTTTAATGAAAATTTAGTTTGATTTTTTTGGGCTTGAAGTATCAACTCATTAAAATTTGTACACGCGTATGGTATATTGCCAATTCGCCTGGTGTGTTGCGTGGTGGCCTACTTATAGAGAGGAGCTGAGTTCGATCCCTGGATTCTGAAATTTAATGTGAGTAAAAGTTGATTTTTGTCAGTTTTGTTTTGTTACATTTCAGAATAAATAGAAAAGCGCTTCTAACACCCTAAAGTCATGGGAAAATGAAAGGCAAAATAAAAACAATAACAATAATAAAATTTAAAGCAACGATTTTTTTGTAAATAACACACGGCTTTACTAGGCCTTTGTAAGGCCTTACAATGTGAGTCATTTCATTTATGCGACCTGAAAGTGAATGTCTTATAAAAGTCAGACAACTTGTTTAGTGGAGCAATAACACTGTTTTGCTTTGTTTATTTTATCAATAAGACTTTCCATGGAAAACTATTTAATTATATAGAACTTCTGGTCAAAGGTCTTAAAGGAAATGAAATAGCTTGTATAATGTGCGCCAAACTGATTTGCATAAGGTCTTTATTAGTTACTATACAAACTAGAAAATAGCTTGCGTAGACACTTAAACAAGTTAAATTGTTAGTTGGGATATGGTGCTGGCTTTTTTTTGTATTACAGTTTATAACTTTATAACAATATTAAAGAGTGCCTGCCAGGACTGTCGAAGTACTGCATGGGCAGTATTTGTACTGGCATTTGTTTCTGCGTACTGCCGTACTGCTCACATGTCAAAAGTACTCCTTTTTTAATTCAATAAATTGATTTGATTGCTGAACGCATCGATCTTAAATTCCCAAAATTTTTGTTCTGTCAACAAAACGCACGCAAAAAGAGTTGTTTTAAGTAAAAAGAGAAGTCCGATTAATATTATGTAAAACCTATCACTCTATCAGCTATCGTCATTCCCTTTTCTCTCGGTAAACTTAAAACAATAAACTTCATTTTTCAATTTCAAGACCATTGTAGATGCTTTAATGTTTCCAATGTATGCAGAATTCTTTCAGCAAATACTTTGTAAGTCCCCTTTCACACGGGGAAACTGAGTTGCCAGCAATTTTTAGTTTGTGGCGAGAAGGGCGTAACACCCCGACTCCACAGGCCATGAACGATGTCTAAAAAAAATCCCATGGAGTCGCAAAAATCCATGTCCAAGCAGTGTCATATCCATACAAATCAGATTGTGGATTGGATTGTAGATTGGATTATAGATATCGTTCATGGCCTATGGAGTCGGGGTGTAAGGGGAAGAAAACAAATCTCCCCTTACACATTTCTCGCCTACAAACTAGCTAGTTTCTGGCAACTCAGTTTCCTTGTATGAAAGCGGTATGAGGTGACTATAGCACTCATCAATAATGGCAACCTTCATCAAATTTAATAAAAAAAATATTCAAAGACATGTCGATTTCGATTTGGTGGTCAGACTTTAGATCAATTTTGGTATAAACAAATTAAGTGTCATATATGCAAAATTTGGATTTTGAAGCGATTTTGATGGTAAGAATTTTTCGAATTTAAAATTTTTTGAAGTTTTTTGTGCAACATTTTTATTTTTAGCTTTTTAAAGGGTGGTTTTAAAAATCTTAAAACTACACAACATTTAGGTGGTATAGGTATATATTTTTGGTAGAAATTAAAAATCGATATCATTGTTTGTTTTCAAAAAATTTTAATTTTTAATAGTTTTTGTTCCAGTTTTTTTGCTCTAAAAAAAACTGTTTATTGAATTTTTTTTAAAAAATTATTATTAATTATAATTATAGGCTGGGTTCGGAATCATTTTTTGTTCTTGAAATATTTGAAACAAAACTTATTTTTTAACTGTTTTTCTTAGTTTAAAAAAAAAAGTGTTTTTTTAATATTTACTAATTTATTAAAATTAGTCTGAAGTGATTATTTTATTCCGTTCTCGAGATATTCCAGATAAATGACATTTTACAGCTCCCTTTTCAATTGCTGTAGTAAACAAATTGTTTATTGAATTTGTTAGAAAACTTTTTCAGCACGTTATGACAATATTATCTGTAAAACAAAATTTATCCGAGGTCGATATCTTTAAGCGTTCTCAAGATTAGGTAGACGAAAAAAGTACCCCGAACTTACGAACATACACACATACAGATATCTTACTAAAAACGGCGGATTCTGATTTTAGAGACCTCAAACGTGAAGATAATAAAATTTTCAATTCGACAAATCGCACCAATTACAATAACTTCCAATGGGAAGTTAATAAAAGGAACTAAGTTTTGAAAATGTGTTTTAAATGCTTTAATTTTTTTTAAAGTTTAGCCCGCTTCTTATTCTTAAAAAAAAAAATATATGTGATTATGCACAAGTATATTAGGGTGGATCGTTTTCAACATCTTTTGCCAAATCACTGTGCACAGCTCAAAGTTTATGCTTAATGGTTTTCTGAACTTATCCTCATCATTTATTTGGAATCACTCTTGGAAAAAACAAAATCGGGAAGCCATCGAAAATTGGTCTTTTTCACAAAAAAATAATATACTTCTACCTATTAAGAATTAGGGACACGAAAAGATGGCGCAAAATAATAACTGATTCTTGTAGAGGGACTAAATACAAGTATTTTTCACCATGGAGGAAGGGGTCCATATCCTTCCGTATAGGTGGGAGGGGAACTTTTTAAAAAATACGTAAAAATGGAAATAAATCATTTAAAAATTATTTAAAAAGAACGGAAACACTGATAATCAAGAATGGTACATTTTTTGAAAGCTAGAAGTCTGTTCTTTTATTGAATTTTTGAATCAAGTTTTTTCTGTTAATAGTTTTCGAAAAAAATATTTTCAAACTATAAATTTAAAAAATATTAACTGACTTTTTCTTTCAAAATAGTGGAATTAGGTTAAAAATTGGCTTACATTTCTTATTTGATAAGTGCTTTTATTAATTCTTCATCAACTACTGAAAACCAAATGACTTTATGTGTGCTATTTTAAAAAAAAAAAATTAAAATCACTAGAAATACTAATTGTTTTCAATCATTTTGTTTATAAAATTGACCGTCCTGTCTATACTGAAAGAGACAGACCCCCCCCCCCCATTTGGTAAAAAATACTTGTTTTCGGTCCCTCTACAAGAATCCGTTATTTTTTTTCGCCAAATATTCCCACACCGGATTCATAATATATCATTTTTTGTGAAAAACTACAAATTTTCAATGGCTTCCCGATTTTGTTTTTCCCAAGGGCGACTCAAAATAAATGATGAGGATAAGTTTAGAAAACCATTAAGCATATACTATGAGTTGCACACAGTGATTTGGCAAAAAAAAAGCTGAAAACGATCCACCCTAATGTACATACATTAAGTAGGTACTTAACGATTTGATTTTTGTATTTTATGGAAAGATAAATAAAATTGTACTCCGAAATTCAGTAAATCATTAGGTACTCGTGCAACGCGCTAATTTTCCACTTTGCAGAAAAATATAACTTTCCGCGAGATGTTACAACACCCCTTTAAAAATACTTGCGTAAACATGGGAAATAATCAAATTAAACGACACAAATGACTTATTTCAGTGTATCAGGTTTTTTTCTACGCTTTCCGCACCAAATTCATGTGATAAAATTATCTGTTTTGCAGAATATTTAGGCCTATTCTGCCATATCTGTTATTCTGCTATGAATTTTCTGTTATGACGCATAACAGATCTCCACCATAAAAGATTCTTATAATTTGTATTCAAGAGATCGATCTTTTATAAAAGTTTGTTATTGAAATTCGAAGAAGAAACATTTATTAATATTATTTTGTTATATCTGTCTCCTTTTAAGGACAATTCATTAAAAAAATAAAAGTTTTTACTTCATGTATTGAAATCTTTTATACTAAAAGTCAAACCAATCTGTCTTTTATTCTGTTGTGGTTTATAACAGATTTCATAACGGAATTCGATATGCAAAATACCAAAATTGATATAAAGTCTGACCACCAAATCCAAAATTGTTGAATCGAAATCGACATGTCTTTGAATATTTATTTATTTAACTTGATGAAGGTTGCCATTGGTGAGTGCTGTAATCACCTCAGACCGCTTTCACACAAGGAAACTGAGTTGCCAGAAACTAGCTAGTTTGTAGGCGAGAAATGTATGAGGGCAGATTTGTTTTCTTCCACTTACACCCCGATTTGTATGGATATGTCACTGCTTGGACATGGATTTTTGCGACCCCATGGGATTTTTTTAGACATGTTCCATAGTCCAGCCATCGTTCATGGCCTGTGGAGTCGGGGTGTTACGCCCTTCTTGACACAAACTAAAAATTGCTGGCAACTCAGTTTCCCTGTGTGAAAGGGGACTAACAAAGTATTTGCTGAAAGAATTCTGCATACATTGGAAACATTGAATCATCTTCAATGGTATTTTTTACCAAATGGGGGGGGGCGTCTATCTCATTCAGTATAGACAGGACGGTCAATTTTATAAACAAAATGATTAAATACAATTAGTATTTCTCGTGATTTTAGTTTTTCTAAAAAAATAGAACATATAAAGTCAGCTGGTTTTTGGTGGTTAATGAAGAATTAATAAAAGCACTTATCAAATAAGGAATTTAAGCCAATTTCTAACCTAATTCCACACTTTTAAAAGAAAAAGTCAGTTAATATTTTTTCAATTTTTAGTTTGAAAATTTTTTTTTCGAAAACTATTAACAGAAAAAACTTGATTCAAAAATTCAATAAAAGAACAGACTTCTAGCTTTCAAAAAATGTACCATTCTTGATTATCAGTGTTTCCGTTCTTTTTAAATAATTTTTAAATGATTTATTTCCATTTTTACGTATTTTTTAAAAAGTTCCCCTCCCACCTATACGGAAGGAGATGGACCCCTTCCTCCATGGTAAAAAACACTTGTATTTAGTCGCTCTACAAGAATCATTTATTATTTTACGCCAACTTTTCGTGTCTCTTAATAGGTAGGTATATTATTTTTTTGTGAAAAAAGACCAATTTTCCACGGCTTCCCGATTTTGTTTTTCCCAAGGGTGACTCAAAATAAATGATGAGAATAAGTTCAGAAAACCATCAAGCATAAACTTTGAGTTGCACTAATGTACATGTACATAATCACATATATTTATTTTTGTTAAGAATAAGAAGCGGTCTAAACTTAAAAAAAAAAAAAATTAAAGCATTTAAAAAACATTTTCAAAACTTAGTTCCTTTTATTAACTTCCCATTGGAAGTTATTGTAATTGGTGCGATTTGTCGAATTGAAAATTTTGACATATCTAATCTCGAGAACGCTTAAAGATATCGACCTCGGATGAATTTTATTTTACAGATAATATTGTCATAACGTGCTGAAAAGGTTTTCTACCAAATTCAATAAACAGTTTTTTTACTACAGCAATTTAAAAAGGAGCTGTAAGCTGTCATTTATCTGGAATATCTCGAAAACGGAATAAAATATTCACTTCAGACTAATTTTATTCTACACATAATTACACAATACCAAATTGGTAAATATTAAAAAAAAAATTCAACAGACACTTTTTTTTAAAACTAAGAAAGACAGTTAAAAAATAAGTTTTGTCTCAAATATTTCAAGAACAAAAAATCATTCCGAACCCAGCCTATTTATTTTTACATGTAATGATGTAGTCAACAACTGATAATTTAAAAAAAAAAATCGATAAACAGTTTTTTTTTAGAGCAACAAAACTGGAACAAAAACTATTAAAAATTCTTAACAAATGTACCACCTAAATATGTGCATGTGTATAATATGTATATGGTTTTCAAGTGTATCAATGGGAAGTTACTAGTGTGGGTCGACCCCAGACTCATTTTTTAATTTTAAATTTTAAGCTTTTTTCATTAACAGTTTTAAAATTGCTACATCCACACATATGTATGTACTCAAATGAACTCACTGTATTCTTGGTAATTTTGTTTTAATCTTTTACCCCCATATTAATAAACGTGGATTAGGAGTCAGATTTCTGCCACTTACGAGCTAGCTAAACTAACAAGGAAGGTTGTTTAGCTAAGGGTTAACTAAGAAAAGTAAATATTAATTCACGAGTTATCTATTAATCCATGCCTGAACGAAGTCTCGAAAGTTACAGATGAGTTAAGCGCTATTTTTATTAATATGCCTGTTATTGTTTGAAACAAAAAATATTAACAAATTTCCTGTTTTATTTGCTGTACTACCTCATACTGCCGTATTTTTTAGAAAGTACTGCAAGATCTAAAAGTGAAACGACAACCCTGGTGCCTGCCATAGATAAATCTTTGAAAATAAAAATACCATAAATCATCGTTATAATGGTTTATCTATGACTGGAAGACGTCAAATTGTGTGCTTGGCGACCAATGATCTCTATAATACACTGGATAGCGTATTCGTACAAAAAGGTTGACTCCATTTGAAGAACTGTAATATCCCAACTAACAATTTAACTTGTATAAGGTCCAATTTTTAGAATTGGATGGGCTATTGCTGACATACAATAATTTTAAGGCTAAATAATACAAGTCAAGCATTTAACGATTTATTTATTTCAAAATAGCTTGTTTAGTGCCTTAAAGTTTGTTTCTATATGAGGCTTCATGTAATGAGTTCTACGGAGACTTTTTTAAGGCCTGCCGAAATTGGTTGCCTTAGCTAGAAAAATAATAGCTTTTATAGAACATTCAGATGAAAGTCATTACAGACAACTCCTTTACGGCTTGTTTAAGAAAGTAATCGCGCATCATGAAAATGTTTTAGTTTGAGTTCCTCAAAAGTGAAGTCATGCAAGACATTTGTTTAATGTATATAAAAGTCCAACAAGTTAAAAAAAGTTGTTCTCATATTTTCATATTTCCTAATAACATCAATTCGTTTTTTAAAGTAAACTCTAGTATCCTTCGTTTTCATTGACCACTTCACCAAAATTAAAACAAAAAAAAAACGAGATTCATTTTTGAAATCGGTGTATAACAAGACTGATGACGGTAATCAAACATTTTGCACGAGTGGGACTTGCACTTTATTGTCTTACGTAAGAGAACATTATAGCTTTTGCATTTTGTTAATAGCTTGCTTACAGAAATCAAAAATGAAAGCTAAGAAAAAAGAGGAATTTTGTTTTTTTTTACATTTATTGCCTCCCCTAATTATATCTTTTGTATTTTGTTAATAAGAAAACAAACTTAGGTATATCGGAAAATGAAATATTATACATACCTAATTGTCCCCTTAGGTGAGACTTTGATAGAATTAAGCAACTTAATTACACTACTGCATCGCATATATCTACTTACTTGAAAAAAAACTATATAAGAACTTTTTTCAAACATATGGTACGATAAAAAAGGTCATGCATACGTTATGTTTATGTGAGTTTAAAATATAATATTTAACTTATGGTATATAATTTTCAAATACTGAAAGAATTTCATGATTGATACTTAAAATTCAATCTTCTAAAACCCTGTTATGGGTACCAATGTTTAATGAAAATTTAGTTTGATTTTTTTGGGCTTGAAGTATCAACTCATTAAAATTTGTACACGCGTATGGTATATGGCCAATTCGCCTGGTGTGTTGCGTGGTGGCCTACTAATAGAGAGGAGCTGAGTTCGATCCCTGGATTCTGAAATTTAATGTGAATAAAAGTTGAATTTTTCAAATAAAATAAATTTCTATACATTTCAGAATAAATAGAAAAGCGCTTCTAACACCCTAAAGTCATGGGAAAATGAAAGGCAAAATAAAAACAATAACAATAATAAAATTTAAAGCAACGATTTTTTGTAAATAACACACTGCTTTACTAGGCCTTTGTAAGGCCTTACAATGTGAGTCATTTCATTTATGCGACCTGAAAGTGAATGTCTTATAAAAGTCAGACAACTTGTTTAGTGGAGCAATAACACTGTTTTGCTTTGTTTATTTTATCAATAAGACTTTCCATGGAAAACTATTTAATTATATAGAACTTCTGGTCAAAGGTCTTAAAGGAAATGAAATAGCTTGTATAATGTGCGCCAAACTGATTTGCATAAGGTCTTTATTAGTTACTATACAAACTAGAAAATAGCTTGCGTAGACACTTAAACAAGTTAAATCGTTAGTTGGGATATGGTGCTGGCTTTTTTTTGTATTACAGTTTATAACATTATAACAATATTAAAGAGTGCCTGCCAGGACTGTCGAAGTACTGCATGGGCAGTATTTGTACTGGCATTTGTTTCTGCGTACTGCCGTACTGCTCACATGTCAAAAGTACTCCTTTTTTAATTCAATAAATTGATTTGATTGCTGAACGCATCGATCTTAAATTCCCAATATTTTTGTTCTGTCAACAAAACGCACGCAAAAAGAGTTGTTTTAAGTAAAAAGAGAAGTCCGATTAATATTATGTAAAACCTATCACTCTATCAGCTATCGTCATTCCCTTTTCTCTCGGTAAACTTAAAACAATAAACCTCATTTTTCAATTTCAAGACCATTGTAGATGCTTTAATGTTTCCAATGTATGCAGAATTCTTTCAGCAAATACTTTGTAAGTCCCCTTTCACACGGGGAAACTGAGTTGCCAGCAATTTTTAGTTTGTGGCGAGAAGGGCGTAACACCCCGACTCCACAGGCCATGAACGATGGATGGACTATGAAACATGTCTAAAAAAAATCCCATGGAGTCGCAAAAATCCATGTCCAAGCAGTGACATATCCATACAAATCAGATTGTGGATTGGATTGTAGATTGGATTATGGATATCGTTCATGGCCTGTGGAGTCGGGGTGTAAGGGGAAGAAAACAAATCTCCCCTTACACATTTCTCGCCTATAAACTAGCTAGTGTCTGGCAACTCAGTTTCCTTGTATGAAAGCGGTATGAGGTGACTATAGCACTCATCAATAATGGCAACCTTCATCAAATTTAATAAAAAAAATATTCAAAGACTTGTCGATTTCGATTCAACAATTTTGGATTTGGTGGTCAGACTTTAGATCAATTTTGGTATAAACAAATTAAGTGTCATATATGCAAAATTTGGATTTTGAAGCGATTTTGATGGTAAGAATTTTTCGAATTTAAAATTTTTTGAAGTTTTTTTGTGCAACATTTTTATTTTTAGCTTTTTAAAGGGTGGTTTTAAAAATCTTAAAACTACACAACATTTAGGTGGTATAAGTATATATTTTTGGTAGAAATTAAAAATCGATATCATTGTTTGTTTTCAAAAAATTTGAATTTTTAATAGTTTTTGTTCCAGTTTTTTTGCTCTAAAAGAAACTGTTTATTGAATTTTTTTAAAAAAATTATCAGTTGTTGACTATGTTATTATATCTAAAAATAAATAGGCTGGGTTCGGAATCATTTTTTGTTCTTGAAATATTTGAAACAAAACTTATTTTTTAACTGTTTTTCTTAGTTTAAAAAAAAAGTGTCTGTTGAATTTTTTTTTTTAATATTTACTAATTTATTAAAATTAGTCTGAAGTGATTTTTTTATTCCGTTCTCGAGATATTCCAGATAAATGACATTTTACAGCTCCCTTTTAAATTGCTGTAGTAGAAAAATTGTTTATTGAATTTGTTAGAAAACCTTTTCAGCACGTTATGACAATATTATCTGTAAAACAAAATTTATCCGAGGTCGATATCTTTAAGCGTTCTCAAGATTAGGTAGACGAAAAAAGTACCCCAAACTAACGAACATACACACATACAGATATCTTACTTAAAACGGCGGATTCTGATTTTAGAGACCTCAAACGTGAAGATATGTCAAAATTTTCAATTCGACAAATCGCACCAATTACAATAACTACCAATGGGAAGTTAATAAAAGGAACTAAGTTTTGAAAATGTGTTTTAAATGCTTTAATTTTTTTTAAAGTTTAGCCCGCTTCTTATTCTTAAAAAAAAATAAATATATGTGATTATGTACAAGTATATTAGGGTGGATCGTTTTCAACATCTTTTGCCAAATCACTGTGCACAACTCAAAGTTTATGCTTAATGGTTTTCTGAACTTATCCTCATCATTTATTTGGAATCACTCTTGGAAAAAACAAAATCGGAAAGGGACACGAAAAGATGGCGCAAAATAATAACTGATTCTTGTAGAGAGACTAAATACAAGTATTTTTCACCATGGAGGAAGGGGTCCATATCCTTCCGTATAGGTGGGAGGGGAACTTTTTAAAAAATACGTAAAAATGGAAATAAATCATTTAAAAATTATTTAAAAAGAACGGAAACACTGATAATCAAGAATGGTACATTTTTTGAAAGCTAGAAGTCTGTTCTTTTATTGAATTTTTGAATCAAGTTTTTTCTGTTAATAGTTTTCGAAAAAAATATTTTCAAACTATAAATTGAAAAAATATTAACTGACTTTTTCTTTCAAAATAGTGGAATTAGGTTAAAAATTGGCTTAAATTTCTTATTTGATAAGTGCTTTTATTAATTCTTCATCAACCACTGAAAACCAAATGACTTTATGTGTGCTATTTTAAAAAAAAAAACTAAAATCACGAGAAATACTAATTGTTTTCAATCATTTTGTTTATAAAATTGACCGTCCTGTCTATACTGAAAGAGACAGACCCCCCCCCCCCATTTGGTAAAAAATACTTGTTTTCGGTCCCTCTACAAGAATCCGTTATTTTTTTGTCGCCAAATATTCCCACACCGGATTCATAATATATCATTTTTTGTGAAAAACTACAAATTTTCAATGGCTTCCCGATTTTGTTTTTCCCAAGGGCGACTCAAAATAAATGATGAGGATAAGTTTAGAAAACCATTAAGCATATACTATGAGTTGCACACAGTGATTTGGCAAAAAATGCTGAAAACGATCCACCCTAATGTACATACATTAAGTAGGTACTTAACGATTTGATTTTTGTATTTTATGGAAAGATAAATAAAATTGTACTCCGAAATTCAGTAAATCATTAGGTACTCGTGCAACGCGCTAATTTTCCACTTTGCAGAAAAATATAACTTTCCGCGAGATGTTACAACACCCCTTTAAAAATACTTGCGTAAACATGGGAAATAATCAAATTAAACGACACAAATGACTTATTTCAGTGTATCAGGTTTTTTTCTACGCTTTCCGCACCAAATTCATGTGATAAAATTATCTGTTTTGCAGAATATTTAGGCCTATTCTGCCATATCTGTTATTCTGCTATGAATTTTCTGTTATGAGGCATAACAGATCTCCACCATAAAAGATTCTTATAATTTGTATTCAAGAGATCGATCTTTTATAAAAGTTTGTTATTGAACTTCGAAGAAGAAGCATTTATTAATATTATTTTGTTAAAAATAAAAAAATAAAAGTTTTTACTTCATGTATTGAAATCTTTTATACTAAAAGTCAAACCAATCTGTCTTTTATTCTGTTGTGGTTTATAACAGATTTCATAACGGAATTCGATATGCAAAATACCAATTAATAAAAGGTTTTTTGACAGTTCGAAAATTTGTTTGGAAATTGATAAAAGAATAACAGAATAAAAGAATAAAAGATCGCCTCGAATAGGCCTAATTGTTCCCATATACAAACTTCGACTGTTCATTTTTACCGAGATAAAATTATATGGACAACCATGGGGCTTACGGCGTTGCATGAATAACCCTATTATAATTTTTAACTTTATTAATGTCGATTTCGATTCAATAAAAATAATTCGATTTTTTTGATCTTTTTCAGATTTCACTACAAAAAAAATCGAATTTTCTGATGGTCTAATTTGATTTAGATCAATTTTGCAAATCTTGATTTCAAACACAGATTTTCACACGCACTTGCACACACACAAATTAAAGTGACATTTTCATCCAAATTAATAGAAAATGGTACTCACACAATTGCAAACATAGGTTAAATCACGTTTTGAGTTCTTTACACCCCGACTCCACAGGCCATGAACGATGGCCAGCCTATGGAAATGTCTAAAAAAAATCCCATGGAGTCGCAAAAATCCATGTCCAAGCAGTGACACATCCATACAAATCAGATTGTGGATTGGATTATGGACATCGTTCATGGCCTGTGGAGTGGGGGGGGGGTTATACCAAAATTGATATAAAGTCTGACCACCAAATCCAAAATTGTTGAATCGAAATCGACATGTCTTTGAATATTTATTTATTAAACTTGATGAAGGTTGCCATTGGTGAGTGCTGTAATCACCTCAGACCGCTTTCACACAAGGAAACTGAGTTGCCAGAAACTAGCTAGTTTGTAGGCGAGAAATGTATGAGGGGAGATTTGTTTTCTTCCACTTACACCCCGATTTGTATGGATATGTCACTGCTTGGACATGGATTTTTGCGACCCCATGGGATTTTTTTAGACATGTTCCATAGTCCAGCCATCGTTCATGGCCTGTGGAGTCGGGGTGTTACGCCCTTCTTGCCACCAACTAAAAATTGCTGGCAACTCAGTTTCCCTGTGTGAAAGGGGACTTACAAAGTATTTGCTGAAGGAATTCTGCATACATTGGAAACATTGAATCATCTTCAATGGTATTTTTTACCAAATGGGGGGGGGGGCGTCTATCTCTTTCAGTATAGACAGGACGGTCAATTTTATAAACAAAATGATTAAATACAATTAGTATTTCTCGTGATTTTAGTTTTTCTAAAAAAATAGAACATATAAAGTCAGCTGGTTTTTGGTGGTTAATGAAGAATTAATAAAAGCACTTATCAAATAAGGAATTTAAGCCAATTTCTAACCTAATTCCACACTTTTGAAAGAAAAAGCCAGTTAATATTTTTTCATATTTTTTTCGCAAACTATTAACAGAAAAAACTTGATTCAAAAATTCAATAAAAGAACAGACTTCTAGCTTTCAAAAAATGTACCATTCTTGATTATCAGTGTTTGCGTTCTTTTTAAATAATTTTTAAATGATTTATTTCCATTTTTACGTATTTTTTAAAAAGTTCCCCTCCCACCTATACGGAAGGAGATGGACCCCTTCCTCCATGGTGAAAACCACTTTTATTTAGTCGCTCTACAAGAATCATTTATTATTTTACGCCAACTTTTCGTGTCTCTTAATAGGTAGGTATATTATTTTTTTGTGAAAAAAGACCAATTTTCCACGGCTTCCCGATTTTGTTTTTCCCAAGGGTGACTCAAAATAAATGATGAGGATAAGTTCAGAAAACCATTAAGCATAAGCTATGAGTTGCACTAATGTACATGTACATAATCACATATATTTATTTTTTTTAAGAATAAGAAGCGGTCTAAACTTTAAAAAAAAAATTAAAGCATTTAAAAAACATTTTCAAAACTTAGTTCCTTTTATTAACTTCCCATTGGAAGTAATTGTAATCGGTGCGATTTGTCGAATTGAAAATTTTGACATATCTTCACGTTTGAGGTCTCTAGAATCAGAATCCGTCGTTTTTAGCAAGATGTCTGTATGTGTGTATGTACGTACGTTCGGGGTACTTTTTTCGTCCACCTAATCTCGAGAACGCTTAAAGATATCGACCTCGGATAAATTTTATTTTACAGATAATATTGTCATAACGTGCTGAAAAGGTTTTCTAATAAATTAAATAAACAGTTTTTCTACTACAGCAATTTAAAAAAGGAGCTGTAAGATGTCATTTAACTGGAATATCTCGAAAACGGAATAAAATATTCACTTCAGACTAATTTTATTCTACACATAATTACACAATACCAAATTGGTAAATATTAAAAAAAAAAATTCAACAGACACTTTTTTTTAAAACTAAGAAAGACAGTTAAAAAATAAGTTTTGTCTCAAATATTTCAAGAACAAAAAATCATTCCGAACCCAGCCTATTTATTTTTACATGTAATGATGTAGTCAACAACTGATAATTTTTTTAAAAAAAATCGATAAACAGTTTTTTTTAGAGCAACAAAACTGGAACAGAAACTATTAAAAATTCTTATCAAATGTTTTTCAACTCAAATTTTTTGAAAACAAACAATGATATCGATTTTAAATTTCTACCGAAAATATAAACCTATACCACCTAAATTTTTGTGTAGTTTTGAGATTTTTAAAACCACCCTTTAAAAAGCTAAAAATCAAAATGTTGCATGAAAAAACTTTTCAAAAATGTTTTAATTCGAAAAATTCTTACCATCAAAATCGCTTTAAAATCGAAATTTTGCATATATGACACTTAATTTGCCTTTTTATATTCTAAATAATTGATACCTACCTCTATACCGAGAAGAGTTAGGAAAAAAAATACAAAATATAGATAATGTCACATTTCGCCCTGTATCTCTATATCTATACCTATACCTACCTATACACTGATTATCCAAAAACCCAAAGTTATTACACTATATAATATATAATTATGTAATATATACCCTATCACCCACCACTTAGGTAAATATGTACATGTGTATAATATGTATATGGTTTTCAAGTGTACCAATGGGAAGTTACTAGTGTGGGTCGACCCCAGACTCATTTTTTAATTTTAAATTTTCAGCTTTTTTCATTAACAGTTTTAAAATTGCTACATCCACACATATGTATGTACTCAAATGAACTCACTGTATTCTTGGTAATTTTGTTTTAATCTTTTACCCCCATATTAATAAACGTGGATTAGGAGTCAGATTTCTGCCACTTACGAGCTAGCTAAACTAACAAGGAAGGTTGTTTAGCTAAGGGTTAACTAAGAAAAGTAAATATTAATTCACGAGTTATCTATTAATCCATGCCTGAACGAAGTCTCGAAAGTTACAGATGAGTTAAGCGCTATTTTTATTAATATGCCTGTTATTGTTTGAAACAAAAAATATTAACAAATTTCCTGTTTTATTTGCTGTACTACCTCGTACTGCCGTATTTTTTAGAAAGTACTGCAAGATCTAAAAGTGAAACGACAACCCTGGTGCCTGCCATAGATAAATCTTTGAAAATAAAAATACCATAAATCATCGTTATAATGGTTTATCTATGACTGGAAGACGTCAAATTGTGTGCTTGGCGACCAATGATCTCTATAATACACTGGATAGCGTATTCGTACAAAAAGGTTGACTCCATTTGAAGAACTGTAATATCCCAACTAACAATTTAACTTGTATAAGGTCCAATTTTTAGAATTGGATGGGCTATTGCTGACATACAATAATTTTAAGGCTAAATAATACAAGTCAAGCATTTAACGATTTATTTATTTCAAAATAGCTTGTTTAGTGCCTTAAAGTTTGTTTCTATATGAGACTTCATGTAATGAGTTCTACGGAGACTTTTTTAAGGCCTGCCGAAATTGGTTGCCTTAGCTAGAAAAATAATAGCTTTTATAGAACATTCAGATGAAAGTCATTACAGACAACTCCTTTACGGCTTGTTTAAGAAAGTAATCGCGCATCATGAAAATGTCTTAGTTTGAGTTCCTCAAAAGTGAAGTCATGCAAGACATTTGTTTAATGTATATAAAACTCCAACAAGTTAAAAAAAGTTGTTCTCATATTTTTTTCCTAATAGCATCAATTCGTTTTTTAAAGTAAACTCTAGTATCCTCCGTTTTCATTGACCACTTCACCAAAATTAAAACAACAAAAAAAACGAGATTCATTTTTGAAATCGGTGTATAACAAGACTGATGACGGTAATCAAACATTTTGCACGAGTGGGACTTGCACTTTATTGTCTTACGTAAGAGAACATTATAGCTTTTGCATTTTGTTAATAGCTTGCTTACAGAAATCAAAAATGAAAGCTAAGAAAAAAGAGGAATTTTGTTTTTTTTTTTACATTTATTGCCTCCCCTAATTATATCTTTTGTATTTTGTTAATAAGAAAACAAACTTACGTATATCGGAAAATGAAATATTATACATACCTAATTGTCCCCTTAGGTGAGACTTTGATAGAATTAAGCAACTTAATTACCCTACTGCATCGCATATATCTACTTACTTGAAAAAAAAACTATATAAGAACTTTTTTCAAACATATGGTACAATAAAAAAGGTCATGCATACGTTATGTTTATGTGAGTTTAAAATATAATACTTAATTTATGGTATATAATTTTCAAATACTGAAAGAATTTCATGATTGATACTTAAAATTCAATCTTCTAAAACCCTGTTATGGGTACCAATGTTTAATGAAAATTTAGTTTGATTTTTTTGGGCTTGAAGTATCAACTCATTAAAATTTGTACACGCGTATGGTATATTGCCAATTCGCCTGGTGTGTTGCGTGGTGGCCTACTAATAGAGAGGAGCTGAGTTCGATACCTGGATTCTGAAATTTAATGTGAGTAAAAGTTGAATTTTTTCAAATAAAATAAATTTCTATACATTTCAAAACAAATAGAAAAGCGCTTCTAACACCCTAAAGTCATGGGAAAATGAAAGGCAAAATAAAAACAATAACAATAATAAAATTTAAAGCAACGATTTTTTTGTAAATAACACATTGCTTTACTAGGCCTTTGTAAGGCCTTACAATGTGAGTCATTTCATTTATGCGACCTGAAAGTGAATGTCTTATAAAAGTCAGACAACTTGTTTAGTGGAGCAATAACACTGTTTTGCTTTGTTTATTTTATCAATAAGACTTTCCATGGAAAACTATTTAATTATATAGAACTTCTGGTCAAAGGTCTTAAAGGAAATGAAATAGCTTGTATAATGTGCGCCAAACTGATTTGCATAAGGTCTTTATTAGTTACTATACAAACTAGAAAAAAGCTTGCGTAGACACTTAAACAAGTTAAATCGTTAGTTGGGATATGGTGCTGGCTTTTTTTTGTATTACAGTTTATAACATTATAACAATATTAAAGAGTGCCTGCCAGGACTGTCGAAGTACTGCATGGGCAGTATTTGTACTGGGATTTGTTTCTGCGTACTGCCGTACTTTTCACATGTCAAAAGTACTCCTTTTTTAATTCAATAAATTGATTTGATTGCTGAACGCATCGATCTTTAATTCCCAATATTTTTGTTCTGTCAACAAAACGCACGCAAAAAGAGTTGTTTTAAGTAAAAAGAGAAGTCCGATTAATATTATGAAAAACCTATCACTCTATCAGCTATCGTCATTCCCTTTTCTCTCGGTAAACTTAAAACAATAAACTTCATTTTTCAATTTCAAGACCATTGTAGATGCTTTAATGTTTCCAATGTATGCAGAATTCTTTCAGCAAATACTTTGTAAGTCCCCTTTCACACGGGAAAACTGAGTTGCCAGCAATTTTTAGTTTGTGGCGAGAAGGGCGTAACACCCCGACTCCACAGGCCATGAACGATGTCTAAAAAAAATCCCATTGAGTCGCAAAAATCCATGTCCAAGCAGTGACATATCCATACAAATCAGATTGTGGATTGGATTGTAGATTGGATTATAGATATCGTTCATGGCCTGTGGAGTCGGGGTGTAAGGGGAAGAAAACAAATCTCCCCTTACACATTTCTCGCCTACAAACTAGCTAGTTTCTGGCAACTCAGTTTCCTTGTATGAAAGCGGTATGAGGTGACTATAGCACTCATCAATAATGGCAACCTTCATCAAATTTAATAAAAAAAATATTCAAAGACATGTCGATTTCGATTCAACAATTTTGGATTTGGTGGTCAGACTTTAGATCAATTTTGGTATAAACAAATTAAGTGTCATATATGCAAAATTTCGATTTTGAAGCGATTTTGATGGTAAGAATTTTTCGAATTTAAAATTTTTTGAAGTTTTTTTGTGCAACATTTTGATTTTTAGCTTTTTAATGGGTGGTTTTAAAAATCTTAAAACTACACAACATTTAGGTGGTATAGGTATATATTTTTGGTAGAAATTAAAAATCGATATCATTGTTTGTTTTCAAAAAAATTGAATTTTTAATAGTTTTTGTTCCATTTTTTTTGCTCTAAAAAAAACTGTTTATTGAATTTTTTTTAAAAAATTATCAGTTGTTGACTACGTTATTACATGTAAAAATAAATAGGCTGGGTTCGGAATCATTTTTTGTTCTTGAAATATTTGAAACAAAACTTATTTTTTAATTGTTTTTCTTAGTTTAAAAAAAAGTGTCTGTTGAATTTTTTTTTTAATATTTACTAATTTATTAAAATTAGTCTAAAGTGATTATTTTATTCCGTTCTCGAGATATTTCAGATAAATGACATTTTACAGCTCCCTTTTAAATTGCTGTAGTAGAAAAATTGTTTATTGAATTTGTTAGAAAACCTTTTCAGCACGTTATGACAATATTATCTGTAAAACAAAATTTATCCGAGGTCGATATCTTTAAGCGTTCTCAAGATTAGGTAGACGAAAAAAGTACCCCGAACTTACGAACATACACACATACAGATATCTTACTAAAAACGGCGGATTCTGATTTTAGAGACCTCAAACGTGAAGATATGTCAAAATTTTCAATTCGACAAATCGCACCAATTACAATAACTTCCAATGGGAAGTTAATAAAAGGAACTAAGTTTTGAAAATGTGTTTTAAATGCTTTAATTTTTTTAAAGTTTAGCCCGCTTCTTATTCTTAAAAAAAAAAATAAATATATGTGATTATACACAAGTATATTAGGGTGGATCGTTTTCAACATCGTTTGCCAAATCACTGTGCACAACTCAAAGCTTATGTTTAATGGTTTTCTGAACTTATCCTCATCATTTATTTGGAATCACTCTTGGAAAAAACAAAATCGGGAAGCCATCGAAAATTGGTCTTTTTCACAAAAAAATAATATACTTCTACCTATTAAGAATTAGGGACACGAAAAGATGGCGCAAAATAATAACTGATTCTTGTAGAGGGACTAAATACAAGTATTTTTCACCATGGAGGAAGGGGTCCATATCCTTCCGTATAGGTGGGAGGGGAACTTTTTAAAAAATACGTAAAAATGGAAATAAATCATTTAAAAATTATTTAAAAAGAAACACTGATAATCAAGAATGGTGCATTTTTTGAAAGCTAGAAGTCTGTTCTTTTATTGAATTTTTGAATCAAGTTTTTTCTGTTAATAGTTTTCGAAAAAAATATTTTCAAACTATAAATTGAAAAAATATTAACTGACTTTTTCTTTCAAAATAGTGGAATTAGGTTAAAAATTGGCTTACATTTCTTATTTGATAAGTGCTTTTATTAATTCTTCATCAACCACTGAAAACCAAATGACTTTATGTGTGCTATTTTTAAAAAAAAATCTAAAATCACGAGAAATACTAATTGTTTTCAATCATTTTGTTTATAAAATTGACCGTCCTGTCTATACTGAAAGAGACAGACACCCCCCCCCCATTTGGTAAAAAATACTTGTTTTCGGTCCCTCTACAAGAATCCGTTATTTTTTTTTCGCCAAATATTCCCACACCGGATTCATAATATATCATTTTTTGTGAAAAACTACAAATTTTCAATGGCTTCCCGATTTTGTTTTTCCCAAGGGCGACTCAAAATAAATGATGAGGATAAGTTAAGAAAACCATTAAGCATATACTATGAGTTGCACACAGTGATTTGGCAAAAAATGCTGAAAACGATCCACCCTAATGTACATACATTAAGTAGGTACTTAACGATTTGATTTTTGTATTTTATGGAAAGATAAATAAAATTGTACTCCGAAATTCAGTAAATCATTAGGTACTCGTGCAACGCGCTAATTTTCCACTTTGCAGAAAAATATAACTTTCCGCGAGATGTTACAACACCCCTTTAAAAATACTTGCGTAAACATGGGAAATAATCAAATTAAACGACACAAATGACTTATTTCAGTGTATCAGGTTTTTTTCTACGCTTTCCGCACCAAATTCATGTGATAAAATTATCTGTTTTGCAGAATATTTAGGCCTATTCTGCCATATCTGTTATTCTGCTATGAATTTTCTGTTATGACGCATAACAGATCTCCACCATAAAAGATTCTTATAATTTGTATTCAAGAGATCGATCTTTTATAAAAGTTTGTTATTGAAATTCGAAGAAGAAACATTTATTAATATTATTTTGTTATATCTGTCTCCTTTTAAGGACAATTCATTAAAAAAATAAAAGTTTTTACTTCATGTATTGAAATCTTTTATACTAAAAGTCAAACCAATCTGTCTTTTATTCTGTTGTGGTTTATAACAGATTTCATAACGGAATTCGATATGCAAAATACCAAAATTGATATAAAGTCTGACCACCAAATCCAAAATTGTTGAATCGAAATCGACATGTCTTTGAATATTTATTTATTAAACTTGATGAAGGTTGCCATTGGTGAGTGCTGTAATCACCTCAGACCGCTTTCACACAAGGAAACTGAGTTGCCAGAAACTAGCTAGTTTGTAGGCGAGAAATGTATGAGGGGAGATTTGTTTTCTTCCACTTACACCCCGATTTGTATGGATATGTCACTGCTTGGACATGGATTTTTGCGACCCCATGGGATTTTTTTAGACATGTTCCATAGTCCAGCCATCGTTCATGGCCTGTGGAGTCGGGGTGTTACGCCCTTCTTGCCACAAACTAAAAATTGCTGGCAACTCAGTTTCCCTGTGTGAAAGGGGTCTTACAAAGTATTTGCTGAAAGAATTCTGCATACATTGGAAACATTGAATCATCTTCAATGGTATTTTTTACCAAATGGGGGGGGGGGGCGTCTATCTCTTTCAGTATAGACAGGACGGTCAATTTTATAAACAAAATGATTAAATACAATTAGTATTTCTCGTGATTTTAGTTTTTCTAAAAAAAATAGAACATATAAAGTCAGCTGGTTTTTGGTGGTTAATGAAGAATTAATAAAAGCACTTATCAAATAAGGAATTTAAGCCAATTTCTAACCTAATTCCACACTTTTAAAAGAAAAAGTCAGTTAATATTTTTTCAATTTTTAGTTTGAAAATTTTTTTTTCGAAAACTATTAACAGAAAAAACTTGATTCAAAAATTCAATAAAAGAACAGACTTCTAGCTTTCAAAAAATGTACCATTCTTGATTATCAGTGTTTCCGTTCTTTTTAAATAATTTTTAAATGATTTATTTCCATTTTTACGTATTTTTTAAAAAGTTCCCCTCCCACCTATACGGAAGGAGATGGACCCCTTCCTCCATGGTAAAAAACACTTGTATTTAGTCGCTCTACAAGAATCATTTATTATTTTACGCCAACTTTTCGTGTCTCTTAATAGGTAGGTATATTATTTTTTTGTGAAAAAAGACCAATTTTCCACGGCTTCCCGATTTTGTTTTTCCCAAGGGTGACTCAAAATAAATGATGAGAATAAGTTCAGAAAACCATCAAGCATAAACTTTGAGTTGCACTAATGTACATGTACATAATCACATATATTTATTTTTGTTAAGAATAAGAAGCGGTCTAAACTTAAAAAAAAAAAAAATTAAAGCATTTAAAAAACATTTTCAAAACTTAGTTCCTTTTATTAACTTCCCATTGGAAGTTATTGTAATTGGTGCGATTTGTCGAATTGAAAATTTTGACATATCTAATCTCGAGAACGCTTAAAGATATCGACCTCGGATGAATTTTATTTTACAGATAATATTGTCATAACGTGCTGAAAAGGTTTTCTAACAAATTCAATAAACAGTTTTTTTACTACAGCAATTTAAAAAGGAGCTGTAAGCTGTCATTTATCTGGAATATCTCGAAAACGGAATAAAATATTCACTTCAGACTAATTTTATTCTACACATAATTACACAATACCAAATTGGTAAATATTAAAAAAAAAATTCAACAGACACTTTTTTTTAAAACTAAGAAAGACAGTTAAAAAATAAGTTTTGTCTCAAATATTTCAAGAACAAAAAATCATTCCGAACCCAGCCTATTTATTTTTACATGTAATGATGTAGTCAACAACTGATAATTTAAAAAAAAAATCGATAAACAGTTTTTTTTTAGAGCAACAAAACTGGAACAAAAACTATTAAAAATTCTTAACAAATGTTTTTCAACTCAAATTTTTTGAAAACAAACAATGATATCGATTTTAAATTTCTACCGAAAATATAAACCTATACCACCTAAATTTTTGTGTAGTTTTGAGATTTTTAAAACCACCCTTTAAAAACTAAAAATCAAAATGTTACATGAAAAAACTTTTCAAAAATGTTTTAATACGAAAAATTCTTACCATCAAAATCGCTTTAAAATCGAAATTTTGCATATATGACACTTAATTTGCCTTTTTATATTCTAAATAATTGATACCTACCTCTATACCGAGAAGAGTTAGGAAAAAAAAAAATACAAAATATCGATAATGTCACATTTCGCCCTGTATCTCTATATCTATACCTATACCTACCTATACACTGATTATCCAAAAACCCAAAGTTATTACACTATATAATATATAATTATGTAATATATACCCTATCACCCACCACTTAGGTAAATATGTACATGTGTATAATATGTATATGGTTTTCAAGTGTACCAATGGGAAGTTACTAGTGTGGGTCGACCCCAGACTCATTTTTTAATTTTAAATTTTAAGCTTTTTTCATTAACAGTTTTAAAATTGCTACATCCACACATATGTATGTACTCAAATGAACTCACTGTATTCTTGGTAATTTTGTTTTAATCTTTTACCCCCATATTAATAAACGTGGATTAGGAGTCAGATTTCTGCCACTTGGAGCTAGCTAAACTAACAAGGAAGGTTGTTTAGCTAAGGGTTAACTAAGAAAAGTAAATATTAATTCACGAGTTATCTATTAATCCATGCCTGAACGAAGTCTCGAAAGTTACAGATGAGTTAAGCGCTATTTTTATTAATATGCCTGTTATTGTTTGAAACAAAAAATATTAACAAATTTCCTGTTTTATTTGCTGTACTACCTCGTACTGCCGTATTTTTTTTTAAGAAAGTACTGCAAGATCTAAAAGTGAAACGACAACCCTGGTACCTGCCATAGATAAATCTTTGAAAATAAAAATACCATAAATCATCGTTATAATTGTTTATCTATGGTTTATCTATGACTGGAAGACGTCAAATTGTGTGCTTGGCGACCAATGATCTCTATAATACACTGGATAGCGTATTCGTACAAAAAGGTTGACTCCATTTGAAGAACTGTAATATCCCAACTAACAATTTAACTTGTATAAGGTCCAATTTTTAGAATTGGATGGGCTATTGCTGACATAGAATAATTTTAAGGCTAAATAATACAACTCAAGCATTTAACGATTTATTTATTTCAAAATAGCTTGTTTAGTGCCTTAAAGTTTGTTTCTATATGAGACTTCATGTAATGAGTTCTACGGAGACTTTTTTAAGGCCTGCCGAAATTGGTTGCCTTAGCTAGAAAAATAATAGCTTTTATAGAACATTCAGATGAAAGTCATTACAGACAACTCCTTTACGGCTTGTTTAAGAAAGTAATCGCGCATCATGAAAATGTCTTAGTTTGAGTTCCTCAAAAGTGAAGTCATGCAAGACATTTGTTTAATGTATATAAAACTCCAACAAGTTAAAAAAAGTTGTTCTCATATTTTTTTCCTAATAGCATCAATTCGTTTTTTAAAGTAAACTCTAGTATCCTCCGTTTTCATTGACCACTTCACCAAAATTAAAACAACAAAAAAAACGAGATTCATTTTTGAAATCGGTGTATAACAAGACTGATGACGGTAATCAAACATTTTGCACGAGTGGGACTTGCACTTTATTGTCTTACGTAAGAGAACATTATAGCTTTTGCATTTTGTTAATAGCTTGCTTACAGAAATCAAAAATGAAAGCTAAGAAAAAAGAGGAATTTTGTTTTTTTTTTTACATTTATTGCCTCCCCTAATTATATCTTTTGTATTTTGTTAATAAGAAAACAAACTTACGTATATCGGAAAATGAAATATTATACATACCTAATTGTCCCCTTAGGTGAGACTTTGATAGAATTAAGCAACTTAATTACACTACTGCATCGCATATATCTACTTACTTGAAAAAAAAACTATATAAGAACTTTTTTCAAACATATGGTACGATAAAAAAGGTCATGCATACGTTATGTTTATGTGAGTTTAAAATATAATACTTAACTTATGGTATATAATTTTCAAATACTGAAAGAATTTCATGATTGATACTTAAAATTCAATCTTCTAAGACCCTGTTATGGGTACCAATGTTTAATGAAAATTTAGTTTGATTTTTTTGGGCTTGAAGTATCAACTCATTAAAATTTGTACACGCGTATGGTATATTGCCAATTCGCCTGGTGTGTTGCGTGGTGGCCTACTAATAGAGAGGAGCTGAGTTCGATCCCTGGATTCTGAAATTTAATGTGAGTAAAAGTTGAATTTTTTCAAATAAAATAAATTTCTATACATTTCAGAATAAATAGAAAAGCGCTTCTAACACCCTAAAGTCATGGGAAAATGAAAGGCAAAATAAAAACAATAATAATAATAAAATTTAAAGCAACGATTTTTTTCTAAATAACACATTGCTTTACTAGGCCTTTGTAAGGCCTTACAATGTGAGTCATTTCATTTATGCGACCTGAAAGTGAATGTCTTATAAAAGTCAGACAACTTGTTTAGTGGAGCAATAACACTGTTTTCCTTTGTTTATTTTATCAATAAGACTTTCCATGGAAAACTATTTAATTATATAGAACTTCTGGTCAAAGGTCTTAAAGGAAATGAAATAGCTTGTATAATGTGCGCCAAACTGATTTGCATAAGGTCTTTATTAGTTACTATACAAACTAGAAAATAGCTTGTGTAGACACTTAAACAAGTTAAATCGTTAGTTGGGATATGGTGCTGGCTTTTTTTTGTATTACAGTTTATAACATTATAACAATATTAAAGAGTGCCTGCCAGGACTGTCGAAGTACTGCATGGGCAGTATTTGTACTGGGATTTGTTTCTGCGTACTGCCGTACTGCTCACATGTCAAAAGTACTCCTTTTTTAATTCAATAAATTGATTTGATTGCTGAACGCATCGATCTTAAATTCCCAATATTTTTGTTCTGTCAACAAAACGCACGCAAAAAGAGTTGTTTTAAGTAAAAAGAGAAGTCCGATTAATATTATGTAAAACCTATCACTCTATCAGCTATCGTCATTCCCTTTTCTCTCGGTAAACTTAAAACAATAAACTTCATTTTTCAATTTCAAGACCATTGTAGATGCTTTAATGTTTCCAATGTATGCAGAATTCTTTCAGCAAATACTTTGTAAGTCCCCTTTCACACGGGGAAACTGAGTTGCCAGCAATTTTTAGTTTGTGGCGAGAAGGGCGTAACACCCCGACTCCACAGGCCATGAACGATGGATGGACTATGAAACATGTCTAAAAAAAATCCCATGGAGTCGCAAAAATCCATTTCCAAGCAGTGACATATCCATACAAATCAGATTGTGGATTGGATTGTAGATTGGATTATGGATATCGTTCATGGCCTGTGGAGTCGGGGGGTAAGAGGAAGAAAACAAATCTCCCCTTACACATTTCTCGCCTATAAACTAGCTAGTTTCTGGCAACTCAGTTTCCATGTATGAAAGCGGTATGAGGTGACTATAGCACTCATCAATAATGGCAACCTTCATCAAATTTAATAAAAAAAATATTCAAAGACATGTCGATTCAACAATTTTGAATTTGGTGGTCAGACTTTAGATCAATTTTGGTATAAACAAATTAAGTGTCATATATGCAAAATTTGGATTTTGAAGCGATTTTGATGGTAAGAATTTTTCGAATTTAAAATTTTTTGAAGTTTTTTTGTGCAACATTTTGATTTTTAGCTTTTTAAAGGGTGGTTTTAAAAATCTTAAAACTACACAACATTTAGGTGGTATAGGTATATATTTTTGGTAGAAATTAAAAATCGATATCATTGTTTGTTTTCAAAAAAATTGAATTTTTAATAGTTTTTGTTCCAGTTTTTTTGCTCTAAAAAAAACTGTTTATTGAATTTTGTTTAAAAAATTATCAGTTGTTGACTACGTTTTTACATGTAAAAATAAATAGGCTGGGTTCGGAATCATTTTTTGTTCTTGAAATATTTGAAACAAAACTTATTTTTTAACTGTTTTTCTTAGTTTAAAAAAAAGTGTCTGTTGAATTTTTTTTTTAATATTTACTAATTTATTAAAATTAGTCTGAAGTGATTATTTTATTCCGTTCTCGAGATATTCCAGATAAATGACATTTTACAGCTCCCTTTTAAATTGCTGTAGTAGAAAAATTGTTTATTGAATTTGTTAGAAAACCTTTTCAGCACGTTATGACAATATTATCTGTAAAACAAAATTTATCCGAGGTCGATATCTTTAAGCGTTCTCAAGATTAGGTAGACGAAAAAAGTACCCCGAACTTACGAACATACACACATACAGATATCTTACTAAAAACGGCGGATTCTGATTTTAGAGACCTCAAACGTGAAGATATGTCAAAATTTTCAATTCGACAAATCGCACCAATTACAATAACTTCCAATGGGAAGTTAATAAAAGGAACTAAGTTTTGAAAATGTGTTTTAAATGCTTTAATTTTTTTTAAAGTTTAGCCCGCTTCTTATTCTTAAAAAAAAAAATAAATATATGTGATTATGCACAAGTATATTAGGGTGGATCGTTTTCAACATCTTTTGCCAAATCACTGTGCACAACTCAAAGTTTATGCTTAATGGTTTTCTGAACTTATCCTCATCATTTATTTGGAATCGCTCTTGGAAAAAACAAAATCGGGAAGCCATCGAAAATTGGTCTTTTTCACAAAAAAATAATATACTTCTACCTATTAAGAATTAGGGACACGAAAAGATGGCGCAAAATAATAACTGATTCTTGTAGAGGGACTAAATACAAGTATTTTTCACCATGGAGGAAGGGGTCCATATCCTTCCGTATAGGTGGGACGGGAACTTTTTAAAAAATACGTAAAAATGGAAATAAATCATTTAAAAATTATTTAAAAAGAACGGAAACACTGATAATCAAGAATGGTGCATTTTTTGAAAGCTAGAAGTCTGTTCTTTTATTGAATTTTTGAATCAAGTTTTTTCTGTTAATAGTTTTCGAAAAAAATATTTTCAAACTATAAATTGAAAAAATATTAACTGACTTTTTCTTTCAAAATAGTGGAATTAGGTTAAAAATTGGCTTACATTTCTTATTTGATAAGTGCTTTTATTAATTCTTCATCAACCACTGAAAACCAAATGACTTTATGTGTGCTATTTTAAAAAAAAAAAAACTAAAATCACGAGAAATACTAATTGTTTTCAATCATTTTGTTTATAAAATTGACCGTCCTGTCTATACTGAAAGAGACAGACCCCCCCCCCCCATTTGGTAAAAAATACTTGTTTTCGGTCCCTCTACAAGAATCCGTTACTTTTTTTTCGCCAAATATTCCCACACCGGATTCATAATATACAATTTTTTGTGAAAAACTACAAATTTTTAATGGCTTCCCGATTTTGTTTTTCCCAAGGGCGACTCAAAATAAATGATGAGGATAAGTTAAGAAAACCATTAAGCATATACTATGAGTTGCACACAGTGATTTGGCAAAAAATGCTGAAAACGATCCACCCTAATGTACATACATTAAGTAGGTACTTAACGATTTGATTTTTGTATTTTATGGAAAGATAAATAAAATTGTACTCCGAAATTCAGTAAATCATTAGGTACTCGTGCAACGCGCTAATTTTCCACTTTGCAGAAAAATATAACTTTCCGCGAGATGTTACAACACCCCTTTAAAAATACTTGCGTAAACATGGGAAATAATCAAATTAAACGACACAAATGACTTATTTCAGTGTATCAGGTTTTTTTCTACGCTTTCCGCACCAAATTCATGTGATAAAATTATCTGTTTTGCAGAATATTTAGGCCTATTCTGCCATATCTGTTATTCTGCTATGAATTTTCTGTTATGACGCATAACAGATCTCCACCATAAAAGATTCTTATAATTTGTATTCAAGAGATCGATCTTTTATAAAAGTTTGTTATTGAAATTCGAAGAAGAAACATTTATTAATATTATTTTGTTATATCTGTCTCCTTTTAAGGACAATTCATTAAAAAAATAAAAGTTTTTACTTCATGTATTGAAATCTTTTATACTAAAAGTCAAACCAATCTGTCTTTTATTCTGTTGTGGTTTATAACAGATTTCATAACGGAATTCGATATGCAAAATACCAAAATTGATATAAAGTCTGACCACCAAATCCAAAATTGTTGAATCGAAATCGACATGTCTTTGAATATTTATTTATTAAACTTGATGAAGGTTGCCATTGGTGAGTGCTGTAATCACCTCAGACCGCTTTCACACAAGGAAACTGAGTTGCCAGAAACTAGCTAGTTTGTAGGCGAGAAATGTATGAGGGGAGATTTGTTTTCTTCCACTTACACCCCGATTTGTATGGATATGTCACTGCTTGGACATGGATTTTTGCGACCCCATGGGATTTTTTTAGACATGTTCCATAGTCCAGCCATCGTTCATGGCCTGTGGAGTCGGGGTGTTACGCCCTTCTTGCCACAAACTAAAAATTGCTGGCAACTCAGTTTCCCTGTGTGAAAGGGGTCTTACAAAGTATTTGCTGAAAGAATTCTGCATACATTGGAAACATTGAATCATCTTCAATGGTATTTTTTACCAAATGGGGGGGGGGCGTCTATCTCTTTCAGTATAGACAGGACGGTCAATTTTATAAACAAAATGATTAAATACAATTAGTATTTCTCGTGATTTTAGTTTTTCTAAAAAAATAGAACATATAAAGTCAGCTGGTTTTTGGTGGTTAATGAAGAATTAATAAAAGCACTTATCAAATAAGGAATTTAAGCCAATTTCTAACCTAATTCCACACTTTTAAAAGAAAAAGTCAGTTAATATTTTTTCAATTTTTAGTTTGAAAATTTTTTTTTCGAAAACTATTAACAGAAAAAACTTGATTCAAAAATTCAATAAAAGAACAGACTTCTAGCTTTCAAAAAATGTACCATTCTTGATTATCAGTGTTTCCGTTCTTTTTAAATAATTTTTAAATGATTTATTTCCATTTTTACGTATTTTTTAAAAAGTTCCCCTCCCACCTATACGGAAGGAGATGGACCCCTTCCTCCATGGTAAAAAACACTTGTATTTAGTCGCTCTACAAGAATCATTTATTATTTTACGCCAACTTTTCGTGTCTCTTAATAGGTAGGTATATTATTTTTTTGTGAAAAAAGACCAATTTTCCACGGCTTCCCGATTTTGTTTTTCCCAAGGGTGACTCAAAATAAATGATGAGAATAAGTTCAGAAAACCATCAAGCATAAACTTTGAGTTGCACTAATGTACATGTACATAATCACATATATTTATTTTTGTTAAGAATAAGAAGCGGTCTAAACTTAAAAAAAAAAAAAATTAAAGCATTTAAAAAACATTTTCAAAACTTAGTTCCTTTTATTAACTTCCCATTGGAAGTTATTGTAATTGGTGCGATTTGTCGAATTGAAAATTTTGACATATCTAATCTCTAATTAGTTGCACTAATGTACATGTACATAATCACATATATTTATTTTTGTTAAGAATAAGAAGCGGTCTAAACTTAAAAAAAAAAAAATTAAAGCATTTAAAAAACATTTTCAAAACTTAGTTCCTTTTATTAACTTCCCATTGGAAGTTATTGTAATTGGTGCGATTTGTCGAATTGAAAATTTTGACATATCTAATCTCGAGAACGCTTAAAGATATCGACCTCGGATGAATTTTATTTTACAGATAATATTGTCATAACGTGCTGAAAAGGTTTTCTAACAAATTCAATAAACAGTTTTTTTACTACAGCAATTTAAAAAGGAGCTGTAAGCTGTCATTTATCAGGAATATCTCGAAAACGGAATAAAATATTCACTTCAGACTAATTTTATTCTACACATAATTACACAATACCAAATTGGTAAATATTAAAAAAAAAATTCAACAGACACTTTTTTTTAAAACTAAGAAAGACAGTTAAAAAATAAGTTTTGTCTCAAATATTTCAAGAACGAAAAATCATTCCGAACCCAGCCTATTTATTTTTACATGTAATGATGTAGTCAACAACTGATAATTTAAAAAAAAAATCGATAAACAGTTTTTTTTTAGAGCAACAAAACTGGAACAAAAACTATTAAAAATTCTTAACAAATGTTTTCCAACTCAAATTTTTTGAAAACAAACAATGATATCGATTTTAAATTTCTACCGAAAATATAAACCTATACCACCTAAATTTTTGTGTAGTTTTGAGATTTTTAAAACCACCCTTTAAAAAGCTAAAAATCAAAATGTTGCATGAAAAAACTTTTCAAAAATGTTTTAATACGAAAAATTCTTACCATCAAAATCGCTTTAAAATCGAAATTTTGCATATATGACACTAAATTTGCCTTTTTATATTCTAAATAATTGATACCTACCTCTATACCGAGAAGAGTTAGGAAAAAAAAAATACAAAATATCGATAATGTCACATTTCGCCCTGTATCTCTATATCTATACCTATACCTACCTATACACTGATTATCCAAAAACCCAAAGTTATTACACTATATAATATATAATTATGTAATATATACCCTATCACCCACCACTTAGGTAAATATGTACATGTGTATAATATGTATATGGTTTTCAAGTGTACCAATGGGAAGTTACTAGTGTGGGTCGACCCCAGACTCATTTTTTAATTTTAAATTTTAAGCTTTTTTCATTAACAGTTTTAAAATTGCTACATCCACACATATGTATGTACTCAAATGTACTCACTGTATTCTTGGTAATTTTGTTTTAATCTTTTACCCCCATATTAATAAACGTGGATTAGGAGTCAGATTTCTGCCACTTAGGAGCTAGCTAAACTAACAAGGAAGGTTGTTTAGCTAAGGGTTAACTAAGAAAAGTAAATATTAATTCACGAGTTATCTATTAATCCATGCCTGAACGAAGTCTCGAAAGTTACAGATGAGTTAAGCGCTATTTTTATTAATATGCCTGTTATTGTTTGAAACAAAAAATATTAACAAATTTCCTGTTTTATTTGCTGTACTACCTCGTACTGCCGTATTTTTTTTTTAAGAAAGTACTGCAAGATCTAAAAGTGAAACGACAACCCTGGTACCTGCCATAGATAAATCTTTGAAAATAAAAATACCATAAATCATCGTTATAATTGTTTATCTATGGTTTATCTATGACTGGAAGACGTCAAATTGTGTGCTTGGCGACCAATGATCTCTATAATACACTGGATAGCGTATTCGTACAAAAAGGTTGACTCCATTTGAAGAACTGTAATATCCCAACTAACAATTTAACTTGTATAAGGTCCAATTTTTAGAATTGGATGGGCTATTGCTGACATAGAATAATTTTAAGGCTAAATAATACAACTCAAGCATTTAACGATTTATTTATTTCAAAATAGCTTGTTTAGTGCCTTAAAGTTTGTTTCTATATGAGACTTCATGTAATGAGTTCTACGGAGACTTTTTTAAGGCCTGCCGAAATTGGTTGCCTTAGCTAGAAAAATAATAGCTTTTATAGAACATTCAGATGAAAGTCATTACAGACAACTCCTTTACGGCTTGTTTAAGAAAGTAATCGCGCATCATGAAAATGTCTTAGTTTGAGTTCCTCAAAAGTGAAGTCATGCAAGACATTTGTTTAATGTATATAAAACTCCAACAAGTTAAAAAAAGTTGTTCTCATATTTTTTTCCTAATAGCATCAATTCGTTTTTTAAAGTAAACTCTAGTATCCTCCGTTTTCATTGACCACTTCACCAAAATTAAAACAACAAAAAAAACGAGATTCATTTTTGAAATCGGTGTATAACAAGACTGATGACGGTAATCAAACATTTTGCACGAGTGGGACTTGCACTTTATTGTCTTACGTAAGAGAACATTATAGCTTTTGCATTTTGTTAATAGCTTGCTTACAGAAATCAAAAATGAAAGCTAAGAAAAAAGAGGAATTTTGTTTTTTTTTTTACATTTATTGCCTCCCCTAATTATATCTTTTGTATTTTGTTAATAAGAAAACAAACTTACGTATATCGGAAAATGAAATATTATACATACCTAATTGTCCCCTTAGGTGAGACTTTGATAGAATTAAGCAACTTAATTACACTACTGCATCGCATATATCTACTTACTTGAAAAAAAAAACTATATAAGAACTTTTTTCAAACATATGGTACGATAAAAAAGGTCATGCATACGTTATGTTTATGTGAGTTTAAAATATAATACTTAACTTATGGTATATAATTTTCAAATACTGAAAGAATTTCATGATTGATACTTAAAATTCAATCTTCTAAGACCCTGTTATGGGTACCAATGTTTAATGAAAATTTAGTTTGATTTTTTTGGGCTTGAAGTATCAACTCATTAAAATTTGTACACGCGTATGGTATATTGCCAATTCGCCTGGTGTGTTGCGTGGTGGCCTACTAATAGAGAGGAGCTGAGTTCGATCCCTGGATTCTGAAATTTAATGTGAGTAAAAGTTGAATTTTTTCAAATAAAATAAATTTCTATACATTTCAGAATAAATAGAAAAGCGCTTCTAACACCCTAAAGTCATGGGAAAATGAAAGGCAAAATAAAAACAATAATAATAATAAAATTTAAAGCAACGATTTTTTTCTAAATAACACATTGCTTTACTAGGCCTTTGTAAGGCCTTACAATGTGAGTCATTTCATTTATGCGACCTGAAAGTGAATGTCTTATAAAAGTCAGACAACTTGTTTAGTGGAGCAATAACACTGTTTTCCTTTGTTTATTTTATCAATAAGACTTTCCATGGAAAACTATTTAATTATATAGAACTTCTGGTCAAAGGTCTTAAAGGAAATGAAATAGCTTGTATAATGTGCGCCAAACTGATTTGCATAAGGTCTTTATTAGTTACTATACAAACTAGAAAATAGCTTGTGTAGACACTTAAACAAGTTAAATCGTTAGTTGGGATATGGTGCTGGCTTTTTTTTGTATTACAGTTTATAACATTATAACAATATTAAAGAGTGCCTGCCAGGACTGTCGAAGTACTGCATGGGCAGTATTTGTACTGGGATTTGTTTCTGCGTACTGCCGTACTGCTCACATGTCAAAAGTACTCCTTTTTTAATTCAATAAATTGATTTGATTGCTGAACGCATCGATCTTAAATTCCCAATATTTTTGTTCTGTCAACAAAACGCACGCAAAAAGAGTTGTTTTAAGTAAAAAGAGAAGTCCGATTAATATTATGTAAAACCTATCACTCTATCAGCTATCGTCATTCCCTTTTCTCTCGGTAAACTTAAAACAATAAACTTCATTTTTCAATTTCAAGACCATTGTAGATGCTTTAATGTTTCCAATGTATGCAGAATTCTTTCAGCAAATACTTTGTAAGTCCCCTTTCACACGGGGAAACTGAGTTGCCAGCAATTTTTAGTTTGTGGCGAGAAGGGCGTAACACCCCGACTCCACAGGCCATGAACGATGGATGGACTATGAAACATGTCTAAAAAAAATCCCATGGAGTCGCAAAAATCCATTTCCAAGCAGTGACATATCCATACAAATCAGATTGTGGATTGGATTGTAGATTGGATTATGGATATCGTTCATGGCCTGTGGAGTCGGGGGGTAAGAGGAAGAAAACAAATCTCCCCTTACACATTTCTCGCCTATAAACTAGCTAGTTTCTGGCAACTCAGTTTCCATGTATGAAAGCGGTATGAGGTGACTATAGCACTCATCAATAATGGCAACCTTCATCAAATTTAATAAAAAAAATATTCAAAGACATGTCGATTCAACAATTTTGAATTTGGTGGTCAGACTTTAGATCAATTTTGGTATAAACAAATTAAGTGTCATATATGCAAAATTTGGATTTTGAAGCGATTTTGATGGTAAGAATTTTTCGAATTTAAAATTTTTTGAAGTTTTTTTGTGCAACATTTTGATTTTTAGCTTTTTAAAGGGTGGTTTTAAAAATCTTAAAACTACACAACATTTAGGTGGTATAGGTATATATTTTTGGTAGAAATTAAAAATCGATATCATTGTTTGTTTTCAAAAAAATTGAATTTTTAATAGTTTTTGTTCCAGTTTTTTTGCTCTAAAAAAAACTGTTTATTGAATTTTTTTTAAAAAATTATCAGTTGTTGACTACGTTTTTACATGTAAAAATAAATAGGCTGGGTTCGGAATCATTTTTTGTTCTTGAAATATTTGAAACAAAACTTATTTTTTAACTGTTTTTCTTAGTTTAAAAAAAAGTGTCTGTTGAATTTTTTTTTTAATATTTACTAATTTATTAAAATTAGTCTGAAGTGATTATTTTATTCCGTTCTCGAGATATTCCAGATAAATGACATTTTACAGCTCCCTTTTAAATTGCTGTAGTAGAAAAATTGTTTATTGAATTTGTTAGAAAACCTTTTCAGCACGTTATGACAATATTATCTGTAAAACAAAATTTATCCGAGGTCGATATCTTTAAGCGTTCTCAAGATTAGGTAGACGAAAAAAGTACCCCGAACTTACGAACATACACACATACAGATATCTTACTAAAAACGGCGGATTCTGATTTTAGAGACCTCAAACGTGAAGATATGTCAAAATTTTCAATTCGACAAATCGCACCAATTACAATAACTTCCAATGGGAAGTTAATAAAAGGAACTAAGTTTTGAAAATGTGTTTTAAATGCTTTAATTTTTTTTAAAGTTTAGCCCGCTTCTTATTCTTAAAAAAAAAAATAAATATATGTGATTATGCACAAGTATATTAGGGTGGATCGTTTTCAACATCTTTTGCCAAATCACTGTGCACAACTCAAAGTTTATGCTTAATGGTTTTCTGAACTTATCCTCATCATTTATTTGGAATCGCTCTTGGAAAAAACAAAATCGGGAAGCCATCGAAAATTGGTCTTTTTCACAAAAAAATAATATACTTCTACCTATTAAGAATTAGGGACACGAAAAGATGGCGCAAAATAATAACTGATTCTTGTAGAGGGACTAAATACAAGTATTTTTCACCATGGAGGAAGGGGTCCATATCCTTCCGTATAGGTGGGACGGGAACTTTTTAAAAAATACGTAAAAATGGAAATAAATCATTTAAAAATTATTTAAAAAGAACGGAAACACTGATAATCAAGAATGGTGCATTTTTTGAAAGCTAGAAGTCTGTTCTTTTATTGAATTTTTGAATCAAGTTTTTTCTGTTAATAGTTTTCGAAAAAAATATTTTCAAACTATAAATTGAAAAAATATTAACTGACTTTTTCTTTCAAAATAGTGGAATTAGGTTAAAAATTGGCTTACATTTCTTATTTGATAAGTGCTTTTATTAATTCTTCATCAACCACTGAAAACCAAATGACTTTATGTGTGCTATTTAAAAAAAAAAAAACTAAAATCACGAGAAATACTAATTGTTTTCAATCATTTTGTTTATAAAATTGACCGTCCTGTCTATACTGAAAGAGACAGACCCCCCCCCCCCCATTTGGTAAAAAATACTTGTTTTCGGTCCCTCTACAAGAATCCGTTACTTTTTTTTCGCCAAATATTCCCACACCGGATTCATAATATACAATTTTTTGTGAAAAACTACAAATTTTTAATGGCTTCCCGATTTTGTTTTTCCCAAGGGCGACTCAAAATAAATGATGAGGATAAGTTTAGAAAACCATTAAGCATATACTATGAGTTGCACACAGTGATTTGGCAAAAAATGCTGAAAACGATCCACCCTAATGTACATACATTAATTAGGTACTTAACGATTTGATTTTTGTATTTTATGGAAAGATAAATAAAATTGTACTCCGAAATTCAGTAAATCATTAGGTAATCGTGCAACGCGCTAATTTTCCACTTTGCAGAAAAATATAACTTTCCGCGAGATGTTACAACACCCCTTTAAAAATACTTGCGTAAACATGGGAAATAATCAAATTAAACGACACAAATGACTTATTTCAGTGTATCAGGTTTTTTTCTACGCTTTCCGCACCAAATTCATGTGATAAAATTATCTGTTTTGCAGAATATTTAGGCCTATTCTGCCATATCTGTTATTCTGCTATGAATTTTCTGTTATGACGCATAACAGATCTCCACCATAAAAGATTCTTATAATTTGTATTCAAGAGATCGATCTTTTATAAAAGTTTGTTATTGAAATTCGAAGAAGAAACATTTATTAATATTATTTTGTTATATCTGTCTCCTTTTAAGGACAATTCATTAAAAAAATAAAAGTTTTTACTTCATGTATTGAAATCTTTTATACTAAAAGTCAAACCAATCTGTCTTTTATTCTGTTGTGGTTTATAACAGATTTCATAACGGAATTCGATATGCAAAATACCAAAATTGATATAAAGTCTGACCACCAAATCCAAAATTGTTGAATCGAAATCGACATGTATTTGAATATTTATTTATTTAACTTGATGAAGGTTGCCATTGGTGAGTGCTGTAATCACCTCAGACCGCTTTCACACAAGGAAACTGAGTTGCCAGAAACTAGCTAGTTTGTAGGCGAGAAATGTATGAGGGGAGATTTGTTTTCTTCCACTTACACCCCGATTTGTATGGATATGTCACTGCTTGGACATGGATTTTTGCGACCCCCATGGGATTTTTTTAGACATGTTCCATAGTCCAGCCATCGTTCATGGCCTGTGGAGTCGGGGTGTTACGCCCTTCTTGCCACAAACTAAAAATTGCTGGCAACTCAGTTTCCCTGTGTGAAAGGGGTCTTACAAAGTATTTGCTGAAAGAATTCTGCATACATTGGAAACATTGAATCATCTTCAATGGTATTTTTTACCAAATGGGGGGGGGGGGCGTCTATCTCTTTCAGTATAGACAGGACGGTCAATTTTATAAACAAAATGATTAAATACAATTAGTATTTCTCGTGATTTTAGTTTTTCTAAAAAAATAGAACATATAAAGTCAGCTGGTTTTTGGTGGTTAATGAAGAATTAATAAAAGCACTTATAAAATAAGGAATTTAAGCCAATTTCTAACCTAATTCCACACTTTTAAAAGAAAAAGTCAGTTAATATTTTTTCAATTTTTAGTTTGAAAATTTTTTTTTCGAAAACTATTAACAGAAAAAACTTGATTCAAAAATTCAATAAAAGAACAGACTTCTAGCTTTCAAAAAATGTACCATTCTTGATTATCAGTGTTTCCGTTCTTTTTAAATAATTTTTAAATGATTTATTTCCATTTTTACGTATTTTTTAAAAAGTTCCCCTCCCACCTATACGGAAGGAGATGGACCCCTTCCTCCATGGTAAAAAACACTTGTATTTAGTCGTTCTACAAGAATCATTTATTATTTTACGCCAACTTTTCGTGTCTCTTAATAGGTAGGTATATTATTTTTTTGTGAAAAAAGACCAATTTTCCACGGCTTCCCGATTTTGTTTTTCCCAAGGGTGACTCAAAATAAATGATGAGAATAAGTTCAGAAAACCATCAAGCATAAACTTTGAGTTGCACTAATGTACATGTACATAATCACATATATTTATTTTTGTTAAGAATAAGAAGCGGTCTAAACTTAAAAAAAAAAAAAATTAAAGCATTTAAAAAACATTTTCAAAACTTAGTTCCTTTTATTAACTTCCCATTGGAAGTTATTGTAATTGGTGCGATTTGTCGAATTGAAAATTTTGACATATCTAATCTCTAATTAGTTGCACTAATGTACATGTACATAATCACATATATTTATTTTTGTTAAGAATAAGAAGCGGTCTAAACTTAAAAAAAAAAAAAATTAAAGCATTTAAAAAACATTTTCAAAACTTAGTTCCTTTTATTAACTTCCCATTGGAAGTTATTGTAATTGGTGCGATTTGTCGAATTGAAAATTTTGACATATCTAATCTCGAGAACGCTTAAAGATATCGACCTCGGATGAATTTTATTTTACAGATAATATTGTCATAACGTGCTGAAAAGGTTTTCTAACAAATTCAATAAACAGTTTTTTTTACTACAGCAATTTAAAAAGGAGCTGTAAGCTGTCATTTATCAGGAATATCTCGAAAACGGAATAAAATATTCACTTCAGACTAATTTTATTCTACACATAATTACACAATACCAAATTGGTAAATATTAAAAAAAAAATTCAACAGACACTTTTTTTAAAACTAAGAAAGACAGTTAAAAAATAAGTTTTGTCTCAAATATTTCAAGAACGAAAAATCATTCCGAACCCAGCCTATTTATTTTTACATGTAATGATGTAGTCAACAACTGATAATTTAAAAAAAAAATCGATAAACAGTTTTTTTTTAGAGCAACAAAACTGGAACAAAAACTATTAAAAATTCTTAACAAATGTTTTCCAACTCAAATTTTTTGAAAACAAACAATGATATCGATTTTAAATTTCTACCGAAAATATAAACCTATACCACCTAAATTTTTGTGTAGTTTTGAGATTTTTAAAACCACCCTTTAAAAAGCTAAAAATCAAAATGTTGCATGAAAAAACTTTTCAAAAATGTTTTAATACGAAAAATTCTTACCATCAAAATCGCTTTAAAATCGAAATTTTGCATATATGACACTAAATTTGCCTTTTTATATTCTAAATAATTGATACCTACCTCTATACCGAGAAGAGTTAGGAAAAAAAAAATACAAAATATCGATAATGTCACATTTCGCCCTGTATCTCTATATCTATACCTATACCTACCTATACACTGATTATCCAAAAACCCAAAGTTATTACACTATATAATATATAATTATGTAATATATACCCTATCACCCACCACTTAGGTAAATATGTACATGTGTATAATATGTATATGGTTTTCAAGTGTACCAATGGGAAGTTACTAGTGTGGGTCGACCCCAGACTCATTTTTTAATTTTAAATTTTAAGCTTTTTTCATTAACAGTTTTAAAATTGCTACATCCACACATATGTATGTACTCAAATGTACTCACTGTATTCTTGGTAATTTTGTTTTAATCTTTTACCCCCATATTAATAAACGTGGATTAGGAGTCAGATTTCTGCCACTTAGGAGCTAGCTAAACTAACAAGGAAGGTTGTTTAGCTAAGGGTTAACTAAGAAAAGTAAATATTAATTCACGAGTTATCTATTAATCCATGCCTGAACGAAGTCTCGAAAGTTACAGATGAGTTAAGCGCTATTTTTATTAATATGCCTGTTATTGTTTGAAACAAAAAATATTAACAAATTTCCTGTTTTATTTGCTGTACTACCTCGTACTGCCGTATTTTTTTTTTTAAGAAAGTACTGCAAGATCTAAAAGTGAAACGACAACCCTGGTGCCTGCCATAGATAAATCTTTGAAAATAAAAATACCATAAATCATCGTTATAATTGTTTATCTATGGTTTATCTATGACTGGAAGACGTCAAATTGTGTGCTTGGCGACCAATGATCTCTATAATACACTGGATAGCGTATTCGTACAAAAAGGTTGACTCCATTTGAAGAACTGTAATATCCCAACTAACAATTTAACTTGTATAAGGTCCAATTTTTAGAATTGGATGGGCTATTGCTGACATAGAATAATTTTAAGGCTAAATAATACAACTCAAGCATTTAACGATTTATTTATTTCAAAATAGCTTGTTTAGTGCCTTAAAGTTTGTTTCTATATGAGACTTCATGTAATGAGTTCTACGGAGACTTTTTTAAGGCCTGCCGAAATTGGTTGCCTTAGCTAGAAAAATAATAGCTTTTATAGAACATTCAGATGAAAGTCATTACAGACAACTCCTTTACGGCTTGTTTAAGAAAGTAATCGCGCATCATGAAAATGTCTTAGTTTGAGTTCCTCAAAAGTGAAGTCATGCAAGACATTTGTTTAATGTATATAAAACTCCAACAAGTTAAAAAAAGTTGTTCTCATATTTTTTTCCTAATAGCATCAATTCGTTTTTTAAAGTAAACTCTAGTATCCTCCGTTTTCATTGACCACTTCACCAAAATTAAAACAACAAAAAAAACGAGATTCATTTTTGAAATCGGTGTATAACAAGACTGATGACGGTAATCAAACATTTTGCACGAGTGGGACTTGCACTTTATTGTCTTACGTAAGAGAACATTATAGCTTTTGCATTTTGTTAATAGCTTGCTTACAGAAATCAAAAATGAAAGCTAAGAAAAAAGAGGAATTTTGTTTTTTTTTTTACATTTATTGCCTCCCCTAATTATATCTTTTGTATTTTGTTAATAAGAAAACAAACTTACGTATATCGGAAAATGAAATATTATACATACCTAATTGTCCCCTTAGGTGAGACTTTGATAGAATTAAGCAACTTAATTACACTACTGCATCGCATATATCTACTTACTTGAAAAAAAAACTATATAAGAACTTTTTTCAAACATATGGTACGATAAAAAAGGTCATGCATACGTTATGTTTATGTGAGTTTAAAATATAATACTTAACTTATGGTATATAATTTTCAAATACTGAAAGAATTTCATGATTGATACTTAAAATTCAATCTTCTAAAACCCTGTTATGGGTACCAATGTTTAATGAAAATTTAGTTTGATTTTTTTGGGCTTGAAGTATCAACTCATTAAAATTTGTACACGCGTATGGTATATTGCCAATTCGCCTGGTGTGTTGCGTGGTGGCCTACTAATAGAGAGGAGCTGAGTTCGATCCCTGGATTCTGAAATTTAATGTGAGTAAAAGTTGAATTTTTTCAAATAAAATAAATTTCTATACATTTCAGAATAAATAGAAAAGCGCTTCTAACACCCTAAAGTCATGGGAAAATGAAAGGCAAAATAAAAACAATAATAATAATAAAATTTAAAGCAACGATTTTTTTCTAAATAACACATTGCTTTACTAGGCCTTTGTAAGGCCTTACAATGTGAGTCATTTCATTTATGCGACCTGAAAGTGAATGTCTTATAAAAGTCAGACAACTTGTTTAGTGGAGCAATAACACTGTTTTCCTTTGTTTATTTTATCAATAAGACTTTCCATGGAAAACTATTTAATTATATAGAACTTCTGGTCAAAGGTCTTAAAGGAAATGAAATAGCTTGTATAATGTGCGCCAAACTGATTTGCATAAGGTCTTTATTAGTTACTATACAAACTAGAAAATAGCTTGCGTAGACACTTAAACAAGTTAAATCGTTAGTTGGGATATGGTGCTGGCTTTTTTTTGTATTACAGTTTATAACATTATAACAATATTAAAGAGTGCCTGCCAGGACTGTCGAAGTACTGCATGGGCAGTATTTGTACTGGGATTTGTTTCTGCGTACTGCCGTACTGCTCACATGTCAAAAGTACTCCTTTTTTAATTCAATAAATTGATTTGATTGCTGAACGCATCGATCTTAAATTCCCAATATTTTTGTTCTGTCAACAAAACGCACGCAAAAAGAGTTGTTTTAAGTAAAAAGAGAAGTCCGATTAATATTATGTAAAACCTATCACTCTATCAGCTATCGTCATTCCCTTTTCTCTCGGTAAACTTAAAACAATAAACTTCATTTTTCAATTTCAAGACCATTGTAGATGCTTTAATGTTTCCAATGTATGCAGAATTCTTTCAGCAAATACTTTGTAAGTCCCCTTTCACACGGGGAAACTGAGTTGCCAGCAATTTTTAGTTTGTGGCGAGAAGGGCGTAACACCCCGACTCCACAGGCCATGAACGATGGATGGACTATGAAACATGTCTAAAAAAAATCCCATGGAGTCGCAAAAATCCATTTCCAAGCAGTGACATATCCATACAAATCAGATTGTGGATTGGATTGTAGATTGGATTATGGATATCGTTCATGGCCTGTGGAGTCGGGGGGTAAGAGGAAGAAAACAAATCTCCCCTTACACATTTCTCGCCTATAAACTAGCTAGTTTCTGGCAACTCAGTTTCCATGTATGAAAGCGGTATGAGGTGACTATAGCACTCATCAATAATGGCAACCTTCATCAAATTTAATAAAAAAAATATTCAAAGACATGTCGATTCAACAATTTTGAATTTGGTGGTCAGACTTTAGATCAATTTTGGTATAAACAAATTAAGTGTCATATATGCAAAATTTGGATTTTGAAGCGATTTTGATGGTAAGAATTTTTCGAATTTAAAATTTTTTGAAGTTTTTTTGTGCAACATTTTGATTTTTAGCTTTTTAAAGGGTGGTTTTAAAAATCTTAAAACTACACAACATTTAGGTGGTATAGGTATATATTTTTGGTAGAAATTAAAAATCGATATCATTGTTTGTTTTCAAAAAAATTGAATTTTTAATAGTTTTTGTTCCAGTTTTTTTGCTCTAAAAAAAACTGTTTATTGAATTTTTTTTAAAAAATTATCAGTTGTTGACTACGTTTTTACATGTAAAAATAAATAGGCTGGGTTCGGAATCATTTTTTGTTCTTGAAATATTTGAAACAAAACTTATTTTTTAACTGTTTTTCTTAGTTTAAAAAAAAGTGTCTGTTGAATTTTTTTTTTAATATTTACTAATTTATTAAAATTAGTCTGAAGTGATTATTTTATTCCGTTCTCGAGATATTCCAGATAAATGACATTTTACAGCTCCCTTTTAAATTGCTGTAGTAGAAAAATTGTTTATTGAATTTGTTAGAAAACCTTTTCAGCACGTTATGACAATATTATCTGTAAAACAAAATTTATCCGAGGTCGATATCTTTAAGCGTTCTCAAGATTAGGTAGACGAAAAAAGTACCCCGAACTTACGAACATACACACATACAGATATCTTACTAAAAACGGCGGATTCTGATTTTAGAGACCTCAAACGTGAAGATATGTCAAAATTTTCAATTCGACAAGTCGCACCAATTACAATAACTTCCAATGGGAAGTTAATAAAAGGAACTAAGTTTTGAAAATGTGTTTTAAATGCTTTAATTTTTTTTAAAGTTTAGCCCGCTTCTTATTCTTAAAAAAAAAAATAAATATATGTGATTATGCACAAGTATATTAGGGTGGATCGTTTTCAACATCTTTTGCCAAATCACTGTGCACAACTCAAAGTTTATGCTTAATGGTTTTCTGAACTTATCCTCATCATTTATTTGGAATCGCTCTTGGAAAAAACAAAATCGGGAAGCCATCGAAAATTGGTCTTTTTCACAAAAAAATAATATACTTCTACCTATTAAGAATTAGGGACACGAAAAGATGGCGCAAAATAATAACTGATTCTTGTAGAGGGACTAAATACAAGTATTTTTCACCATGGAGGAAGGGGTCCATATCCTTCCGTATAGGTGGGACGGGAACTTTTTAAAAAATACGTAAAAATGGAAATAAATCATTTAAAAATTATTTAAAAAGAACGGAAACACTGATAATCAAGAATGGTGCATTTTTTGAAAGCTAGAAGTCTGTTCTTTTATTGAATTTTTGAATCAAGTTTTTTCTGTTAATAGTTTTCGAAAAAAATATTTTCAAACTATAAATTGAAAAAATATTAACTGACTTTTTCTTTCAAAATAGTGGAATTAGGTTAAAAATTGGCTTACATTTCTTATTTGATAAGTGCTTTTATTAATTCTTCATCAACCACTGAAAACCAAATGACTTTATGTGTGCTATTTTAAAAAAAAAAAACTAAAATCACGAGAAATACTAATTGTTTTCAATCATTTTGTTTATAAAATTGACCGTCCTGTCTATACTGAAAGAGACAGACCCCCCCCCCCCATTTGGTAAAAAATACTTGTTTTCGGTCCCTCTACAAGAATCCGTTACTTTTTTTTCGCCAAATATTCCCACACCGGATTCATAATATATAATTTTTTGTGAAAAACTACAAATTTTTAATGGCTTCCCGATTTTGTTTTTCCCAAGGGCGACTCAAAATAAATGATGAGGATAAGTTTAAAAAACCATTAAGCATATACTATGAGTTGCACACAGTGATTTGGCAAAAAATGCTGAAAACGATCCACCCTAATGTACATACATTAAGTAGGTACTTAACGATTTGATTTTTGTATTTTATGGAAAGATAAATAAAATTGTACTCCGAAATTCAGTAAATCATTAGGTACTCGTGCAACGCGCTAATTTTCCACTTTGCAGAAAAATATAACTTTCCGCGAGATGTTACAACACCCCTTTAAAAATACTTGCGTAAACAACGCATTAAACGACACAAATGACTTATGACTTTCCGCACCAAATTCATGTGATAAAATTATCTGTTTTGCAGAATATTTAGGCCTATTCTGCCATATCTGTTATTCTGCTATGAATTTTCTGTTATGACGCATAACAGATCTCCACCATAAAAGATTCTTATAATTTGTATTCAAGAGATCGATCTTTTATAAAAGTTTGTTATTGAAATTCGAAGAAGAAACATTTATTAATATTATTTTGTTATATCTGTCTCCTTTTAAGGACAATTCATTAAAAAAATAAAAGTTTTTACTTCATGTATTGAAATCTTTTATACTAAAAGTCAAACCAATCTGTCTTTTATTCTGTTGTGGTTTATAACAGATTTCATAACGGAATTCGATATGCAAAATACCAAAATTGATATAAAGTCTGACCACCAAATCCAAAATTGTTGAATCGAAATCGACATGTCTTTGAATATTTATTTATTAAACTTGATGAAGGTTGCCATTGGTGAGTGCTGTAATCACCTCAGACCGCTTTCACACAAGGAAACTGAGTTGCCAGAAACTAGCTAGTTTGTAGGCGAGAAATGTATGAGGGGAGATTTGTTTTCTTCCACTTACACCCCGATTTGTATGGATATGTCACTGCTTGGACATGGATTTTTGCGACCCCATGGGATTTTTTTAGACATGTTCCATAGTCCAGCCATCGTTCATGGCCTGTGGAGTCGGGGTGTTACGCCCTTCTTGCCACAAACTAAAAATTGCTGGCAACTCAGTTTCCCTGTGTGAAAGGGGACTTACAAAGTATTTGCTGAAAGAATTCTGCATACATTGGAAACATTGAATCATCTTCAATGGTATTTTTTACCAAATGGGGGGGGGGCGTCTATCTCTTTCAGTATAGACAGGACGGTCAATTTTATAAACAAAATGATTAAATACAATTAGTATTTCTCGTGATTTTAGTTTTTCTAAAAAAATAGAACATATAAAGTCAGCTGGTTTTTGGTGGTTAATGAAGAATTAATAAAAGCACTTATCAAATAAGGAATTTAAGCCAATTTCTAACCTAATTCCACACTTTTAAAAGAAAAAGTCAGTTAATATTTTTTCAATTTTTAGTTTGAAAATATTTTTTTCGAAAACTATTAACAGAAAAAACTTGATTCAAAAATTCAATAAAAGAACAGACTTCTAGCTTTCAAAAAATGTACCATTCTTGATTATCAGTGTTTCCGTTCTTTTTAAATAATTTTTAAATGATTTATTTCCATTTTTACGTATTTTTTAAAAAGTTCCCCTCCCCCCTATACGGAAGGAGATGGAGAAGAATCATTTATTATTTTACGCCAACTTTTCGTGTCTCTTAATAGGTAGGTATATTATTTTTTTGTGAAAAAAGACCAATTTTCCACGGCTTCCCGATTTTGTTTTTCCCAAGGGTGACTCAAAATAAATGATGAGGATAAGTTCAGAAAACCATCAAGCATAAACTATGAGTTGCACTAATGTACATGTACATAATCACATATATTTATTTTTGTTAAGAATAAGAAGCGGTCTAAACTTTAAAAAAAAAAATTAAAGCATTTAAAAAACAATTTCAAAACTTAGTTCCTTTTATTAACTTCCCATTGGAAGTTATTGTAATTGGTGCGATTTGTCGAATTGAAAATTTTGACATATCTTATCTCGAGAACGCTTAAGGATATCGACCTCAGATAAATTTTATTTTACAGATAATATTGTCATAACGTGCTGAAAAGGTTTTCTAACAAATTCAATAAACAGTTTTTTTACTACAGCAATTTAAAAAGGAGCTGTAAGCTGTCATTTATCTGGAATATCTCGAAAACGGAATAAAATATTCACTTCAGACTAATTTTATTCTACACATAATTACACAATACCAAATTGGTAAATATTAAAAAAAAAATTCAACAGACACTTTTTTTTAAAACTAAGAAAGACAGTTAAAAAATAAGTTTTGTCTCAAATATTTCAAGAACAAAAAATCATTCCGAACCCAGCCTATTTATTTTTACATGTAATGATGTAGTCAACAACTGATAATTTAAAAAAAAATCGATAAACAGTTTTTTTTTAGAGCAACAAAACTGGAACAAAAACTATTAAAAATTCTTAACAAATGTTTTTCAACTCAAATTTTTTGAAAACAAACAATGATATCGATTTTAAATTTCTACCGAAAATATAAACCTATACCACCTAAATTTTTGTGTAGTTTTGAGATTTTTAAAACCACCCTTTAAAAAGCTAAAAATCAAAATGTTGCATGAAAAAACTTTTCAAAAATGTTTTAATTCGAAAAATTCTTACCATCAAAATCGATTTAAAATCGAAATTTTGCATATATGACACTTAATTTGCCTTTTTATATTCTAAATAATTGATACCTACCTCTATACCGAGAAGAGTTAGGAAAAAAAAAAATACAAAATATAGATAATGTCACATTTCGCCCTGTATCTCTATATCTATACCTATACCTACCTATACACTGATTATCCAAAAACCCAAAGTTATTACACTATATAATATATAATTATGTAATATATACCCTATCACCCACCACTTAGGTAAATATGTACATGTGTATAATATGTATATGGTTTTCAAGTGTACCAATGGGAAGTTACTAGTGTGGGTCGACCCCAGACTCATTTTTTAATTTTAAATTTTAAGCTTTTTTCATTAACAGTTTTAAAATTGAAAAATCCACACATATGTATGTACTCAAATGAACTCACTGTATTCTTGGTAATTTTGTTTTAATCTTTTACCCCCATATTAATAAACGTGGATTAGGAGTCAGATTTCTGCCACTTACGAGCTAGCTAAACTAACAAGGAAGGTTGTTTAGCTAAGGGTTAACTAAGAAAAGTAAATATTAATTCACGAGTTATCTATTAATCCATGCCTACACGAAGTCTCGAAAGTTACAGATGAGTTAAGCGCTATTTTTATTAATATGCCTGTTATTGTTTGAAACAAAAAATATTAACAAATTTCCTGTTTTATTTGCTGTACTACATCGTACTGGCGTATTTTTTTTTTAAAGAAAGTACTGCAAGATCTAAAAGTGAAACGACAACCCTGGTGCCTGCCATAGATAAATATTTGAAAATAAAAATACCATAAATCATCGTTATAATGGTTTATCTATGGTTTATCTATGACTGGAAGACGTCAAATTGTGTGCTTGGCGACCAATGATCTCTATAATACACTGGATAGCGTATTCGTACAAAAAGGTTGACTCCATTTGAAGAACTGTAATATCCCAACTAACAATTTAACTTGTATAAGGTCCAATTTTTAGAATTGGATGGGCTATTGCTGACATACAATAATTTTAAGGCTAAATAATACAAGTCAAGCATTTAACGATTTATTTATTTCAAAATAGCTTGTTTAGTGCCTTAAAGTTTGTTTCTATATGAGACTTCATGTAATGAGTTCTACGGAGACTTTTTTAAGGCCTGCCGAAATTGGTTGCCTTAGCTAGAAAAATAATAGCTTTTATAGAAAATTCAGATGAAAGTCATTACAGACAACTCCTTTACGGCTTGTTTAAGAAAGTAATCGCGCATCATGAAAATGTCTTAGTTTGAGTTCCTCAAAAGTGAAGTCATGCAAGACATTTGTTTAATGTATATAAAACTCCAACAAGTTAAAAAAAGTTGTTCTCATATTTTTTTCCTAATAGCATCAATTCGTTTTTTAAAGTAAACTCTAGTATCCTCCGTTTTCATTGACCACTTCAGCAAAATTAAAACAACAAAAAAAACGAGATTCATTTTTGAAATCGGTGTATAACAAGATTGATGACGGTTATCAAACATTTTGCACGAGTGGGACTTGCACTTTATTGTCTTACGTAAGAGAACATTATAGCTTTTGCATTTTGTTAATAGCTTGCTTACAGAAATCAAAAATGAAAGCTAAGAAAAAAGAGGAATTTTGTTTTTTTTTTTACATTTATTGCCTCCCCTAATTATATCCTTTGTATTTTGTTAATAAGAAAACAAACTTAGGTATATCGGAAAATGAAATATTATACATACCTAATTGTCCCCTTAGGTGAGACTTTGATAGAATTAAGCAACTTAATTACCCTACTGCATCGCATATATCTACTTACTTGAAAAAAAACTATAAGAACTTTTTTCAAACATATGGTACGATAAAAAAGGTCATGCATACGTTATGTTAATGTGAGTTTAAAATATAATACTTAACTTATGGTATATAATTTTCAAATACTGAAAGAATTTCATGATTGATACTTAAAATTCAATCTTCTAAAACCCTGTTATGGGTACCAATGTTTAATGAAAATTTAGTTTGATTTTTTTGGGCTTGAAGTATCAACTCATTAAAATTTGTACACGCGTATGGTATATTGCCAATTCGCCTGGTGTGTTGCGTGGTGGCCTACTAATAGAGTGGAGCTGAGTTCGATCCCTGGATTCTGAAATTTAATGTGAGTAAAAGTTGAATTTTTTCAAATAAAATAAATTTCTATACATTTCAAAACAAATAGAAAAGCGCTTCTAACACCCTAAAGTCATGGGAAAATGAAAGGCAAAATAAAAACAATAACAATAATAAAATTTAAAGCAACGATTTTTTTCTAAATAACACATTGCTTTACTAGGCCTTTGTAAGGCCTTACAATGTGAGTCATTTCATTTATGCGACCTGAAAGTGAATGTCTTATAAAAGTCAGACAACTTGTTTAGTGGAGCAATAACACTGTTTTCCTTTGTTTATTTTATCAATAAGACTTTCCATGGAAAACTATTTAATTATATAGAACTTCTGGTCAAAGGTCTTAAAGGAAATGAAATAGCTTGTATAATGTGCGCCAAACTGATTTGCATAAGGTCTTTATTAGTTACTATACAAACTAGAAAATAGCTTGCGTAGACACTTAAACAAGTTAAATCGTTAGTTGGGATATGGTGCTGGCTTTTTTTTGTATTACAGTTTATAACATTATAACAATATTAAAGAGTGCCTGCCAGGACTGTCGAAGTACTGCATGGGCAGTATTTGTACTGGCATTTGTTTCTGCGTACTGCCGTACTGCTCACATGTCAAAAGTACTCCTTTTTTAATTCAATAAATTGCTTTGATTGCTGAACGCATCGATCTTACATTCCCAATATTTTTGTTCTGTCAACAAAACGCACGCAAAAAGAGTTGTTTTAAGTAAAAAGAGAAGTCCGATTAATATTATGTAAAACCTATCACTCTATCAGCTATCGTCATTCCCTTTTCTCTCGGTAAACTTAAAACAATAAACTTCATTTTTCAATTTCAAGACCATTGTAGATGCTTTAATATTTCCAATGTATGCAGAATTCTTTCAGCAAATACTTTGTAAGTCCCCTTTCACACGGGGAAACTGAGTTGCCAGCAATTTTTAGTTTGTGGCGAGAAGGGCGTAACACCCCGACTCCACAGGCCATGAACGATGGATGGACTATGAAACATGTCTAAAAAAAATCCCATGGAGTCGCAAAAATCCATTTCCAAGCAGTGACATATCCATACAAATCAGATTGTGGATTGGATTGTAGATTGGATTATGGATATCGTTCATGGCCTGTGGAGTCGGGGTGTAAGGGGAAGAAAACAAATCTCCCCTTACACATTTCTCGCCTATACACTAGCTAGTTTCTGGCAACTCAGTTTCCATGTATGAAAGCGGTATGAGGTGACTATAGCACTCATCAATAATGGCAACCTTCATCACATTTAATAAAAAAAATATTCAAAGACAAGTCGATTCAACAATTTTGAATTTGGTGGTCAGACTTTAGATCAATTTTGGTATAAACAAATTAAGTGTCATATATGCAAAATTTGGATTTTGAAGCGATTTTGATGGTAAGAATTTTTCGAATTTAAAATTTTTTGAAGTTTTTTTGTGCAACATTTTGATTTTTAGCTTTTTAAAGGGTGGTTTTAAAAATCTTAAAACTACACAACATTTAGGTGGTATAGGTATATATTTTTGGTAGAAATTAAAAATCGATATCATTGTTTGTTTTCAAAAAATTTGAATTTTTAATAGTTTTTGTTCCAGTTTTTTTGCTCTAAAAACAAAACTGTTTATTGAATTTTTTAAAAAAAATTATCAGTTGTTGACTACGTTATTATATGTAAAAATAAATAGGCTGGGTTCGGAATCATTTTTTGTTCTTGAAATATTTGAAACAAAACTTATTTTTTAACTGTTTTTCTTAGTTTAAAAAAAAAAAGTGTCTGTTGAATTAACAATAACTTGTTATATTTAAGTGGCGTTGAAGTTTGTATTCAACCTTAATCAATTTTGGTACTCATATTTTTTTGTTTGTTTAATTCAATTTCGAGTAAAAATTTTACATTATAAAATACCTTTTTTTGTAAGTGACATAGGTAGGGTTTCCAGAGTTTTTTTTTTCTCCGTGATCGCGAACCCATCATTTGAGATTTTTTTTTAGTCCTCCTCCACAGAGCTCTATCGAGGTAGGAAATTTTACTTCCGCGAGATCCATTTTATTCAGAATAAGTACCAAAAAGGGTACCATAACTGCTATCTTGGGAAACACCTTTCCGTCACCTTTTTATTTCTTTTTCGTTTTCAGCCTTGTTTGTCAATGTTTCAAAAATAGTTTATCTATAAGGAAAACCGTAAATTAATTGATTTATAAAAAAAAACATAAAGAATCGATTTTATTTGTATAATCCATATATCTTTTTTGTCAGCTGTTTATATACTTGCCATTAACTTCTGTGAACGCCTTGATGATTGAAATTCTTGTTGTTTCCTTGTCTTGATTCATACGAGACATGATTTGTTGAAGACGTAAATTTTCAGGGGTGTGGACGGTAGCCTTTTCTAGTCGGTGAAGATGGTGTGACCGGAAGCTAGTCATCGACTTTTTTTGGGGAAATCCTAATCAGATGCCAATGGATTTCACGGTAGGGTGGGTATGGCATCGCTGCGCCGTCATCAGCAGCGCCATGAAGTGGTGATCGTCCGTCCGTGGTCTATTTAGTCTTTTTTTGATTAATTTTCTCTTTCTGGCCTGATAAGTGTTTTGCTTGCGGGTGAGGTTAGGTTTCGGGGGCAAGATCCCCCCCATTCCGGCGAGTTCAGCTGAGCAACGACAAGCAGGCCGCGTACCTCGGAACCTAGCATTCTGATCCTTTTCCAAACTCTTCCTTTGTTTTGTGCTGTTTCCTACCTATTCCTTTTTCTTACCCTACCTCCACACTAATTCCTTTTCCTTCCCCTCCTCTTGCCTCGCAACAAAGGAAACCAAATAGTCGGAGATTTTTTTTCTCCATATAAAGTCGATTGGCTGTTGGGAGTTTGTAGGCGAGAAGGACGTAATGATGGATTTACATGTATCTGCGTCTTCATTATGCAGAAAAGTAGAGCAGGACAGATGTATACAAAAAATCCGAGCGAGTGGAAGAGAACCATCAAGAAGATGAACATGTTCGTCTTCATTTCTGCATTAAGGCTCTCCCAAACCAATGTGAAACATTCGTTGCGGCGAAGAAACATTCGTCAGTCAAAATTATTTCATATGTTTCTCCGCTGTTTCACCATGTAAATAAATTTTGACATGCGAATGTTTATTCGCCGCAACGAATGTTTCACATTGGTTTGGGAGAGCCTTTATGGCACTTTCCTATAATGCAGAAACGAAGTTCTTCTGCATTTTGATCTTTTCTCTCTATCTAACAAATATACATTTTGTATTTGGCATCCTTTTTTTTGTGCAGAAACCAAATGCAGACACATGTAAATCCACCATTATGCTGGATTTACATGTGTCTTCATCTGCAAAATGCAGAAAAGTAGAGCAGGAAACATGTAAAAAAATCCGAGCGAGTAAAAGAGAATCATCAAGAAGATGAACATGTTCGTCTTCATTTCTGCATTATGGCGCTTTCATATAATGCAGAAACGAAGTTCTTCTGCATTTTGATCTTTTCTCTCTATCTAACAAATATACATTTTGTATTTGGCATCCCCTTTTTTGTGCAGAAACCAAATGCAGATACATGTAAATCCACCATTAATTGCCTTGAAGCTTTCACACAAGGAAACTGAATTGCCGGAGATTTCTGTTTTTTCCATATAAAGTCTATTGGCTGACCGCACATAACGGACAGTGTAAGAAGGAATGTGATAAAAATCTCCTCAATCGTTGACCGGGGAGATTTTTTTCAGTCCCCTTACTTCTTGCCCTTCTCGCCTACAAACTCCCAGTTTCCAGCAACTCAGTTTCCTTGTGTGAAAGCAGTCAATGAACTTGCTCATTCTTTTATGGCAAGTTGCCAGTATTTTGAAATCTGCCATTATTTGAACTCGTGTAAATGCATGTCATTAAAAAATTATTTCTGCTATTATTTTGCCATTTTATTTGGCAGAAATATTGGCAGCTTTGCCATTCGTGTAAATCCGGGATTATTGGCAACTTTGCCATTCGTGTAGAAATATCAATCCAATAATTTATTAAAGGTTAGACCGCACTCAACGACAGCGGAACTGCGCTTCACGACGCGGCAAAACATTGTTTGTATGAAATTGTATGAGCTATATCGCACTTAGCGGCAACCGAACTTCATTAAATTTCATACAAATTTTTGTGAATCGCAGTTCCGCTGCAGTGCAGTTCCTAACCTTGATTTGTATGAAATTTTATGAAGTTCAGTTGCCGCTTAGTGCGATATAGCTCATACAATTTCATACAAATATTAGCCGTGTTTTATTGCAAAAGCCATCCGTAGTACAGTAGGATTTTACATGCATTACAAATACAACATCGCTAGTAGATCTACAGCACAGATAAGCAATACCTAGATGGGAATCTACGGCTGTCAATTCGGTTTGCCTACAAGCTCAAACGTCAAATGGCCGTGGTGAACATCGGATTTTTGCACTAGTGTACGTGCAGACGACCGTGGTGAAAGTCGGATTTTTGCACTAGTATACGTGAAAAAAAATCCGAGTTTCACCTCGGTTCGTGAACAAAATGGCGGATAATTTAAGAATCCAAGGGTTTGTTTAAATGTGCTAGGTTCTTGTATGCCGATTTCCTTTCGACGATTGCAGATTAATTTTTTTTGTTGTAAGGAAATCGCAAAAAAATCGTGTAGCCGGTGTAAATTTTCTATATGAAAGATTTGATCTTTTTTTCTAAACAAATCAAATTTTTCTATCAGATTTGATTTTTTTGTTGAAATGAAAGTTACATTTAGGTTTAACTACATATACCTACCTACTTTTGCAAAAAAGTACAAAAGTGAGAATTTAAAATGTTCGCTAAAGAAACCTTCTTGCAAGAAAACATACAAAAATTGTTTTGACAGAAAATGTAGTATAACTTCTTATTGGCTGTAGAGCTACTAGCGATGTTGTATTTGTAATGCCTGTAAAATCGAACTGTACTATGGATGGCTTTTGTGATAAAACACGCCTATTGTGTTTTTCCTCAATCAGAATTGACTTTATTTCAGTTTTTGCAATTAAGAACAGATGAGATTCACACCATTGTGGGTGCTTTCTTTTATCCCCATTCAAATTAATTCTGGCAGATGAAGGTTTTGTTGGTATTCCAAATGTTTCGCATCGGCTTAGGAGACCATTTTTGTTGCAACACAATTTAAATTGTGTAAAGGATCTTTAAAATCAACGTTAAAGGCTCTTCCAAACCAATGCGAAACATTCGTTGCGGCGAAGAAACATTCGCATGTCAAAATTTATTTACATGGTAATAAATGAGAGTGCCCACACCAACGCGGCGGAGAAACATATGAATTTATTTTGACTGACGAATGTTTCTTCGCCGCAACGAATGTTTCGCATTGGTTTGGGTGAGCCTTAAATCGGAGCGAAACACTCACGACAACAAAACATTCACTTTTTAAAATTAAGTTACATGAAAATAATTGAGAGTAGGTACCCACAATGAAAGGCTCTCCCAAACCAATGCGGAACATTCGTTGCGGCGAAAAAACATTCGCATGTCAAAATTTATTTACATGGTGATATATGAGAGTGCCCACACCAACGCGGCGGAGAAACATATGAAATAATTTTGAGTGACGAATGTTTTTTCGCCGCAACGAATGTTTCGCATTGGTTTGGGAGAGCCTGAAAGCGGTGCGATTTTCCATATGAACCCGATGACTGACAAAAATGTTGTCCACGCATCGGTTTGTCCCGGTCTACATTGAACGATTTTTCCAGTGCCGATCTTTTGTTCGTTGGTGAAGGGAGTGAAAAGTGAGGGGTAGGGATCAAATCGTTTGTACCACAAAACTCGAACGATTTTTCCAGTCTGTTTATGTTCTCTTTCGCCCTCTTTCCAGTTTTTTGTGTGTGTTCGGTGTCAGTGTGCCTTTGGGTTTATGGTGTGAGTGAATATCAATGCAAAATGAAGAGCACAGAAATAAAAAAATGAAGAAGACAAGGAAAAAATCTCATGGAGAAAATCGTTCTGTGTGTACATTTCACACGATTTCTGGAAAAATCTTCGTGGGAATATCGGGCAATGTAGATCGGGACTTTGGGGGACCTTAAATTAATTTCTAAAAATTTACGTCGGAATTTGACCATGATGCAATCCAAACCCTTACGTATAAATTAAAATAATTTCATATATTAAGTGTGTCTATACCCTAAAACTAAGAATATAGTAGCTGTCAAATTTGCCATGGTGAATTTAATTTTTGTTGATTTCTCGAACCTTATTATTGGTTGGCGAGATTTTTTTTATAATTATTGTGCTGTAGAGCTGAAAAAAATTGAAATTATGTTTTTAATTTTCATAAACATAATTAGGTCTTTTGCCCTTTGCTATACTTTGCTCAAACTGGGCCCCTTCGGAGGCGACAGAGTTCTACAAAAAGTTCTCATCGCGCATCGTCTGCCCAAGTAGCTTTTTGGCGAATCGGAAGAAAGAAACATGAAAGCACCAAGATTTTTCATTGAAATTCAAGGACTCGTTCAAATTCCGCTTGCCATACGGGCATTGTGCTTGGTGAAACAATTATTTTTTTGTTAATTTATTTTTTAATGAAAATCACAAACACCGGAATAAAAATCTTCGCACAGCACATTTATGAAAAAAAAAAAAAAAAAAATGAACTGTCAAACAAATCAAATTCACCGCGTTAAATTGTTGTTGCAGTTCACATCTATTCATCGACACGAAATGAAATTACAAAAACAACAATGTAAACAAATGGGTTTTGGGGGGTGATACGAACGAAAGATTCCTATCTAGGTATTGCTTATCTGTGATCTACAGCCGATAAGAAGTTAAAATAGAATAGAGACTCGAATAAGTGCCAAAAATCTATCCACGGTAGGATTCTACTTTAGATTTTTATCGGCTGTAGAGCTACTAGCGATATTGTATTAGATAAGCGTGTGAAATCCTACTGTACTATGGATGGCTTTTGTAATAAAACACGCCTATTGTTTTACCGCGTCGTGAAGTGTAGTTCCGCTGCAGTTGTGTGCGGTCTAACCATCCTGTGATAATAAAACGATCCAGATCCCACAAAAATTTTTGACGTTTTTCAATTGACATGTAAACAAAAAACAAAAATGGGAAAGTAGTTGAAGTAAATGTTTTATTATCTTTTATCGGGATCTGGATCTTGTTTTTTTTCTCAGTGCTGACAACATTTAAGAACCAAAATAGTCACCTGGTGCTGAGAATTAAAACTTATTCTTGGATCTTGAATTGTCAAAATAAGAAAGTCCCCTTTCACACAGGGAAACCAGTTGCTGGAGATTTTGTTGACGTTTTCCTTTAATTGCCTTGCACTTTTCACACAAGGAAACAAAAATTGCCGGAGATTTTTGTTTGTTTCCATGTTTATTGGGTGAACGCATGTCAAAATTTATTTACATATGGTGATATGAGAGTGCCCACACCAACGCGGCGGAGAAACATATGAATTGATTTTGACTTACGAATGTTTCTTCGCCGCAGCGAATGTTTCACATTGGTTTGGGAGAGCCTTAAGGCCCAGTTTGTTCACACTTGATCATCTTTAATCAAGGACTATTCCAGTTGATAATCATAGAATGCGTTTGTTCACTAAAATGTTAATCAAGGAATCCATGATTTGAGCAGTTTATTGAAGATATCACTAATCAGCCGAATTTGCTTGATTAGCACCACTTAATCAAGGATTTACCTGAATTCTGTTTGTTCATTCTTGATTAACGCACTCGTTTGATAAACAGAAAAATGTATGCTCATTAGATATACCTTTGTCGCCATCTTGGGTTTTCTGTGACGTCTCAACCATATTTCATTATTATTTTAATTTTTAAGTGAAAGCTTATATTTTTAAATTTAGCATTTAAAGAAATTGTTTTTAAGTGATAAGAACAGTAAAAACTTTGAAAAGGAATAAGACAATCAAATTAGTTGAAATTAATAATTTTTTTTAGAATTTATTTGACTATTGTGTAGTCACACAAGGAACGAGCAAACCTTGTTTCTTTAAAATGAAACAATTAAAAAAAAAACAATACACTTTCTTTGGCTGCCATCGCGATCTGTGTTCTATATAAAAAAAAGTTTAATGGTTGCAAATAAGAATTTATTTAATTTGCTAATTGTAAACGCTGTTTTCAAATAAGAATCCACACACACAAAATGGTGCAAACTTAAAATTTAAAAAAAAAAGAAGGGGATTCGACACAAAATGTCTAGTGTTAAAAGGGTACAATTTATTTTGATGATATGTGGATATGACCTTAAAATGTATAATGGAAGACATCCCTGTGTCATAAAAGTGGGTTTGTTCAACCTCGATTTCTGGTTTAAGTAATGAATGAATAAAATACAGCGCCATCTTTCTTAATTTCAACATCTTATTGGACACAAGTAAGTGTAGACATAAACCAACGCATTTAAATAAAAATAAAATTATAAATGTCTCCACCGTTAGATTTTTGAATTTTGGCTGTGGTGGAGCGAGCTTTATATGAAATGACTTGAGCAAAATCGGTTTTTGAGCTGTTAAAACCGAACCTGTGGGAGTAGAAAAACAAAACTTGTTATTTTTTCAAATAAACTTATTCTACGTCTTATTACAATTTTATCTTTTTTTTTTAAGGCCGAGTGTAGAAAGTCTCCACACTTTTCCAACTTTGACATTAAATTTCAAGGTCAAATCATGGAGCCCCAAATTTAATACTGGAGACCTAAATTAGCCCCAAAAAAGCGCTTAATTCCTGCATCATTAGATTTTTGTATTTCCGTTGTGGTGTACCCAGCTTGACGCACCTCTTTCCACCAACCACTAAACCGAGATGTAGGTAATGAGATTTGTTTGGTGTTTCCACTGCACAAAAAGAGGATTACGGCAAAACATTCAAATGTTGTTTCATTTTTTTGATATGAGGTGGAAGTGAGATAGATAGTTTTTGTTTACATTTCCATCTGTCAATAAACGAAAATAGGTCGGTTTCACAATTATTCTTCGAAAAAAAAGGTTGTTTGATTTGACAAACTAATGTTTCCAAGTAGATTTGAATGAGTTTTAGATTATAAGTTAGAAATTGGTGATAATCTTGCTAAATCTCGGTTTGGTGTCTGGTGGAAACGTGGTATAAATTCTGACCACCAAATCCAAAATTGTTGAATCGAAATCGACATAAGTCTTTGAATTTTTTTTTATTAAACTCGATGAAGGTCGCCATTGATGAGGGCTATAGTCACCTCAGACCGCTTTCACACAAGGAAACTGAGTTGCCAGAAACTAGCTAGTTTGTAGGCGAGAAATGTGTGAGGGGGGATTTGTTTCCTTCCCCTTACGCCCTTCTCGCCACAAACTAAAAATTGCTGGCCACTCAGTTTCCTTGTGTGAAAGGGGACTTACAAAGTATTTGCTGAAAGAATTCTAAATTCATTGGAAACATTGAAGCATCTACAATGGTCTTGAAATTCAAAAATTAATTTTATTTTTTTAATTTTACCGAGAGAAAAGGGAAGGACGATAGCTGATAGAGTGATAGGTTTTACATAATATTAATCGGACTTCTCTTTTTACTTAAAACGTAACTTTTTTTGCGTGCGTTTTGTTGACAGAACAAAAATATTGGGAATTTAAGATAGATGCGTTCAGCAATCAAATCAATTTATTGAATTAAAAAAAGGAGTACTTTTGACATGTGAGCAGTACGGCAGTACGCAGAAACAAATTGCAGTGCATGTACTTCCCATGCAGTACTTCGACAGCCCTGGCAGGCACTCTATAATATTATTATACTGTTATAAACTGTAATCCAAAAAAAGGCAGCACCACATTATTACAGTTCTTCAAATGGAGTCAACCTTTTGGTACGAATACGCTATGTCCCGATCTACATTGCCCGATATTTCCACGAAGATTTTTCCAGAAATCGTGTGAAATGTACACACAGAACGATTTTTTCCATGAGATTTTTTCTTTGTCTTCTTCATTTTTTTATTTCTGTGCTCTTCATTTTGCATTGATATTCACTCACACCATCAACCCAACGGCACACTGACACCGAACACACACAAAAAACTGGAAAGAGGGCGAAAGAGAACATAAAGAGACTGGAAAAATCGTTCGAGTTTTGTGGTACAAAGTCCCGATCTACATTGCCCGATATTTCCACGAAGATTTTTCCAGAAATCGTGTGAAATGTATTCACAGAACGATTTTTTCCATGAGATTTTTTCCTTGTCTTCTTCATTTTTTATTTCTGTGCTCTTCATTTTGCATTGATATTCACTCACACCATCTACCCAATGGTACACTGACACCGAACACACACAAAAAACTGGAAAGAGGGCGAAAGAGAACATAAACAGACTGGAAAAATCGTCTGAGTTTTGTGGCACAAACGATTTGATCCCTACCCCTCACTTTTCACTCCCTTCACCTACGAACAAAAGATCGGCACTGGAAAAATCGTTCAATATAGACCGGGACAAACGATTTGATCCCTACCCCTCACTTTTCACTCCTTTCACCTACGAACAAAAGATCGGCACTGGAAAAATCGTTCAATATAGACCGGGACTATCCATTGTATTATAGACTCTGTTTAGATTGGGAAGTTTGTGTACGGAATCACGCCAGTTTGTTGGAAACAGAAGTGCGGGGTAAGAGGTCTCGTGAGGCATGTAGAAAATATAAACACTGGACTCATGAGTCTGCTTTGTTCTTCCTTCAATGTGGCAGTTGTTGATGTTTCAATGCATTTGATGTTCCTCACAGTTTGTTATGTATACACGATGGTACTCAACAGTTCGTACTCAATCTTCCCAATCTAAACAGGGTCATAGAGATCAGTGCATGTAATACATCGCGCTCTAGCCGCTTTAGGTGATGGAGGTGACAAGCTTGAAGAGAATTTAATGTTGTTTAAGCAGAAGCTTAGGTTTTTTACAATTAAATGCTTACTTTTTGGGTTACAAGCAAAACACTAACCAGACAACTGTGTTAAAAAGTACGAAGTTTTGGTCTTTTTTCACTACACTCTAGTAGCCAAACCGTTCATTCTACAAAAAAAACAAATTGCGAACCTTTTTTGTAGGAAATTTTATGTTCTATATAGTGAAGAAGATGATTTTATCCAAAAAGTGTACATTTTTAATTTTGTTGACTTTTTGGCAAACATTTTGAATTTTGTTGGGATTTTTGCTGTTTAGCCATATCCGTAGAAAGTAGCAAAGTTGAAATTCGGATTCAGCGACCCCTAAAACATAAAAGACGGGTGAGAAAAAAGCTTCTATATTTTTTTCCCGAAACTGGAAAACCTATTAATTCCTCGATTAAATTACCTGCAATCCCAAAGACTATTTTTTGTCAACGCAATCAAAATATGGAAAAGTCGGGGGTCGGTCAAATGAATTAAGGTATCGGACGCCGTGCCGGCCGGCCGGTTAATGACAGGAAGCTTAAAGTTATGTCAAATCCCTCAAATCTATCCTTCCTCATATCCCACCTTCTTACTATGACCATCTTTTTGCTCTTTTTTTATTGAAATTTGTAAGGGAGAAGAGGGAGACTTGATTTCCTCCCCCTTAAATCTTTAGATCCAAAAAAGTTAAAAAAGCTTATTTCCCAGCATTAAAAAGTATTTTTTAAATCATATCAATCCGTCTATACTAGGCAAAATTCAACTCAAAGTGAGAGAGCACGTGACGATTTTTTATTTTGTTAGTTCGTACTGTTTATTTTTCGGTTTTGTCGATTCTATCTGAGCTGTTGTTTTGTGTTGTAGATACCACGAGTTAATTTGTGTGTATTCCCTATTCTTTTATGAAAATTTGTATGGAATTAAAGTTTGATTATGTGCCAAAAATAAATTGTGATATTTTTTTTTTTCCAATTTACCCAAACTGGGAGACATGATCCCCTGGATCATGGGTACCCGAAGGGATCAAGTCTCCTCAGTATTTTTTAATTTTGAACTCTTCCATAAAGGGTAATTTAAGTTTTATTCAATTCCAAATGTGTTCCTATACCCATGAGCTTTGAAGTTTTTGCACGTGATTTAAGCCAAATATATTATGATTTGACACAAATACATACATGATGAATTTGACCTATGGATCAAGTCTCCCATTAACAAATATCCCATAGTTTGACTCCTTTATTTTTTTTAAACAGCGCTTAAATATTAACAACTTAGCGCTTTTTCTATGCAAAAATGGAAGCTAATAAATGTGTCTTTATTTAAGTATAGGAAAGGGGCTTTAAAAAACGTAAAAAAAGTTACTTTTTTTTGCTTGAATTTAATTATAACTTGAAGTCATTCTTTATTAATAATTGGATTTGTTTTTAATAAAATTGTTAATATTTATTAAATAAAACTATAATTCGCCCAATCCTCGGGAAATGTCTGTATGTGAGCTTAAAAAGGGAGACATACTACTGACATAATATACATATATGATTTAATTAAACGTTGTGGAACGTGTGGGAGACATACTACTGACATAATATACATATATGATTTAATTAAACGTTGTGGAACATGTCGTTCCAAATAAACCGATCTAGACGGTTCAGTGTTCACATTGGACTGACTCCTCTGAATTTACAAAGTGAACGTCAGCAAAAATCCACAAATTCTTAAATTTTGTAAACATTAACTACTTTTCTCTCTTTCTAACTATGAAGTGGGAGTGAGATACATTTCAGAGAAGTCACAAATAGTCGAAAGAGTCAGTCCAATTCGACAGTGAACACCGTCCTAAAGAGAGGCGATTTCGTCCATTAATCTATACATTTATACGCTTAGCTAATCCTAAGCAAAACCTAACGGTACACTTTTCTCTGTAAATACTCAACGGAACTACATAAATTATATACTGTTGGAAAGGTTTTGCCCCACAGATGTGCAGCATCCAAAAATTATGTCTGTATGTAGCTGTTGATGTACATTTGAATTTTTACAGATAAATGATTTTTTTCATTTTAAGGGTCTGAAAAAGTCTGAAATATGGGGAGATGATGACCATTATTGATTTGAATTTTTCGGTGGAAAATTTGGAATCCTATCTTACCGTAAACTATAGAAATTAACATTTTTTATATATTTTTGACCAAAATAAACTTCCATAGGAAAAATCAAAAAATGTTTTGTATGTACATACACTGTACACATATCTAAGGTATTATCAGGCGCAGCTTTTCAAATTTCAAGAATAAATGACCCTGAAACGCCTCATAGTAGACTTTATGGCCGTCCTGAAAACTGATACAAAAAAGTTCTATCCCAACCACAAGAATATACATGCATTTTTTTGTTCAGTGCATTATTTTGCCTTACTTAACATTTTTGAATACCACGACTACAAGTGAATGAATTCCAGCCCTTTTTTTCGTAGACATTTTTAACATTATTTGTGCCAGAACATTAGTAGAAAAAAATTATAATAACTGTTGGACTTCTTAGAGAAAAAAAATTATTTAACTTTGATTTTCAATGCAAAATGTGAAAGAAAATAATTTTTGAAAATGTTAAATCATCTCCGGTATACAAAAATGCATGAATACCTAAGTGGCCAACCATTTTAAAAATATGCGCGTTAAATGCGAATTTCAAATTAGTATAGCTTGTTATAGTATCTAGAGTCAATAGTTATTGGTAAAAATCTGCAATACTAGAGGCAATTTAACAGAAACAAAAGTTTTAAAAATTAACACAGTAAACGTGAATATAATGCCATGCGTGGAACATGGTAGATTTTTGATTGATTGCCTGTTTTTATGATGTTGTCCTAATGATAAATCCAAGCTTTTAACTTCTAGGGCCGAGTGCAACATTACTAAAAATGTCAACAAAGTTCAAAAAACGGTTGAATTTTCGAGGTTGTTTTGAGTTATACCTCTTCAATTGGGCATTAACAAAACCATCAAATAATTTGTTGGTTGCAATTATTTTATTTGTTATTATTTCCTAAAAAATAATCTCATCCAATTTTCAATTGTCATTGGCCACTAAGTTAAAAAAAAAAAAAACAAATCAACATTTTTTATTTAATATAAAGCACTTGATAAGTGTTTTCGACCACTCTAGTGCAGAATGGCGGATACTCCCCCGAATAAATGATTATCAAGGTTTTGCTAGGATATTTGTAATGCAGCTGCCTGCACCAGATTCCACATCCCCTTTAAGAAGCTGCTTGGCTTGCTGTATTTGATTTATTTAATGCATTTCTAATAAGAAAATTAATATGGTGTTAGGTTTGGTGAACGTGGAGGCCATAAAATGATGGTCTCAGACTAGGGTGTCCATCTTATCTTTTTAAAAGAGATCATGTTCTCTTTTTTTACTCTGATCTTTTTTACACTATCTTTTTCCTTAAAGATCTATTTTTGTTCTCTATTTTTTTTTATGAAATTAGCTTTTGTTTTATTGCAATAATTTGTATTTCAATGTCAATTAATAGACTTAATGGCTCTATTCTGCATTTGCGAGGCTCACTGTTCACAAGTTTTTGGAAGTGAGGGGAAACCTCACAAGAACAACGTGAGTTATGATCTGCCAAGGAGCAGATCATAATTTTTAAGTTTTTATAAGTCGATATCACCACGAGTTATAAGGTTATTCTGACTTGTGAGGCATCAGTGAGGTTGCCAGAATAAGGCTGTACAATTTCGTTGTTAGGTAAATTTTGATTGATTAAGGCAACTCTAGCCCCAGCAGACCTACTTAGTCCTATTTTGAATTTTACTTTTTAGTTGTATTTTGTTCAGCAATTCATACATCTACCAACGTGTGTATGATTCTTGAAAATTAGGACTAATCATTCTTTTATTTTATTTATTATTTTGTTGTGTTCTCTTTTTTGTTCTCTATTTTGCAATGTTCTCTTTTTTATAGCTTTTAGAGGAAAATGTCCTCTTTTTGTAAAGTACCCAGATGGACACCCTATCTCAGACGTCCTATCCATCTGCCTGGGTACCTTGTAATCAGATTTGCCAGCACAGTATAGTGTGCAGCACTTGTTTTTTTTTGTAAATTTAGTAGCCAGCTACAGTTAAAAATTGTCTGAAATAATTTTTTTTTGGAAATAATAACAAATAAACTAATTGCAACCAAAAAAATATTTGATGGTTTTAATAAAGCCCAATTAAAGAGGTATAACTCAAAACAACCTCGAAAATTCAACCGTTTTTTGCACTTTATTGGCATTTTTAGTAATGTTCAGTAATGTTCATCTTAAAAACAGGCAATCAATCAAAAATCAACCATTTTCAACGCGTGGCATTATTTTCACATAAGAAAATTATTCTAGTTAAACCGCGTGAAATCCATAAAATAATTGATTAATTAATTTTAACACCTTAATGATTTCACAAAACCGAGAATCAAAATTTTTAAATCACGTTAAAAAAAATTGTATTAATTTAATTAAACAAATGAAATTAATTAAATTGATTTTAAACATTTGACTCACTTTGAATGCATTTCGGAATACCTTCATTCCATCATCGGCAAACACGACTATATCCAAGGTTAGTCATCGTCGATGCAATTCCTCTTGTTGTTTGGGTAAACCACTTCTTTAACCACTGCAAACACATCATCAACGTTCCGATGCCAAACCCGAGGTAACAAATCTCTTTCTTTCAGATTCAATTTAAAACCCGACATAAATAATTCCGCGATTAAAGGGCTAATTGGATTTCCCATATTAGTTCCATGTGTCACTTTATACAATTTATCACGAAATTGGAAGAAACTTTGTTCCAAACATAATTTAGCAACATTAAAATAAACCGATTTTTTGTCATTAGGTAATTCACAGTTGTTCAGATGTTTTTTGAAATTTTCTAAAGCGATGTTGACCAGAATGCTCGGGAAAAGAGAACAGACATCGAAAGAAACCATAATTTCGTTTTTATCAATTTTGATTTGTTTTATTTTTTCCACGAAATGAAATGAATTTTTAACTGAACAGCTTTGTAATGGTTGTAACTTTTTCACTTCGCTAACTAACCATTTGGCTTGTTTGTAAATTGGAGTGTCGATATTTGAGACAATTGGTCTCATTTCTTTTCCCAGCTTATGAATTTTCGTTCATAAGCCGGGAAAAGAAATGAGACCAATTGTCTCAAATATCGACACTCCAATTTACAAACAAGCCAAATAAAACAAATCAAAATTGATAAAAATGAAATTATGGTTTCTTTTGATGTCTGTTCTCTTTTCCCGAGCATTCCGGTCAATATCGCTTTAAAAAAATTTCAAAAAACATATGCACAACTGTGAATTACCTAATGACAAAAAATCGGTTTATTTTGATGTTGCTAAATTATGTATGGAACAAAGTTTCTTCCAATTTCGTGATAAATTTTATAAATTGACACATGGAACTAATATGGGAAATCCAATTAGCCCTTTAATCACGGAATTATTTATGTCGGGTTTTGAATTGAATCTGAAAAAAAGAGATTTGTTACCTCGGGTTTGGCATCGGTACGTTGATGATGTGTTGGCAGTGGTTAAAGAAGATGAAGTGAATAAAACACTGGAGTTATTAAATACCCAGTTTGAAACAATTAAGCTTACATGTGAAAAATAAATTAATAACACCTTAGTGTTTCTAGATTTAGAAATACAACGAAAAGGTGAACAAATTGAATTTGGTGTTTACCACAAACCCACAAGTACATTGCGAACAATAACTTCAGATTCGTATTCCCCAATGCAGCATAAAAGAGCAGCTTACCATTCAATGGTTCATCGATTATGTCGTTTACCACTTACAGCTACCAATTACAAACGCGAATATGAATACATAAAAAATGTTGCTAAAGTGAACGGTTATTGTGAAATGAAGTTTTTGTTGTATTTGTACTGCTCTTTATCCAAATAACAAGAGGAATTGCATCGACGATGACTAACCTTGGATATAGTCGTGTTTGCTGATGATGGAATGAAGGTATTCCGAAATGCATACAAAGTGAGTCAAATGTTTAAAATCACTTTAATTAATTTTTTTTGTTTAATTAAATTAATACAATTATTTTAAACGTGATTTAAAAATTTTGATTCTCGGTTTTGTGAAATCAAAAAGGTTTAAAAATTAATTAATCAATTATTATTTTCACGTTTACTGTGCTGATTTTGAAAACGTTTGTTTTTGTTAAATTGACTCTAGTATTGCAGACTTTTATCAATAACTTGCTATTGGTTCTAGTTACAATAGCAAGCTATACCTATTTGAAATTCGCATTTAACGCGCATATTTTTAAAATGGTTGGTCACTTAGGTATTCATTAATTTTGTGTATACCAGAGATGCTTTAACTTGTTCAAAAATTATTTTCTTTCACATTATGCTTTAAAAATCAATGTTAAATAATTTTTTTTCTCTAAGAAGTCCAACAGTTATTATAATTTCCTTTTTTATTGTTTTGGCACAAATAATGTTAAATATTGCTAAAACGGTGGAATTCATTCACTTGTAGTCGTGGTATTCAAAAATGTAAAGTAAGGCAAAAATTAATGCACTGAACAAAAAAATGCATGTAGGTATCATTTCTTGTGGTTGGATAGAAATTTTTTTTATCAGTTTTCAGGACGTCCATAAAGTCTAATATGAGACATTTCAGGGTTATCCATTCTTTACGGGGCACCCTGTACATATGTATATGACATACATATACATATGTTTGACAGTATTTGAAAAAAAAGTGAGTTTGTGTGAATCAGTTTTTATTTCAGTATTTTCCATCCCAGAGTCACTATAGATACACGTTATGTTGCAAGATTACCCCCGACTTCATAAAACATTAGAATCAATGTTAAAACAATCGCGAACTTTGATATCATTTCTGATAGCAGACATCAACACTGCTAAAAGAGTAACATTTATAAATAAGGCTTGAGTGTGGCAGTGATTCAGGATGTTTATTACTATAAACCTTATTTGAAACTCGATCGAGATCTGCAAAAAATGTTGTCGTAAAACTCCAAAATAAGTACAGTTTAGAATTCACCGGTAAAGCTTATAGTCTTTCCAGCAACATTGATAAAAGTCTGAAATGTTATGTTTCCATAATTCTGTTTTTTTTTAACGTTTTACAACATTTTTCGTTGGCATCATTACATTAGATGGCCGGCTTCACGGGTTCCGAGGATTTTAACTCCTTTTATGAGTACCATTTCTCGCTCATGCAAGTCTTTTTGAGTATTAAAAAGACCAATGGTTGTTTGAATTATTTGTACGTGGGTACTCGCCAAAAAATTCATATTTAAGACAAAGATTGTTTTAACTTAAATTGAGGGTCATATTAGCTAGTGTACTTTTAAACTTGAACTTACTAAGCGGGAGAATATTTTCATATTTTTTTTAAAGCTTTACAGTTGGGCACTTATTTATTTTACAAATTTAAAAAAGTACGTATACGCCAGGGTGTACGTAATTTCGAATTTCAATTTAGAAATTTATATGTTCATAATTTATGCAGAATAAAATTTGGTTTAATTAAGAAAATAAAGTAGTGTAATATTTATACCTATACTTTATAGATGAATTTAGGTTTACTATTGAATAGTTAATGAACAAAATATTTAAAAAATAAGTAACAATATTATTTTTGTTTTGTTTTTAAGTTCAAGACAAAATTTGAACGAGTGCTAAAGGAATGTGCGTATACGTAAATTTTGTTTGTTTTTTTTTTTTATTAGTTTTGCTTTTCAAAAATTTTCAAAATTGTCATGGATCTTATATAAAGTAGTAAAAAGATAAATCTATGATGTATCCAAGAATTTTGTGTTTGTTTCGCTGGACGAATATTCGGCCAATGGCGATACTATTATTATTATTATTAATAAGTTTCAATTTTTAACAAATAGAAACTTTAATTATATTTCAGCTGGGAGACAAATGCCTTTCAGAAAGCGAATGTAAGGATAAACAGTTTATTCCGCATGCTGGTTCTTGCATCGAACAGTGTCCACCAAGTTATCAAATGGACAACGATATTCCACAATGTAATTTGAATTGTATGGGTAATTTTACAATCCGCTCCAAAAAGGATTTGGAAAACGTAAGAGACTGTGTTGTTATTCAAGGTTCTTTGCACATCGAACTTAAAGGAGATCAATGTAAGATAAGATGAATGAGCAATTTTTTTTAAACCTCGATAAAATATTTTGTAACCTATGTACATAAAAGCCGATAATATCATTCACGAACTTGAAAACGCTCTTGGAGGCATAACAGAGATTAGGAATTTTTTAAAAGTTACGAATTCACCTCAGCTTATGAGCTTGGGTTTTTTTAAAATGTTGGACACAATAAGGGGAGAAAATCTAATAGATAATGAGTATGTTTAACTTCTCTCTGTGAAATCTGCAAGTTTTTAAATATACATAAACGTACCTACATTATTTCAGAGTCGCTTTGTTTGTTGTTGACAACTTTCATTTGGAAGAAATTTGGCCAGATAATCATAAAGTTGCAATTTTTAAGGGTCGCTTGTTCTTCCATTTAAATCCACGACTGTGCTATGAAAAGATTCTTCAACTAGCCCCATCAATAAAAAGTTCGGATAAGATTAAAATTAGAGATGCATCTCCTAATTCCAATGGGGAAAGAAATATTTGTAAATTGAAAAAAAAAAAACAAGAAATAAATTTATTCCAGTTCCTTAATTTTATTAACGAGTTTTATTTAAGGTGGAGGAGGTATAAAACCAATTCACCCTGTAATTGAAGCGTTTAATGCAACAGCTGCTAGAGTAAAACTTGTTACTCTCACTTCATCTGATAGATACCCTGTGTTGGGTTATCTTTTTTATTATAAAGAGGCGCCTATCAAAAACGTAACGATGTTTGATGGAAGACATGGATGTGGTCGTGACAAGTTAGTATTTAATTAAAAAAAAAACTTTTCATTTTTTTGTAATAATTTTAGCTGGAAAATGGATATGAAACTAAATCCAAATATTCGACACATATTTTCAAATTTAAAGCCAAATACACAGTATGCGTACTTTATTAAAACATTCAGTTCCTTGGAAATCAACTATCAGAAACAGGACTGGTATTCTCCTATTGAATATTTTACCACAAGTTCAGAAAAACCTGGTCCTGTGCAAAGAATTTACTCAATTCAAATTGCAAAAACTGCTTTTGTAAGTATTCCTGAAAATCGTAGGTATCAGATTATTTCAATTAAAATGCGTTACATTTAGGAAAAGAAATTGATTTCTGATTTTATTATAATCGGTCGGAAAAGACTATAAGTCTAAGAGCCCACAGCAAATTTTGGGAGTGGATTGATAACCAAAATATGAGTATGAGGGTTTGTAGGTACATATAATCTTGGTATCGAAAACAATTGTCTGGCAGCTTTCTTTTTCAACCTTTGGCCGGGGTGGGGGTTTGAAAACAGCGATTTTTCAATTTATTTTGTCAGAGGTTATTACCACTTCAATAAATTTAAAAAACATATGCGGTGAAGCTCTGTCATTTTCTTTAAGTCGAAACGTCATAATGTTGGCCATTCGACCAATAGAACTCAAGATATTAGCTTTTTAAGCGAATCTTAGTCGATTTATTTTTGAGACTTTGTTTTGTTGATTTTTTGTTTTATAATTCTCCAAGAAAAAGACGATAATGTGACCATAGATAAATCATTATATAGAAGAGAATCCTTGGAAATTGTCAAATTGACCATAGATAAATCATTATAAAAATACATTAAACATAGATAAATCAATATAAAGATGAGAAAAGAGAAGTTCCAAAACTCAAACGTGAAAATATTTACAAAGCGAAAGCAGGATGTTTGCGTACCAGATGCGCATCAGTAGAGTATTGCTGCCGCATCAAAACTTTTTGGAACTCAGCCCTCCTCTACACAATATGAAGTTGAAAAATAAAAAAACATACATCTCAAATGAAAAAAGGCGCGTTCAAGAAAGAGAGATATATCGGATATTTCACTCCGCCAAAAGCTAAGCAAGGGAATCCAAATATTTTGTCCTTCATTATTTTGACAGCCAGACTGAGATTTTTGTCTGAAGAATCCTGTGCAAGGCAGCTGAGATTGCCGAGGCCCTCCGAAATCTCCCTTTCTTGAACTCGCCTAATAACTTGGAAATGATTTTTTTCAAAGAACTTTCTTGACAAACTGATTAAACTTTACTTGAAAACAAAATAAAAGAATAGATTTCAAGCTTTAAAAGAGCTATCAAACATTGTGGTAGGTACACTCCAATTCATTTTAAATAAAATTTAAATTGTTCCCATTTTAAATACCCCAGTCAAATTCGACAATAAATTCGCAAAGCGTGATGTAGTTCTTCATTTTTGATTAAGTTGGTGGGGCATGTTAGAATAGTCTGTAGCTAAGTTTGCAACTTCGAAAAACCTGTGCCCGCTGCAGGAAAAATGCAACAGTGAAAAAAAACGCTCAAATCATCCCGTTTTATCCGACATTTTCCTTTATAACTTTGGAAATATGCAACATAGAAAAAAGCCGTCCAGTATAAACTTGTTATAAAATTTTCTTCAAGACCACATCAGTTTTAAATTCATGCATGTTATTTTCGTGTTGCTATCTAACCATGAATTAAAAAATAAATTCTGAAAGACTAAGTAATTTTGAAGCACTCAAAAAAAAGGTCACGAATTGTCAAATTCTGCAAAAAAATTGGAATCAAATAGTCTAGAGTATAACAAGACGAAATTCGAAAATTCGATCCAAATCACTCAAATAGTTGTGGTATGAAACATAATGTTAATTAAGTGCAACAAGCAATGTTTGCATCACTGCTGTGGTCAAAGTAGGACACTTATGCCTTAAACAGATGTGCAGCTTTTTCCATGCAACGAAATTAAATTACACAGGTTCTTATGGGAGCAAATTCTCTCAAAGTCTGCATGCAGCGCAATAATTGCTATTTGGCATTACTCACCTGCCATTCTTTCAAAAAATTTTTTTGTGTTGGTGATTTTTGTTTAAGAATCCATGAAGCCGGCGTTGCCACCCTACCATCGTCCAACGAAGAAAATCTCATTCCAACACTATTGTTTTTGGTTGACATAACTATGCATCATGAATGTCAGAAGCTATGCACATGTGTTTCGTGTGCAGCTCTGCATGCAGAGATGCGTGCAGACTCGCTGCACATCTGTTTTAGCCATTAAGTTGGCACTGATTTTTGTACACGTATACATACTTGGAACCCTTGACTATCATAAAATAAAAATATATTTATATATCTTTTTTAAGCAACTTTTGTACTGAATTTAAAAGTTTCGAAAATGTTCACGAAATTACTTATTTACATGCCATGTAATGATTACTGACTTAAATTGAGTTGGTTTACTAATCAAGCTTTCATTTCAAAATTAAGTTATTAGGTAAATAAGAAAACTTGCCAAGTAAACCAACTCGATTTCAGTCAGTAATCATTAAATAATAGATGTCTCTAATTATTTTGAGGTTCTTCGACGTTACTCTACTTAAAATATTTGATATTAAACATTAATAAACTTAGAAAAGGTTTTGTATTAGAAGAACTTGGCTACTTTTTTAACATTTATGTTTTTGTTGTGATTTAACTACTTTTTGCAAAGGTTCTTTTTATCAGCCTTTTGAAAGCCTCAAAAGTAAGTATTTAATTTATGTCTTTTGTATGCACTACAAGTCCTACCCCGCTAACAATTTTCATAAGTTAGAAGTGCTTCATTTAAATGATAATAATTGATAAGAAGTGGGTGGATGAAACGCCCCTGCATGAAAAATTTCATGATTTTATCTTTTTCTTTGTATACACCTGAAAGCAAACCACTTTACAAAATTTCATAATCCTGTACCAAAGAGAAGTGCTCTCAATATATTTAATATTATTTCTGTGAAAATGGGTGGTTGCCACGCCCACTGAATGTTAAAACTCAAATTTTTAATTTTCCGTTTGCTTGCATGTCAAATCCTATCGCTCTGCCAAATTTCATCATTCTACGACAACCAGAAGTATTCCATATAATTATTGATATCAACTCTGCGAAAATGGGCGGATGCCACGCCTTCTGAATTTAAAATCTCAAATTTTAAAATTTTGCGTTTGCTTGCACTTCTAGCCCTACCGTTCTACCAAATTTCATCATTCTACGACAATCAGAAGTGCTCCTTATAATTGATATCAATTTTATTCATATGGGCGGGTGCCACGCCCCTGAATGTTAAATATCAAATTTTAAAATGTTTCCTATGCCTGCATTTTAAGCCCTACCGTTGTATTAAATTTCATCATTCTACGACAGTCAGAAGTGCTCAAAATAATTTATATCAATTCTTTGAAAATGGGCGGGTACCACGCCCCCGGAATAGAAAATCTTAAATTTTTAATTATTTCTTTGTATACACCACAGGGCCTACCGTTGTGCGAAATTACAAGATTCTACGATTTCGGGAAGTGCTCCATAATTTTGATGATCTGTCAGTCAGTCAGTTAAGATTTTTGCGATTTTTGCAGTATTATATCTCAGAAACCCCTAGTGCTAAAGAATTGAAATTTGGTGAGTTGCCCAAACCTGGTGAACTTAGCAAATGCTGCGAGTTTGAAGTTTCTGACTTTATTGGTACTCAAGTTAGAAGGGGGTCGAAAATCGCCTGAGTTTGATCCTGTAAAAAGGGTATAGTGCCAGAACTTAGCTGGGCACTACCGTGCCCTTTGATATTATAACGATATTTTATGGTAGTCAAGGGTTCCATGTACATGAACCAAAATCAGTGTTTACAAGTTTATAGTGGACGGCTTTTTTCTATGTTGCAGATTTCGAAAGTTAAATAGGAAAATATATACATATATTAAATATAGGAAAGTGTCGGAAAAAATGGGGTAATTTTAGCGTTTTTTTCACTGGTTGCATGTTTCTGCAGCGAGCACAGGTTTTACGAAGTTGTAAACTTGGCTGTAGACTTATCTAACATGCCCAAAAAATATATCAAAAATGCAGAACTACATCGCGCTTTGCGAATTTAGCACTTTGTTTTGTAATTATTTACTGGACTAAAACCCGAGTTAACTCACCAAAGGACATAGGCAAAATCTGGCCCAGCTCCAATAAGAATTAACTTAAATGTTCAGATAAACTACGTTATTTAAAAATTAGAGCGCGATTTTATACTCATCCCGAACGTTTCGAGTCAAATTACCTTGAGCGTGTTCCCGGTGACCACGCTCAATGTTATTGATGCGAAACGTTCGAGGTGAGTACAAAACCACACTCTAATTTTCAAATATTACGGCTAATCCAAAAATTAATTAATAATGTCTATAAACAACCGTGAAAACCTTAAAAGTTACAGAATGACCTTTATATCATAATAGGTACATATTTATACACACATGCGTTGTCAGTTAACTGTATGTCCGAATTCGCTGTGTGACGGAAGTTATTTAATTTTGAATAAAATTAGTTTTAGATTGCCAATTTTCAATTGTTTTTCTTTAATATTTTGTGTGAGATGTTTTTATCTCGTGTGCAGGGTTGTCAGGTTTTAAAAAGCAAAATCGCCAAAATTAAAATTTAAATTTCAAAAAAATCGCCAAATTTCAAAATTTTCAACCCAAAAAATTACGAGATTTAAAAATGAAAAATATTAAATTCGCAATTTGTAGTTTTAAAGGTTAGACCGCACTAGGCGAAACTGCACTGCAGCGGAACTGCGATTCACAATAATTTGTATGAAATTTTATGATGTTCAGTTGCCGCTTAGTGCGATATAGTTCATACAATTTCATACAAATAATATTTTGCCGCGTCGTGAACTGTAGTTCCGCTGCGGTTGTGTGCGGTCTAACCTTAATATCAAAACAAATCATATTTAAAAAAAAATAAATAAAGGAAACAAAACCAAATAAAAAATCTAGATAAAAACTTAAAATTAAAAAAAAAAATACTCTTATGTACTTAGTCGTCTTCAATATATTTGATGTACATACATATCGCCGGCCGAATACTTAAGTGCGCCATAGACCACTTTTTCGGGAAACTGAGTTAAAGATGCAGTTTTACTTATTCGAATATTCTCTTTCGTTTGGTGTCATCCCCGTTGCTCTATCTCAATTATTAACGAAGTTACAGAAAGCAATTTTGCTCTATAAACCACACATTTTTGGATTCTTTTGATGCTTATTTGCCGTATATCCAAAATTTGTACTAGGTGGGAGAATTTTTGTAGGAAAGTTTGAAAAACAAACGCTTAGTGCTTGATTGCTCCATAACCGCAGAAAATGGGATATAGAGCATTCAAGTACTCACAATATATTACAAAAAGTGAGATTTTTTGTGCTTATGTGCTCTATATCCATAGACAAAAATGCAGTCAGTTAAAAAAGTATAAATAGAAGTAACATTTTCGGTGATCAAATAATCAATAATCTTTAATTAAAAACCCGAAAATGTTGTTTTTGTTTTAATTCAATATTTATTGATTATTTGCCGACGTTTCAATTCTGGTTAGGATTTTTTTTTTCAGGGCTGAATAAGTAAAATCGATTTTTTTTTAAATAGTGTGAAAAGAAATAAAAACGAGGTAGAAATGAGGAAACAAAGTTATTTTAAATAAGACTATTTATATATCTTCAGGTTGACAAACTTAAAATCTGCGTTTAATGTATTCTAAACAAAGTTTTTATCGATGATAATTAAGCATTTTTTTTTTATTTTTACTAAAATAGATAAAAATAAAAAAGGTAAAAAAGAAATTTAACTTAAAAAGAAGTGTGAAAAAAATTCTAAAACTTTCTCCTACAAATGTTGAAGTATTTTTAAAACCAACTCCAAATAAAATTGAATGTTCTTTTCTAGGAAATTTTATGGACCAAAGTTCATGTTCAGTATTTTTCATAATTAAGTGTTAAAATGCTTTATCATTTTCATACGTTTCTTATCGACTTAAAATTAATCCAATCTAGTATAAAGGAAGGCATAGCCACTAAATTAATATTACTTTTTGTTTTATGTTTTTATCACTTAAAGTAAAATTATAAAAATTAATAATGCTAGAAATTTAGATTTTTTTTACTGTTTTTGCTTTCGTTGATTTCCGAATGTCCAGTGCATAAAAGTTCTATATCCATAGGAAATTTAAAGTTTGGTTTTCATAGATTTCTCATTCGTATGGAAGAGGGTTCTATATCCATTTCTGACTTTTTTCAATTTTTTTTTTCTAATTAACCGTAACGTTGTTTGACATCAGGACTTCAAAATCCAAAAAAGGAATTTTCAATGTATATATATAAAAATTCAAAAGTCGTAATTGTCAAGTAAAAAATAAATAATTTTTTTGTATATGGGGCACTTAAGTATTCAGCCGGCGATAAGTATCCATAGTATTTTATCAATGGGATCCTTCTTATAGCCTGTGCAACATGGCATGAAATTACAGCATGCCGGCCGTTCTAAATAAGTTTTGAGCGAGGTGACGTGAAATAAGGCCCAACGAAATAAAGCCAAAAATCAAAAATTTGGCCTTATTTCGCTTTTAAAGTGGAAATAATGCCAAATTTTAGTTTGGCCTTTATTTCGCTTAAGAAAACCAATTTGGCTTTATTTCGTTTTCATGATTTTTTTCAGAAACCTGCAAAACAAATCACCGTTATGTTGTTTTCATTAGGTGCAATGCATAGCCCCGCGGTTGTTATTTCCCAAAAAAGAACCCGCGTGGGTTAATTCCACCACAAAAAAGAACTTAGACACGCAGGTGCTTTTGAGAATTGGCGAAGCGGGCCACCCAAAGTACTGTTTAGTACAAAAAAAAACTTCGATTACAGATCGACTTACAACATAGGCGCCTGCCAGACGACTGAGCATACCCTAAACGGAGCGACGGAGTCGCGTGAGCGGGACAGTGGACCCGAAAAGGGAGTTAAAATCCTTGATCCTTGATCCCTTGAAGCGGGCCACTCAAAGAACTATTTAGTACAAAAACTTTTAAAGCAGACTGACTGATAACATAGATGCCTCCCAGATGGGGTTTGATTCCTATTTACATTGGGTGGCCGGCTTTGCGGGTTCAAGGATTTTAACTCCCTTTTCGGGTCATCTGTCCCGCTCACGCGACTATGTCGCTCCGCTTAGGGTATGCTCAGTCGCCTGGCAGGCGCCTATGTTGTCAGCTGGTATGCTTTCAAAGCTTCCGTTATCACTCAATGTTTTCGTAAAAACAAATTTGGTCTCATTTCCAAATGAAATTTGGCCTTATTTTGTTTTGGAAATAGAAATAAAGCCAATTTGGCCTTATTTCCATTTTCAAAGCGAAATTAGGTCAAATTTGAGATTTGGTCTGATTTCGTTGGGCCTTATTTCACGTCACCTTTGAGCGAACGTGTATCGCAGTCGCAAATTTTGCAATGTGCTAATCCATCTTTCTTTGATTTGGTTAACTAATAAAGTTGTTTGTTTTGACACACATACGTCATTTATTTTAGAGATAGAAGTGAAATCAAATTTCGGTTTTGGAGTGCGTTCAGCGCAAATCGCCAAAAACTAAGTATATCGCCTTTTTTGGGGTACATCGCCAAACCGATTTTCGTGTCGCCAAATGGAATTTCAAATCGCACATTTGGCGATAAATCGCACAATCTGACAACCTTCCTCATGTGTTGTCGTGTGTCGCTATCGCTGCATTGTATTTTTTATATCGGTAGAACTACATTTCTCTCGTGTGTTGTGTCGCTTTGTGGCGCATGAAATATATAGAATGACAGCGACACACAGCTCCACTCCGAAACACAACATACGAGACCAGTGGGCTTCTAACTTCAGTCAAGAAATGTCTTAAGTCGAACAAAAATGCACAAAATATTAAAGAAAAACAAAGAAAATAGAGAATATTCGCCACTTAAAACTCATTTTATTCAAAATTAAATAACATCCTTTACACAGCGAACTTGAACATGTGGTTAACTGATAACGCATCTATACCTTAATATGTACCTATTCAGGGTGGCCCATTAACAATGGTCCAAACTAAAACTGGTGAAAGACCAGGCCATGACCTATCAAAATTTGGTAACTTCCATACCGAATCATAGCTATATTTTTTGAAATTTGAGAAAAAAACCCTTACTTTGAACCATATTTTTGCTCTCTCTGTCCATAATTGATTTTTGTTTTGACAATTTTTGCATTAAAACATTGGATAACAGTTTTATTAATTTAACTGAGTTAAATATATTTCATTGGCATCGCCATTTGCCTACAATTTATTATTTAATCTTGAACTAATTAAACTTAATTTTTTACCTCAATCTTCTAAAGAACGCATTGAACAAAGTTCGTATAGCACAATACAGGATTTATCTTTCAAAAATTGTCAATTTTTCTGTAATATAATAATAATAAATAAATTATAAAACTTGCCATATCTATTCTTAGATAGAAAGTTATAACAGTTTGAACCCAATCAAACAGGTTCAAAATAAACCTAAAATAAATAATTTTTGTTCAAAATTTTCGATAAAATAATTATATATACAAAAATTTTGTAATTTTCATTGAAATGTCATTTCACACTAACTTTTTCAGTTAAAAAATGAACATTATTATTTAATTCTCTATGTACATATTGGGTAGGTTCAGAGAACTTAGGGGACTTGCAAGTAAGGCAAAATTATAAACTGTGATTGGCCAGCTGTCGAAAGTTCCCTTCATTTGAAACAATTTTTCGACAGCTGACCAATCACAATCTAGAAATTTGCCTTACTTGCAAGTTCCCTAAGTTCTCTGAACCTACCCATTGTATATCTGTATTTATTTTAGTTGAAAGAATTAAATAAAACAATAAATCAATCAATCAACAAAAAAAAAATCAAAAAAAAGAATTAGAATTTCACTTCAAATATAACTCCGAAAAACCCTGAATTTCGGTCGAAATTTGATGTTTTACGCAATTTTTAAATAAATAGATACTTACCTTAAATTTGGATATTTTTTAAAAATTTCTCAAAAACCACCGGGTTTTTTTAAGAAGTGTAGGTTATAAAAAGATAAACCCTTTTTCATCGGAACAAGAGATATTAAGAAAACGGGGACAACAAATTTGAGCACATTTGTATCAAAATCTTTTTTTTTAGAATGTAATAAGCTGCAAGTTTTCAAGAGACACTTCTTAAAAAAAAACAGGTGGTTTTCCATATATTTTCAAAAATACTAGATTTTTTCGCTTTCACCACACAAAATCGAAAGTCATTGTCGAAATTTAAGGTATTTATTTAGAAATTGCGTAAAACATCAAAATGAAGCTCTTCACCAAAATTGAGATTTTTGGGAGTTATATTGGAAGTGAAATTCTAATTTTATCGAAATTTTTGAACAAACATGTTTGATTTTGAACTTGTTTGATTGGGCTCAAACGGTTATAAACTTTCTATTAACCATAGCCTTGTCAAGTTTTATACCTTTTTAAAAATTTCAGAAGAATTTACAATTTTTGAAAGATTAAACTTGTATTGAGCTATACGAATTTTGTTCAGTTAGCTCTTCAGAAGATTGAGGTCAAAAATTATGTTTGGCAAAGTTCAAGATTAGCTTATAGCCCAGCCAAGTTCTGGCACTACACCCTTTTTACATGATCAAACTCAGGCGATTTTCGACCCCCTCTTACTTCAGTGCCAATAGAGCCAGAAACTTCAAACTCACAGCATTTGCTAACCTTACCAGGTTTAGTCAACCCACCAAATTTCAATTCTTTAGCATCAGTGGTTCCCAATATATAAGACTGCAAAATTAGCAAAAACCGTAACTGACTGGCTCACTGACAAATCATCAAAATTATCGAGCACTTCCCGACATCGTAGAATCTTGCAATTTCGCACAACGGTAGATTTTCTATTCAGGGGGCGTGGTACCTGCCCATTTTTATATAATCGATATAAATTACTTAGAGCACTTCTTATTTTCGTAGATTGATAAAATTCGGTAAAGCGGTAGGGCTTAAACTGGAGGCAAAGAAAAAATTTTAAAATTTGAGATTTCTCATTCAGGGGGCGTGGCATCCGCCCTTTTGAATAAGAATTTATATCAATTATCAGGAGCTCTTCTGATTGTCATAGAACGATCGAATTTGGTAAAACGGTAGGGCTAGAGGTGCAAGCGAATGCAAAATTTTAAAATTAGAGAATTTATATCAATTAAATTGAGCACTTCTGTTTGTCGTAGAATGATGAAATTTGGTAGAGCGGTGGAACTTGAACTGCAAACATAGGCTAAACTTTTAAATTTGCTATTTAACATTCATGGGGCGTTGTATCCGCCCATTTTTTTCAGAATTGTTATTAATTATATCGATCACTTTTGATTGTTGCAGAATAATAAAATTTGGTAAACTGGTAGATCATGTGGTCAGTACAAAGGAAATATTGGAAAATTTTAAACTATCGATTCAAGGGCGTGGCACACACCCATATTCTCGGAATTGATATCAACTATGTAGAGAACTTCTGATTGTCGTAGAGCGATGAAATTTGGTTGAGGGATAGGACTTGAACTGAAGGCAAAGGGGAAATTAAAACTTTGAGATTTTACATTCAGTGGGCGCGGCAACCACCCATTTTCACAGAATTAATATTAAACATATTGAGAGCACTTCCGATTTGTGCAGGGCTATGAAATTTGGTAAAGTGGTTAGTTTTCAGACGGGTATGCAAAGAAAAAGTTGAAATTTTGAACTTTTTTATGCAGGTGCGTTTCATCCGCCCACTTTTCCTGATAAAAAGAATCTTCGCAAAAAGTAGTGAAATCAGAACAAAAACATAAATGTTAAAAAAGGAGCCAAGTTCTTCTATATACAAAAACCTTTGCGTAACAAGTCAGCCGTAAAAAGTAGTGAGATCTAAAAGTAGGCCAAATTCTAAGTTTATTAATGTTAAATATCAGATATTTTAAGTAGAGTTATATGGAAGAACCTTAAAATATATCAGAGCAATCTGTTAGTTAATGATTACTGACTTAAATTGAGTTAGTTTACTTGGCAAGTTTTCTTTTCAAAATTGAGTAATTAGGTAATAAAAAAAACTTGAAGTAAACCAACTCAATTTAAGTCAGTAATCATTAAATAACAGATTTCGTTGCTCGCGAACTGCTATGATTCGGTATGGCCAATTTACTAGTTCTGATAGCTCATGACCTGGACTTTTACTGGTTTCATTTTGGACCATTGTTAATGGGACACCCTGTATATGATATAAAGATCGTTCTTATTGGAGCTGGTCCGGCTTTCCATACATATTTCCCCATTGCCCTTTGGTGGATAACTCTGGATTAACTCAATAAAGGCTTTTGATATTTTATCTGAAGGGTGGATGCCGAGTTTTAAATACATAACAAAGCACATAAAATAACAAAAATTATTCCGGAGTTAACTCACCAAACTCGGTGAGCTAACTCGGGTTTAACTTAAACCCCACACTTTAAAGCTGGCCCTTACTTTATTTCTTTTTAATTTGTTTCTTTAGGTTATCCACTGGTGGCCTCCAAAAAATAACAACGGTATCATCGAAAGATATTTAATTCGAGTCGAGTTGACAGATCACCAAATCAGTGAGTATCTATGTGTTTCGAACTTAACTAACATAACACAGGGTCACACCATTGTATATAAAACTTATAGTACTATTAATGAGTCAATTTTGGTACGATAGTCTACGCCTATAGGTGGTGTATTATCGCTAGAGAGATTTAATGAGATTTTCAATGTATTTTTAACTCTACATTATCTACAGAGAAAATGCCCTTCCAGGCCAGTGGCACTGCCACCGTCGTTTTTGATAGTAATATAGATATTTATATACAATGGTCACGCCTCCTTAGCTACAAGAGACGGGCCATTTATGAAATAAACTGAATACAATCAGCCTTATCAGGAACAAAATTTCCTTCGGATTTTTTCCCAGTGGTGTGGTGTTTACCTATCATATTAACGATTTTCGAAAAAGTGAAAGGTAATAGGTAAATCAATATCTCGAGGGGAAATTGATGACATTTTCCTTGAAAAGGTCACTTTAATTAAGTCAAACGGGGGTTTTGATTTGACTTCTATGAAAAAGACAAAATTCTAATGGAGAGAAATCTCCGTTAGAATTGGCGATAAGGCTGAACAAAAACTTTCACCGTTTTGATTTTAAACGTTATACATATATATGTATCTATTTACCTCATAATGTATGTATGTAGCTTTTCGGTTTTGAAACCTTTTCAAGTGTTATGGCTGATGTCAAAAACATTTCAAACAAAACTCCAGACGTTGAAAACAGTGATTATCGTTTAGTTCTAATTTTTAAAAAGATACCTGTTTAAAATAAATATTTTTCTAGGATATTCGCAGATTTTTGGATATACTCCAGATAAGGAAAAAAACAATTATTGTGAATGCAATATTAAACAAAAAAATAATGGACCACCGCCATCTGATTTAGACTACTACAATCGGGAAAAAGTTGTATACGAATCTGCTGTGATGAATTTCGTTTATGTTTCATTGTGAGATATGATATGATGTTGATAACGTAATCTGAGTACAAGAACTACATTCATATAATATGTATATAGCTGGATTTTTTTTTAATTTTGTCAAAAAAAACTTTTTTCCAATTTAATTTTATTCATTCTCGTTGTTGCGTACTTAACCCAGTGGCTCCATTAGCTATATTTGAGGCTATACATTTCCTCTCTTATTGCTATTACCTTGAATATTGCCATTGCCTTAGCTTTAGCAATGGTAATATTGCCCAGCAGGTAAAAAGCAATTATTACTTTCCATGGTTTCGCATTTTACAAAATGTTTTATATTTTCTTTTCATTTTTAATTGAAAAGAAAGTTGAAAATAAGGCGAACTACCGAAAACACCTAATAGAATTGAATTTGGCTGGCAATGAAATACCCAACACAATGAGAACATTTTTATCGCCAAAAAAAAAAACTCAAGTTATCTAGTTCTTGCAACCAGGTTGCGATGTAAATAACACATTGAAAAATGTTATCTAATTTTTAGGGATCATCTTGATAAAATAGAAAAAGACAATGCAGAGGAAGAAAAAACTCGGCGAAAGCGTGAAACACAGAACACCAAAGAGGTCCCCACAAAAGAAACTTTTAATAAAGATAAACCGACCAGACGAAAATTGGTTATCAATGAAACCGAGAATGATATTATATTAAAAAAACATTTTGCGGAAGTAGAGAGGAAATCTGTGCTCGAACAGGATACAGGAATCGAAAGTTTTAATATAGTACAGCCCCGAGCTGTTTGTCCGGTTAACTCAACTGAGGGCAACCAAATGCAAGGAGATTGTGAACCTTTAGAATGTTATTTAGGTATAGAAGTTTCTGGTTCAGTACATTCTTATTTTTTGGATGATCTTGTGCCTGAAAAAATCTACCAGGTTTTTGTAAGAGCTTGTGTTAGAGATATATCAAATGGTTGTGGTCCAGAAGAAGCCATTCAAGTGGAAACGCACGCCAAAAAGTTGAAAAAAAAACAAATAAATTTAGACAATTATCAATAGTTATTCAAATAAATGTTATTTATATAAATTAGTTTGTAGTTCGAATCATTTTATTTTAAACCCAAGAAAATATCTAATTTTATTTTGAAATTTAAAAATGAGTAAAATAATTAGATACTACGTGAAATTGATCGGTTAGGAAATAAATTAAATATAACGAATCAGGATTAATTGCATTTTCATTATAAAATTCCAATATTTATAATTTGTCTTTTAATTACGCATAAAACAATTGATTTTTTCACTTTACTGTGGCACTGAAAATTTTCAAAGTGACGCGGCCCTTCCTTGAGACCATTGTGTTCAAGCAAAACAAATCAAATGTCAAATGAAAACTTGTAAATTTTCGGTGTGAACGCATTTCAAGTTTTCGTTAACCAATTGCCGAAAACCCGGGTTTGGGCTTGGTGTGAAAAGGCTATTAGTTTAATTTTGTCAACCTGTAACGTTTTGTAATTAAATTCAATAGGCCCTGGAATATGTGATGTAGGTTTCTAGTGAACAGTTCGGAATTACTCCTTCTTCTCCAGATTTTCCATATTCGATAGAAATAAAACAGAAGCAGTGAAAAAGGAGTAACTCCGGACGACCAATAGAAAACGGCACAAGTAAAACAGTTTCTGTACACAATAAGACAAAAGTCGAGATAATGGCCGCGTTACGGTACGTGGATGGCCAAATCAATTCGGCTTATCCCACAAACGTCAGTGGCAAACGGAACTAAAAAAAAATACAACAGACCTGGGGCCGAATCGCGTCGTCCGTGAACGGATGAGCGATCGAGCAAATGAAAATTACGTCACTCGTCAATCGAGTGAACGTGTTGGGATTGCGACCTATGCAAGCTGACGGAACGTAATCTATAAAATCAAACAAATTTGTGTAGTAGATCAATGCTCAAAATTGTAACATATCAAGTTCTGAACGCACCCATATTATGTCATTTTAATTTGTTTGATTTGATTTTTTAAGTTCGAATGAAAGTATGAATGAATTAAATAAAAAAACCGTTCGTTAACAACCTTTTTGAAACCTTTACTGATGTCGATTGTTCATTTTCTTTGTTTTGATCACAATCGAGTACACAGTTAGCTTCAAACCGAAAACGAAGTGAATCTTCAATAGAACATTTTGCAGTTATATTCTTTGGGGTTGACGTAAATTTGATTTGCGGGTTCTCTGGGGCTGACGTTTTGTTAGGAAAATCGTTTATTTGGAAATTTCCAAACGTTTTCACACCTGCGAGACCTTAAACCGCTGCTTCCAGTCCAGTATCTACAAATATAAGTAGCTCTACTTCTGCAAGTTGCTTTTCCTCGTAAGTGTTGATATTGTGAACTTAAAATTGTGTACACACCTTTAACCTAAATTTATATAATCCATCTATCTTATGTTAATTATCTTTGCTCTCTCTATACATATGTTTCTCCGTTAAATTATTTTTGAAATACTTATTACACTCTCTATGTATCTATCTTTGGCGTTGGTTATATCCAGAAGTTTCTTTTTGTATTCTTTTAAATTCAATTATATTCATTAAAGTATCTTTTATATTAAAATATAAACCGAAGTCTTTTTCTTTTATTAGAAGATAATATCTAGTGGATTAATGATAATCCCATCAGGTTATGGGCCCAGAAGATATTGACAACGAGGAGCCTACCGTACCAAAAATTTCTTTTAGTGAACCCATCGACCCATCGGATTGCATCAGCCGAATCATGTCGTCTAGCACAACGCCATCAATAGATAAACTCACAGGCCGGGATAACTATAGTAATTGGAACTTTGCCATGCAGGCATATCTTGAGCATGAGGATCTCTGGGAGTGCATCATGCATATCCAGGATGCACTTACTGCAAAAGATGCACGGGATAAATTGCAAAATGCTTTCGAGGATTCTGGATTAACTCGCAGGGTAAATCTTCTTAAGACATTGATTACAACCCGTCTCGTTGACTCCGTTTCAGTCGACGATTATGCCAACAAGATTATCACGACTGCACACAAATTAAATGCACAGAAATTTCAAGTTGTCGACGAATATGTAGATACACTTTTACTTGCTGGTTTGCCAGAAGAATACAAACCGATGATTATGGGTCTCGAGAGTTCAGGAGTACCAATACCAGGAGACTCCAAAAGAAAGCTCCTGCAAGAAATTTCCAACAAAATTGTGCTGGCGAGACTGCATTAATGATGAAGCCTTGGAACAAACAACACAGTCATCCTCATCAAAATCCAACGAACATGGATAGAACTCGCTGTTTCAACTGCAACACATAAGTAAGAACTGCAAAAAAGGTAAATCATTAAAACAATTTGGAAATCCCAAAACGACTTTTCTTGCTTGCTGCGCCGTTGATGCCACCGACTCACTGGCATGGTATTTGGACTCATGCGCATCCGTACATATGACTTCACATGCAGATTGGCTGCAAGGAAATGCGAGTCCATGTACCACCGAAATTTACGCAGCAAACAACCAAAAAATGAAAGCAGTTTCGATCGGTAAAACAACAATTTCCGTTTCTGTCAATAATATCCCAGATGAAATAAAAGCAAACGAAGGATTTATATTCCAAATATCTCAGCCAACTTATTATCTGTAAGTAAAATAGTACATATAAATCACAAGCGTTAATGGAGAGCTTTTAGCAACAGCTACCGATGACAACGGGATATTTAAATTGGATCAACCTAGGCAAGATGTGTTTCTCGCTCGCAAAGAAAATGAAGCTGAATTGTGGCACCGACGCTTGGGACACATGAGCGTAAAGAATGTTAATATTCTCCGGAGCCGTCTGGCGACTGGATGTAATTTTGAGAAATACAGTAACGAGCCGTGCAAAAATTGCATTAAAAGAATGCAGCATAGAGAACCTTTCAAGCATAGAGGTAAGCGAGCTGAAAATGTACTTGACCTGGTGCACACCGACTTATGTGGGCCAATCGAGACGACATCCATCGGAGGTTCAAGGTTCTTCCTAACAATGATTGACGGTTGCTCGAAGAAAGTCTTTCTGTATTTTTTGAAGGCGAAAAGCCAGGCGTTTGATGTGATTAAAGAGTTCAAGAACCTGGTAGAAAAACAGAGTGAAAGAAAAATTAAAATTATTCGATCAGATAATGGTGGCGAGTGCATGAGTACACAACTCAAATCGTTTTTTAAAAATTCTGGAATACGACATCAACTTACGATTGCATACACTCCACAGCAAAATAGAGTTGTGAAGTGGATGAACCGCACAATTGTGGAGAAAGCCCGAAGTATGCTGTTCGATGCTGGTTAATCCAAAGACTATTGGGCCGAAGCTGTGGCATCAGCAGTTTATCTAATCAACCGGACACCGACAAACAATATCCAAAATGTCACACCCGAAGAAGTTTGGACAGGTAAAAAGCCAGATATCAGCAACCTACGAGTTTTTGGCTGCAAAGCAATGTCGCATATCCCAAAAGAGAAGAGATTGAAATGGGATCCGAAGTCAAGATAACTCATCTTCACTGGCTACTGTGATGAAACGAAAGGATACCGGCTTATCGATGCAAAGACAAAAGAACTAGTCGGAAGCAGAGATGAGATTTTCTTTGAAGATGAGAAAGCTGAAGAAAGTCAAATGTTTTAGAAGAAGGAAAAATCTTCACATCAGTCCGATTTTACTCCAGTTTTATTGGATACAGTTGAGGTTACAATTACTGAAGATTCATTCTCGGACAGTAGCGTTGACACCGATGATACGATTGTGAATAATAGCGCTGAGTTGATAGTTCCAGATGACATTATAGAACCAGCTTGATGCATGGAGACTTTGAAGCAAGAAAGGGAAACCACATTTGTTGATGATAATATGGACCAAGAGATAATCAGAGTTGAGTTATCGGAAACAGACGGTGCAGACAACCTACAGAGGCGTTCCAAAAACCAGGACATTTCCGGATTACGTCACTTATTTTACTGTGACAAATGATCCTGCCGATCCTATCTCCGTTGAAGATGGACGGAATGCCTCATCCTGGGAGACAGCTATGCAAGAAGAGTATGACGCAATGCTCGAAAACAATACGTGGTCTTTGGTAGATCCTCCGCCGAACAGAAAAATACTTAACGCTAAATGGGTATTCAAAACCAAACCGGGAGATGGAAACCAAGACATGAAATTTAAAGTAGGCTGGTAGCGAAAGGATGCGGACAAATTGAAGGCATAGATTTCCAAGAAACCTATGATCTATGATCTTCACCTTTACCACATGGATGTTAAGAATGCGTTTCTACACGGGGACCTAGATGAGGATCTCTACATTAAGCAGCCTGACTCATTCGTTGTAGTTTCTCAGAAAAATAAAGTTTGTAAGCTGAATAAGGCAATGTATGGTCTCAAGCAAGGGGGGAGATCCTGGAACAAGAAAATGGACTCCGTTCTCACGTCCATTGGTTATATGCAGACGCAAACAGACCAGTGTGTTTACATCAAGAAATCAAATACAAATATTCAGATAGTTGCAGTCTACGTCAAAGATTTGTTGATTCTGTCCAACGACCTCAATCAATGAACAAAAGATGAGCTGAAGACAACATTCAAGATGAAGGATCTTGGTAAAATTACCGTATGCTTGGGCATGAAGATTACGAGAGATCGAGTTCGAGGTAAACTTTGGGTAGATCAATCCGATTACTTGAATGAAGTCATCAGCAAGTTTAAAATAGCAGACTGCAACCCAGTGACGACTCCTTTAGATCCGAACCAAAAATTGACTCCAGAAATGTCTCCGAAAAATGAAGAAGATCGTACTAAGATGCAAAATATTCCATACCGAGAAGCAGTTGGCAGCCTTCTATATGCAGCGCAGGGGACAATACCAGATATAGCTCATGCAGTTGTAAGCAAATATTTGTCGAATCCAGGCCAAGCACATTGGAAAGCCGTAAAAAAGGATTATGCGTTACCTAAAAGGCACTATCAATGATAAAATTGAATTCTGCGGAAGCGGTAGCTCTGAGTTGTTGGCATATAGCGATACAGATTCGGCAAACGAAATTGATGAGCGGCGTTCAGTAATCGGCTACATTCTCAAGATGCAAGGTGGTCCTATTTCATGGGCTAGTAAGCGGCAAAAGACAGTAGCGTTGTCGACCACAGAGGCCGAATATATGGCCCTATCCACAACTTGTTGTACTTTGGGTTCGAAGCTTGGCTGCTGAAATTGATACGAAAATTATTTCGAAGGCGACTGTTATATTTTGTGACAACAAGGGTGCAGTGGATCTCGCTTCAACAGCTGGCTTTCGTCCACGCACAAAGCATATCGATATACGCCATCATTTTCTCAGAGGACACATTGAAGACAAGAACATCGTTGTGCAGTATACACCGACAGATCAAATGGTGGCAGATTCTTTAACGAAACCTTTATATGGTAACAAATTTAATTTTTGTAAAGATAATTTTGGAATACTTAAGGTTAAGGTATAATTAATTTTTTGTTCAAGAGAGGGTGTTGATATTGTGAACTTAAAATTGTGTACACATCCTTAACCTACATTTATATAATCCCTCTATCTTATGTTAATTATCTTTGCTCTCTTTATACATATGTTTCTCCGTTAAATTATTTTTGAAATACTTATGACACTCTCTATGTATCTATCTTTGGCGTTGGTTATATCCAGAAGTTTCTTTTGGTATTCTTTTAAATTCTCTTATATTCATTAAAGTATCTTTTATATTAAAATATATACCGAAGTCTTTTTCTTTTATTAGAAGATAATATCTAGTGGATTAATGATAATCCCATCAGTAAGGACCACCTCCAGTATAGGTTTCCGAAGCTTTGTTAAAAGAAAACATCTGTTTTGCTAGAAACTTTTGATCAGCAAAAACTTAAAAATAAGATTTTACAAATTAACATAAATTCTACTCTTTAACGTTTTTCCAAACCTTAGGTTCTTTGGTGGTAGCCCAGCTTTATTGAGTAACCTACTTAGGCCGTATGTCAATTGCATTAAAAGTGCGTTAAATTTGATCCCATGTCTAAATTTTGGAGCTCGTTTAAATTTTACTAGTGGATACATTTTGACGTTTGTATTAAGCTTCTTGCACATTACTTAGCCCATCGAACTATTATACCTGGACTGCCAACATCACGATGGTTCCCTTTATTGAAAAAAAAAATCGATACACCAGCGGCAATTTGAAAACGACTTAGGCCTAATTTATTCACTCAAAGTTACACATAACTTTGCGATTTTTACAGTCAACTAGAAAAAAAGTTTTTATTCACTCGAAATTGAGTTTTCAACTTAAGATTTTCGACTCTAGAGTTGATCAACGAAATAGTAGAAGTAAGTGAGTAAACTTGGGAGTTTTCATCATTTCTGTTTATTCATTCATGATATTTAGTTGTGTAAACTTTTCGCTTTTGAATTCGAAAGGAAAAAATCTTAAAATAAATAATAATCAAATAAAAATTGAGATCTGTTTTAATAGAAATAATAAAATTAAAAATGTTTCGTGCAAATTACCTTCTTCTGAGAGAATTGGGCGTCATCTTTTTGTAGCAGCGAAGATGATGCAGAGGAAGAAAATGTATCCCTTGCAAGGCGGCAATATAAAATGCTTCCCCGTCTTGGTATCGATAAATAAGACCACCAAGATATCATTTATCGTTCTCGCCTCTCAAAAGCAACGACAATTATGTTTTTTTTTATTTGATAAAGGATTCATTGCCTTTTGACGAAAGACATTACGGAAAATATCGGTTTAAAAAAAAACAAAAACAGGTTCTCGTTCGATCACCGAAAGCAAGCATCTTCGGGCGCGGTGAGTACTTAGATGGGGGCATGAGCATTGAGTTTTTTGTCTTGGTATTCTTTTGACTTCGAGCTTCAGATGGAATGAAAAATCCATTCCAATTATTCGGAATAAATATAAAATCGACAATAATGGTTTATCCTTTGAGTATATATAATATGGAGTGCTCGTTTACATTGCAAAAACGTAACCATCATAGGGGGCGCGGTAATCTATGCAGTAATTCAATTTTCAATATAGAGAGGGTTTTTACAACAACACCGTCATAGCTGCAGCTGTCAAAATACCCTTTTTATATTGAAATCACGCCCCCTATCACAGGCTCAAGTACTACAATGCATAAGGGATAGGAACGAGCACTCCATATTATATATACTCATACAGCCTTATGCATAAACGAATTATAGCGAGTGCATAGTGCTATGCACTCTTTATAATGCCTCTGAACGCAAAAACCTTATTCATAAACTTATGCAACGTTGAATAGAGGCAACATAAGCTTAACGCGTTTGGAGGTTGTATAGAGCCAACATAAGGGTTGTTTAGTATCGGAATGTCACTTTGACTCACACAACAATAATGTAGATAGATATTAGGGGGGCGCTTATTTCTACCACCGCGAAGTTAGCCAACCGACTTTCGATTTTCGAAAAAAAAAAAATGTCAGGCGATAGACCTCTTTAGAGTCATACCATTTCTGCAAAAAAACAATGGGTCACTCCCACACTTTTTTTTTAAATATAAACAATTTGCAGTTTGTATGGAGCTTTTAAATGCCTATAACTCGGTAACCAAATTGAATACCAAATGCAAAAGGACTTTTATTTAGTGACTCTAAAAAGATTAAAATGGTCATCTGAAAATTTGATTAGAAAACCTCGTAATTTGTTAGTAAATCAATAATTAAAATCTTAACCAACCGAAAAGTTAACCATACATACTTATATTATTATAATAAATCGGCCATGAAAATACAATGTTGAACGTAGCTTGATGGATGTGTTACCGCCTATGGTGCCAGGGGTCGCAGGTTCAAACCTCGCGACCTACTTTTTTTTTTAAATATACTTAGGTTTTTTTTTTATGTGTTTAACTTTTAACAAACGTTCTCGGCAGGGGGTAATTCGAAAAAATGGCTTAAGAGCGTCTGGTTGAGCATAAAAAACGGGATTGATGGATTCGTGATGGCCTAAAGAAGGAATATGAGGTGTCCTTTTCGTTCCGGCATTCAAATTGAATTGTATATTTGCTTTTGCGTTCGGTCAAATAAAAAAAAAAAAAAATTTCAGGCGATAGACCTCTTTTAGGTCATACCAATTCTGCAAAAAAATAATGGGTCACTCCCCCTCTTTTTTTTTAAAGTATAAACAAGTTGCACTTTGTATGGGGCTTTTAAATGCATATAACTCGGTAACCAAATTGAATTCTAAATACAAAGGGACTTTTATTATACTCTTAAGTGTTTAAATGGGTTATCCAAAAATTTGATTTGAAAACCTCGTAATTTGTTAATAAATCAATAATTCAAATCTTAACCAACCGAAAAGTTAACTATACATACATATGTTATCATAAAAATCAGCCATGAAAATATAATACTGAACGTAGCTTGATGGATGTGTTACTGCCTCAGTCGATCTCGTACTGTGGAAGTGTGTAGACGTTTTCGGCTTTCACAGAGTTTCAAATTAACATCGCGAGTGTTTAAGTCCAAGTTAAGCCAAGCTATTTTCATAGTGTGAAATAGCACAGAGGTAGAGTGGCAGCAATGTATATTGACTCCATAGTACTATTAATGAGTCGATTTTTGTTTGGGCGTTCTACGCCTGTAGGTGGTGTATTTATCGCTCACAAATTGACAGAAGCGATTTAATAGGAAGCTTTGAGAAAGAATAGTAAGAAAGAGAGGAGTGTTTTATATTAATTCGACAACGATAATGCGAGTAAGAGAGAAGTCCGAAATAGTAGATTAAGTGAGAAAATTTCATGGCAAGGAAGAAGAATATGGGTCAAGAACGAAAATAAAAATGTTTGTTTGTGTATGATAATGCAACCGTATATGTTTACATTTGCCTGAATATTTTTTGCTTGAGCATTTTTACATAAAATGGGCTTCAACGTTGCGATATTTCGGTTTTTACAATAGTACATAATGAACCTATGTATATCTTACCTTATTCATAATAAGTAATTATTCTAAAGAAAGCCATACAAAAATGTTTTTATCTTTTCTCCGTGCATAAGCAGATGATGATGACGTCACAAACCTAATGAACAAAACTGTGTTTTTATTTATGGTATTGCAATGCAATGCGAAGTTGGTATGCTCATAAGATATACCAAATTAGCCATCTTGATATTTCTGTGACGTCAGAATTATCACCTACTATAATTATTAGAGGGTGTTTCAGTGTTATTCGATTTTTTTACTTTAAAAAAGTTTGGGATTTTTGTTGACAAATATTTTTTACAACAAAACAAATTACCTTTTTATAAACAAAAAAAATTATTTTTTACAAACAAAAAACTAACTTTTTTACCAAAAAAAATAAACTTTTTTACAAAAAGAAAACTAACTTTTTTACAAAAAAAAACTTACATTTTTACAAGAAAAAATTAACTTTTTTACAAAAAAAAAAACTTTTTTTTACAAAAAAATTAACTTTTTTACAAAAAAAAATTAACTTTTTACAAGAGAAAATTAAGTTTTTTACAAAAAAAAACTGAATAGGCTTTTTAGGAAATAATAAAAAATAAACTAATTGCAACAAACAAAATATTTGATGGTTTTGGTTCAAGCCCAATTGAAGAGTTATAACTCAAAACAACTTCAAAAATTCAACCGGTTTTTGCACTTTGTTGACATTTTTAGTAATGTTGCACTCGGCCCTGGAAGTTTAAAGCTTGGATTCATCATTAGGACAACATCATGAGAACAGGCAATCAATCAAAAACCTATTATGTTCAACGCATGGCATTATTTAAACGTCTACTTAGCTAATTTTGAAAACTTTGTTTTTGTTAAATTGACTCTAGTATTGCAGACTTTAACCAATAACTTGCTATTGAATCTAGATACAATTACAAGTTACACCAATTTTAAAGTCGCAATTCAGGGTTATCAATTAGTTACGGGGCACCCTGCATATAATATGTAGATACCGACAAAATTTTAATTTCAAAAAATTTCATTAACTTTTCAAAAAATATTTGTTCAATATTCTAATTTGAAATACTTGCCTGTAAAACCAAATTTAAAATCCTCGCTTACCTGATACCATGGCATTGCATTCTTTTCCACATCACCCGATGGGGTAGAATACAAGATGCGTTTTTTTTATTGAGGTTTCCCCAGTAGGCCTATTCCTCATTCTATTACTACTGAATACTATTATACTATTGCACATGCATTCAAAAATGTTGAAGGCATAATATTAAAAATTAAATTAAATAAGTTAAATTAAATTATTACATTATTACTACTCTATGACATTTTTTTTTGTTTTTTTTTTTTTTTGTTTTTTTTTTGTTTTGTTTTTTTTTTTTTGTTTTTGTACATGCACATGCTTTAAAAAATGTTATATGGTAAAAGCTATTCTTTTTAAAATTTTGTGAAGGTGCCCCAAGTGGCGTAGTCCTCGTCCTATTATTGTTTAAGAAAAATATAGTAAGAAAATATATGTAAGTTTGGAAAAATAATATAATAAAAAGAATATATCAGAATATTATAATATAAAATATGTTTTAATATAAAATTATAAGAATATAATAATATGAAATATATATTAACATATATATATGTATATGTATTAATATTAAATTTCAATGGCACTAACAGCCCAATGGACCTTGGCCTAAATCCAAACTGACTTTATCTCCTTCTTTTTCTTTTTTTTTTATATGGCCGGGCACGAGTTTTAAACTACTTTCAACGTTACTTATACAAGAAAAGAAAAAATGCGACGAAACCGGTACTTGGTTATGAGAGGAGAATTAACTATCCGACACCGATACAAAAATCAAGAAAAATTGCGGCGGAACCGATACTTGGTTATGCGAGACGAGAATTAATTATCCGACACCGATACGAAAATCAAGAAAAACTGCGACGAAACCGATTTTAAGTTTTTATTTCCTTATCTTGATTTCCTTATTGATGTTATCAGTCCGATCAGCACAAATTTAGCTATTTGCTCCTCGTGTTCCGTTGTGCAGTTTGATTTGAAAATTTTATCCTTCATTATTTCAGCCACACATGTCTCAATCAAGTTTTCTTCGTGCTGTTTGAACATGAAAACAGCTTCAAACTTTTTTTGAACAGCTCTAACAGCTCTTTCGAATTGAATCGAAGGAACTGTTAGCTTACCGAACTCCGAAGGCGTGGTTTTAGTCTCGTAGGCTCTCAGTTTAATTAACATAGCCTGTTCTCTATCTTTGCTCATCTCGTCCTCGTTGATCATAAACTGAGAGCAAGACACGCACTTGAGCTTCTTTTTCAGTTTGTTGGCTGCAAATCCAGCGTAGTAAGCAACAGCTCCTGTTTCCAGTTTCTTTGAGAACAATAATTCTGTTGTAGTGGGTCATCATAGTCCAGGTCTTTCCTATCCTCTTCCAAGGGCTTATCTATTTCATACTGCAATTTATTTTCTAACATGTTCTCCTCGATCAAGCTAGCAAATTGATAATCGGTGTCATCTGCTGCTTCATTTTCCAATCCTCCCTCGTAGTCAGTTCGAAGCAATAAAGGTTCTGCTCCAGAATCCGCATATCCAGAATGTTCCGCCGAACTTAAGTGCTGGAAAATTATTTGCTTGAGATTCCTAATAAATCTCCAAACCGAAGGGCTTTTTTCGTAGGAACCTGTATTGCAACGGACCATGGAAAACAAGTTTTCAGCTACATCTGTATTCAAATGTGCGAGTAAGAAATAGGTCTGCTCATCACTTTTTAAATATTCCCACATTTGAACGACTGCCAGTATTGTTTGCCTCATTCCTTTAAAGCAAGGTGGAAGTGGTTTACGTTTGTTGCTTGAAATCCACGTTAATACCCAGGTTCTCGAAGTTTGCGTCGATTCCGACAAGACTTGTTTGTTTGGATTTCTGGAAAAAAGCTTACCTGTATTGAATATGTCGAATAAATCATTCATTTTTTTAATAAATGTCGCTGTTCCTTCAGCGATTCTTCTTTCCTCATCTGTTCTAAAGCAGTTAGTTGTGAGGGCATACTTGATTCCAGTGTATACAGTATCATTTGCGTGGCAAACTTTACTTTTAGTTTTTCGTAATTATTTGGCTTTATGTGGGACTTTGTCAGTTTAAAAAAAACTCTAAAATTATCCCCTTTTGTGTCTTCTTCATAAAGCCTTTCCAGAACACGTCAATCAACAACATCATTACCAATATGAATCTGATTGGTGAGCAGTATATTCCTTGCGCTCTTGAGGAGATGGACATAGTCATGCATTAGGAAAATCCGTTGATTCTCTATCTCGACGTATGGTTTAGTCTCCAAGAAATCGGGTGGTCCCAGATTCTTATACGCTCTGACGTTGTTGGCTCCTTGGTCACAGCTTGTTGCAACCAATGTAAGTCCACATGATACAACTCCTTTAATAACGGTGACTAGTATTTGCGATAGTAAATCTCCTTTTGGATATCCCACATAATAAGCGACTGTTTGCTTCCAATTCCTGTTGAAGCCTCTAAGTGTGAATACCATTACCGTAGTGGCTATCGTGCTGGTCTTTCCGTGTTCTCCAAAATCACAATATCCATAATTAATTTCATCCTTTCTGTTAAATTCTAGCTCTGGTTTTATATTCATTTCGTCGAAAACGAGTACGCATTTCCTATCCATGGGTGTCATGTCCTTTGCCTTCTCTGTTAGCATTTCCGTTATCCTTTTGCTAAATCCTGATGGCAGTCTTATTTCAGAATGCCATCGGTAAATGGTACTTACCGATGGCAGCTTGAACCCCGCACTTAGCATATAATTGTAGCACGCTGGGGACTTAAAGAAAAATTTTAGAAATACATCTTTCTCCTTAGGCCCCCAGCTTGCGTTCGCCTTGTGAAGAATTGCACCAAAATAAATGTGCGCAACTCTTCCGTATAGTCTTGCATGTGTAGATCCAAATTTTCCTTAAGCTTATACTGGGTGTCTCTCCTTAACTTTAGCGGTGTTCGAAAAATACGTCGGGGTATAAAGCGCTGCCGATTTATTTTTGGTACCCTTTTGTATGAGTGGTGTCCAGGGGAAGGAAATTGAGAGGGTGAAATATTCGCAAAACCAGGCACTACAGGTGGTAGTGAATAATCTTTTATATAGGTTTCAGCAGAGCTCGCAGCCAAATTAATCGTAGGGCTGCAAGTAATGGAGGAAGTTGGCGAAAGTGATCGTGAACGTGGTCGTTGAAGTGGAGATGAATGTGAAGGCGCAGAAGTAAGGGTACTTTGAGGTGTGACTAGAAGATGTGGTCGTTAAAGTGGACACGGTCGTGCAGATGAACGTGGAGCTGCAGAATGAAGGGAACTTTCAGGTTTGACTGTAGAGGTAGACTGCTGGCTGGATCTCGATGCCTCCATTAGGCGAAGGCATACGGAGTCATTCGAAACATCAGTGCAAATACAAATATCTGTTGATGATATTGGCAGTGCATTTGGACTAAGACGTTTGTCCGTTTACCTTTGAACAATGTCTTTGGCATAAAAGTGCTTTTCACATATTTGCCAATTTTTATGTAAATCCCCAGTTACACGTCCGTGTTTCGGTAGGAAATTTGAAGAAAGAGACAGAACCTAGCAGTTTTTTTTGCAGACCGCACCCTAAGTAACAGCACTTAACCATGATTAATTAAATTGTAATTAATTAATTATAGGTAAGGGAGTTAGTATTAATGTTTTAATATTATTAATGATGTAAGTAAAAAGTAAAAAAAAATTATAAATATTTATGTAGGAAAGTAAAGTAAAAATTATATATACAAATTTTATAAATATTTATGTAAGCAGTATAATTATTTTATAGAGTAAAGAAGAGTAAGCAGTGATTGTATAAATATTTTATAAATATTTATGCAAGCGGTTAAGTAAAAAAGTAAGCAGTAATTGTTTAAATATTTTATAAATATTTATACAAAAGCAGTAAAGTAAAAAAAAATAAGTAGTAATTGTATAAATATTTTATAAATATTTATGCAAGCAGTTAAGTAAAAAAAAGTAGGCAGTAATTGTATAAATATTTTATGAATATTTATATAAGCAGTTAAGTAAAAAAGTAGGCAGTAATTGTATAAATATTTTATGAATATTTATATAAGCAGTTAAGGAAACAGTAAGCAGTAGGTGATCGTAAATATTTTATATATATTTATGTTAGCAGGTAAGTTAAAAAAAAGCAATAATTATATTAGTAGTTCTATAAATAAATAAATGAAATAATTGGAAGTTGATAAATAAACAATTTATTTTAAATTCAATTTATAATAAACCTTAAATATTGTTTCCTAGCAGGAACACCCTATGCATTGAAGTTTAAAACAAATCCTGAAACAAAAAACTCGCACAGCACTTTTCAGCTTTTATGGTAGAAATCCTAAATTTGGAAAAAAAACACACACACAAATACTCACTAAACACAAAAATTTCGTTATGGTTATAGTCAGGTACACTTATTATTTTTATTTTATAAATTTGTATGTAATTAAAATAGGTAAGCAGTATGGAACACCCTATGAATTTAAGTTAAAAAATCGCAAAAAACCTGATACTTTTCGCCTAGCAGCTTTGGGGGTAAAAATCCTGAATGTGAAAAAATAAATGTCCACTTAGCACAAGAACTTGGCTATTTTGAAATTTAAGGGAATATTTAATTTTGCTTTGCGAATTTACCTAAGTTAAAAAAAAAAAAATTATCCTAAGGCAAGAAAAACCCGACACAACACTTTCACTTTTTGATAAGCCGCTTTGGGGGTAAAAATCCTAAATTCTTAAAACAAGCAATCAGAAATAGGTATTCACAATTTAACACAAGTATTTATTTGTAAATTTTAATGGCTTTTATTGCCTATTTTGCGTGTACCTTGGTAGGTACTTTTTTCTTTTTAAAGGGGGTAATTTCACCACTATATCAGTACACACACGTTTTAGATAAGATTCTTATGGTCGGTATTCTTTTTTATACAACAGGTTTAGTTTAAAAAAAAACTTTCAACTTTAAAATAAATCACTTAAATAAAACCGTATTTGACTGGAGGCAAGAAATAATATCAAAAGTCAGTTGGGTATTATTTTACATAGGTACTTCTAAACATCTATCATCTCACTCTTACATTCACTTCCCATAGTAAAAAGAAAAAACAAACATATGTGCCCAGTTTGACAAAAAAATTTACTGTTAAATTCTATTCTTTCCATTTCCTTCACCTATTATATTCTATACAAAAATCTTTAATATTATCTCTCCCTCAAACTCTTTTCAATAATGTATAATGTACTCTCGCTCTTATATTCCTACTCTATCTTTCATTCTATGAGCATTTTCCACTCATTCTTGAATATTTTCAGCTCTACATTACCTACAGAGAAAATGCCCTCCCGGGCCAGTGGCACCGCCACCGTCGCCAACGGTTTTTGATAGTACTATAGATATTTATATAGTTACAATGGTGGCAGATAAAAGGTGCCACCAATAAACACGTATAAAATGGAATAACAGGACACAATAAAGCTATGTAAGTCGGCCATAGGCATACATTTTACAATAAAAAGATTAAGTGTAGATAGGCACGCTATTCAGTGCTTTTCCATTAAAGATTATAAAATTATTAAAGATTTGTTAAAGGAATCCACAACGGAGTTCTTTAGTTTTACCCCAAAAACTGAAAAGTTTCAGACGGTCCTACTAAAGGGCATAGACTCCTACACGGACGCACAGGTGCTCTTAAATGAACTTCGCCAAAAAGCGAGCGACGATCTCGAATTTATCGGGGTTAAGCCGTTCGCTACAGTTAAGGCCAGGCGGGAGAAACGGAATCTGCCGTTCTTCCTGGTACAGCTTTCGCCCAGCAGCAAACTGGAAAGTCTGAGGAGTATCTCCGTCCTCGACTACCAGCTTGTGACTTGGGATAAATAAAAGAGGCGCGGCGACATGCTTCAATGCATGCGCTGCCAAAGGTTCGGCCATGCTGCGGCAAACTGCGAAATGCAGTCACGCTGCGTCAAGTGTGGTGAGAACCACATGTTAGGAGAGTGTAAGCTCGGGCAGGAAAGGGTCGACTTGACTCAACTTAAATGTGCACTTTGCCGAGGCGACGGGCACCCCGCAAACTATAGGGGATGTCCGACGTTTCAGCAAATGAAACACAATAAAGCGGCAAGGCAAGCAGAGATGATAGAAAGACGCCCACCAACGCGTCCTCAAACAACAATTTCCGTCAATCCCTAAATTTCCTACGCCCAAATGGCGTCAGGAAAGGGAAAAACGGTACAGCCTGCGCCAAAGGCAGCCCCACAGGCCCTTGTGCCTAAGGCTCCGGACGCACAGGTTTGCTACTGGCCATTCAGAGCCAAATAGCAGGACTTCAAAAACAGATAAGTGAGCAGGCGAAAAGGGTAGACAATATCTACTCTGCTTTGCCGAGCTTATCGCATTTTATAGGTTAAGGGCGCGCTGACGGAGAGGCCCTTAAAGATCCTTGCTGTGAATGTAAATTCATTGATTAGGACCGAACGTAGAGCAAATCTATTCCAATTGTTGAAAGATCAGAGTCCTGATGTGTTATGGCCAGCGAAACTAAGCTGAACCAGAAACATAAATTGACTGACAATAATTACAATATCGTACGAAGAGATCGGCCCAACTCCACTTTGGGGGGAGGAGTCGCAATCTTTATACGAAAAGGCAAAAATTATAAAGTAATATATAATAGTTAAGTACGCAGATTTCGGTTGCTTGAGGCGTGTATCGTATGCATTCCTCTCTAACATGGGAAGCGGATGTATGCGATTGCGGCTTATGCACCGGAATCACCTCAGCCAACTGAATTTTTAACAGAGCTCGAAAAACTTTTTCAATGCTTACAATTGAACTCGGAAGAGAATTACTATCTCATGGCCGGTGATTTGAATGCCAAACATGTAGATTGGGGAAATCAAATACAAAATCCGAGAGGTAGCCATCTATTTAATTGGATGTGTCAATACAACGTTGAGTATAAGCTCGACCTTTTGGCTACTGATAGGCCTTCGTTTCCAAGGAGCGGTTCCTATCTGGATCTATTGTTGAAAGACACAAGACTGACAATTACTGACACTGTGGGTCAACGACCGAGAAACTGTTTACGAACGATCGAGTACGACAGTGACCACTGCGGACTTGCTGCCGTAATTCAACTTCCGAACGAGCTCGTGGAGTTGGAGGAGTATGTGCCAGTGCATTCTTACAATTACAGTAAGACTCGCTGGCCACGCTTCACCAGCGCTTTATCGAGTGAACTACGAATGAACAACATATCCCCACCAAATGACAGGAATTTAACAAATACCGAAATTGACGATTACTTGGAAAAGATGGACAGTACAATCCAACGAACAATGGAAAAAACAATACCAAAATACAAAGAACGCGAAGCCACAGACATGTACGGCAACGCGACCATCGACGCACTACACAGAAGGTCTGTATCTAAAGCTAGCCAGACTGGGCATAAGTAAACCGCTTTTATATATGCTTTATGATATGCTCAATGGTAGAAAGTTTGTTGTCAAAATTGGCAATGTAACTTCTACTGCAACCTTCGTAATTAAAAATGGTCTTCAACAGGGAGCGGTGAACTCACGGATTCTATTCAGTATTTACACCAGCGATCTGATAGGTAGTCTAGCCCATGCCATAGCGTATGCCGACGATCAGAACAGCTCCAACAGTTGAGGTCATTAGAATTCTCTTACAGCGTGACTTCGATAAGATTCAGCAATATTGCGATGACTGGAAGTTAAAAATCAACTTTCAGAAATCCGAAACCATTCTGTTCAGGACTCCATTGCATGGAGCCCCTAGGGATACAAGAAAGAACTGGCGCAAGCTGGTGATCGTAGGGCCACATGGACATCCACTGGCGAATAAAAGTGTAGTAAAGTACCTTGGCATCTGGATGGATCAGTATTTGTATTTCGACAGACATATAAATGCTGCTCTGACCAGAGCCAGGAGAGCTTTTGCCCTGACAAAACTGTTGTTTTATAGCAGCCGTCTTGACAGCAGGGTTAAGGTGATTTGCTACATGGCCCTTATCCGGCCAATGATTGCCTATGGATGCCCGGTGTGGTTCAACGTTGCCCCATCTCAAATGGAAAAGATTCGGGTGTTTGAGAGGCAGTGTCTTCGACGCAGCCTTGGATTACACAGAACACCAGAGTCGGAGTACAAACATTATTATTCCAACGAGGTTCTATACAATGGAGCCAACATTAACAGAATCGATAATTTTATAATCATCGGGGTCACATTGCAAGAGCGATGTCCTCAGCCAATAGCTTAATTTTTGGGGCTTACTACCCCAACACCGATTACTAGGAGAGTGTGCGTTTAAGTGGATTTATCCCACCCGATGCTTTCCTCTATTTAGACAGTCGACGACTGATACAGGATAGAGCGGTGGTTCCGCTAATCTACCACGTCGGCCGCAGAACTGTAGACAGGCGACTCGTTTATAGTCGAGACTTCCTCGCACAGGGCGGAGCAGAGCGCCTTCGGTTCAGTAGGACTGTGTCCGATCGGGACCGAAGAGATAGGGTAAAACAAGAGAACCAGTTTTGGTGGATTAATGAAGAATTAGATACAATATAGTTGACTTAGTTTTCTCGTCTTGGCCGACTTACATAGTTTTAAGTGTATTAATTAAGTAGGGACAGTCAGGGTGGCACAAAAAAAAAAAAAAAAAAATTATAAAATCAAAAAAAACCTAAACAAAAAAATTAAAAAAAAATAAAAATGCTTGCTGTGGCTGTTCTAGTTTTATGGTAGTTGTAAGTAGTTTTATAGTAGTTCTAAGTAGTTTTAATTAGTTTTTAATTAGTTTTAATTAGTTTTTAATTAGCTTTAAGTTTAATATAAGAAAAAAAAATAAATGTTAAAGTAACCAAGTTTTTTTTTTAAAAAAGTCTTTCTTGGTAAAAAATAAAACCAATTAAAGATATTATTTTTAAGATAGTTCGTAGGCCGAAAGGCATTAGCATTAAGTTATTGTTTAATTTAGAGCGCCCGCTTAGGGCCAGTAAGTTATTTTTAAGATATTGATAAGTAGGCTTGTTTTTCATGAATTTTTGTCTAGCTTAAAGATAGTTATAAGAAAATGAATAAATAAAAATGAATTTAAAAAAAAAAAAAAAAAAAAAGAGTGGCAGATCCCGGAGCCGAAGATAGCCGGTTCACACCCCAGTCAGGGTCAAATATTTTATCGGATTTTTTTCATAATAGAGAAGTCGAAAATATAATTGAGTGGGATAAAACTCATCTGGACGACGGAAAGAAGAGTGCGGGGCCATCGAAAGGTGGTGCACCAGCACCAAATACAATGCCAACAACGGCACCAACAACTGGGGCATCGAAAGATGTTTCATCAGCAGCGGTAAAGCCAATAAAGACAAAACCAATAAAGCCAGAAATGGTAGCTATAGCGGGGACATCCAAAGATGCCCTAGCAACAATGGCAACGGCACCACCAGCCGAGTTAACTAAGAAGAGGAAGCAACAAAAGTATGTTCCTAATTTGGTGAAGCGCACTGCACGTCCACCTGCCCCCTCAGCACAGCTGCAAGCTGATGGTAGGCAGACGATTCAAGAGGAAAAATTCAAGCAGCAAAAAGTGAGATTCAGCAGAAAGTTAATTCCTCGTCATCCAAAGTCATCGATGACGAGGAAATTGAATATATGTCCGAGGGTAGAGAAGGGCTCCCCACCAGCGATGAAAAAAATGCAACAGTAGACCAGCCATCGGAAGATGAAATAGAGGAGCCAGCTCTCAATAACATCGTCTCAAAAAAACAAAAACAAATAGAAAAACTAAGAGCAGAGGTGCAAGAAATTGTAAAGGCCCTCAAAGGCAAACAAGAAGCTCGAAGAGAATGAGAAAGGCAGGAGCGGGAGTTCAAAAAGACGCTACAGGCTGCACCAAAAGTAGCGAAACAGCAAATGAAAAATGCGGAGCTGCAACCGACAAATGAACAGCCCCAGCAAAATAAACAACAACCAGAGCAGCCACAAAATAGGCTGCAACAACAACAGCCACAGCAGCAGCCTAAACAGCAAAGGCAACAACTACAGAAGCAGAAAAAACAGCAGCAGAACCAGCCGCAGCAGCAGAATCAACAGCAGCAGAATCAACAGCAGCAGATACAACAGCAGCAGAAACAACAGCAGCAGATACCGCAGCAGCAGAAGGAACACCAGCAGCAGCCACAGCCGTCAACGCAGATAAAAAAAGAAAAGCTGCCACCAATAAACACGTATAAAATGGAATTACAGGACACAATAAAGCTATGTAAGTCGGCCATAGGCAAAAAATTTTACAATAAAAAGATTAAGTGTAGATAGGCACGCTATTCAGTGCTTTTCCATTAAAGATTATAAAATTATAAAAGATTTGTTAAAGGAATCCACAACGGAGTTCTTTAGTTTTACCCCAAAAACTGAAAAGTTGCAGACGGTCCTACTAAAGGGCATAGACTCCTACACGGACCCACAGGTGCTCTTAAATGAGCTTCGTCAAAAAGCAAGCGACGATCTCGAATTTATCGGGGTTAAGCCGTTCGCTACAGTTAAGGCCAGGCGGGAGAAACGGAATCTGCCGTTCTTCCTGGTACAGCTTTCGCCCAGCAGCAAACTGGAAAGTCTGAGGAGTATCGAATTGACTCAACTTAAATGTGCACTTTGCCGAGGCGACGGGCACCCCGCAAACTATAGGGGATGTCCGACGTTTCAGCAAATGAAACACAATAAAGCGGCAAGGCAAGCAGAGATGATAGAAAGAAGCCCACCAACGCGTCCTCAAACAACAATTTCCGTCAATCCCCAAATTTCCTACGCCCAAATGGCGTCAGGAAAGGGAAAAACGGTACAGCCTGCGCCAAAGGCAGCCCCACAGGCCCTTGTGCCTAAGGCTCCGGACGCACAGGCCGAAATAAGAGGTTTGCTACTGGCCATTCAGAGCCAAATAGCAGGACTTCAAAAACAGATAAGTGAGCAGGCGAAAAGGGTAGACAATATCTACTCTGCTTTGCCGAGCTTATCGCATTTTATAGGTTAAGGGCGCGCTACCAGAGAGGCCCTTAAAGATCCTTGCTGTGAATGTAAATTCATTGATTAGGACCGAACGTATGGGAAACCTATTCCAATTGTTGAATGATCAGAGTCCTGATGTGTTATGGCCAGCGAAACTAAGCTGAACCAGAAACATAAATTGACTAACAATAATTACAATATCGTACGAAGGGATCGGCCCAACTCCACTTTGGGGGGAGGAGTCGCAATCTTTGTAAGAAAAGGCATAAATTATAAAGTAATATATAATAGTGAAGTACGCAGATTTCGGTTGCTTGAGGCGTGTATCGTATGCATTCCTCTCTAACATGGGAAGCGGATGTATGCGATTGCGGCTTATGCACCGGAATCAGCTCAGCCAACTGAATTTTTAACAGAGCTCGAAAAACTTTTTCAATGCTTACAATTGAACTCGGAAGAGAATTAATATCTCATGGCCGGTGATTTGAATGCCAAACATGTAGATTGGGGAAATCAAATACAAAATCCGAGAGGTAGCCATCTATTTAATTGGAAGTGTCAATACAACGTTGAGTATATGCTCGACCTATTGGCTACTGATAGGCCTTCGTTTCCAAGGAGCGGTTCCTATATGGATCTATTGTTGAATGATACAAGACTGACAATTACTGACACTGTGGGTCAACGACCAAGAAACTGTTTACAAACGATCGAGTACGACAGTGACCACTGCGGACTTGCTGCCGTAATTCAACTTCCGAACGAGCTCGTGGAGTTGGAGGAGTATGTTCCAGTGCATTCTTAAATTACAGTAAGACTCGCTGGCCACGCTTCACCAGCGCTTTATCGAGTGAACTACGAATGAACAACATATCCCCACCAAATGACAGGAATTTAACAAATACCGAAATTGACGATTACTTAGAAAAAATGGACAGTACAATCCAACGAACAATGGAAAAAATAATACCAAAATACAAAGAACGCGAAGCCACAGACATGTACCGCAACGCGACCATCGACGCACTACACAGACAAAAAAGTGGACTTTTGACAAGACTGAAACTCTTGTACAGACGTTTTACTGACATGCACGATCTGGAGATTAGGACACTGAAGTCGTCAATTAAAAACATCAACCAATTGACCAAGGAAAATTACCGGTTGTTTGTATTGGGACAACAAAATTCGGGCCGTTAATTCTAGCGACCCAAGTATGCTTCCTCAAATTAATAAAATATTTAGACGGAATGATCAAAACGAACTTCCGTGTCTTAAGCTTCAGAGAACGACAGAGAACAGAGACGTACTTCTGATAGCAGGCATAGATCCAGAGGAAGCCTTCTTGGACGATGACCTCTTTATAATCGAAGATCCTCGTGAGAAACTGGAGGCTGCTTTCCAGCAAGTGTACAAGGTGAATGCTAGCATTCGCCCGAACCATAACCTGGCAAACAGAGCCTTGCTTCACCACTTCTACCTTCGAAATCAAATGACGCAATGGCGATCAGAGAATCTCGGTTTCACCGGGTTCAATGAAGAACACTTGGCAAACGCCACCATCGCCGAGCGAAATGGGGCTAATTCCCTGTTAATTTCGAAAGTTGAGCTCCAGCTCATCTTCGCTTCATTAAAGAAAAAGAAGTCAGCAGGAATCGATGGTATATCCAACGTTATACAGCGACATCTGCCTCAGGAAGCAGTTGACATTTATGCCACACTGTTTAACAACGCTCTGAATAATGTATATTATCCAGGGCGGTGAAAGACAGCTGTGGTTCATCCTCTCCCGAAAAAGTGAAAGGACAACTCTAATCCGGCGAATCTCCAGTCGATAAGTCTTCTTCCGAGTATCAGTAAGGTATTTGAGAAAGTTATAAATAGAGCTCTGTCCAAGTGGGTGGAGGACAACAATATCATACCGGACAATCAGTTCGGTTTTAAGGCGGGACATGACACCATTCATGCCGCGTCTAAGCTCATTTCTGATGTCCAATGGAACAAATCTAAAAGACAGTGTACGGGTGCTTGTCTGGTTGACTTGGAGAAAGCTTTCGACGCGGTATGGTTAGAAGGTCTGTATCTAATGCTAGCCAGGCTGGTCATAAGTAAACCACTTTTATATATGCTTTATGATATGCTCAATGGTAGAAAGTTTATTGTCAAAATTGGCAATGTAACTTCTACCGCAACCTTCGAAATTAAAAATGGTCTTCAGCAGGGAGCGGTGAACTCACCGATTCTCTTCAGTATTTACACCAGCGATCTGATAGGTAGTCTAGCCCATGCCATAGCGTATGCCGACGATCTAATTGCGTACAGAACAGCTCCAACAGTTGAGGTCATTAGAATTCTCTTACAGCGTGACTTCGACAAGATTCAGCGATATTGCGATGACTGGAAGTTGAAAATCATCTTTCAGAAATCCGAAACCATTCTGTTCAGGACTCCATTGCATGGAGCCCCTAGGGATACAAGAAAGAACTGGCGCAAGCTGGTGATCGTAGGGCCACATGGACATTCACTGGCGAATAAAAGTGTAGTAAAGTACCTTGGCATCTGGATGGATCAGTATTTGTATTTCGACAGACATATAAATGCTGCTCTGACCAGAGCCAGGAGAGCTTTTGCCCTGACAAAACGGTTGTCTTATAGCAGCCGTCTTGACAGCAGGGTTAAGGTGATTTGCTACATGGCCCTTATCCGGCCAATGATTGCCTACGGATGCCCGGTGTGGTTCAACGTTGCCCCATCTCAAATAGAAAAGATTCGGGTTTTTGAGAGGCAGTGTCTTCGACGCTGCCTTGGATTACACAGAACACCAGAGTCGGAGTCAGACATTATTATTCCAATGAGGTTCTATACAATGGAGCCAACATTAACAGAATCGATAATTTTATAATCAAGCTGATTCGGGGTCACATTGCAAGAGCGATGTCCTCAGCAAATAGCTTAATTTTTGGGGCTTACTACCCCAACACTGATTACTACGAGAGTGTGCGTTTAAGTGGATTTATCCCACCCGATGCTTTCCTCTATTTAGACAGTCGACGGCTGATACAGGATAGAGCGGCGGTTCCGCTAATCTACCACGTCGGCGGCAGAACTGTAGATAGGCGACTCCTTGTTACGGTAAGATTTCCCGCAACAAAAACCATTTCTTATAAATTCTTAAAACCTTCGTCTGACTATGTTGTTTGGTCATAGTCAAACTCTCGATATCTGTTTTCCTTTCCATCCCAACCCTTCCCATTTTTCGACCCATACTTTTAGTCCGTTGTCCTCATGGAGCTTTTGAGAGTTGCTCAGAGAGGATAACAATTTAGGTACCCAATTCTTTCTGATGGATTATTTCGTGTTGAGCCAGCGGATGGGCTGGAGACTCACATGTCACCTATTTGTTCGTGTTGAGCCAGCGGATGGGCTGGAGACTCGCACGCCATCTTTACTGAGAGCAACGAACCCCAATTTACTTCAAATGGATATTAGAAACAACACAACAACATAAATATTTAATTTAACTTTTCACATTTTTAAACAAGGCTATGAGCCCATCCTAATTCACATAAATTAAATTTAACTTAATTAACATTGACCGACATTCAAGAATGGAGCGCTAAACGCTTATCCCCAATTCCCCAAATCTGCACAAAGGTCCACCGAATAGTAGATTGCGCGTTAGGCAGTTTAATTTAAGTATTTGCCTTCCTGCTTCGTTTCCTCAAAAATATTTATAAAGTAGTTCAGAGATTGTATAGTTCTTTTTCGAAACATTTTCAAAAAGTTAGAATTAATAATGTAGAGTAGCTGAGAGAATGCTCAGAATTGTATATTCAACTTTTAATAGTTTCTTTATTTTTCTCAAAGGTATTATTGTGAATATGTGTAGATACGGCCTTGGATTCGTCAAGTTTTGGGACAACGCCAACAACTTGGGGAATTCAGTACATGTGTGGGTAAAAGAGAGTTTCGATGGAACACAACTTCGGAGTGATACCGCAACCGAGTTCCACGATAGCTATTGCATGAGAGTGTGAATGTATGAGTGAAAGAGGGCGGCCAATAGAGGACAAAGGCTAAGCAAGATCAACCACTTCTTGGTTGACTGTCATAGCCGTGAGGTTTAATTTTGATTTTGAATTTGAGAAAAAGAAAGAATAAAGAGCCGAAAATAATTTTAAGTTAAAAATAATTAGAAATTAGATATCGATAGTGTGTTTGGTTTTTGGAAAGTGTTTTAAAGAAAGAATTAAGTGGAAAAAGGAAAAGGAACTCGCTTTGATGAAAGGAGTTGAAAATCGTCAGAACGGGGCGAAGGATAGTTAAAGAGGAAAGAGTAGGAAGAGGAAAAGAAAGGAATTAAGATAAGTAGAGTGTTTATTTTATTCGTTTGATAAATTGTTTGAATTTTAATTCGGTTGGCTTTTGTTTTAATCGTTGTCTTAAATCCCTAAATTGCGGGACTCGTGACCCATTTCTTAGAGTAGCTTATTTCTTTGTTAATTTTCTTTCGGGACCGAGTATTAGCGGTCCATTCTTGCGGTCTTCATTTTGTGATTTTCTTTGTTTTATTTTATCTTACGTTTTCTTTGAATTCGTCCTCCGACAATTCAATAACATATACATAATTTGTACTTTCTTTTTATCGAAAAGATTCTGGGCTTTAATCCAGGCGAAAGCCAAGGTTTCCCAGACATTATTTATCAATAAAAATATTTTTTGCTTCCCATTGGGAATAATACTTTGTGTTTCCTTCATAAATTGAAGACGAAATTTTCAGCACCCGGTCAAGTCAAACGACCCTATAAAAAGTTTCCTGGCGCCCACCCTACCACGTAAGTACGTCACTGTACTTACAACATAATTTAATAATTCTTCCCTATTATACATACATACCAACATACGTACTATTTTTTTTTTAACACACACAATAAAAATGAACCTGCTCATTCTTGTCATAATAATGCCAGAACTTCAAATAGTCATTATTTTGTCTTCGTTTACATGCATGTCATTAATGCATTGATTTTTGCCATTATTTTACCATTTTATACCCCGCTTATATGAGGTACTGAAGCGAGCTTCAAGCTTGATTGGTCCCTTTGTAAACCTACATTGAGTTGAAATGAAAGCAGTGGCATATCCATCGTTCATCTGCAGTGAAGGCAGCAAGTGAAGACGAGTTGAATTTTTTGATAAGAAACGTGGGTCGAAGAGTCGGTCTGATGGATTTGTTGACAACAGTGTACTTGCATATTATGTGTGAGTAAAATTATTTATTTGTTTTGATAACTATGCGAAGAACGTACTTAAATTTATAAGACTTCATCTGTAATCTTAATACCATATCAACTCAACTTAAATCGCAGCTCTCAACTCAGGTGACGAAAAACTTGGGTCTACAATCCGACCCTTATCTAACTCAATCTTTCTATACTGCATGAAAACGGGGTATTAATGACGGGTTTTATGACAGTTCTGTCATTCCTGTGTATTGAGATCAGTGCGACTCAGTAGGATAGTGTAGAAGTCATTGACACATTATACATGGACTGCTAGTCGATTGTCATTCCCATATGGGGAACCTCCACAGGCCATGAAAAAAAAGAGTCTAAAAAATCCATGTCCAGTGAATGCATTTGTAGTTGTGTATTTATATTTGTTTGTATTGCATAGTTTTACCCCAAACTACATTTGTGTATACATTCTTTTCTTAGATATATGTATATAAATATAGTTTCTGGAAAAGCCCAATTGATGCAAAGTTTTTTTTTAATAGAGACAATGCCAGTTATTAATATTAAGGCTCTCCCAAACCAGCGCGAAATATTTGGCGCGGTGAAGAAAGACCCCTTTCACACAAGGAAACTGAGTTGCCGGGGATGTTTTAGTTTGCTGGTGAGAAGACGTAAAAGGAAGACGAAAAACCTCCCGTCACACCCTTCTCGCCTACAAACTAGCTAGTTTCTGGCAACTCAGTTTCCTTGTGTGAAAGCGGTCAAACAAACACCGTTGGTATATGGGCACTCTATGGTGGATTTACATGTATTTTCATCTGACTTCTGCAAAAAAAAAAAGGGGATGCAAAATTAAAATTTACATTTGTTGGGTAAAGAGGGAACACCAAAATGCAAAAGATCTTCGTACATGCAGATTATAGGAAGTGCCATAATGTAGGTATGAAGACAAACATGTTCATCTTCTTGATGGTTCTCTTTCACACGCTCGGGGTTCTGGCATAAATCTGTCCCGCTCTACTTTTCTTCATATTTTTAGACAGATGCATGTAAATCCAGCGTTATTTATCACCATGAAAATACATTTTGACAGAGGCTAATGTTTCTCCGTCGCGTTGGTGTGGTTCGCCTTGTTCAAAATGGTTTCTTTCCGATTTTGTAAAGTTTCACCGTCATTTTGATATTAAAGGTGGAAATATAAAAAATCGTGAAAAATATAAGTGAAATTATGTTTTATATTATCAGAAACTGTTAATTTTGCTGAAATTGCCTGGCAATGAAATGCCCACCCAAAAAATAAATTGCCATATTGCCACAAATATTGTTAATGAAGCCACAGCCTAAGCAATCTAGATTTGTTTGTGTTATTGTAATGCCTAAGGGGTGACGCCCACATGCAACTTTCAGTCACAAAACTGTTTGGTTTCTAAAATGAATCATATGCATTTATATAAAAGTGCGCACACATGAAGGTGTGCGCACTTTTGTTTCATTTTAGCAACCAAACAGTTTCGTGACTGAATTTTGCATGTGGGTGCCAGCCCTAAGAGATCCCCATCATTTTCGGATCTGTTTTGATATTTGAACAGCTGACATCTCATATGTTTATTCTGTTTTTTGGATGGTCGATTTCGTTTGCTTTATTGATTGAAGAAAACAAAAAAATAGTAATATATATGTATACCTAATAAATAATTTATATAATAAATGTGGTTTAATTTATTTTGCAATGAAACTGGGACATATAAACTCGCATTCGTCAAATTCCTTGTCAAATTATTTAACTTGACTGTACGTGCAAAATGTATATAAATATCAGGTATTTTAACCACACACCATATTATATCGAAAATAAGCCTTTGAAAATCAGAAAATAATTTGATTTGATTCAAATCAATCAATTCAAATTTCAATCGAAAGCGACATAACGTATCTCAGATAGGTACCCTTAAGTTTAGACCGCAATCGATGGAACTGCACTGCAGCGGGACTGCGATTCACAAGAATTCATATGAAATTTTATGAAGTTCAGTTGCCGCTTAGTTTGATATAGCTCATACAATTGCCGCGTCGTGAAGTGTAGTTCCGCTCAAGCTGAGTGCGGTCTTACCTTAACTGCATACCTCCCGAACGCGGCCTTTGACACCGTAGAGCTTTTTAGAAAAAAAGCAATATATCTCTGTTTCATAGCTTCTAAACGGCAAATGGAAATTATGCGTTAGATGCACTGATCTCTATAATACACTGGATAGTGGATTCATATAAAAACCTTGAAGCAAATTGAAGGAAAATTATAACAGTGCAAGGATACAACTGTTGACAGTTGTTATTTTTTTTTTTAGTTTATAACAGTTTAAATTGTATTAAAATGGTGGTTTTTGTTTACATTTTTTTATTATCTGATGTTTTTCGCGAGTGAGTAAGTAAGTTATTTATAATAGATCATAAAAAAAAAGATTTTAATTGATTTTTTGATAGTACGGAGTAAATTATTTCGAGATCCGCAACAAAAAAGGAACTGACTTGTGGTTGGGTGTGGATGCTCTTGGTTTGAGCATCTACGAACAGGAAGACAAGCTTACTCCAAAAATTGGATTCCCATGGTCTGTGATCAGGAATATTTCATTCTCAGAAAAGCGCTTCATCATTAAACCGATTGACAAAAAAGCGCTCGACTTTGTGTTCTTTGCCCCACGAGTCAGGATCAATAAGAGAATTTTGGCCCTATGCATGGGTAACCATGAATTGTATATGCGTCGTCGCAAACCAGACACAATTGATGCCCAACAAATGAAAGCACAAGCCAGGGAGGAGAAGAATGCCAAGCAACAGGAACGAGAAAAGCTGCAATTGGCTCTGGCAGCCCGCGAACGCGCCGAAAAGAAACAACAGGAATACGAAGACCGTCTCAAGCAGATGCAAGAGGAAATGGAACGTTCACAAAAGGACCTCATGGAGGCACAAGAGATGATTCGTCGTCTTGAAGAGCAATTAAAACAATTGCAAGCGGCAAAGGACGAGCTCGAACTCCACCAAATGGAGCTACAATCAATGTTGCAACGTCTCGAAGAGGCTAAACACATGGAACAAACCGAAAAATTCAAACTCGGAAGAAGAAATCCAAGCCAAACAGGCTGAGATACTTTTAATTTAATCAACAATTTTAATTTTATAACATTTTATAAGACGCGTACTACGGAAAACGAGCGCTCGGTATATATTTTATCTGTTAAATACGCAGAAACAATTCTTAAACTGAATTTCTTCAACATGTATTTAAGTTTGAGAGAAATATTACAATTTTTAATGAACACTTATTAAAATTAATGGAAAACAATAGCAAATTAAACAATTTTATTTATGTTTTGTTTTCGTTTGCGTTTGTACTACAAACAAACCAAACCAGTGATGTCAAACAAACAGCTGATATCAATGCACGATTTTTGTGATGATAAAAAACTATCTCTTTCTTTCCTTCGGTAAAAAAAAGAGACAAAAGTGTGCAAGGATACAATTGACAGATTCAATTTGCTTCAAAAAAAACTGTTATACGTGTAGGGAATCCACTATCCAGTGTATTATAGAGATCAGTGGTTAGACGTTTAGTGCTTGGCGTTATTTGTTTTAGTGGTGCGTTCTTTTTTGTTGCTATGGTCAAAAACAAGAGTTGCAATGTCAAAGTTAAAAAAGTTACCTTTTATTTTAGAACGATGAAAGTTAAAAAATTAAATAAGAAATAATAAACAAAAGACAACATTTTGAATGCAATAAATTTATTGATAAATAATTCACTCCCAAAAATGCATGGTTCTTTCAAATTAAATCACTATCAACTTCGTTTTTGAATGAAATCGAATAGTAATAGGTATAAAACATTTGTAATTTGTTTTTGCTATTTGTTGGTAATTTTGTATGAGCCACACATTTCTTTATTAAAAAATTGACCCAATCGGAAGAATAAAATTTTGATGAAAAGTGAATTATTCAGAAAACAATGCCAAACATCAAAATCAATAATAAAACAATTAAATTTATAATAAATTATTACAAAATTGAAAACAATTCCAAATCGGAAGACGAAAAGCAAACAATCTTAACCCCAAAATGTAAACTCAAAGAAACTTTTTCTAATTAAAAGAACGATGAAGGTTAACTAGTTAATACAAAAAGAGCGCACAAATTTTATTTACCCAAAATTTTGGCTGTAAGTTTGGAGTTTGACAATTTGGTAAAAATCCCCATTGAAGATTGTTATATGGCGTTTTCATTAAAGGTTAGACCGCACTAGGCGGAACTCCACTGCAGCGGAACTGCGATTCACAATAATTTGTATGAAATTTTATGAAGTTCAGTTGCCACTCGGTGCGATATAGCTCTTACAATTTCATACAAATAATGTTTTGGCGCGTCGTGAAGTGCAGTTCCGCTGCAGTTGTGTGCGGTCTAACCTTAAGATTTGACCGCATTAGGGGGAACTGCACTGCAGCGGAACTACGATTCAAAATAATTTGTATGAAATTTTATGAAGTTCAGTTGCCGCTTAGTGCGGTATAGCTCATACAATTTCATACAAATAATGTTTTTCCGTGTCGTGAAGTGTAGTTGAAAGTCAAATTTGTATAGGAAATGATGTTCCAAATTACTAATTTCCAAATTACCTCATTTCGGCTCTAGTGATAACGCCATATTATTTAGCTTTTCGCGAATTTATCTCTGTCTTTTCTCTTTCCAATTTTGAAAGTTCATTACAAGAAAAAAATGAAAGAAAAAAAATCTAAAGGCTCTCCCAAACCAACGCGAAAGCGGCACATTCGCCGACGCGGCGGCAGTATGCAGAATTCAACCCAATTTTTTGTTAACGCGTTGAGGTACGAAAAAGTTGAAGTCCTTTGTGTAAATAATTTTTTTACTATTGATTTTGACAACATGCGCAGAACTGAACAAAAATGAAAACGCTGGTGATATTACCTGTAATATATGTATCTTGCTCAGTTTGAACGTCATTTCCCATACAAATCTGACGTTCCAAATGAGCTTATTTGAAAATTACTTCATTTCGGCTCCAATGAAAAGGTAGTATGAAGTGGCAGAAATCTAATTCCTAATCTTTGAGTATATATAATATGGAGTGCTAGTTCCTATCCCTAATGCATTGTAGTACTGTGATAGGGGGCGTGATTTTAATATAGAGAGGGGTGATAGGGGGCGTGATTTTAATACAGAGAGGGTATTTTGACAACTACAGCTATGATGTTGTTGTTGTAAAAACCCTCAATTGAATTAATGCATAGGTTACCGCGACCCCTATGATGTTACGTTTTTGGAATGTAAACGAGCACTCCATAACGTTGACTCATTATATATGGACTGCCAGTAGCCAACTTACAATGGTTCCCTCTGTAACGGTCGCTTCACTAGCTCCTTTTTCCCTTCTATCGGAAAACACAAATATCATTTTTGACAATTGAGTCAGGGATTTTTTGAGCGATTTTTTTTTCCAGCTGATTTTGTCATTCACTTCACTTTTTTTTATGTTTTGAAAGGATTGTAAAAAGTGAGCGCAGTTTGATTTAAGTGTTAAATAAGTGGATGAAGTTTAAAAATACAAGAATATATATTAATATATAAATTATAAAAAAAAAAATAAAAAAAATATGTGCTCTATAGTTGGCTGCAACTACTCTCGCGTAAGGCCTCGACTTCCATCACTTCATAGGTAAGCCATCTTAAATTAAAAATGTGTTAAGTCAGTTTATATTTCAAATTAATAATAATTTAGATTGTATCGTGGAGGCAAGTTTGATGAAGATTGGATACAAGCAATATGGTCATTAAATGGCCAGTTTGTAGACATTCTCACAGTCTCGAAAAAATTTTCTGTTTGCGACCTGCACTTTAAAAAAAGTTGTCTAGTTAACCTTGGACCGAAGAATCGTCTTACTTCTACAGCAGTTCCAACTATTTTTCCAAAAATAGTGGAGGACAAACGGTAAACTAAAGATTTTTCTTTTTCTAAAAATGATATTTCATAAAAGTAAAACTTACCTACATGATATATATATTTTTATTAATTCAACAGGTTATATCATTCGTAGTGCTAGTCTACCACTTTATTAATCCATCCATATTTGTCCTCATTCAATCTTAATAATTTGCTTAAATTATCAATTACTTCTCCTTGTTTATAGACTTATGATAATAGTTTGTTAAAAATTCTGAGTGGAGGAAAAGTGGCAGGAAAGTACCCCGTGGAACTAAGATCATTTGCATTGACGTTGCATTTTTACAGTCCACGGGCGTATAAGTACGTAAGAACGCTATTTAAAAATAATTTGCCTGCTGAGAGTACTCTCAGATCTTGGTACAGTCAAACAGATGTGGGACCGGGCTATACGAAAAATCGCTTGACGTCCTGACGCTCAAAAACATATCGCTATCGAGGCAAAATAGAAAGCTGGTGGCGTGCCTAATGATGGATGAAATGGCGATAAGGAAACACATCCAGTGGGATGATTCCCAAAAAAAATTTGTTGGTACCATCGACTATGGGACCGTTTTTTCGTCAACAGAAGAGCTTCCTCCCGCAAAAGAAGCCTTGGTTTATTTGTTAGTGGGAATGAACGGGGCGTGGAAACTGCCAGTCGCATATTTTCTTTGCAACGTACTAAGCTCATCGGAGAAAGCAAGTTTTACCAGACAGGTAGTAAGCTTTTTAGCAGACGCAAATATTGAAATAGTGGCGTTAACTTTCGATGGACATCCTGAAAATATAGGCATGCTGAAGCACTTAGGCACATCCCTCGATAGCTTTGAGCCAAGCTTCAAAAACATTGAAACTTCATCTGATATTTCAATTTTGCTCGATGCGTGTCATTGCCTTAAGCTCATTAGAAATACCTGGGGCACTAAAAAAGTTTTTTTTTGATGAATCTGGCCAAGCTATTAAATGGAAATACATTGAAAGGCTAGTCAACTACCAGGGTGAGCTAGGTTTACATTTTTCCAACAAGCTAAACCAAAGGCACCTTAATTGGTACGCCAAAATAAGGAATGTTAAGTTAGCAGCAGAGACCCTGAGTGAGAGCACCGCGAATGCTCTTACATTTTTAGTTCAAACGAAAGTTCCTGGTTTTGAAGATTGTGAGGCAACCATATTTAAATTTAAGACACATTTATGAGAAGAACGTTGAGCAGAAACAAATTCTTGATTACATATTAAGTTACAAACTATCTCAGGACCATCTTGAACTTTTTTTTTCCAGCATACGTTCTAGAGGAGGTTTTAATAACAACCCTACGTCTGCGAAGTTTGCTTCAGCATACAAACGGCTTTTGATTCACAACGAAGTTCGTTCGTCTGCTGAAGCAAACTGCATTTCATGTGATGATACAAGTATCTTAGTTGCATCATCTTCAAACCAACGAAAAACATTTGAATATGTAATTAGTGATGATGATGACGAATTATTAATTTTTGAAGGATTGAGTGAGACTCAAATAAACAATTCCTTGGAGGAGATTATTTCATACATAAGTGGATTTGTAGAGATGAAAATTATTAAATCTTCAGGATGTAAGAAATGTAGGTAATTTCTTATAAAATCTGAAAAAACGAACTCAAAGTTTATTACAATAAAAACCAAGGGCTTTTTGAGATGCCCTCATCGCGATACAGTTAAAATTTGTAGGTATGTAAGGACAAACATTTCTATTTTAGAAAACGAAAAAAAAACAGACAAGTAAAAATGTTTATATCTTGATAGGCTTAAGTACCCTAAGAAATCTAGACCTAAGTTTAATCTACAGAGAATTAGACAGCCATGTCCTTGAGTGTGAAATGTTTAATAATCATAAATATGAGCTAATTAAGAATGTAATACAACAATGCTCAAAAGTGCTTTTGCATTATACAGCAAAAAAAAATAACATAGACGAACACAAAAAACTTGTAAGACATAAGCTAACCAAACTTGTTCAATTTATGGGTCAATAAAATTTGAAGAAAATATTTTTTTTTCCGATTATGTTTATTTACAGTAATAAAATAATGAATGAACAAATTTCCAGGTGGGTCATTACGTAAAACAAAAAAAGTACAGCTACTATATTGCCGTATAAAATAAAATAATTTTCCATTTAACAATTTTAAATTCCATTTATTTATTTCAAGCTGAAATAGGAGCAGAAAAAAACAAAAAGATCGCCCTGCATCGCATGTATTCGAAATACGAAGCGCGGAAATTTAAATTTTAAAACACATTTGGATTTTGTCGGTTATTGTATCTTCTACATTTTAGCTGATGTTTGTTTTAAATTAAAAGGAATAAAAGAATAATTTTTTTAAATAACTACTTTTTTATTTAGCATTTAAGTTAAAATATAACAATAAAGAAGAAGGTATCATCTTTTCTATCAATATAATGGAATTGTCATTTCATCACACAGTGCTTTTTATTTAATTGCAACAAAAAAAAAAAAACAAACTCAAGAGCGACAGGTTTGTTTCAAACAAAAAGAAGTATAATAAACAAAATAATAATGATTTAATTAAAAATTACCGAAATAAATCCTTTTCTAGACTTGCGATTCATTTATAATTGTTTACAGCAGTTCCAAAATCATTAGTTGTTGATATAAGTTAGTGAATAAGTCTCTTTTGGAAGTAATTTCGTTTCTCTGCAAAGCTCTTCAAATTTCAATTAACTTTCCACAATTGCCATCATCTTATTAATACATTTTGAAACTTTAAACATGTGCATAAATTATTGGCTTCTCCTCCATCATGAAAATCTCAGAACCAGAAAGCCCATCAGCATCAGAATCAGACTCTGATGATGCGGAGGATTCTAGTGTATGAGTATCTTCACTTACTTGTCTGTTTCCCAAACTGTTTTCCATTTCCAGAGAAAGTGAGGGAATTATTCTGGCGTTATTAACATAAATGTCTCCGGTGCTTTTCTTTGTGATGTAAAGCGGAGGATTGCCATCCATGTCTGAAGGAACAGTCTTCGGCAGTTGTTCCTGCTTAAAGGCGACAGTGGCTGTAAATTGAAATGTTAACTTATGAATATTTATTCGAATTTAATTTGCATTAGTATAGTTTATATGGTGTAATTAAGTTTAAGATTTTGTCTGTGAACTGTGAGTTCCTTTTCCATAAGACATTTTCGGTGAGAGGAGAAGAAAATCAAATTTATCTAGGTACTTAATTTGACTTTAATAAGAATAACCCAAACAATATAGGTAAACATTTTTGTTGGTAATTATATTTCTAGCGAAAATGTTCCTAATGTTGAATTCAAAATGAGAAAAAAAAAAACATAACAAGAGAGAACTTTTGAAACAATTTGACCAAAAAGAACTAACCAGAGCATGACTTCTACACAAATTACACTTCAATCTCCAATGTGACTTTTCATCAAATCCCGCACGAAACTCCTGAAGCAATTGAATAAAACAAAAAACTAATTTTTTTTTCCAGTCCTGCAGCAACTCTCTGCCAGGACGATGGACAAAGAAAGTTAAAAATAATTCTATTTATTTTCTTTTAAGTCTCTTTAAGGATTTGCGTTGGAGTGTTAAAGATATGTAATGGATGTTCAGGAACATTTGGATGTAATGGAAGTTTTTTGGGTTACGAAGGTACTTTATACTTGTAATTCTAAGCTTTATGTTGTTTTATTTTACGTTTTTTTTCATGTTCCCGGTATTCAGGAATTGGTCATTTAATATTAGATTTAAGAGTTCCAGAGGTATTGCCATTTATTTTCTTAAATTATAGCGTTTTCCTTTTTCTAGGTACCGATGATATACACATTTATAAAATAAATTGAGGAAAATGAAAGAAGCAATAGAGAAAGTGAGGACCTTTTGAAAGGCATTTTATTTCTTTAAAAGTTTTACGTCAAGGTCGAAGTCGGAGCTCAATTTGAGGAGGCTAACTAAATGTATTTTTCCTTAATTATGTTTGTAAGCTAAGATTGCTTTATTAAAAAGCTACAAATGTCATGTAATTTATTTTGGGTTTACGCAACTGGAAATAGCTATAAAAGGTTTTTTAGAAGCCGAACAGGTGTTTTAAATTAAAAAAAAAAAAAAACAAAATACAAGTTTATTAACACCTTCTCTGTCCCCATACAAACTTATATAAAATCATCCATACGTCCATTATTTTTCAAAACATCAACCATACGTCCCATGAATTATATATGATACACAAAATTATTTTTTTTTAGTCTCCTACGTCCATGTATCATATATGATTCACAAACATAAATCGGCTTCACTGCCCCCATACAAACTGATATAAAAACATCTCCACGTCCAATACTTTTTTTCAGAAAAAAGCATTATTGTTTAATAAGATGCAACATAGAATGGGTTGGTTGCATAAATAATTATTCACTGCTGTTAAAAAAAGGATTTAGTTTCGTGTTCATATGTGATTAATGGGCGTATGCTAGCTCATTTCATATCAATACGTCCAATGAATCATATATGATTGTAAAGTATCATAAACTTGAAAACGACTGGACCGAATTGGAAACTTTTTTCTGCAGGTTTGTTTGAAATTAATACGCGAAGGCTAAGGAACAGAAGAACAGCCTAACAGTTCAAAAAGGGTGGCGCAAATTTCGTTTTTTCAGCAGCTTAACTCGAGAATGGTTCGTTTGATTTTCACGATTATAGGTTTGATTGATTTCTTCGCATTTAATAGAGAATGGGTCGATAAATGGATTTAGAACGAGTCTTTATGGCTACGATTCGTACGAGTTCTGAAATCGCCTTGGTTTCGGTCTCTTAGGGGATTGAATACGTTGTTATAAGGGGGTCGAACCATCCTGCATTGAAATTGACATTGAATATGTAAGTGGATGAAGAACCTACATGCCATACATTTCAGAGAAGTCTGAAATGGCGAAAGTATTGCAGAAATGAAACATTATCACCAAGGAAAAGAGCACAATGGCTCTCAAACACGTATTGGAATTGGAAACCTTGAATCGCACGTTGAAAGATATACGAAATGATGAACGTTTACGTAATGCAATTATTATGCTGTCAGGCTATTATCTTCATACGCTGCCTGTCAGTGCAAGATCAACTCCGGCAAATGAATTGAACACTTGAAAAAATTGCAGTTGAAAACGAACAGGCGAGTTTCTTTACGAAATTATCAGTCTACTGCAGATTTCTCCAGGCAATTGTTGGTGGTGGGCAATGGCGTAATTTCAGTCGACTTAGTCACCGGCGTTATTGAATTTCCACCGAATTTTTGCCGAAATGACGATTTATTTACAGTATATGTTTTAGAATTATGCTGACCATAATTGGCTGAGCGCACGATTTTGACTGCTAAAAACAAGAATGTCAATCATTTGAATTCGGTATTCAAAATCAAATCGACGAAGAGTCAGGGGCGTATACAGCCTTACTTCTTGGGGGGGGGGGGTCACGCCGAAAAAAAAATAACACAATAACACAGACTTATACAGTGCTTTGCATAAGTATATACGCACCTGTAAAAATGCATTTTATAGAAAACAGGAAATGGAAACGACACCTTACTATTTTTTTATTTAATGGCATCAGTAAACAAGTGAATTGAGCAAAAAAAAAAGTCCCGTTATTTTTCCTAGCGTTGTTTAAAAAAATTAATTTAATACCACAATCTAGTGCATTTTTTTACAAAGATTGTTTTCAGTGACAACAAGTAGTTAAGCCTTGATGGGCCAGATGGTTTTAACGGTTATGGGCACACAAAATGCATTAAATTGTGGCATTAATACATTTTTAAAATAAGAAGAGTTAAAGCGTTAAATAATAAAATGTTAAGTACGGTTTTCCAATAGCGGTCCATATTTTGACGGGTAAATTCCAATATATTTTGTTTGTGGGCGTTTGTCAGATTTGGAGCTGGCGCCATTTTACCCCAAACAATCACTCCACTGCTTCTTAAAGTACGAAAAACTGTCGAAAATGAAACGCTTAACCCCAATTCGTAACGAATTTCACTCAAAAAATGCACCGAATTATATGTAACATTGATTGTTCGGTTATTATCGCGACGTGTTAGCATCTGCGGACCCCCGGGTTTTATTTTCGTTCCATAAGATTCTGGATCTTGTATAAAATTAGGGAAAAACTACCCAATCTCGAAATTTTCCTAAGAATAATAGGCCTACATCTTAGGATACTTGCACGAAAGTCTTGAATTGTGGCCTTTTCCGTATCGCTTAAATGTATACCACGCGGCTTCGTTGTTTGTCATCTCGAAACTCATAAGTAAATGAAGCTTAAACGAAATTTGCATAGTGCGTTTATACTTCTGCAATACGAAAAAATCTGTTTTTGTTTTCTAAACAACGCTAGGGAAAATAATGGTCCTTTTTTTTCGCTCAATTAACTTATTTACTGATCCCATAAAATAAAAAAATAGTAAGGTGTCGCTTCCATTTCCAGTTTTCTATAAAATGCATTTTTATTTTTACTGGTGCGTTTATACTTATGCAAAGCACTATTTATAAAAAGTCAAGTGCCATATATTTTTTTGTTTTATATTTTACTGTGGGTATAAACAAGAAAAGGGAAAAAGTCTTAATTAACTATACTATAATACATTTATATAAAAAATAAATTGGGTGGCACAACGGCTCGCGAGGAACCAGGCCTAGTGACTAAAAACTCGCAAACATTTATGTGTGCACGTGTCGACAGGAATGAGAGGGACCTACAATTTATGCCGAATCCGAACGGTTAGATGAGAAGCACTTATTCATGACAAGCGATAACACTTGGAGGATTTGTCAATGCGTCCAAAGAGACAGTAGCCCTGAAGTTTTTAGTTTTTAGGTTGACGAGGCTGGGAAGTGAACCTAGATCTCTAGCGTGAAAGTCCAACGCACTAACCATTATGCTATTGGTTGAAATTAGCTCATTTGGAAATAAGAATTTGTATGGGAAATGATGTAATTTCGGATCTCATTTGGAAATTTTCAACGAAATTACCTCATTTGGCCCAGTGAAAACGTATAGTATTAGTATAACGGGCTATTCGTTTCTATACCTTAATGTAACATTTTTTTAGGGCTGGCCACGAGACTAGAAAAGTCTCGGTCTCGATCTCGCATGACGAGACCGAAACTAGGCGAGACTGCCTTTAAAGCAACCGAGACGAGACTGTATATTTGGACCGACATTTACAGAGTCTAATAAATTAAAAAAATCCAATTTCAGTTAAATATTTATTTTCTTCTGCACATATTCAAACGATAATTGAAAATATTTCGTTCCAATAATCAACAGTTTGTCCGGAAATCGTATTTTTCGGAGACGAGACCGAGACGAGACAGAAAATTTTCGATTTTAACGAGACCGAGACTTACAAAAGTCTCTCAGAGTCTCGTCTCGTGGCCAGCCCTACATTTTTTGTTTTGGAGGACCTCAGCAACAGCATACAGCAGTCTCCAGTTGCCTGAACAACAAATCTGAGTTTAGCAATCAAAATACTGAGGTAAAAATATTGGATTCCCTGGGTCATTTGTTTTGAATTTTGTTCAGAATTTATTTTATTTCAGCTAGTTCTAATTTGAATTGAAGTTGCAGGAAATATTAGTAAAATAACATTAGAAACTCTCTTTTCTGTTTCTGAAATTTAAGTAAACAGTTAAATATAAATATTCACTACTGAAAATGAAAACAATAGTTCTGATTTTCAAAAATGACCACTTGGGCAAATTGCTTATACAATAACAATAGTGGACAAATTAAAATACATTACAAATTCGTATTTTAATTGAATACAAAGATTCGTTTTCGTTGCTTTTCAATAAAAGTGTGAAAAAAGTTCAGGAGTGATTTGTATATGCTTCTGATTTGAAAAAAAAAAAAAAATAATTTTTTTTCTAAGCTGGCGATACGTGACCGAACCAACGAGCCGAACGGCCCGGAGGTGAACCAAAATTGCCCGTGAGTGGGAAAACTCAGATGGCTTCGTTTGGTTCGGCCGAAGAATTTGTCTGCGGGGAATCAGCAAGCCTAGCAGTAATGTTTGCTTCTAACTTTCCAATCGCTCCACCGCACCGTTACTTAATAATAAAATCCTACTTTCTCACTCTTCTCATTAAATTGTAGAATACAATTTTCACAAAAAACATCTAACTGTCTCATTTTCTCCATGAGAGACCGGAACCAAATAGCTCCGAGCTGTTGGGCTCGGTCGTGTATGGCCAGCTTAAGACTGCCAGGATGGCAAATTGAAAGGCAAAATAAATATGTACAACAAACATAACAAGTTGTCACTCACATTATGTAGATATTTTTGTTTGCTTTTAATAATAATCTACTCTGTCATACAGAAATCAAATAAAACAATTTCTATATGGTGTTCTATTATGTGTTTAAAGATTTTATTTTCAGAAATATAAAATGTTCTTTTTCAAAATCCTTTTGGTTTTACTTTACTGAGTGTCTGAGTGAACATTTGGAAACAACTACAGTCTTTAATTTCTGTTTGGTTAAACAGGTTTTGGATGTCATCTTAAAACGGAACCTATGATTGTTTATGCATATATTTTAAGATTTGAATGTATTATCATATGAGAAGTTTGTGGATATCTTAAATTTGAGGTACGAGGAAGAAAATCTAAGTTGCATCAATTGAATACAAAATATGGTAGGTAGGTATTTCATTGTCATGAAAATTAAATTCCTTATTGAAATCCAAGTTACCAACATTCAAATTTTCTATTGAATTCTGAATTTACCAATCGAAAATCATATTAGCTTTCTAGGTAACCAACTTGCTTTTTTTTTGTATGTGGTTACTAAATAATTATTTCAGGGGTACATGACCCCGTGACCCCCCCCCCCTGTATAAGCCGTTGCGAAGATTTACATTCATTCTAATCAATAGACTCCTTGATGGATGAAAAATGTACAAATGTACGTCACCTTAGTAAAATATTTAGTAAAAAAAAGTAAAAATTCACTTAAGAAAAAGTTTTTTTTCTTAAACATTTTTCCATTTGTTTTTGCAGTTTTGTAAAGTACCGGGTTTCTACTATACACGCAAATATGCTAGTTAGGTTCCTAGGCAATTTTTTCATATTAAACATTTGTTTTTAAAAATACATGTTTATGAATCAAATATGATACATGGACGTAGGCGACACAACCCAAAAAAAATATTGTGTATCAAATATGATACATGGGACGTATATTCGATATTTTTTTTTTCTCAGAAAAAATAATGAACGTATTGATGTTTTAAAATCAGTTTGTATTGGGACAGTGAAGCCGAATTCCAAAAGGTATCAAATATGATACATGGACGTGGGAGAGACGGGAAAAACAAAATTGTATGTATCAAATATGATACATGGGACAGTAAAGGTGTTTCAAATTTAACACCTTAATTAAACAAATCTTTATAGTTGAATTAAGACACAAGTAAAAATAAACGCTTTTTATAATTTTTCTAGTTTTGTTTCCATAACAAAAGGTTCCAGAAAAACTTTGAAGGGCAATCTCCCACAAAAAGCAGTCGTTTGTTTCCTTTTTTGTTGAAGTTGAGGCTATTGTTGACATTCAAAGGATTTAAGATAATAATGTTTTGCCACGTCATGTATGATTTTTGTATTTGTCACTCTGTGCCTCAATTTATGCTATGTATAACATTAGCCGTGTTTTTTTGAGAGAGTGACTAGCAACTCAGCAAAATGTTTACAGGAAAAACAATAACAAATCAAATTATAGAGAATTTTGTTTGTGCTTTCCGTGTAAAACTTTTTTTAAAAAACACGGCTATAGAAAATAGGACAGGTCTTCAGTGGAATAAAAGAGGTAAAAAGAGATTTGGGATTGAATCCAATCGTATATATTGGTAACAAAGAAACCTACCCCTTCAAATCCAAATTGCTTCTCCTTTGCCGCTGCGTGACTTCTTTACTTCTTCTATTCGGGACTTGCTCAACAATGGTGACAGAAACAGGATATACAAGAGGTTTAATTTCTCTGTGTATTTACTGGAACATAGCCAACAATTTCTGAAGTGCATCTTATCAAAGTAGGTACAAGTTAATATATGACTTGTTATATAAAGTCTCATGTGGATTTCCTTTGGGATTGGGCCAAACTACACCGCTAGCTTGCACTCAATTGGTTAGAAGCATTCGCTGTCCAGATGATGGTTCAACCATTGAAACCGGCACAGGCACATTCACATATTGTTGAAGAGGAACATAAAAAGGAGAGATGCCAAAGTTAGCAATTGAAGAAATTTAACAAGATTCTCAATGAACTTACTTGTAAGGGCGGGTTGCATCGCTGCACTTCCAACGACGACATGCTTGGTGGGACTGGGCATTGCTTGATAGGAGGGCGGGCATAAAATATTCGACACCAACTGATGTAAGAAAGTATCCGTTCGACCTTGGGTGTACTGACGACCAACATTGCTTCCACCATATATTATTCAGCAACTCTTTCTGCTGTTGTTCGATGAGGAAATTCTTGATATGATCCAGTATTATCAAATCGTAGTCTTCTCACGCTTTATCAGAGAAATATTTCAGATTCTTCTTGAGAAGGTAACCACACTGGAGCAATTTTTCCTATCTCACCAAAGACATGGCATGCGATTGAAGCGTCAACAAACTCACACAATACAAGGAGCCAGTTTGTACGAGGATGACAATCTCTCCATCGGGCCCAAATACCCTGCAGTCAGCTATTCTCTCAAATTGATTACACAACAACACCACTACGTTTAATTTTAGTTTTTTAATGTTTATTTATGTTTTTTTAAAATATTTTTAGAAGAAAAACAAAAATGGTTAATTTCAATTTACAAATGCAGAAAAAAAAACAATGACATATGAATGACACACAAAGGCAAACTTCAAGTCAAACCAGTGCTGAGGGATATTTTTCAAGAAAATCCCACCAACAATTTCTTTTTTTCTTAACCAAAATATTTTTTTTTTCTTTTTTTCACAGAATAACGAATAAACGAAAGTGTGAAATAAATATCAATGCTCAAGACACGTACTAGAAAAAAAATAATTGAAAATTGTGTATGGTGGCTTAATTTATCTATTAGAGCAATTTTCTCATGTTTTTTTATAAGCTGGTTTCTTAAGCGAAGGTATTAGTGTTGTTCCTCACTTATGTACTTTTAACAAAAAGGAGGCCAATGCAGTTAAAGGCATAAACTGCATAGACCTAGTTTTTGCAAAAGTACAAAAGTAAGAAATTAAAATGTTCGCTAAAGAAACCTGCTTGCAAAAAAACATACAAAAATTGTTTTGACATAAAAATTAGCAAAGCATACATAATTTTCTTCATCATAATTATTTATTTCTCCCTTTTGTCCTTTTTAGCAGTATAAGGTCTATTTAGTTATACCAATGTAGTTATGCTATGTATGTTGTTGATAACAATCAAAAATCGCTGGCTTTTTAGTTTGTTTGTGTAAAAGTTACAAGGCAATTAAAGGAAAACGTCAGCGAAATTTCCAGCAACTGGTTTCCCTGTGTGAAAGGGGACTAGGTGACTGAAATTATCCATCAGAACAATTTTCGTTTGTTTTTTTGCAGGCATTTGGCATAGTTCCGGTTTAAATACATTTACCGATTTTTCCGTATTGTTGGTGCAATGTGAGATTGCGAGGTAAAAAAAAGTTTCAGGTTTGTTTGGGAGAATAAAGACTCCCAAAACAAAGGGAATTATTCGCTGACGACAGTTTTTTATTTGTTAAATAGCATTGTGTATCTGTCATTTTTTTTTATCGTTGCGAATTTTTCGATACAATTTCGCTTTGATTTGGGAGAGTCTATTTGTGCTCTTCTTTTCCCCTCGATGATAAATTTTTTGGAAATACAATAGATCTGTATGTGAGCTAAAATTTCGAACAATCTGCGTACTAGGATTAAATAGAAAATTAATACCTATCTTATGTTCTTTCGAATATAAATCTGAATGCCAATTTAATTTTTATAAAAAAAGGGATTTTTTTTCATGATCTCCCAGCACTACGACAATCGATGATGATAGGTGGCAGTGTTTTTTAAAAGCTATATCAATAGATGTCCCTAGTTTCTATGAATGAAAATTCATTTAATCTCATATATAGAAAAGATGCCGCTAAGAATGTTACTAAATTTTGCCAATAGTCGGGAACTTTTCGCTAGTCTCGCTTCATATAGCGGGAACCATTTATATTTGAATTTTGTATGGGAGTGACAATCAGTTAGCAGTCCAGGTATTCCTAAGTCAATGGTAATTCGACTTCCAACGAATTCGATGCACTATCCGACTCCATCCAGAGAATTATTTCCCATTTTCCGCGCACGTACTGTTAAGTACAGAGATTCTTTCTTTAGTCGCACTACTCGAATGTGGAATGCTCTACCCAGCTCAATTTTCCCCTCCCATTGGGATCTACAGACGTTCAAAACCGATGTGCATCGGTATCTCCTTTTAAACCCCCTCCAATCTACCTAATCGCTCGTGCTGTGTATATCATATTAAGAGTAGTCACAACCCCTTTTGCACGCGCTTAATATAAAAAAAAAAAAATACATTTTACCTTTTATAAAAAGGACTATAGCTCTTTGGTTTGAAGTCACATCGAGTTGATTTTTTTTTTTTGGATTCGGTCCTAAAAACTACCTTAACATCATGTGTAATATGCTTTGGTTGTACCATAATAAATATTTGGGTGTGATGAACTTCAACCTCCCCCTACTCTCCTACTATCACCCCTTTTAAAAGCGACTATAAAAAATCCAATGCGTGAATTTCGCGAAACACACACGCGTCGACACCCATCTCAATGTTTTATGTATTACTTTTTTTGAGGTTTTGGCAATAGTACTTTTATTCATAACAACATAAGCGTACTAATCAAATTTTAGACTAAGACATTTTAACTCGTATCTTCAACACTATTGGTCTTACACAAAATAGTTCCAAGACCGTATTTGTGTAGAATTGTATAAGCTATCATTTGTGCGTGGACATTTTTTCTGTAAAGCTGATAATTTTTGAGATATTGAAAAAAAAACAGGTGCAAATTATCTTTTACCCCTACTCATGAAAAAAATTGTAAGTGAAATGAAGACAAATTTTTACCACATATTAAGGGCATCTAAATAAAGCTTTCCACAAAAATTCAGATTTTTACAATTTTTCTGGGTACAAAATTAAATATTGAAAAAAGTGTGCAGGCACCTTTAAAGCAGGATTTGTTCATGTTGCGCCACAGTAATTCTGGGAAACATTTAACTAAAGTACTCTTATATCATAAACTTTCGATTGGTATGTGTAAGATAGTTATCTTTCAGTTGCCACTTGAGTCTCAAAAATTGGAGCTAGTTGCAAGCCTATATGGTGTTTATTTAATAAAAAAATATCGAAAATATATCGCATTTTCGATTTATCGGTTAATTTGCACACCTCTGTCTGAAATGTTTATCCATCGCAATGCGTCGTCTCATTTCTGTAAAATTTCTTCCGATGAAAGCTACTTCGAACCGAAATTCAACCTCCGACGGAGGATGCGTTACGGAAAAAGTTCCGCTTCGACGGTTACCTCGATAGGGCCGATTATACTTGAACTGCTAGGAGCTAACATCACGATGGTTTCCTTTATTAAAAAAAATCGATACACTAGCGCAAATTGGAAACGACTTAGGCGTAATTTATTCACTCAAAGTTGAACAGTCAACTTGAGAAATAGTTTTATTTCACTCAAAGTTGAAGGTTTTCAACTTTCGATTTTCAACTCCAGATTTGATCAGCGAAATAGAAGAAGTTAGCGAGTAAACTTGGGAATTTTCATCATTTCTGTTTATTCATTCATGATATTCAGTTGTAAACTTTTCGCTTTTGACTTCGAAAGGAAAAAACATCTCAAAATAAATAATAATTAAATAAAAATAGAGCTCTGTTTTAATTGAAATAATAAAAAAAATGCTTCCTGCAAATTACCTACTTCTGTGGAAAATTTGGCGTCATCTTTTTGGAGCAGCGAAGATGATGCAGAGGAAGAAAATTTATCCCTTGAAAGGCGGCAATATAACATGCTTCCCCGTGTTGTTATCTATAAATAGGACGATCATGATTTCGTTCTCGCATCGCAAAAGCATCGACAATTATGTTTTTTTTTATTCAATAAAGGATTCATTGCCTTTTGACGAAAACATTTTCCCTCACTTTGTCAGTTTTGTTATTAAGTTTCAAAGCGTACTAATAAACAAGTTTCACTTAAAAGCTGCAAAACCCTTTATTGTAGAGAACTAATTTTTTGTTTACCAAACAGTGCCTAACAAAGTTCTCTTCTACAAAATATAAAAACTGCATTAATTTCTCAAGTGCGCTAGTAGCATGGACCTACTTCACTAGACAAGTAGAATTTGTAGTTTGTCTATACCATTAAATAGCACGATTTTCAAGTTGCAGTTGACCAAAAAGTGGTGCCGGTTTGACACTTCATAGCATTCAAAAACTTATATAACATAATTGATTTTACAATTTTATTAACTTTTTTTTATAAAATAAACAATTGACATTTATTTCTATTAAGATCTTTTCTCAATCTTGCCCTTATTGTTTGGTAAAACCTGAAAATTAAAGAGAGGTTGATTAATAAGAAAAATGTATCAACTATAAAATGTATTGATTTTTTAATAAGATCTTCAGTAATTAGAAGTAACTTAAATCAATATAAATTCATAAACACGGACCAATTTATTTCATCACAATTATAATTTTAATAAAAAATAAAGCTGTATCTTACCTTTTTACTAAGAGACGTTATGTAGTCATTCTCCTGTATTGGTATCAAAAACTCTGAACCCTAGAAAAACAAATTTAAGTAAAAATTTTATTAATCATATCTTGCTTTATTTGCAGTGATGAATGTTTAAAGAAAAACAAAACTGAAGAGAAAAGTCGGTGAGTTCTTTTTTATTGCAAGTATTTTTTAGTTTTTGTATGAGTAACTGAAACATGAATATGTTCTTTCTTAATTATCTGTCAGCTGTCAATTTTCAAATTCAAGAATTTTTCCTACGAAATGTACTTCTTCGATAAGTTTTAGCTGATTATTATTTCGAACAAACTCAGCTGAAGTTTTGACACTTCTCACTTGATATACCTTGAAGAAGAATAAGAGGAGTAAGAAATATTCTACTACTGTTCCGAACAACTTAATGGAAAGCGGTGAAAGGACAGGCTACGCGTGTTTTTACTCATGGAAGCACACTCCTTTACTTTTTCTTTATTTTATTTGAAATTAAAGTTAACTTGAAAATTAAACTTTACTTTTAAAATAATAATTAGATAACATTTTTTAAAGAACAATATGTAATTAGACTAATTTAAAATTTTACCCATGTAAAACACAATCCTTTACTTTTCTCTATTTTATTTGAATTTAAATTTAACTTGAAAATTAAACTTAACCTCTAAAATAATAAGTAGCTAAGATTTAAGTTTAAGTATAAAACAGATACAGTCATATAGTAAGACTAATTTAATATTGAAACTTAGTGAAAGATTTGAATGAGTTAAAAAGTATAATATATTTGACAAGCAGAAAAAAAAACTTATTCCGAAATTAGGCACAGTTATTTTTAAATGAATCAGTAATTGGAAGATTTAAATCAAAATAAATTCATTAACACGGACCAATTAATTTCATCATGAAATTAAATAAACTTGGGTATACTATCTTTAATTGAACACTCATAAATACCTTAAACATGCAGTTACGATTTTCAACCAAAGTAGAAAATGCGCCATCTGAAAGAAGAAATAAAAACAACAATAATTTACATAACACAAAGTAGATTTAGATTTAGTAGACAAACAACTCAGTAATTGGAATGTAATTCTAATCAACATAAATTCATAAACACGGACCAATTAATATCATCAACGAAATACAAAAATAAATACATACATATATACATAGTTCATCTATGTTATCTATGTTTGATAAAGAAATATGTTACAATGTTGCTACACAAACCCACAATAAAAATAATTCAATCAATTGCTTAACCTTGAACATCAATTGCAATTTTGTAACACGTTTCTAGTATCAAATATATATATGTATGTATGTACATAGATAATCTACATACTTCGTATAATAACAAAAAAAAATAAAGATAATCACCTCTATGAATTGTAGCTTGCAATATTTAATAAAAGTGCTCCTCGCGGCCATCTGTTACATATATAATTAAATTACAAATAAATTAGTCGGCAATTTGTATTACATTATATAAGATAATTTAAAAAGGCTATTGTTAAAAATTAATATCAGAAATGATTTTATCATCAACATTTTATGTCGGGAAAAGAAGACTTAAATTAGTGATTATCTTCATTTAATATTTTTTAACAAACATGTGAAGTTTCAACCTGTCCCACATGAACCAAATTCTCTGGTCTCAACGCCATCTCACAAAGATAAATCACACATATCAAATGATTTGATATTGCCCCACATTTGAAGCAATAAAAAGCTTTTTTAATAGCCTCGTGTAATTGGTTTTAGAAAATATTCTATAGAACTCATGTATAAGTTGTAGAGTTGTGTTAGATAAACTTTCAAATTTTGTTGCAATCTATGCAATCAGGCATACATACATGGGTTTATACAGTGTGAAATATTGTGAAAGAACATTTATTTTTCATGGAACGCTCTCTGAACGCTCGCGGGATTGAACTTTATAAGTAGAATCATTGTTATTTATTCCAAATTCCTTTTTTGCATCATAAGTATTTGTATCTACACATACTATGTAAGTTAACTTACATTTTTATTAACGACAGTAAATTCACATCTTCTTCATTGAACACTTGTATATGGTTATAAGTGAGTTGGATTCCCAAGTTTTCTACAATTTTCAGCTTCATACGGGGAAATATAAGAAAAGAAACTTATATAAAAAATGAATTTATCATGTAATTTGTTTGTTATTTTGTTTAAAATTACATTACAAACAACCGAAATTTTTAGCCGGGTTCATTTAATAGGCAATTTGAAGTGTTTGGCAGAGAAAGAATTGCTATTAATTTTTTTTTATATAATTTTAGGCCTTTTCGAGATTTATTTTGCTTTTATTTTAGGTTAAAAGTTTTTTTGTTCAAATTACGCGTATATCAATGGTGCTTTCTTTTTCTTTCCATCGCTTTTCATCGTTCTTTTATTATACTTTGATTAACTTTATGACGTCATCAAGTCGTACCTAAATTCAAAGTTGGAGTGTCAGAAAGTTACTTTGAGTAACTTTTTACAACTAATCTCCTTGATGTGAGTTCAAATGGTTTATCTGTCAAACAAAGCTGAAATTGCAACGCTTTTATTTTGCGGTCAGCTTGTGTTTGCTTTTCGTCTTTCGATTTTTAATAGTTTTCATTTTTGTAATTATTTGTAATTTTTGTTTGAATAATTTACTTTGTTACGAAATTTAATTCTTCTGATTAATATATTGTTTAATGATTCGATTTTGTGCAAATTTGAAGTTGATAGTGATTTACATTGTAAAATACATGCATTTCTCAAGTGGTTGTGAGTTTTTTTGTTTCAATAAATTTAACGCAATCACAATTTTTTCCTGGGGTGGAATCGGCTAAGGTGATGTAATAGTGATTGTTATTATCTACAAATTCCGTCTGCGTAAGATGACTGTCACAAGCGATAATCATATTTTTGTAATTATTTTCTGTGACAGCTATTTAGCTATCACAGAAAATAGTCACACAAATACGACTATCACTTGTTATGCAGACGAAATTTGTCGATAATGACTATCATTTATAACATATCACCTTAGCCAATTCCATCCCTGATTATTTTTTTTTTTTTTGATTTTTTTTTGTATTTAATTTGATAAATTAACCGTTTTTTTTTTAACTCTGATGGTTTCTTAATTGTTTAACAGTAGATAACTATGATAACTAAAAAAAGAACGCACCGAAACGCTGCTCACATTTCATATAAATTACCTTAAAACTTCTTTAATCTATAGAAATATACCTTCATTGTAGATTATAGTAATTAAGTTTTTACTAAGGGTAAGTACATGCCTATTTTCTTGTGCGAGTTATTAAAATCCAAGTTGTCAAAGATTTTGAAAGTGATGATGAAATTTACTTGGCGTCCATTAAACATAAAAAGATGGATGAATCTGTGCGCAGTGGCTCACAAACACATTCGTCATATGCACTAAACTTGAAATTGCATCAACATTGCTATAGTGCGCTCACTATAAATAAATAAATTGGGTGGCGCAACGGCTCGTGGAGAACCAGGGCCTAGTGACTAACAACACGTAACCATTCCTATGTGCTAGTGTCGACAGGAATGGAAGGGACCTACAATTTTATGCCGAACCCGAACGGCTAAACGAGAAGAACTTATTCATGACAATTGATACTCTGGAAGGATTTGTCAATTCCTCGCAAGAGGCAGGTGCCCTGAAAAAAAAATTTTAGTTTTTAGGTGGACGAGGCTGGGAAGCGAACCCAGAACTTCAGCGTGACAGTCCCACGCACTAACTATTAAGCTACGGGCTACTGCAGTGCGCTCACTGACTGTGGCAAAAAAAAAAAACAAAAATATTTCAAACAATTTTCAATTCCATTTGTTTTTCTTCGTTCATTTAAATTAACTGCGATTAATATCTCCCTGATTTATGGCCAGTTTTTTGGCTTGTTGATTTTTTCCACTTTTTCAATGTAAGGAAATAAATAATCTATCGAATGCAATCAAAAAATATCTATTTATCTCGGTTTTAAAAAATATTTTTTTTTTCTTTAATCTTTTGAAATTGCTGTTCAGCTGTTTAACTGTAGTTTATTCATTTAGAATCGATACTTTATGTATGTCTATTCGGAGAAAAATATCGTTAGGTCTGGGCTGGCCGGCCACCCCTCAGCGGTGCTTTCCTTCAAATCAACAATTCATTACATGTATGATAGACCGTATGAAATGCTGAAATGATCAGCGAAATAGAAGAAGTTAGCGAGTAAACTTGGGAATTTTCATCATTTCTGTTTATTCATTCATGATATTCAGTTGTAAACTTTTCGCTTTTGACTTCGAAAGGAAAAAACATCTCAAAATAAATAATAATTAAATAAAAATAGAGCTCTGTTTTAATTGAAATAATAAAAAAATGCTTCCTGCAAATTACCTACTTCTGTGGAAAATTTGGCGTCATCTTTTTGGAGCAGCGAAGATGATGCAGAGGAAGAAAATGTATCCCTTGAAAGGCGGCAATATAACATGCTTCCCCGTGTTGTTATCTATAAATAGGACGATCATGATTTCGTTCTCGCATCGCAAAAGCATCGACAATTATGTTTTTTTTTATTCAATAAAGGATTCATTGCCTTTTGACGAAAACATTTTCCCTCACTTTGTCAGTTTTGTTATTAAGTTTCAAAGCGTACTAATAAACAAGTTTCACTTAAAAGCTGCAAAACCCTTTATTGTAGAGAACTAATTTTTTGTTTACCAAACAGTGCCTAACAAAGTTCTCTTCTACAAAATATAAAAACTGCATTAATTTCTCAAGTGCGCTAGTAGCATGGACCTACTTCACTAGACAAGTAGAATTTGTAGTTTGTCTATACCATTAAATAGCACGATTTTCAAGTTGCAGTTGACCAAAAAGTGGTGCCGGTTTGACACTTCATAGCATTCAAAAACTTATATAACATAATTGATTTTACAATTTTATTAACTTTTTTTTATAAAATAAACAATTGACATTTATTTCAATTAAGATCTTTTCTCAATCTTGCCCTTATTGTTTGGTAAAACCTGAAAATTAAAGAGAGGTTGATTAATAAGAAAAATTTATCAACTATAAAATGTATTGATTTTTTAATAAGATCTTCAGTAATTAGAAGTAACTTAAATCAATATAAATTCATAAACACGGACCAATTTATTTCATCACAATTATAATTTTAATAAAAAATAAAGCTGTATCTTACCTTTTTACTAAGAGACGTTATGTAGTCATTCTCCTGTATTGGTATCAAAAACTCTGAACCCTAGAAAAACAAATTTAAGTAAAAATTTTATTAATCATATCTTGCTTTATTTGCAGTGATGAATGTTTAAAGAAAAACAAAACTGAAGAGAAAAGTCGGTGAGTTCTTTTTTATTGCAAGTATTTTTTAGTTTTTGTATGAGTAACTGAAACATGAATATGTTCTTTCTTAATTATCTGTCAGCTGTCAATTTTCAAATTCAAGAATTTTTCCTACGAAATGTACTTCTTCGATAAGTTTTAGCTGATTATTATTTCGAACAAACTCAGCTGAAGTTTTGACACTTCTCACTTGATATACCTTGAAGAAGAATAAGAGGAGTAAGAAATATTCTACTACTGTTCCGAACAACTTAATGGAAAGCGGTGAAAGGACAGGCTACGCGTGTTTTTACTCATGGAAGCACACTCCTTTACTTTTTCTTTATTTTATTTGAAATTAAAGTTAACTTGAAAATTAAACTTTACTTTTAAAATAATAATTAGATAACATTTTTTAAAGAACAATATGTAATTAGACTAATTTAAAATTTTACCCATGTAAAACACAATCCTTTACTTTTCTCTATTTTATTTGAATTTAAATTTAACTTGAAAATTAAACTTAACCTCTAAAATAATAAGTAGCTAAGATTTAAGTTTAAGTATAAAACAGATACAGTCATATAGTAAGACTAATTTAATATTGAAACTTAGTGAAAGATTTGAATGAGTTAAAAAGTATAATATATTTGACAAGCAGAAAAAAAAACTTATTCCGAAATTAGGCACAGTTATTTTTAAATGAATCAGTAATTGGAAGATTTAAATCAAAATAAATTCATTAACACGGACCAATTAATTTCATCATGAAATTAAATAAACTTGGGTATACTATCTTTAATTGAACACTCATAAATACCTTAAACATGCAGTTACGATTTTCAACCAAAGTAGAAAATGCGCCATCTGAAAGAAGAAATAAAAACAACAATAATTTACATAACACAAAGTAGATTTAGATTTAGTAGACAAACAACTCAGTAATTGGAATGTAATTCTAATCAACATAAATTCATAAACACGGACCAATTAATATCATCAACGAAATACAAAAATAAATACATACATATATACATAGTTCATCTATGTTATCTATGTTTGATAAAGAAATATGTTACAATGTTGCTACACAAACCCACAATAAAAATAATTCAATCAATTGCTTAACCTTGAACATCAATTGCAATTTTGTAACACGTTTCTAGTATCAAATATATATATGTATGTATGTACATAGATAATCTACATACTTCGTATAATAACAAAAAAAAATAAAGATAATCACCTCTATGAATTGTAGCTTGCAATATTTAATAAAAGTGCTCCTCGCGGCCATCTGTTACATATATAATTAAATTACAAATAAATTAGTCGGCAATTTGTATTACATTATATAAGATAATTTAAAAAGGCTATTGTTAAAAATTAATATCAGAAATGATTTTATCATCAACATTTTATGTCGGGAAAAGAAGACTTAAATTAGTGATTATCTTCATTTAATATTTTTTAACAAACATGTGAAGTTTCAACCTGTCCCACATGAACCAAATTCTCTGGTCTCAACGCCATCTCACAAAGATAAATCACACATATCAAATGATTTGATATTGCCCCACATTTGAAGCAATAAAAAGCTTTTTTAATAGCCTCGTGTAATTGGTTTTAGAAAATATTCTATAGAACTCATGTATAAGTTGTAGAGTTGTGTTAGATAAACTTTCAAATTTTGTTGCAATCTATGCAATCAGGCATACATACATGGGTTTATACAGTGTGAAATATTGTGAAAGAACATTTATTTTTCATGGAACGCTCTCTGAACGCTCGCGGGATTGAACTTTATAAGTAGAATCATTGTTATTTATTCCAAATTCCTTTTTTGCATCATAAGTATTTGTATCTACACATACTATGTAAGTTAACTTACATTTTTATTAACGACAGTAAATTCACATCTTCTTCATTGAACACTTGTATATGGTTATAAGTGAGTTGGATTCCCAAGTTTTCTACAATTTTCAGCTTCATACGGGGAAATATAAGAAAAGAAAGTTATATAAAAAATGAATTTATCATGTAATTTGTTTGTTATTTTGTTTAAAATTACATTACAAACAACCGAAATTTTTAGCCGGGTTCATTTAATAGGCAATTTGAAGTGTTTGGCAGAGAAAGAATTGCTATTAATTTTTTTTTATATAATTTTAGGCCTTTTCGAGATTTATTTTGCTTTTATTTTAGGTTAAAAGTTTTTTTGTTCAAATTACGCGTATATCAATGGTGCTTTCTTTTTCTTTCCATCGCTTTTCATCGTTCTTTTATTATACTTTGATTAACTTTATGACGTCATCAAGTCGTACCTAAATTCAAAGTTGGAGTGTCAGAAAGTTACTTTGAGTAACTTTTTACAACTAATCTCCTTGATGTGAGTTCAAATGGTTTATCTGTCAAACAAAGCTGAAATTGCAACGCTTTTATTTTGCGGTCAGCTTGTGTTTGCTTTTCGTCTTTCGATTTTTAATAGTTTTCATTTTTGTAATTATTTGTAATTTTTGTTTGAATAATTTACTTTGTTACGAAATTTAATTCTTCTGATTAATATATTGTTTAATGATTCGATTTTGTGCAAATTTGAAGTTGATAGTGATTTACATTGTAAAATACATGCATTTCTCAAGTGGTTGTGAGTTTTTTTGTTTCAATAAATTTAACGCAATCACAATTTTTTCCTGGGGTGGAATCGGCTAAGGTGATGTAATAGTGATTGTTATTATCAACAAATTCCGTCTGCGTAAGATGACTGTCACAAGCGATAATCATATTTTTGTAATTATTTTCTGTGACAGCTATTTAGCTATCACAGAAAATAGTCACACAAATACGACTATCACTTGTTATGCAGACGAAATTTGTCGATAATGACTATCATTTATAACATATCACCTTAGCCAATTCCATCCCTGATTATTTTTTTTTTTTTTTTTTTTTTTTTGATTTTTTTTGTATTTAATTTGATAAATTAACCGTTTTTTTTTTAACTCTGATGGTTTCTTAATTGTTTAACAGTAGATAACTATGATAACTAAAAAAAGAACGCACCGAAACGCTGCTCACATTTCATATAAATTACCTTAAAACTTCTTTAATCTATAGAAATATACCTTCATTGTAGATTATAGTAATTAAGTTTTTACTAAGGGTAAGTACATGCCTATTTTCTTGTGCGAGTTATTAAAATCCAAGTTGTCAAAGATTTTGAAAGTGATGATGAAATTTACTTGGCGTCCATTAAACATAAAAAGATGGATGAATCTGTGCGCAGTGGCTCACAAACACATTCGTCATATGCACTAAACTTGAAATTGCATCAACATTGCTATAGTGCGCTCACTATAAATAAATAAATTGGGTGGCGCAACGGCTCGTGGAGAACCAGGGCCTAGTGACTAACAACACGTAACCATTCCTATGTGCTAGTGTCGACAGGAATGGAAGGGACCTACAATTTTATGCCGAACCCGAACGGCTAAACGAGAAGAACTTATTCATGACAATTGATACTCTGGAAGGATTTGTCAATTCCTCGCAAGAGGCAGGTGCCCTGAAAAAAAAATTTTAGTTTTTAGGTGGACGAGGCTGGGAAGCGAACCCAGAACTTCAGCGTGACAGTCCCACGCACTAACTATTAAGCTACGGGCTACTGCAGTGCGCTCACTGACTGTGGCAAAAAAAAAAAACAAAAATATTTCAAACAATTTTCAATTCCATTTGTTTTTCTTCGTTCATTTAAATTAACTGCGATTAATATCTCCCTGATTTATGGCCAGTTTTTTGGCTTGTTGATTTTTTCCACTTTTTCAATGTAAGGAAATAAATAATCTATCGAATGCAATCAAAAAATATCTATTTATCTCGGTTTTAAAAAATATTTTTTTTTTCTTTAATCTTTTGAAATTGCTGTTCAGCTGTTTAACTGTAGTTTATTCATTTAGAATCGATACTTTATGTATGTCTATTCGGAGAAAAATATCGTTAGGTCTGGGCTGGCCGGCCACCCCTCAGCGGTGCTTTCCTTCAAATCAACAATTCATTACATGTATGATAGACCGTATGAAATGCTGAAATGATCAGCGAAATAGAAGAAGTTAGCGAGTAAACTTGGGAATTTTCATCATTTCTGTTTATTCATTCATGATATTCAGTTGTAAACTTTTCGCTTTTGACTTCGAAAGGAAAAAACATCTCAAAATAAATAATAATTAAATAAAAATAGAGCTCTGTTTTAATTGAAATAATAAAAAAATGCTTCCTGCAAATTACCTACTTCTGTGGAAAATTTGGCGTCATCTTTTTGGAGCAGCGAAGATGATGCAGAGGAAGAAAATGTATCCCTTGAAAGGCGGCAATATAACATGCTTCCCCGTGTTGTTATCTATAAATAGGACGATCATGATTTCGTTCTCGCATCGCAAAAGCATCGACAATTATGTTTTTTTTTATTCAATAAAGGATTCATTGCCTTTTGACGAAAACATTTTCCCTCACTTTGTCAGTTTTGTTATTAAGTTTCAAAGCGTACTAATAAACAAGTTTCACTTAAAAGCTGCAAAACCCTTTATTGTAGAGAACTAATTTTTTGTTTACCAAACAGTGCCTAACAAAGTTCTCTTCTACAAAATATAAAAACTGCATTAATTTCTCAAGTGCGCTAGTAGCATGGACCTACTTCACTAGACAAGTAGAATTTGTAGTTTGTCTATACCATTAAATAGCACGATTTTCAAGTTGCAGTTGACCAAAAAGTGGTGCCGGTTTGACACTTCATAGCATTCAAAAACTTATATAACATAATTGATTTTACAATTTTATTAACTTTTTTTTATAAAATAAACAATTGACATTTATTTCAATTAAGATCTTTTCTCAATCTTGCCCTTATTGTTTGGTAAAACCTGAAAATTAAAGAGAGGTTGATTAATAAGAAAAATTTATCAACTATAAAATGTATTGATTTTTTAATAAGATCTTCAGTAATTAGAAGTAACTTAAATCAATATAAATTCATAAACACGGACCAATTTATTTCATCACAATTATAATTTTAATAAAAAATAAAGCTGTATCTTACCTTTTTACTAAGAGACGTTATGTAGTCATTCTCCTGTATTGGTATCAAAAACTCTGAACCCTAGAAAAACAAATTTAAGTAAAAATTTTATTAATCATATCTTGCTTTATTTGCAGTGATGAATGTTTAAAGAAAAACAAAACTGAAGAGAAAAGTCGGTGAGTTCTTTTTTATTGCAAGTATTTTTTAGTTTTTGTATGAGTAACTGAAACATGAATATGTTCTTTCTTAATTATCTGTCAGCTGTCAATTTTCAAATTCAAGAATTTTTCCTACGAAATGTACTTCTTCGATAAGTTTTAGCTGATTATTATTTCGAACAAACTCAGCTGAAGTTTTGACACTTCTCACTTGATATACCTTGAAGAAGAATAAGAGGAGTAAGAAATATTCTACTACTGTTCCGAACAACTTAATGGAAAGCGGTGAAAGGACAGGCTACGCGTGTTTTTACTCATGGAAGCACACTCCTTTACTTTTTCTTTATTTTATTTGAAATTAAAGTTAACTTGAAAATTAAACTTTACTTTTAAAATAATAATTAGATAACATTTTTTAAAGAACAATATGTAATTAGACTAATTTAAAATTTTACCCATGTAAAACACAATCCTTTACTTTTCTCTATTTTATTTGAATTTAAATTTAACTTGAAAATTAAACTTAACCTCTAAAATAATAAGTAGCTAAGATTTAAGTTTAAGTATAAAACAGATACAGTCATATAGTAAGACTAATTTAATATTGAAACTTAGTGAAAGATTTGAATGAGTTAAAAAGTATAATATATTTGACAAGCAGAAAAAAAAACTTATTCCGAAATTAGGCACAGTTATTTTTAAATGAATCAGTAATTGGAAGATTTAAATCAAAATAAATTCATTAACACGGACCAATTAATTTCATCATGAAATTAAATAAACTTGGGTATACTATCTTTAATTGAACACTCATAAATACCTTAAACATGCAGTTACGATTTTCAACCAAAGTAGAAAATGCGCCATCTGAAAGAAGAAATAAAAACAACAATAATTTACATAACACAAAGTAGATTTAGATTTAGTAGACAAACAACTCAGTAATTGGAATGTAATTCTAATCAACATAAATTCATAAACACGGACCAATTAATATCATCAACGAAATACAAAAATAAATACATACATATATACATAGTTCATCTATGTTATCTATGTTTGATAAAGAAATATGTTACAATGTTGCTACACAAACCCACAATAAAAATAATTCAATCAATTGCTTAACCTTGAACATCAATTGCAATTTTGTAACACGTTTCTAGTATCAAATATATATATGTATGTATGTACATAGATAATCTACATACTTCGTATAATAACAAAAAAAAATAAAGATAATCACCTCTATGAATTGTAGCTTGCAATATTTAATAAAAGTGCTCCTCGCGGCCATCTGTTACATATATAATTAAATTACAAATAAATTAGTCGGCAATTTGTATTACATTATATAAGATAATTTAAAAAGGCTATTGTTAAAAATTAATATCAGAAATGATTTTATCATCAACATTTTATGTCGGGAAAAGAAGACTTAAATTAGTGATTATCTTCATTTAATATTTTTTAACAAACATGTGAAGTTTCAACCTGTCCCACATGAACCAAATTCTCTGGTCTCAACGCCATCTCACAAAGATAAATCACACATATCAAATGATTTGATATTGCCCCACATTTGAAGCAATAAAAAGCTTTTTTAATAGCCTCGTGTAATTGGTTTTAGAAAATATTCTATAGAACTCATGTATAAGTTGTAGAGTTGTGTTAGATAAACTTTCAAATTTTGTTGCAATCTATGCAATCAGGCATACATACATGGGTTTATACAGTGTGAAATATTGTGAAAGAACATTTATTTTTCATGGAACGCTCTCTGAACGCTCGCGGGATTGAACTTTATAAGTAGAATCATTGTTATTTATTCCAAATTCCTTTTTTGCATCATAAGTATTTGTATCTACACATACTATGTAAGTTAACTTACATTTTTATTAACGACAGTAAATTCACATCTTCTTCATTGAACACTTGTATATGGTTATAAGTGAGTTGGATTCCCAAGTTTTCTACAATTTTCAGCTTCATACGGGGAAATATAAGAAAAGAAAGTTATATAAAAAATGAATTTATCATGTAATTTGTTTGTTATTTTGTTTAAAATTACATTACAAACAACCGAAATTTTTAGCCGGGTTCATTTAATAGGCAATTTGAAGTGTTTGGCAGAGAAAGAATTGCTATTAATTTTTTTTTATATAATTTTAGGCCTTTTCGAGATTTATTTTGCTTTTATTTTAGGTTAAAAGTTTTTTTGTTCAAATTACGCGTATATCAATGGTGCTTTCTTTTTCTTTCCATCGCTTTTCATCGTTCTTTTATTATACTTTGATTAACTTTATGACGTCATCAAGTCGTACCTAAATTCAAAGTTGGAGTGTCAGAAAGTTACTTTGAGTAACTTTTTACAACTAATCTCCTTGATGTGAGTTCAAATGGTTTATCTGTCAAACAAAGCTGAAATTGCAACGCTTTTATTTTGCGGTCAGCTTGTGTTTGCTTTTCGTCTTTCGATTTTTAATAGTTTTCATTTTTGTAATTATTTGTAATTTTTGTTTGAATAATTTACTTTGTTACGAAATTTAATTCTTCTGATTAATATATTGTTTAATGATTCGATTTTGTGCAAATTTGAAGTTGATAGTGATTTACATTGTAAAATACATGCATTTCTCAAGTGGTTGTGAGTTTTTTTGTTTCAATAAATTTAACGCAATCACAATTTTTTCCTGGGGTGGAATCGGCTAAGGTGATGTAATAGTGATTGTTATTATCAACAAATTCCGTCTGCGTAAGATGACTGTCACAAGCGATAATCATATTTTTGTAATTATTTTCTGTGACAGCTATTTAGCTATCACAGAAAATAGTCACACAAATACGACTATCACTTGTTATGCAGACGAAATTTGTCGATAATGACTATCATTTATAACATATCACCTTAGCCAATTCCATCCCTGATTATTTTTTTTTTTTTTTTTTTTTTTTGATTTTTTTTGTATTTAATTTGATAAATTAACCGTTTTTTTTTTAACTCTGATGGTTTCTTAATTGTTTAACAGTAGATAACTATGATAACTAAAAAAAGAACGCACCGAAACGCTGCTCACATTTCATATAAATTACCTTAAAACTTCTTTAATCTATAGAAATATACCTTCATTGTAGATTATAGTAATTAAGTTTTTACTAAGGGTAAGTACATGCCTATTTTCTTGTGCGAGTTATTAAAATCCAAGTTGTCAAAGATTTTGAAAGTGATGATGAAATTTACTTGGCGTCCATTAAACATAAAAAGATGGATGAATCTGTGCGCAGTGGCTCACAAACACATTCGTCATATGCACTAAACTTGAAATTGCATCAACATTGCTATAGTGCGCTCACTATAAATAAATAAATTGGGTGGCGCAACGGCTCGTGGAGAACCAGGGCCTAGTGACTAACAACACGTAACCATTCCTATGTGCTAGTGTCGACAGGAATGGAAGGGACCTACAATTTTATGCCGAACCCGAACGGCTAAACGAGAAGAACTTATTCATGACAATTGATACTCTGGAAGGATTTGTCAATTCCTCGCAAGAGGCAGGTGCCCTGAAAAAAAAATTTTAGTTTTTAGGTGGACGAGGCTGGGAAGCGAACCCAGAACTTCAGCGTGACAGTCCCACGCACTAACTATTAAGCTACGGGCTACTGCAGTGCGCTCACTGACTGTGGCAAAAAAAAAAAACAAAAATATTTCAAACAATTTTCAATTCCATTTGTTTTTCTTCGTTCATTTAAATTAACTGCGATTAATATCTCCCTGATTTATGGCCAGTTTTTTGGCTTGTTGATTTTTTCCACTTTTTCAATGTAAGGAAATAAATAATCTATCGAATGCAATCAAAAAATATCTATTTATCTCGGTTTTAAAAAATATTTTTTTTTTCTTTAATCTTTTGAAATTGCTGTTCAGCTGTTTAACTGTAGTTTATTCATTTAGAATCGATACTTTATGTATGTCTATTCGGAGAAAAATATCGTTAGGTCTGGGCTGGCCGGCCACCCCTCAGCGGTGCTTTCCTTCAAATCAACAATTCATTACATGTATGATAGACCGTATGAAATGCTGAAATGATCAGCGAAATAGAAGAAGTTAGCGAGTAAACTTGGGAATTTTCATCATTTCTGTTTATTCATTCATGATATTCAGTTGTAAACTTTTCGCTTTTGACTTCGAAAGGAAAAAACATCTCAAAATAAATAATAATTAAATAAAAATAGAGCTCTGTTTTAATTGAAATAATAAAAAAAATGCTTCCTGCAAATTACCTACTTCTGTGGAAAATTTGGCGTCATCTTTTTGGAGCAGCGAAGATGATGCAGAGGAAGAAAATGTATCCCTTGAAAGGCGGCAATATAACATGCTTCCCCGTGTTGTTATCTATAAATAGGACGATCATGATTTCGTTCTCGCATCGCAAAAGCATCGACAATTATGTTTTTTTTTATTCAATAAAGGATTCATTGCCTTTTGACGAAAACATTTTCCCTCACTTTGTCAGTTTTGTTATTAAGTTTCAAAGCGTACTAATAAACAAGTTTCACTTAAAAGCTGCAAAACCCTTTATTGTAGAGAACTAATTTTTTGTTTACCAAACAGTGCCTAACAAAGTTCTCTTCTACAAAATATAAAAACTGCATTAATTTCTCAAGTGCGCTAGTAGCATGGACCTACTTCACTAGACAAGTAGAATTTGTAGTTTGTCTATACCATTAAATAGCACGATTTTCAAGTTGCAGTTGACCAAAAAGTGGTGCCGGTTTGACACTTCATAGCATTCAAAAACTTATATAACATAATTGATTTTACAATTTTATTAACTTTTTTTTATAAAATAAACAATTGACATTTATTTCTATTAAGATCTTTTCTCAATCTTGCCCTTATTGTTTGGTAAAACCTGAAAATTAAAGAGAGGTTGATTAATAAGAAAAATTTATCAACTATAAAATGTATTGATTTTTTAATAAGATCTTCAGTAATTAGAAGTAACTTAAATCAATATAAATTCATAAACACGGACCAATTTATTTCATCACAATTATAATTTTAATAAAAAATAAAGCTGTATCTTACCTTTTTACTAAGAGACGTTATGTAGTCATTCTCCTGTATTGGTATCAAAAACTCTGAACCCTAGAAAAACAAATTTAAGTAAAAATTTTATTAATCATATCTTGCTTTATTTGCAGTGATGAATGTTTAAAGAAAAACAAAACTGAAGAGAAAAGTCGGTGAGTTCTTTTTTATTGCAAGTATTTTTTAGTTTTTGTATGAGTAACTGAAACATGAATATGTTCTTTCTTAATTATCTGTCAGCTGTCAATTTTCAAATTCAAGAATTTTTCCTACGAAATGTACTTCTTCGATAAGTTTTAGCTGATTATTATTTCGAACAAACTCAGCTGAAGTTTTGACACTTCTCACTTGATATACCTTGAAGAAGAATAAGAGGAGTAAGAAATATTCTACTACTGTTCCGAACAACTTAATGGAAAGCGGTGAAAGGACAGGCTACGCGTGTTTTTACTCATGGAAGCACACTCCTTTACTTTTTCTTTATTTTATTTGAAATTAAAGTTAACTTGAAAATTAAACTTTACTTTTAAAATAATAATTAGATAACATTTTTTAAAGAACAATATGTAATTAGACTAATTTAAAATTTTACCCATGTAAAACACAATCCTTTACTTTTCTCTATTTTATTTGAATTTAAATTTAACTTGAAAATTAAACTTAACCTCTAAAATAATAAGTAGCTAAGATTTAAGTTTAAGTATAAAACAGATACAGTCATATAGTAAGACTAATTTAATATTGAAACTTAGTGAAAGATTTGAATGAGTTAAAAAGTATAATATATTTGACAAGCAGAAAAAAAAACTTATTCCGAAATTAGGCACAGTTATTTTTAAATGAATCAGTAATTGGAAGATTTAAATCAAAATAAATTCATTAACACGGACCAATTAATTTCATCATGAAATTAAATAAACTTGGGTATACTATCTTTAATTGAACACTCATAAATACCTTAAACATGCAGTTACGATTTTCAACCAAAGTAGAAAATGCGCCATCTGAAAGAAGAAATAAAAACAACAATAATTTACATAACACAAAGTAGATTTAGATTTAGTAGACAAACAACTCAGTAATTGGAATGTAATTCTAATCAACATAAATTCATAAACACGGACCAATTAATATCATCAACGAAATACAAAAATAAATACATACATATATACATAGTTCATCTATGTTATCTATGTTTGATAAAGAAATATGTTACAATGTTGCTACACAAACCCACAATAAAAATAATTCAATCAATTGCTTAACCTTGAACATCAATTGCAATTTTGTAACACGTTTCTAGTATCAAATATATATATGTATGTATGTACATAGATAATCTACATACTTCGTATAATAACAAAAAAAAATAAAGATAATCACCTCTATGAATTGTAGCTTGCAATATTTAATAAAAGTGCTCCTCGCGGCCATCTGTTACATATATAATTAAATTACAAATAAATTAGTCGGCAATTTGTATTACATTATATAAGATAATTTAAAAAGGCTATTGTTAAAAATTAATATCAGAAATGATTTTATCATCAACATTTTATGTCGGGAAAAGAAGACTTAAATTAGTGATTATCTTCATTTAATATTTTTTAACAAACATGTGAAGTTTCAACCTGTCCCACATGAACCAAATTCTCTGGTCTCAACGCCATCTCACAAAGATAAATCACACATATCAAATGATTTGATATTGCCCCACATTTGAAGCAATAAAAAGCTTTTTTAATAGCCTCGTGTAATTGGTTTTAGAAAATATTCTATAGAACTCATGTATAAGTTGTAGAGTTGTGTTAGATAAACTTTCAAATTTTGTTGCAATCTATGCAATCAGGCATACATACATGGGTTTATACAGTGTGAAATATTGTGAAAGAACATTTATTTTTCATGGAACGCTCTCTGAACGCTCGCGGGATTGAACTTTATAAGTAGAATCATTGTTATTTATTCCAAATTCCTTTTTTGCATCATAAGTATTTGTATCTACACATACTATGTAAGTTAACTTACATTTTTATTAACGACAGTAAATTCACATCTTCTTCATTGAACACTTGTATATGGTTATAAGTGAGTTGGATTCCCAAGTTTTCTACAATTTTCAGCTTCATACGGGGAAATATAAGAAAAGAAAGTTATATAAAAAATGAATTTATCATGTAATTTGTTTGTTATTTTGTTTAAAATTACATTACAAACAACCGAAATTTTTAGCCGGGTTCATTTAATAGGCAATTTGAAGTGTTTGGCAGAGAAAGAATTGCTATTAATTTTTTTTTATATAATTTTAGGCCTTTTCGAGATTTATTTTGCTTTTATTTTAGGTTAAAAGTTTTTTTGTTCAAATTACGCGTATATCAATGGTGCTTTCTTTTTCTTTCCATCGCTTTTCATCGTTCTTTTATTATACTTTGATTAACTTTATGACGTCATCAAGTCGTACCTAAATTCAAAGTTGGAGTGTCAGAAAGTTACTTTGAGTAACTTTTTACAACTAATCTCCTTGATGTGAGTTCAAATGGTTTATCTGTCAAACAAAGCTGAAATTGCAACGCTTTTATTTTGCGGTCAGCTTGTGTTTGCTTTTCGTCTTTCGATTTTTAATAGTTTTCATTTTTGTAATTATTTGTAATTTTTGTTTGAATAATTTACTTTGTTACGAAATTTAATTCTTCTGATTAATATATTGTTTAATGATTCGATTTTGTGCAAATTTGAAGTTGATAGTGATTTACATTGTAAAATACATGCATTTCTCAAGTGGTTGTGAGTTTTTTTGTTTCAATAAATTTAACGCAATCACAATTTTTTCCTGGGGTGGAATCGGCTAAGGTGATGTAATAGTGATTGTTATTATCAACAAATTCCGTCTGCGTAAGATGACTGTCACAAGCGATAATCATATTTTTGTAATTATTTTCTGTGACAGCTATTTAGCTATCACAGAAAATAGTCACACAAATACGACTATCACTTGTTATGCAGACGAAATTTGTCGATAATGACTATCATTTATAACATATCACCTTAGCCAATTCCATCCCTGATTATTTTTTTTTTTTTTTTTTTTTTTTTGATTTTTTTTGTATTTAATTTGATAAATTAACCGTTTTTTTTTTAACTCTGATGGTTTCTTAATTGTTTAACAGTAGATAACTATGATAACTAAAAAAAGAACGCACCGAAACGCTGCTCACATTTCATATAAATTACCTTAAAACTTCTTTAATCTATAGAAATATACCTTCATTGTAGATTATAGTAATTAAGTTTTTACTAAGGGTAAGTACATGCCTATTTTCTTGTGCGAGTTATTAAAATCCAAGTTGTCAAAGATTTTGAAAGTGATGATGAAATTTACTTGGCGTCCATTAAACATAAAAAGATGGATGAATCTGTGCGCAGTGGCTCACAAACACATTCGTCATATGCACTAAACTTGAAATTGCATCAACATTGCTATAGTGCGCTCACTATAAATAAATAAATTGGGTGGCGCAACGGCTCGTGGAGAACCAGGGCCTAGTGACTAACAACACGTAACCATTCCTATGTGCTAGTGTCGACAGGAATGGAAGGGACCTACAATTTTATGCCGAACCCGAACGGCTAAACGAGAAGAACTTATTCATGACAATTGATACTCTGGAAGGATTTGTCAATTCCTCGCAAGAGGCAGGTGCCCTGAAAAAAAAATTTTAGTTTTTAGGTGGACGAGGCTGGGAAGCGAACCCAGAACTTCAGCGTGACAGTCCCACGCACTAACTATTAAGCTACGGGCTACTGCAGTGCGCTCACTGACTGTGGCAAAAAAAAAAAACAAAAATATTTCAAACAATTTTCAATTCCATTTGTTTTTCTTCGTTCATTTAAATTAACTGCGATTAATATCTCCCTGATTTATGGCCAGTTTTTTGGCTTGTTGATTTTTTCCACTTTTTCAATGTAAGGAAATAAATAATCTATCGAATGCAATCAAAAAATATCTATTTATCTCGGTTTTAAAAAATATTTTTTTTTTCTTTAATCTTTTGAAATTGCTGTTCAGCTGTTTAACTGTAGTTTATTCATTTAGAATCGATACTTTATGTATGTCTATTCGGAGAAAAATATCGTTAGGTCTGGGCTGGCCGGCCACCCCTCAGCGGTGCTTTCCTTCAAATCAACAATTCATTACATGTATGATAGACCGTATGAAATGCTGAAATGATCAGCGAAATAGAAGAAGTTAGCGAGTAAACTTGGGAATTTTCATCATTTCTGTTTATTCATTCATGATATTCAGTTGTAAACTTTTCGCTTTTGACTTCGAAAGGAAAAAACATCTCAAAATAAATAATAATTAAATAAAAATAGAGCTCTGTTTTAATTGAAATAATAAAAAAAATGCTTCCTGCAAATTACCTACTTCTGTGGAAAATTTGGCGTCATCTTTTTGGAGCAGCGAAGATGATGCAGAGGAAGAAAATGTATCCCTTGAAAGGCGGCAATATAACATGCTTCCCCGTGTTGTTATCTATAAATAGGACGATCATGATTTCGTTCTCGCATCGCAAAAGCATCGACAATTATGTTTTTTTTTATTCAATAAAGGATTCATTGCCTTTTGACGAAAACATTTTCCCTCACTTTGTCAGTTTTGTTATTAAGTTTCAAAGCGTACTAATAAACAAGTTTCACTTAAAAGCTGCAAAACCCTTTATTGTAGAGAACTAATTTTTTGTTTACCAAACAGTGCCTAACAAAGTTCTCTTCTACAAAATATAAAAACTGCATTAATTTCTCAAGTGCGCTAGTAGCATGGACCTACTTCACTAGACAAGTAGAATTTGTAGTTTGTCTATACCATTAAATAGCACGATTTTCAAGTTGCAGTTGACCAAAAAGTGGTGCCGGTTTGACACTTCATAGCATTCAAAAACTTATATAACATAATTGATTTTACAATTTTATTAACTTTTTTTTATAAAATAAACAATTGACATTTATTTCTATTAAGATCTTTTCTCAATCTTGCCCTTATTGTTTGGTAAAACCTGAAAATTAAAGAGAGGTTGATTAATAAGAAAAATTTATCAACTATAAAATGTATTGATTTTTTAATAAGATCTTCAGTAATTAGAAGTAACTTAAATCAATATAAATTCATAAACACGGACCAATTTATTTCATCACAATTATAATTTTAATAAAAAATAAAGCTGTATCTTACCTTTTTACTAAGAGACGTTATGTAGTCATTCTCCTGTATTGGTATCAAAAACTCTGAACCCTAGAAAAACAAATTTAAGTAAAAATTTTATTAATCATATCTTGCTTTATTTGCAGTGATGAATGTTTAAAGAAAAACAAAACTGAAGAGAAAAGTCGGTGAGTTCTTTTTTATTGCAAGTATTTTTTAGTTTTTGTATGAGTAACTGAAACATGAATATGTTCTTTCTTAATTATCTGTCAGCTGACAATTTTCAAATTCAAGAATTTTTCCTACGAAATGTACTTCTTCGATAAGTTTTAGCTGATTATTATTTCGAACAAACTCAGCTGAAGTTTTGACACTTCTCACTTGATATACCTTGAAGAAGAATAAGAGGAGTAAGAAATATTCTACTACTGTTCCGAACAACTTAATGGAAAACGGTGAAAGGACAGGCTACGCGTGTTTTTACTCATGGAAGCACACTCCTTTACTTTTTCTTTATTTTATTTGAAATTAAAGTTAACTTGAAAATTAAACTTTACTTTTAAAATAATAATTAGATAACATTTTTTAAAGAACAATATGTAATTAGACTAATTTAAAATTTTACCCATGTAAAACACAATCCTTTACTTTTCTCTATTTTATTTGAATTTAAATTTAACTTGAAAATTAAACTTAACCTCTAAAATAATAAGTAGCTAAGATTTAAGTTTAAGTATAAAACAGATACAGTCATATAGTAAGACTAATTTAATATTGAAACTTAGTGAAAGATTTGAATGAGTTAAAAAGTATAATATATTTGACAAGCAGAAAAAAAAACTTATTCCGAAATTAGGCACAGTTATTTTTAAATGAATCAGTAATTGGAAGATTTAAATCAAAATAAATTCATTAACACGGACCAATTAATTTCATCATGAAATTAAATAAACTTGGGTATACTATCTTTAATTGAACACTCATAAATACCTTAAACATGCAGTTACGATTTTCAACCAAAGTAGAAAATGCGCCATCTGAAAGAAGAAATAAAAACAACAATAATTTACATAACACAAAGTAGATTTAGATTTAGTAGACAAACAACTCAGTAATTGGAATGTAATTCTAATCAACATAAATTCATAAACACGGACCAATTAATATCATCAACGAAATACAAAAATAAATACATACATATATACATAGTTCATCTATGTTATCTATGTTTGATAAAGAAATATGTTACAATGTTGCTACACAAACCCACAATAAAAATAATTCAATCAATTGCTTAACCTTGAACATCAATTGCAATTTTGTAACACGTTTCTAGTATCAAATATATATATGTATGTATGTACATAGATAATCTACATACTTCGTATAATAACAAAAAAAAATAAAGATAATCACCTCTATGAATTGTAGCTTGCAATATTTAATAAAAGTGCTCCTCGCGGCCATCTGTTACATATATAATTAAATTACAAATAAATTAGTCGGCAATTTGTATTACATTATATAAGATAATTTAAAAAGGCTATTGTTAAAAATTAATATCAGAAATGATTTTATCATCAACATTTTATGTCGGGAAAAGAAGACTTAAATTAGTGATTATCTTCATTTAATATTTTTTAACAAACATGTGAAGTTTCAACCTGTCCCACATGAAGCAAGTTCTCTGGTCTCAACGCCATCTCACAAAGATAAATCACACATATCAAATGATTTGATATTGCCCCACATTTGAAGCAATAAAAAGCTTTTTTAATAGCCTCGTGTAATTGGTTTTAGAAAATATTCTATAGAACTCATGTATAAGTTGTAGAGTTGTGTTAGATAAACTTTCAAATTTTGTTGCAATCTATGCAATCAGGCATACATACATGGGTTTATACAGTGTGAAATATTGTGAAAGAACATTTATTTTTCATGGAACGCTCTCTGAACGCTCGCGGGATTGAACTTTATAAGTAGAATCATTGTTATTTATTCCAAATTCCTTTTTTGCATCATAAGTATTTGTATCTACACATACTATGTAAGTTAACTTACATTTTTATTAACGACAGTAAATTCACATCTTCTTCATTGAACACTTGTATATGGTTATAAGTGAGTTGGATTCCCAAGTTTTCTACAATTTTCAGCTTCATACGGGGAAATATAAGAAAAGAAAGTTATATAAAAAATGAATTTATCATGTAATTTGTTTGTTATTTTGTTTAAAATTACATTACAAACAACCGAAATTTTTAGCCGGGTTCATTTAATAGGCAATTTGAAGTGTTTGGCAGAGAAAGAATTGCTATTAATTTTTTTTTTATATAATTTTAGGCCTTTTCGAGATTTATTTTGCTTTTATTTTAGGTTAAAAGTTTTTTTGTTCAAATTACGCGTATATCAATGGTGCTTTCTTTTTCTTTCCATCGCTTTTCATCGTTCTTTTATTATACTTTGATTAACTTTATGACGTCATCAAGTCGTACCTAAATTCAAAGTTGGAGTGTCAGAAAGTTACTTTGAGTAACTTTTTACAACTAATCTCCTTGATGTGAGTTCAAATGGTTTATCTGTCAAACAAAGCTGAAATTGCAACGCTTTTATTTTGCGGTCAGCTTGTGTTTGCTTTTCGTCTTTCGATTTTTAATAGTTTTCATTTTTGTAATTATTTGTAATTTTTGTTTGAATAATTTACTTTGTTACGAAATTTAATTCTTCTGATTAATATATTGTTTAATGATTCGATTTTGTGCAAATTTGAAGTTGATAGTGATTTACATTGTAAAATACATGCATTTCTCAAGTGGTTGTGAGTTTTTTTGTTTCAATAAATTTAACGCAATCACAATTTTTTCCTGGGGTGGAATCGGCTAAGGTGATGTAATAGTGATTGTTATTATCAACAAATTCCGTCTGCGTAAGATGACTGTCACAAGCGATAATCATATTTTTGTAATTATTTTCTGTGACAGCTATTTAGCTATCACAGAAAATAGTCACACAAATACGACTATCACTTGTTATGCAGACGAAATTTGTCGATAATGACTATCATTTATAACATATCACCTTAGCCAATTCCATCCCTGATTATTTTTTTTTTTTTTTTTTTTTTTGATTTTTTTTTGTATTTAATTTGATAAATTAACCGTTTTTTTTTTAACTCTGATGGTTTCTTAATTGTTTAACAGTAGATAACTATGATAACTAAAAAAAGAACGCACCGAAACGCTGCTCACATTTCATATAAATTACCTTAAAACTTCTTTAATCTATAGAAATATACCTTCATTGTAGATTATAGTAATTAAGTTTTTACTAAGGGTAAGTACATGCCTATTTTCTTGTGCGAGTTATTAAAATCCAAGTTGTCAAAGATTTTGAAAGTGATGATGAAATTTACTTGGCGTCCATTAAACATAAAAAGATGGATGAATCTGTGCGCAGTGGCTCACAAACACATTCGTCATATGCACTAAACTTGAAATTGCATCAACATTGCTATAGTGCGCTCACTATAAATAAATAAATTGGGTGGCGCAACGGCTCGTGGAGAACCAGGGCCTAGTGACTAACAACACGTAACCATTCCTATGTGCTAGTGTCGACAGGAATGGAAGGAACCTACAATTTTATGCCGAACCCGAACGGCTAAACGAGAAGAACTTATTCATGACAATTGATACTCTGGAAGGATTTGTCAATTCCTCGCAAGAGGCAGGTGCCCTGAAAAAAAAAATTTAGTTTTTAGGTGGACGAGGCTGGGAAGCGAACCCAGAACTTCAGCGTGACAGTCCCACGCACTAACTATTAAGCTACGGGCTACTGCAGTGCGCTCACTGACTGTGGCAAAAAAAAAAAACAAAAATATTTCAAACAATTTTCAATTCCATTTGTTTTTCTTCGTTCATTTAAATTAACTGCGATTAATATCTCCCTGATTTATGGCCAGTTTTTTGGCTTGTTGATTTTTTCCACTTTTTCAATGTAAGGAAATAAATAATCTACCGAATGCAATCAAAAAATATCTATTTATCTCGGTTTTAAAAAATATTTTTTTTTTTCTTTAATCTTTTGAAATTGCTGTTCAGCTGTTTAACTGTAGTTTATTCATTTAGAATCGATACTTTATGTATGTCTATTCGGAGAAAAATATCGTTAGGTCTGGGCTGGCCGGCCACCCCTCAGCGGTGCTTTCCTTCAAATCAACAATTCATTACATGTATGATAGACCGTATGAAATGCTCAATTACGATTATAAATAATCTAATAGTATTGAAAATAGATCGGAATATGCAAAAATTCAATTGTTTGCTAGAATAAAATATCCATTCCACCGGCTTCTACGTATTTTGCCCTTTGAGTGACTGTCATGATTTAAAGAAACAGTACAAGAAATCAAATAAACCTATACAAATGAACCACTTAATTTAAATTGTTGCAAAAAAATTGTTTTCAGCTTCAATTGATATCATCAATATTATTTATGACGGGAAAAGAAGACAATAATTAATTTGTTTTCATCATAGTTTAACATGTTAGTATATGAAGATCTTTTTTTAAATTTGATTTGAACATTAAAAGCGCATTTAAAATGTAACAAAAGACTATTTTCTTATTACAAGTTTAAATTCAATAAAAGTTAAAAGATTTTTTCAGTAAAAATATGTTCAAATCAAACTTAAGTTCTTAAAGAGAATGGGTGCTTACTTCACAAAAAAATCGCTACGATCATAATGCCATTATGAACCAAATTGAAAAAAATACAGCCAACATTTTATTTAACACGAACTGGTGATCAAATTGAACTGAAAAAAAAATAGAAGATTTCGTTAGTATGGTAATACTGTTTTTAATACAAATTTTAATTTTGGATCAGCGTAAATAAATACAGCCTTGGTTATTTTTCATTAAACATCAAACGGTAATTTCTGTCATCATTAAGCAAATGTTTTAATATAATAGAAAGTTGCTGTAGTTATGTTCATATTTATTTCATAACGTCATAACCCAGAAAAGTCCGAAGGTAAGTTAACCTTCAGTTGAAGGTGAAAAAATTTATTTATTCTCATGAAAAATTGACTCTCTCGTTATTGTTGCAACTACAGCGACTAAACACATACATATATGAAAATATGTGGTTGTATTATGGACTTTAGGTCAATCAAACTTTCAATTAAATGAAGATAAATGTTTTTAGTTTTGTACGACGTTTCGTCTCTGATTATAGATTTCATCAGGTTTTTATTTTTGTTTCACTCTGAAGCATAAGAAAGAACAATATAGTAGCTTTTACTTTGTTAAAAGTTTGATTCTTCCGTAGGGTTAGTTTTTGTTTTTAGTTTGCTAAAAACCTATCCTAAGTTATTTGTAGAGCACATGGCTCTACAGTTTTAAGCAAACTAAAAACAAAAACTAACCATATGGAAGAATCAAACTTGATCTACAAAATAACATGTAATGGAAAAAAAAAGATACAACATGCAAACAGGTTTATGTCGGAACCACAAAACAAAAACTTAAACATAGAATAGCAGGACACAAATCAGATCTCAAATCCAAGGCTTCACAAAAAAACAGCGATGGCAACACACTGCATCACAGAGAACCACCAACCTTACTATGACGACACCAAAATAATCCAGCGAGAAACACAATACAATAAGAGGTTGACAAAAAACATTTAATAAACACAAACAACACGATGAACCGAAAAACTGACCTAGACTGTGTGAGTCCACACTACAAGCACCTGCTGGAGAGACGAAAGAAGACGATAAAACGATCCAGATCCCCTTAACACCCGCTTATCACACCAATTATTTGTTCATGATTTTGTTTTAGTTTTTCTTGTTCTATCAGTCTTGGTTAAAAATGTATTCTGTAAAGTTAAGTATTGTGTGCAAGTTAGTTTCCAATAGTGCAATATGAATGTATTCAATGTTTAAATCGAAAAATGTAAGCAATTTTTGTTTGTTTATTTTATTCCTTTCATTAAATTATCATAAAAGTTTTTCAAATATTTAACAAAGTAACAGCTAACATATTGTTCTTTCTTATGCTTCAGAGTGAAACAAAAATAAAAATCTGATGATGTCTATAATAATACACGAAATGTCGTACAAAACTAAAAACATTTATCTTTTCATTTAATTAAAAGTTTGATTGACCTAGAGCACAAAATACAACCACATATTTAATCAAAATAAAGTTCATAAAAATCATAAATATTTGAAAACATAAAATCAAGAAAATGGGAACTTACATTTTTCATCAATGACCATGATTGTAATTCTATTTAAAAATTTGTTTTGTTTAGTCTGTAAATAAACTAATTTATTTAAACATTTATTAATTAATTAACTTCCTCTTTGTTTTATTTAGTTAGAAATAAAATTTAAAACATTTAAGGCCAATTTTTTAACATTCAGTTAAGTGTTAGATAGTATTTATTCTTCAGATTTATTCCTCTTACAGTTAACTGATGCTTGAAAAATCGACTCTTAGGTCCAGTTTTTCAGTGACGAGTTTAAAATGGCTAACTCGAGTTTAACTGCGAAACTAGGATGAACTCGCACTGAAAAACTGAATCTAGATCACTCATTCATAATATAAAAATCAACATAATTTTTGGTAAGGAATATCAGAAATTAGATCCGTTATTATAATCACTGTGCTATATTATTATTAAGTTTTTTTTATATACATATATAAACCCAGTTTTGATTAATACCTCAATTATCATATCTCTAATATGTATGTATCTACTATCAAACTCCTCGTACTAACTTCAAGTTAAAGATGCCTTCATTAGCTAACAAGTTTTCGCTAATTTAATAGACCTGAAATAAAAACAGAATATCTTGTTTGAACGATTTATTGTTTTGTTCAATATAAATTTTAATTTGAATTTTGGATCAGTGTAAATAAATACAGCCTTAGTTATTTTTCATTAAACAGCAAACGGTAATTTTGTTTTTATATAATTAACTAGCGGACCCGTGCTCTCGTTGCTTCGCAGTTTTAAGAATGAAATTTAGTTTATTGTTGGGAAACAAACCGGGGCTCAATAAGGCTATCTCATCGACAAAGTTTTCAAAAATAGATTTTCTGATGTTTTTTTAAAGCTTCCGGATACACAACTTTGTTAATTGGGTGCCTATATTTTGACATCACTTATAATAGGTACGCATGAATTAAGTTTGCGAATTTTTTTATTCAATATTGAAAATATTTAATTTACAGGTTTACACTTTACACACTTTTTGAATGATTTATATAAAATTTTTTGTTTCCTTAGAACTTAAAAAAAACTTAGCTTGAAACACCCTTATGACAAATATTTTGTTCTTCAATAATTTGATTTAAATAATTTAATCTTAAAGCGCAAAGAATATTTAAGCGGGAGGATAGAATCCTGTAAATAATTAATATTTAATTTTTTTCTAGAAAAATGCAGGCTTCAGATACTTTTTGTATGATTGAATTAAAGATTTGCCTAAGAACTGATCAAATACTTCTTTTTTCAACACCCTTGGCAAATAAATTGATCTGTAATTATTCTGCTTAAAAATATTCCAGTTCGAATTTTATTCAAAGTAAATAATATAAAGAAAAACATTTTCAGAGGCTACTATGGACTGTTATACCAAGTCAAACAAATGACTTAATTTCCTTTTAATCTGAAAAAAAAAAACAATTAATTAATACACTAATAAAATTGATACTTGAAAATTGTATGCATAATTTACATACTTTTTTTTAATAACTAATATTTATATTAGTGAAGTGCTAATTTTGGTCAGATCTGTTAAATTAAATTTTACAATAAACTAAAGAAATACTTCTTTTTGAAACACCGTTATATATCTGTTGGAGAATGTCAGTTATTTCTTTCAATAATATTGTTCAAGTTTAGGAGAATGGCTTTTCTGAGTCTCGCTTCAGATACTTTTTGTATGATTAACATACAATTTTACCTTAAATTGAACAAATGATTCTTTTTGAAACACACTTATATTTCTGTTGGAGAATATAAGTCAATTTTTTCAATAATATGGTTTATCTTAAGGAAAATGGCTTTCCTGAGAGGCACCCTATATTGAAAATATTATTATTATTTATAAGAATGCACGCTTCAGATACTTTTTGTATGATTAACATACATTTTACGGTGAAGCCGTACGTGATAAATTGGACGAAGATGGTGTACCTGTACATATGGTGTATTTGACCATTTTAATAGTAAATCGTACATGGTATGACTTAAATATTTAAGTAAACACTAAATATTGGACTTTTGATGAATTGAGATTTTTTTTTTTTTCATGTGTTAACGTTAACATTTTCTTGGGCCTTGGTGGGTGGCCTTCCAAATGCAGGCCACCAAAGGCACTGTTATCCAAGAAATTGATGATGATTTTGCATCAGAAAAAATAAACTGGAAAAATGAAATAATTTCTCGATCAACAACGTTAAAAAATGCTGCTAAAAAAGAAAACAGAGGGTCCTTTATGCATATTTCAGGGCCATCGACTTTAGCAGCAACACTAAAAAATGCAGCTGCTTTTAAAATAAAAAAATATCATAGAATAAAATATTAATGATTTGTATGACAAAATAGTCAAGAATTTATTATTAATAAATTTGATTTACATATTGGGCTAGTGTTTTGTTTTAAAAGGTTAAAACAGTGCAACAAAAAGCAATACAAATGGAAAAAAGTGATTTAAATTACAATGGTTAAATGAAACTTTGGATTTTCTTTTGTAGGGATTGAAGACTTTTAATTCATTCCTGACATTTTTAAACAGTTTTTCTTGGATAACAGTGACTTTGGTGGCCTGCGTTCGGAAGGCCACCCATCAAAGGTCCAACAAAATGTTAACGTTGGCACCTTCCTGAAAAAGTCTTAGAACGCACAACGCGGATCACTTTATGTACTGGTGTCCAACAAAAACTGTTGAAAAACGTCTAAAATGAATCATGAATACGAAACATTTAATGTTTATTACCTAATGTCCATCTCATAATCTAAACCATTGGTTCTCAACCTGTGGTCCGCGGACCCCTGGGGGTCCGTGCAGAATTTCAGGGGGTCCGCGACAGCTTTTCTATAAACCATCAGAAATACGTCTTTAATAATATTCCAATGTGACACTCAACAAACTTTGTTCCAAAACGAACTTTATCATTTTTATGAGACTATCGGCTCATTCTCTTATTTTTCGTTGTTGGCTGCAATTACGAAGAGTTTGGTTTTAATACTTGCATTTCTGGAAAATCGTATCTGCATTTCAATTTGAAACCTGCAGTAAGCGATATTTTTTTGTTGCGTATTTTTCTTTTATGGAAAAACTCAGAATCAAATTTGTTGTGTCTCGTTCGCATTTAGTGTTTGTTTTTTAAAGTATTAAGTTTTATGCATTACTTTTTTAACAAATGGATCGCTGGCTAAAAAGGAAAACTACTGAAGATGTTCACTCTAAGCCGGGAATATCGACTTCGAAATTAAATGATGACATTAAAAATAAAAAAAAAAAAAACAAAGAAAGTATTCCTCTGTATATCTTTCTTTTGGATTCGGGTGTTTAGAATTAAATGGCGAAGATAAGCCACAGTGTGTTTTGTGCTGCGATGTTTTGAGCAACGAATGTATGAAGCCTGCCAAATTAAAGCGACATTTTGAAACAAAGCACAAGAATTATAAAGATAAGCCTTGTGAATTTTTCAACATAAAACTACAGGAGTTACAGAGGAATAAGAAATCCCTGCGGAAAGTTGCTACCAAAGTACCAATGAAAATGCTGTACTTGCACCTTAAAAAGTGTCCCTAATGATAGGTAAATTTGATAAATCTAATGTCGAGCTCCTTTCAACCACTTGGTGTTGACCTCAGTGACTACAAAATTCGGTTCTTTTTGGCTATCAAATCAAAACGTATCTACATACATACAAACATATATTTTTTTTGACCTACTGATCAAAACATTTATTTAAAAGACAAATAGAAGTATCCAAATTGTCAAACTTGAAATGTAGATGCATACATATGTAAAAATCTGTTTGAAAGTTTGTGCAAATTGTTCCTAAAGAGAGATTCAAAAAGGATCAACTTAATGAATTCCAATGACTAAAAAAATCGACTGCAGTTAACCGCAGTCAAACTTCTGGTTGTTTGGAAATCAACATAAAAATTGCCGTTGTATTATATCCATGTTGTTTTTTTGTTGATAGACAAAGCTCACTGTCGGTGAGGATTTGATTTTACCGGCAGCAAAAGTATTGGTGGCAACTATGCTGGGTGAGAAAGAGTCACGAAATTTAGACTTAATTTCTCTGTCGAATGATACCGTCAAGAGAAGAATTATTGATATGTCCTGCGATCCCAAGACACAGCTAATAGAAAAAATAAAGGTGAGTTCCTATTTTGCTCTTCAATTGGATGAAAGCACTGACATAAAAAAACAATGCCAATCTGATGACGTTTGTGCGGTACGAATTTCAAAACTCTGTTCATGATGATTTCTTGTTCTGTCTGCCTCTTCCTGACCATACGACCGGAGAAGCCATTTGTAATCTTTTAAATGAATTTATAGCATCAAATGAGATAAATTGGAGAAAATGTGTAGGGATTTGCACTGATGGTGTAAGAGCAATGTCCGGAAAGAGTGGTCTACGCGCTTTTGTTAAAAATGTTTCACCCGAAGCTACATGGCAACACTGTTGCATACATCGAGAGGCATTGGTGGCAAAACGAATATCAGCAGAATTAAAAGCAGTTCTCGATGAAGTTGTGAAAATTATAAATTTTATAAAATCAAGGTTATACCACCGCATCTTTAATAAAATATGTAATGATTTGGGCAGCACCCACAGTCAGCTATTACTCCATACTGAGGTTCGTTGGCTATCCCGAGGAAAAATTCTAAAACAATTATTCGAGCTTCGCGAAGAAATACGAATGTTTTTCCTCAAAGAAAGTAATTTGTCATTTGAATTGCGCGACCGTTTCAATGATTTTACATGGCGCGGCGCACAAGTTGGATATCTTTGTGACGTTTTTGGCTATTTAAATGAGTTAAATATGGATTTTCAAAACTCGCAAGACAGTAACTGTATTCCAATTTGAAGACAAAATCGAATCGACAGTTACAAAAATTGATTTGTGGCAAAGACGATTTGAAAAAAAGGATTATTCATCATTTTCAACAATAACAACTGCCGACGATATTTTACCAGACACAATTTTTCAAAGATTTCTCCAACATTTCACGGACCTGAAAAAAAGTTTTCGAGAATACTTTCCAATTCCTAACAACAGCAAATTATGGATTCAAACTCCATTTTCAGTTGACTTGAATGAAATAAGCAGTTTATCAGGTTTAGAAGAGAACCAGCTTATTGATATTTCTTGTAATTCAGCTCTACAACTTGTAATTAAAAACATCATTTTTTTTTTAATTCTGGTTAAGTGCTAGAAAGCAATATCCTTTAATATCCGAAAGAGCTATTAAAGTATTAATTCCCTTTTCTACGTCATATTTATGCTTCTACGTTAACTCTTGTTTATACGAAAAATAAATATAGAAATAAATTGATTAGATGTAGAAACTGATTTAAGAATTCAGTTATGTTCGTTTGATCCAATTATAAATAATTTGGTAGCTAAAAAACAGCACTAGCCATCACATTGATTATATTACTAACTGCTTACATACTTATGTTCAATAAAATTTTAATAAAAAATATTTTTATAAAAACAACATGTTTTCAACTTTCTGGGCGTTACGTTAATTTAAAGATTATACATAAATATACATTAAATTTTATTCTTGAGAGGGGTCCGCACACTCTTAAAGGTTGAGAACCGTTGATCTAAACTATTGGGTATTGCTCCAACATTTCCATGTTAACCCTATTTTTTGCATTTTAATTGTTTTGTATTGCACTGTTTAAATTTTTGAAAATAAGTAATAAGCCTATGTTCATTCCCTGCACCCAAGCTCTCGTTGATGATTTTTCATCAGACGTAATTAACGGGAACCATTTATTCCAATTTCAAAAAATGCTGCTGCTAAAAAAGAAATTAAATCCTTCAAACATATTTCAGGGCCGTCAACTTCAGCTGCAGCTTTGCGAAATGTAGCTGCTTAAAAAAAAAAAAAAAAAAAAAAAATATTGGCGAAAAATTATAGTCACCTCCTATGAACTAGGTTAAGTACATACTAGCAAAAACCATTTTAATTTTAAAAGTTGGTACTAATTTTGTATCAAAATATAAACATTTTGTAACCTACCTACAACTAGTGTAACCCTTTAGTCCTACCCTCAGTTAATTTTTGTCGAACTGACCCAAAAATGAACAGTTTGGGAAAGCAAATACAGTTTGAGGAGTATATATTTTTTTTTTAAACAAACGAAAGAAGACAGCAGACTTGACACCTTAACAAAAAACAATCGGGAAAACTTTAACTGTCTAAAAAAAAAATTAATGATGAAAATGTATCCAATAAACCACAAACATAGACCCTGTTTAGATTGGGAAGTTTGTGTAGGGACTCACGCCAGTTTGTAGGAAAGAGAAGTGCGGGGTAAGAGGTCTCGTGAGCAGGGTTGCAAATAGTTAATTATATTTGTAATTTAATTACATTTTAAATACCGATTACCTTTGTAATAAGTAATTAAATAAAATCTAATTACCCATTACATTTGCAATATGTAATTAAAAAATATCTAATTATCCATTACATCTTCAAAATGTAATGGAAACAAATTTAATTACCCATTACATTTTCAAAATGTGATGAAAACAAAATAAATTTCCATTGCATTCTAAAAATGTAATGGAAAAAAATTTAATTATCCATTACATTTTTAAAATGTAATTAAAAAATATCTAATTGTCCATTATATTTTTATTATGTAATTAAAAAATATCTAATTACCCATTACATTTCTACTATGTAATTAAAAAATATCTAATTATCCATTATATTTGTATTATGTAATTAAAAAATATCTAATTACTCATTACATTTCTACTATGTAATTTAAAATATCTAACTACATATGTATTACAGTTGTAATATGTAATTAAATAATATTTAATTACATATTATAATGGATAATCCATTACATTTTTGAAATGTAATTAAAAAATATCTAATAACCTATTACATATGTAAAATGTAATTTAATATTATTTAATTACATATTACAACTGTAATATGTAATTAGATGTTTTTAATTACATAGTAGAAATGTAATGGGTAATTAGATATTTTTTAATTACATAATAGAAATGTAATGGATAATTAGATATTTTTTAATTACATAGTAGAAATGTAATGGGTAATTAGATATTTTTTAATTACATTATAAAAATTTAATGGATAATTAGATATTTTTTAATTACATTTCAAAAATGTAATGGATAATTAAATTTGTTTTCCATTACATTTTTAGAATGTAATGGAAGTTTTTTTTTCATTACATTTTGAAAATGTAATGGGTAATTAAATTTTTTTCCATTACATTTTGAAGATGTAATGGGTAATTAGAAATTTTTTAATTACATATTAAAAATGTAATGGGTAATTAGATTTTATTTAATTACATATTTAAAAGAGTAATGGGTAATTTGTAATCGGGTAGTTAAATATTATACAACGCTGCACTGTAGTTATGTATTTATCTCATAAAGTCATATGAAAATTCAGGAGCAAATAAAATAACAGTTAAAAACGCAGTGCATTCTTAACCTTAACAATCTTTGTTGCAGACAAAAAATGCATTTATTCTCCTGAAAAATTGACTCTCTTGTGTTAGAACTTTTCGGCGACGATAACGATGTATGTAAATATATAATTATATGAAAATACATATTACATATTACTTAACACAAATTCGAATTCGCTTGCTCTTTTATTCTGACAGTGAGCAGCACTCTGAGATCTCGTTTTCTAGAACTAACCAAATCAAAAAAAAAAAGAACTTACATTTCAATTCCTTCAACGATCATGATTGTAATTCTGTACAAATTCGTCTAGTTTAGAGCGTCTGTAAGTAAAAATTTCAAATGTTTCAATTTCATTATTTTTGTTTGAAATAAAATTAATTAAAAACATTAAGGGTCAATTTTTCAATAGTCAGTTAAGCATCAGATAATACTTATTTGTATAGTTAGTAATATCTGATGATTAAAAATAAACTCTTAAGTACTCATTATTAAAGGATGATGGGCAAATTGGTCGTTAATCCAACAGAATTAAAATATATCTCAAATGAAAGGTATTGTCCAGTGCTTCATTTCATTATATGGCCGCAAGAACAGAACAGAGATATAGCCACTTGAATATGAAGGGTCCAGGGGAAAAACGGCTTAAGTCCACTCAAATTGATTCCGAGAAAAACGATAATATAAGTTTACTTTCTAAACAAAGGCTAAATTCTAAGCAAAATTAAATAAAGGATAGAACAATTTTTTCCAATCAAATGTACTTATTTATACAACACAAATTGATTTTAATTTTATGAATTGTATATTCTAATAAAATGTTTGCGTTAAGGGAGAATCCATCTACGGCCTAACATGGTAGCCAAAAACTTGCAAGATATTTTTTGAAAATTTCTTGCGAAGGAACTAAACATGATAATTAGAAACAGTTTTTTGCTTTTTGTTCATACATCCTTCTATTTTAAAAATCTAAATTTGAAAACAAAAAAAAAATATTAAGAAACGCGGTGTTAGACCGTTTCATGTATTTCAATTTGTTTTGGCATCACTACTTATAAGTATTTAAAAATCGGGTAAGTTTTTGTTTTGAACTATTACTACGTAGATGTGCTACAAGGACTGGAAACAAAATTTTTCAAAAATTGTTTTGTAGCAAAAACAAAACTTTTGAAAAAAAAAGTTTTTTTTTACAAAAAGTGTCCTTTAGAGAGGTATCCAAAATTTGTATGGAAATTTTGTCATTCCATCAAATAGTACTTACAGAAACCTACAAGATGTCATCATTAGTTTCATTCTGTAAAAAAAAAGGACTTAAGCCGTTTTTCCCCTGGACCCTTCATATGAGTATTGCAAACACCATATTTCAGTTTTTTCTCGAAATAATTGTCCATAACTTTTTATATAAAGAACGTAGGAGAACGACATTGGTTTGAAATAAACGGGAGTTTTCTCATCTTTCAAATAATAGCAAAGTTATTATGCTACGTTTTATACACTTTGAGATATTAGGTTTTAAAGTCTTGAATAAAAACTTTTTTAGCACTGGCTAAAAAATTCAGGGGTGACGTATACTTTTTTTTTAAACACCATCGATAAGCTATTTTTAACCTTTAATTTAATACATCAGAAAGTGTCCTTTCCTCAATAAATACCAGCTTATAATCAAAAATTGCTTCAAAAGACACCTTGTTATGCTTATAGACCGAGAAAAGTAGATTAAATGTTAAAAACAAACGAATTAATTATACAGTCTTAAGACTGGTATCGACGTATAATTTCATTCTACATTTTAATCTACCTAATTAATTTAAATTAATTAGATATAAATACACTCTGGTTTGGTCGATTAAGTCATTATTTATTTAAAAAACGAAAAATATCTACCGAACCGGAGTGTATGGTTTAAGTTTTTATTTTTGATGGCTGTAAATATTTCTGCTACCATATAAGATATGTTTGCACTAAAGGTCTCAAATAACAAAAGATATCGATACACATATAACGCATCGGGCAAACAACAAGTTATATTAGTAAATAGTGGCTCGGCAGCGGACCTTCGTGGCGGAGGCACTTGGTGCATACCTTATTTGGTCAAAGCGATATTATTTATTCTCATCAAACATAAAAACTTAAACCATACCCGGTCCGGTAGATGATTAAAATGTAGAGTGAAATTAAACGTTGATACTAGTCCTTAGACTGTATATTTTTTTGTTTGAACTTAGAATCTACTTTTCCCGGTCTATAAGCATTATAAGGTGTCTTTTGAACAATTTTTGTTTATTGAGCAAAGGACACTTTATTAAAGGTTTCAAAAATAGGTTTTTGGTGGTGATAAAAAAAAAAGTATACGTCACCACTGAAGTTTTTAAGATATTGGTGTGTAAATCCAGTGCTAAAAAAGTTTTTATTCAAGACTTTATCTCAAACAGCCTTATTTATTAACTCGGTTTAGCGGTGGCGTAAAGTTACTCCGACTTTACAACACCTCTAAAACTGGAAAGCTTATTTAAAAAAAAAATATATCAGGAATAGTGGCGGAGTAAGCTAAAACTGGTTCCTAGGAGGTTTAAAGCCGGAGTAAAGCCGTTTTAGTATCTAAATGTCATTTTGACATGACATTGTGTGAATTTACAAAGAGTGCAAACAATTTTTTTCTTTTTTTTACCACCATAAAATGGATATTTATTTTACATTAATAAATCATTTTAATTCTTTAAACGGTTTGACATTTAACAAAGAAGGAGAAAGTCAAAGCAGTACGAAACTCATTTAGATCCCATGACACTGAGGGATGGATTAGTTGTCGGGGAAAATCTGTGAACATACACCAAAATATTTATTTTTATCTGTTGTAATTATGTAAATATATTAACATATCTTTTGAGAATCATCTCAGTTTTTCTGAACGTTTTCCTTTCTTTTATTTTTATTTTATTATTCGAAATTAACAAATAATTTCTTTAACAAAATAAACCAAAAACAATGGAAATCAGCTGAGGTTTGTTTACGTTTATGTTAACCAGAGTTTTAGATTGGCGATTTTTTGATAAAATATTTGACATAAGGCAGGCGTAACTAAACCGACTAAGAATTTTTTTTTAAATAAGGATTAGTTCGGCATGGCGTAAAACCGGTGTAAGTGCTTCGACTTGGTTTAACTATTCCGAGGTTTAACCGAGTATTAGTGAAATCTAATAAATATGGCCGAAAGTGTATAAAACGTAGCTTACTTAGCTTAACTAAAAGATGAGACAACTGTCTTTTTTTGACTGTTAAACCATTTTCCTATGTCTTTTATATGAAAAGTAATGAAAGGTTATTTTGAAAACAACTGAAATATGGTGTTTGCAATCACCAGCTCAAATATCTCGAATTTCCCATGTACGATTTTGAAAATATTGCACTTATTTAAGGAGCTCAACATCACCTTTCATTTGATACCAATTTCATAAGTGTTGGTCTAACGACCAGATTTCATACAAATTTGCCCATCAACATGGTTTTGGCAAGGAATATCAGAAATTAGATCCGTTGAAAAATTTACAAGTGATCTAATTTCTGATATTAAAATATTATTTAGATTAAGATCATTTATGTTTTTATAAAAGATTGGTACTCCATATTTAGATGCGTGCTTAGTTTAAAGTTTATTTCAAATAAAAAAGATTGTTACCTTAACTGAAAACAATATTATCGCCACCATTATTATGTCTATAACGTGTATGGATCATCAAATTCTTTGAACTAACGTTAAGTTCAGGTATTTTATTGGAACTAACAGGCTATTGCTGATTGAATCTTCCTGAAATTAAAAGAGAAGATCTCGTTAATATGACATTATTGTTTTATTTAATATACATTTTAATTTTGATTTTGCATCAGTGTAAATAAATACAGCCTTATTGTTTTTCATTAAACATCAAACGGTAATTTGTGTCATCATTGAGCTAAAGTTTTAATATAATATATCGTCGCTGTAGTTATGTATTTATTTTATAACTTAATTCATAGCGCAGAGCTATGTACATATAATACTTTATCATAGAGATACATTCTTTTTTAACCTTCAGCACTCTATTGCAGAAGTAAAAAGTATTTATTCTCCTGAAGAATGAATTCTCTCGTTTAAAGGCGTTAAAACTACAGTTACGATAAATATACATATATAATTTTAGGAAAACACAAAACCAAGAGGCAAATTGAGAACTTACATTTCAATTCCTTAAACGAGCATTATTGCAATTCTAGTTTAGAGCTCCTGAAAATAAAAAAAAAAATATGTAAAATGTTATTAAATTTCTTTATTTCAGTTTGCAATCAAATTTTTAACTTTAAAGCACTCATTTAATTAAAATCCACATTATTTTTGCTAGGGAATATCAGTAATTAGATCCGTTATTATCATCATTGTGCAATATTTAAATTAAAAACAATTTTAAAAATATTATTACCAAAATTATTATTGGCACCATCTTAACTGCCCTGTCCATGCACATATGTACATTTGTAAGTATAAGATCTGAAATAAAATTGGTTCATTATTTATTATTTACCACAAGATGAGATAATGATTATTGGTTTAAGCTGTATTTAGTATTTTTATGTTCTGTAGTCCGATTCTGAAATGCGCAGCGAATCGCTTTCATTGGCGGATTTGTATTTTCTTTTTCTCAAAAGCGCTTTTGCTTTCAATTTTTTGTTTGAAAGCGATAAGTTTCTAGGTGACGGATTGTTGGCGAATTGAAAAAAAATGCAAATATGAATAATTTAGGGCTTTTGAGAACAAGAAAATACAGATCCGCCAATGAAAGCGATCCGCCGCGCTTTTCATAATCGGCCTACTGTTATTCAGTGTTGGCCGTATGTGGAAAAGGAAAGTCTAAAAAAGAAACATCAATGAAAAAAGTCAAATTCATTTTGAATTTTAGGTCTATGATGTAACCTAGACACCAAATTAAAAATAAAGAAGTTTCAAATTCAACTTTAAGCTGTATTTATAATTTATTTAAAAAAGGAAGGGGCTATAAAAGGTCACAAGCCATACAACTTTAAATTTACGTAAAAAACAGCTTTAAAACATTGATTTAAACCCATTATTTCGAACAAAATTTATTTACATACATAAATTTAAAATCAAAATAAATGTTTTGAATGTGAAGCTTACATGTCACTTGATATATACTACAAATTTGAAATGTGTACCTTATCATTTAAAAATTACACTTAGCACTACTTAAATAATGTTAAAGATTGTACATAAGTTTGTACAAATAATAAATAATGTATATTATATATTAAATCTACATATTTTGTATCTATTAATATGCTTTTATGTAAATACACCCTTAATTTATCAAAACAATCACATGGTAATTTGTTATATCACCAAGAAATTGTTTCAAAATATTGAATTATACACTTACTTTAGACACCTGTAATCCAATCATCCAATTAAAAATACTACATCGACCTTGTGTTTAACTTAAGAACATAGAGATGCATCAACTCAAACTGAAATTTAAACAAATAAAAACCTCGTTAATAACATGGAACTTTTGTTTTATTTTATATTTCAAAATATTGTTTGGGTTCAGTGTAAATAAATACAGCCTTAATTATTTTTCATTAAACATCAAACGGTAATTTGTTTCATCATTATAAAATTTATAGAAAATATTCACAATGCAATTGAAATACACTTACATTTAAGATGCTCGCAATGATATATTGGGATGCCAGTTCCAAACGTGTGTCATTTTGGGTTAATCCAAACGTTCCTAAACTAATACAAAAAAATCGTTAGCAAAATTGTACAACAGCTTTCAACATCGACTCTATTGTTTGCAACAGAAAAGTACAAATTTTTGCTGTTCAGTATTTGTATATAAAACCTATAGTAATATGAGCCAGCTTTTAGTTACGCCATGTGGAATCGTTGGCGGCACTAGTAATCTGTTTGATTTGACATATCAGCTAGTTATGCTTGTAGAGGAACTACACAGGCGTCACTGCCGTCGCTTTGCTTCCTGCTATAATGGCTTTAGGTCTTATATACAAAGGTTCAATGACAAATTTTATATTTCAAATTCTTCTGATTGACCGTTCTTATAACAGCTTAGAACAGGATTCTCTGCACTTGCTTTCTACGTTGAACAAATTTCTCTCTCCTGTTCTAACCTGTTTTGACAATTTCATTAATTTAAGCTGTTCTGATCTTAGTTGTATGTCGCTGAACAGTTTGAAACAAAATTTGAAACATTAGCACTCAATTCATTATAATCCACACGATTTTTGGTAAGGAATTTCAGAAAATAGATCCGTTGAAATCATCATTGTGCAATGTTTCAAATTTAAAAAAAAGTTATGTGCAATGCATATATTTATGTTTGTTTGTATCTACGTATGAATTGTATTACCTGAACAATATGCGAGTCAGCCATGACTTCATTCCTACAGATAAAAAGGAAATCTTCATTAGATTATAGATCAATTTGAATTTCTATAAAATACTCACTCTTATATGACTTTCCAAATGTTATTTGCATCGAACAGTTCACCAGCGGGTTTGAATACCATTGAACTGAAATCGGTATAGATGGTAAGAATATGTTCTGAATTTTGTTTACAAAAAAGAGAAGTTTGAAATCCTTTTAATTATGTTTAATATTATGTACTGAATACATTTAGATTTAAAACTTTTTTTTTTTTAGTTCCGTGTTAAGAGTTTTTTTTTAATTATTGTAAATATGTTTAATATTGCAGTGTAGACTGCTTGAGTGAAAATATTATTTTCAAATGAGAAATGCCCAGATATGCAAAAGAGAAATTTGTTCACTTATTTTATTTTTTTTTATTAAATAGCATTTTGTATATTTTCCTAGGTTTCGAGTAGTCTGTATAACAAACTTCAAATTAAGTTAAATAATACACTTATGGTTTTAAATTGTATACAATCGTACGAGATTTTACTCTTAGACTGCTTTCACACAAGGAAACTGAGTTGCCAAAAACTAGGTAGTTTGTAGGTGAGAAGGCGAGATTTTGTTTCTTTCCCTTACGCCCGTCTCGCCTACAAACTCCCAGTTGCCGGCAACTCAGTTTCCTTGTGTGAAAGGGGTCATATACATAAATACAATAGGATACTTTTACAAACTTGATAGTGGGTCATACAGCTTACTCGAAACTTCTTTGAAACAGCGGGTTAACAGTAATTTCGTTTTGCAAAACGGTTTAAGAATATGTGGTTGAAGTTATCAGTGAGGGCGTGTATATATGCATATAATTGCTTTCCCCCAAATATATTTTAAATAATGCATGTATCTATGTATACACATATTATATACACGATTCTTTTATATATTTTCATAGATGAGAAGGTTTGGTTTTTTCTTTAAATAAAAGGCTTCCATATGCTTCAATCCAGTGGTGATGAAAACTTGGTTTTCTTTCATACAAGTGGGTTTAAACTTAGAAAAAATGCATTTATTCTCCTGAAAAATTGACTCTCTTGTGTTAGAACTTTTCGGCGACGATAACGATGTATGTAAATATATAATTATATGAAAATACATATTACATATTACTTAACACAAATTCGAATTCGCTTGCTCTTTTATTCTGACAGTGAGCAGCACTCTGAGATCTCGTTTTCTAGAACTAACCAAATCAAAAAAAAAAAAAAGAACTTACATTTCAATTCCTTCAACGATCATGATTGTAATTCTGTACAAATTCGTCTAGTTTAGAGCGTCTGTAAGTAAAAATTTCAAATGTTTCAATTTCATTATTTTTGTTTGAAATAAAATTAATTAAAAACATTAAGGGTCAATTTTTCAATAGTCAGTTAAGCATCAGATAATACTTATTTGTATAGTTAGTAATATCTGATGATTAAAAATAAACTCTTAAGTACTCATTATTAAAGGATGATGGGCAAATTGGTCGTTAATCCAACAGAATTAAAATATATCTCAAATGAAAGGTATTGTCCAGTGCTTCATTTCATTATATGGCCGCAAGAACAGAACAGAGATATAGCCACTTGAATATGAAGGGTCCAGGGGAAAAACGGCTTAAGTCCACTCAAATTGATTCCGAGAAAAACGATAATATAAGTTTACTTTCTAAACAAAGGCTAAATTCTAAGCAAAATTAAATAAAGGATAGAACAATTTTTTCCAATCAAATGTACTTATTTATACAACACAAATTGATTTTAATTTTATGAATTGTATATTCTAATAAAATGTTTGCGTTAAGGGAGAATCCATCTACGGCCTAACATGGTAGCCAAAAACTTGCAAGATATTTTTTGAAAATTTCTTGCGAAGGAACTAAACATGATAATTAGAAACAGTTTTTTGCTTTTTGTTCATACATCCTTCTATTTTAAAAATCTAAATTTGAAAACAAAAAAAAAAATATTAAGAAACGCGGTGTTAGACCGTTTCATGTATTTCAATTTGTTTTGGCATCACTACTTATAAGTATTTAAAAATCGGGTAAGTTTTTGTTTTGAACTATTACTACGTAGATGTGCTACAAGGACTGGAAACAAAATTTTTCAAAAATTGTTTTGTAGCAAAAACAAAACTTTTGAAAAAAAAAAAGTTTTTTTTTTACAAAAAGTGTCCTTTAGAGAGGTATCCAAAATTTGTATGGAAATTTTGTTATTCCATCAAATAGTACTTACAGAAACCTACAAGATGTCATCATTAGTTTCATTCTGTAAAAAAAAAGGACTTAAGCCGTTTTTCCCCTGGACCCTTCATATGAGTATTGCAAACACCATATTTCAGTTTTTTCTCGAAATAATTGTCCATAACTTTTTATATAAAGAACGTAGGAGAACGACATTGGTTTGAAATAAACGGGAGTTTTCTCATCTTTCAAATAATAGCAAAGTTATTATGCTACGTTTTATACACTTTGAGATATTAGGTTTTAAAGTCTTGAATAAAAACTTTTTTAGCACTGGCTTTACACATCAATATGTTAAAAAATTCAGGGGTGACGTATACTTTTTTTTTAAACACCATCGATAAGCTATTTTTAACCTTTAATTTAATACATCAGAAAGTGTCCTTTCCTCAATAAATACCAGCTTATAATCAAAAATTGCTTCAAAAGACACCTTGTTATGCTTATAGACCGAGAAAAGTAGATTAAATGTTAAAAACAAACGAATTAATTATACAGTCTTAAGACTGGTATCGACGTATAATTTCATTCTACATTTTAATCTACCTAATTAATTTAAATTAATTAAATATAAATACACTCTGGTTTGGTCGATTAAGTCATTATTTATTTAAAAAACGAAAAATATCTACCGAACCGGAGTGTATGGTTTAAGTTTTTATTTTTGATGGCTGTAAATATTTCTGCTACCATATAAGATATGTTTGCACTAAAGGTCTCAAATAACAAAAGATATCGATACACATATAACGCATCGGGCAAACAACAAGTTATATTAGTAAATAGTGGCTCGGCAGCGGACCTTCGTGGCGGAGGCACTTGGTGCATACCTTATTTGGTCAAAGCGATATTATTTATTCTCATCAAACATAAAAACTTAAACCATACCCGGTCCGGTAGATGATTAAAATGTAGAGTGAAATTAAACGTTGATACTAGTCCTTAGACTGTATATTTTTTTTGTTTGAACTTAGAATCTACTTTTCCCGGTCTATAAGCATTATAAGGTGTCTTTTGAACAATTTTTGTTTATTGAGCAAAGGACACTTTATTAAAGGTTTCAAAAATAGGTTTTTGGTGGTGATAAAAAAAAAGTATACGTCACCACTGAAGTTTTTAAGATATTGGTGTGTAAATCCAGTGCTAAAAAAGTTTTTATTCAAGACTTTATCTCAAAGTGTATAAAACGTAGCTTACTTAGCTTAACTAAAAGATGAGACAACTGTCTTTTTTTGACTGTTAAACCATTTTCCTATGTCTTTTATATGAAAAGTAATGAACAGTTATTTTGAAAACAACTGAAATATGGTGTTTGCAATCACCAGCTCAAATATCTCGAATTTCCCATGTACGATTTTGAAAATATTGCACTTATTTAAGGAGCTCAACATCACCTTTCATTTGATACCAATTTCATAAGTGTTGGTCTAACGACCAGATTTCATACAAATTTGCCCATCAACATGGTTTTGGCAAGGAATATCAGAAATTAGATCCGTTGAAAAATTTACAAGTGATCTAATTTCTGATATTAAAATATTATTTAGATTAAGATCATTTATGTTTTTATAAAAGATTGGTACTCCATATTTAGATGCGTGCTTAGTTTAAAGTTTATTTCAAATAAAAAAGATTGTTACCTTAACTGAAAACAATATTATCGCCACCATTATTATGTCTATAACGTGTATGGATCATCAAATTCTTTGAACTAACGTTAAGTTCAGGTATTTTATTGGAACTAACAGGCTATTGCTGATTGAATCTTCCTGAAATTAAAAGAGAAGATCTCGTTAATATGACATTATTGTTTTATTTAATATACATTTTAATTTTGATTTTGCATCAGTGTAAATAAATACAGCCTTATTGTTTTTCATTAAACATCAAACGGTAATTTGTGTCATCATTGAGCTAAAGTTTTAATATAATATATCGTCGCTGTAGTTATGTATTTATTTTATAACTTAATTCATAGCGCAGAGCTATGTACATATAATACTTTATCATAGAGATACATTCTTTTTTAACCTTCAGCACTCTATTGCAGAAGTAAAAAGTATTTATTCTCCTGAAGAATGAATTCTCTCGTTTAAAGGCGTTAAAACTACAGTTACGATAAATATACATATATAATTTTAGGAAAACACAAAACCAAGAGGCAAATTGAGAACTTACATTTCAATTCCTTAAACGAGCATTATTGCAATTCTAGTTTAGAGCTCCTGAAAATAAAAAAAAAATATGTAAAATGTTATTAAATTTCTTTATTTCAGTTTGCAATCAAATTTTTAACTTTAAAGCACTCATTTAATTAAAATCCACATTATTTTTGCTAGGGAATATCAGTAATTAGATCCGTTATTATCATCATTGTGCAATATTTAAATTAAAAACAATTTTAAAAATATTATTACCAAAATTATTATTGGCACCATCATAACTGCCCTGTCCATGCACATATGTACATTTGTAAGTATAAGATCTGAAATAAAATTGGTTCATTATTTATTATTTACCACAAGATGAGATAATGATTATTGGTTTAAGCTGTATTTAGTATTTTTATGTTCTGTAGTCCGATTCTGAAATGCGCAGCGAATCGCTTTCATTGGCGGATTTGTATTTTCTTTTTCTCAAAAGCGCTTTTGCTTTCAATTTTTTGTTTGAAAGCGATAAGTTTCTAGGTTACGGATTGTTGGCGAATTAAAAAAAAATGCAAATATGAATAATTTAGGGCTTTTGAGAACAAGAAAATACAGATCCGCCAATGAAAGCGATCCGCCGCGCTTTTCATAATCGGCCTACTGTTATTCAGTGTTGGCCGTATGTGGAAAAGGAAAGTCTAAAAAAGAAACATCAATGAAAAAAGTCAAATTCATTTTGAATTTTAGGTCTATGATGTAACCTAGACACCAAATTAAAAATAAAGAAGTTTCAAATTCAACTTTAAGCTGTATTTATAATTTATTTAAAAAAGGAAGGGGCTATAAAAGGTCACAAGCCATACAACTTTAAATTTACGTAAAAAACAGCTTTAAAACATTGATTTAAACCCATTATTTCGAACAAAATTTATTTACATACATAAATTTAAAATCAAAATAAATGTTTTGAATGTGAAGCTTACATGTCACTTGATATATACTACAAATTTGAAATGTGTACCTTATCATTTAAAAATTACACTTAGCACTACTTAAATAATGTTAAAGATTGTACATAAGTTTGTACAAATAATAAATAATGTATATTATATATTAAATCTACATATTTTGTATCTATTAATATGCTTTTATGTAAATACACCCTTAATTTATCAAAACAATCACATGGTAATTTGTTATATCACCAAGAAATTGTTTCAAAATATTGAATTATACACTTACTTTAGACACCTGTAATCCAATCATCCAATTAAAAATACTACATCGACCTTGTGTTTAACTTAAGAACATAGAGATGCATCAACTCAAACTGAAATTTAAACAAATAAAAACCTCGTTAATAACATGGAACTTTTGTTTTATTTTATATTTCAAAATATTGTTTGGGTTCAGTGTAAATAAATACAGCCTTAACTATTTTTCATTAAACATCAAACGGTAATTTGTTTCATCATTATAAAATTTATAGAAAATATTCACAATGCAATTGAAATACACTTACATTTAAGATGCTCGCAATGATATATTGGGATGCCAGTTCCAAACGTGTGTCATTTTGGGTTAATCCAAACGTTCCTAAACTAATACAAAAAAATCGTTAGCAAAATTGTACAACAGCTTTCAACATCGACTCTATTGTTTGCAACAGAAAAGTACAAATTTTTGCTGTTCAGTATTTGTATATAAAACCTATAGTAATATGAGCCAGCTTTTAGTTACGCCATGTGGAATCGTTGGCGGCACTAGTAATCTGTTTGATTTGACATATCAGCTAGTTATGCTTGTAGAGGAACTACACAGGCGTCACTGCCGTCGCTTTGCTTCCTGCTATAATGGCTTTAGGTCTTATATACAAAGGTTCAATGACAAATTTTATATTTCAAATTCTTCTGATTGACCGTTCTTATAACAGCTTAGAACAGGATTCTCTGCACTTGCTTTCTACGTTGAACAAATTTCTCTCTCCTGTTCTAACCTGTTTTGACAATTTCATTAATTTAAGCTGTTCTGATCTTAGTTGTATGTCGCTGAACAGTTTGAAACAAAATTTGAAACATTAGCACTCAATTCATTATAATCCACACGATTTTTGGTAAGGAATTTCAGAAAATAGATCCGTTGAAATCATCATTGTGCAATGTTTCAAATTTAAAAAAAAGTTATGTGCAATGCATATATTTATGTTTGTTTGTATCTACGTATGAATTGTATTACCTGAACAATATGCGAGTCAGCCATGACTTCATTCCTACAGATAAAAAGGAAATCTTCATTAGATTATAGATCAATTTGAATTTCTATAAAATACTCACTCTTATATGACTTTCCAAATGTTATTTGCATCGAACAGTTCACCAGCGGGTTTGAATACCATTGAACTGAAATCGGTATAGATGGTAAGAATATGTTCTGAATTTTGTTTACAAAAAAGAGAAGTTTGAAATCCTTTTAATTATGTTTAATATTATGTACTGAATACATTTAGATTTAAAACTTTTTTTTTTTTAGTTCCGTGTTAAGAGTTTTTTTTTAATTATTGTAAATATGTTTAATATTGCAGTGTAGACTGCTTGAGTGAAAATATTATTTTCAAATGAGAAATGCCCAGATATGCAAAAGAGAAATTTGTTCACTTATTTTATTTTTTTTTATTAAATAGCATTTTGTATATTTTCCTAGGTTTCGAGTAGTCTGTATAACAAACTTCAAATTAAGTTAAATAATACACTTATGGTTTTAAATTGTATACAATCGTACGAGATTTTACTCTTAGACTGCTTTCACACAAGGAAACTGAGTTGCCAAAAACTAGGTAGTTTGTAGGTGAGAAGGCGAGATTTTGTTTCTTTCCCTTACGCCCGTCTCGCCTACAAACTCCCAGTTGCCGGCAACTCAGTTTCCTTGTGTGAAAGGGGTCATATACATAAATACAATAGGATACTTTTACAAACTTGATAGTGGGTCATACAGCTTACTCGAAACTTCTTTGAAACAGCGGGTTAACAGTAATTTCGTTTTGCAAAACGGTTTAAGAATATGTGGTTGAAGTTATCAGTGAGGGCGTGTATATATGCATATAATTGCTTTCCCCCAAATATATTTTAAATAATGCATGTATCTATGTATACACATATTATATACACGATTCTTTTATATATTTTCATAGATGAGAAGGTTTGGTTTTTTCTTTAAATAAAAGGCTTCCATATGCTTCAATCCAGTGGTGATGAAAACTTGGTTTTCTTTCATACAAGTGGGTTTAAACTTAGAAAAAATGCATTTATTCTCCTGAAAAATTGACTCTCTTGTGTTAGAACTTTTCGGCGACGATAACGATGTATGTAAATATATAATTATATGAAAATACATATTACATATTACTTAACACAAATTCGAATTCGCTTGCTCTTTTATTCTGACAGTGAGCAGCACTCTGAGATCTCGTTTTCTAGAACTAACCAAATCAAAAAAAAAAAAAAGAACTTACATTTCAATTCCTTCAACGATCATGATTGTAATTCTGTACAAATTCGTCTAGTTTAGAGCGTCTGTAAGTAAAAATTTCAAATGTTTCAATTTCATTATTTTTGTTTGAAATAAAATTAATTAAAAACATTAAGGGTCAATTTTTCAATAGTCAGTTAAGCATCAGATAATACTTATTTGTATAGTTAGTAATATCTGATGATTAAAAATAAACTCTTAAGTACTCATTATTAAAGGATGATGGGCAAATTGGTCGTTAATCCAACAGAATTAAAATATATCTCAAATGAAAGGTATTGTCCAGTGCTTCATTTCATTATATGGCCGCAAGAACAGAACAGAGATATAGCCACTTGAATATGAAGGGTCCAGGGGAAAAACGGCTTAAGTCCACTCAAATTGATTCCGAGAAAAACGATAATATAAGTTTACTTTCTAAACAAAGGCTAAATTCTAAGCAAAATTAAATAAAGGATAGAACAATTTTTTCCAATCAAATGTACTTATTTATACAACACAAATTGATTTTAATTTTATGAATTGTATATTCTAATAAAATGTTTGCGTTAAGGGAGAATCCATCTACGGCCTAACATGGTAGCCAAAAACTTGCAAGATATTTTTTGAAAATTTCTTGCGAAGGAACTAAACATGATAATTAGAAACAGTTTTTTGCTTTTTGTTCATACATCCTTCTATTTTAAAAATCTAAATTTGAAAACAAAAAAAAAAATATTAAGAAACGCGGTGTTAGACCGTTTCATGTATTTCAATTTGTTTTGGCATCACTACTTATAAGTATTTAAAAATCGGGTAAGTTTTTGTTTTGAACTATTACTACGTAGATGTGCTACAAGGACTGGAAACAAAATTTTTCAAAAATTGTTTTGTAGCAAAAACAAAACTTTTGAAAAAAAAAAAGTTTTTTTTTTACAAAAAGTGTCCTTTAGAGAGGTATCCAAAATTTGTATGGAAATTTTGTTATTCCATCAAATAGTACTTACAGAAACCTACAAGATGTCATCATTAGTTTCATTCTGTAAAAAAAAAGGACTTAAGCCGTTTTTCCCCTGGACCCTTCATATGAGTATTGCAAACACCATATTTCAGTTTTTTCTCGAAATAATTGTCCATAACTTTTTATATAAAGAACGTAGGAGAACGACATTGGTTTGAAATAAACGGGAGTTTTCTCATCTTTCAAATAATAGCAAAGTTATTATGCTACGTTTTATACACTTTGAGATATTAGGTTTTAAAGTCTTGAATAAAAACTTTTTTAGCACTGGCTTTACACATCAATATGTTAAAAAATTCAGGGGTGACGTATACTTTTTTTTTAAACACCATCGATAAGCTATTTTTAACCTTTAATTTAATACATCAGAAAGTGTCCTTTCCTCAATAAATACCAGCTTATAATCAAAAATTGCTTCAAAAGACACCTTGTTATGCTTATAGACCGAGAAAAGTAGATTAAATGTTAAAAACAAACGAATTAATTATACAGTCTTAAGACTGGTATCGACGTATAATTTCATTCTACATTTTAATCTACCTAATTAATTTAAATTAATTAAATATAAATACACTCTGGTTTGGTCGATTAAGTCATTATTTATTTAAAAAACGAAAAATATCTACCGAACCGGAGTGTATGGTTTAAGTTTTTATTTTTGATGGCTGTAAATATTTCTGCTACCATATAAGATATGTTTGCACTAAAGGTCTCAAATAACAAAAGATATCGATACACATATAACGCATCGGGCAAACAACAAGTTATATTAGTAAATAGTGGCTCGGCAGCGGACCTTCGTGGCGGAGGCACTTGGTGCATACCTTATTTGGTCAAAGCGATATTATTTATTCTCATCAAACATAAAAACTTAAACCATACCCGGTCCGGTAGATGATTAAAATGAAGAGTGAAATTAAACGTTGATACTAGTCCTTAGACTGTATATTTTTTTTGTTTGAACTTAGAATCTACTTTTCCCGGTCTATAAGCATTATAAGGTGTCTTTTGAACAATTTTTGTTTATTGAGCAAAGGACACTTTATTAAAGGTTTCAAAAATAGGTTTTTGGTGGTGATAAAAAAAAAGTATACGTCACCACTGAAGTTTTTAAGATATTGGTGTGTAAATCCAGTGCTAAAAAAGTTTTTATTCAAGACTTTATCTCAAAGTGTATAAAACGTAGCTTACTTAGCTTAACTAAAAGATGAGACAACTGTCTTTTTTTGACTGTTAAACCATTTTCCTATGTCTTTTATATGAAAAGTAATGAACAGTTATTTTGAAAACAACTGAAATATGGTGTTTGCAATCACCAGCTCAAATATCTCGAATTTCCCATGTACGATTTTGAAAATATTGCACTTATTTAAGGAGCTCAACATCACCTTTCATTTGATACCAATTTCATAAGTGTTGGTCTAACGACCAGATTTCATACAAATTTGCCCATCAACATGGTTTTGGCAAGGAATATCAGAAATTAGATCCGTTGAAAAATTTACAAGTGATCTAATTTCTGATATTAAAATATTATTTAGATTAAGATCATTTATGTTTTTATAAAAGATTGGTACTCCATATTTAGATGCGTGCTTAGTTTAAAGTTTATTTCAAATAAAAAAGATTGTTACCTTAACTGAAAACAATATTATCGCCACCATTATTATGTCTATAACGTGTATGGATCATCAAATTCTTTGAACTAACGTTAAGTTCAGGTATTTTATTGGAACTAACAGGCTATTGCTGATTGAATCTTCCTGAAATTAAAAGAGAAGATCTCGTTAATATGACATTATTGTTTTATTTAATATACATTTTAATTTTGATTTTGCATCAGTGTAAATAAATACAGCCTTATTGTTTTTCATTAAACATCAAACGGTAATTTGTGTCATCATTGAGCTAAAGTTTTAATATAATATATCGTCGCTGTAGTTATGTATTTATTTTATAACTTAATTCATAGCGCAGAGCTATGTACATATAATACTTTATCATAGAGATACATTCTTTTTTAACCTTCAGCACTCTATTGCAGAAGTAAAAAGTATTTATTCTCCTGAAGAATGAATTCTCTCGTTTAAAGGCGTTAAAACTACAGTTACGATAAATATACATATATAATTTTAGGAAAACACAAAACCAAGAGGCAAATTGAGAACTTACATTTCAATTCCTTAAACGAGCATTATTGCAATTCTAGTTTAGAGCTCCTGAAAATAAAAAAAAAATATGTAAAATGTTATTAAATTTCTTTATTTCAGTTTGCAATCAAATTTTTAACTTTAAAGCACTCATTTAATTAAAATCCACATTATTTTTGCTAGGGAATATCAGTAATTAGATCCGTTATTATCATCATTGTGCAATATTTAAATTAAAAACAATTTTAAAAATATTATTACCAAAATTATTATTGGCACCATCATAACTGCCCTGTCCATGCACATATGTACATTTGTAAGTATAAGATCTGAAATAAAATTGGTTCATTATTTATTATTTACCACAAGATGAGATAATGATTATTGGTTTAAGCTGTATTTAGTATTTTTATGTTCTGTAGTCCGATTCTGAAATGCGCAGCGAATCGCTTTCATTGGCGGATTTGTATTTTCTTTTTCTCAAAAGCGCTTTTGCTTTCAATTTTTTGTTTGAAAGCGATAAGTTTCTAGGTTACGGATTGTTGGCGAATTGAAAAAAAATGCAAATATGAATAATTTAGGGCTTTTGAGAACAAGAAAATACAGATCCGCCAATGAAAGCGATCCGCCGCGCTTTTCATAATCGGCCTACTGTTATTCAGTGTTGGCCGTATGTGGAAAAGGAAAGTCTAAAAAAGAAACATCAATGAAAAAAGTCAAATTCATTTTGAATTTTAGGTCTATGATGTAACCTAGACACCAAATTAAAAATAAAGAAGTTTCAAATTCAACTTTAAGCTGTATTTATAATTTATTTAAAAAAGGAAGGGGCTATAAAAGGTCACAAGCCATACAACTTTAAATTTACGTAAAAAACAGCTTTAAAACATTGATTTAAACCCATTATTTCGAACAAAATTTATTTACATACATAAATTTAAAATCAAAATAAATGTTTTGAATGTGAAGCTTACATGTCACTTGATATATACTACAAATTTGAAATGTGTACCTTATCATTTAAAAATTACACTTAGCACTACTTAAATAATGTTAAAGATTGTACATAAGTTTGTACAAATAATAAATAATGTATATTATATATTAAATCTACATATTTTGTATCTATTAATATGCTTTTATGTAAATACACCCTTAATTTATCAAAACAATCACATGGTAATTTGTTATATCACCAAGAAATTGTTTCAAAATATTGAATTATACACTTACTTTAGACACCTGTAATCCAATCATCCAATTAAAAATACTACATCGACCTTGTGTTTAACTTAAGAACATAGAGATGCATCAACTCAAACTGAAATTTAAACAAATAAAAACCTCGTTAATAACATGGAACTTTTGTTTTATTTTATATTTCAAAATATTGTTTGGGTTCAGTGTAAATAAATACAGCCTTAATTATTTTTCATTAAACATCAAACGGTAATTTGTTTCATCATTATAAAATTTATAGAAAATATTCACAATGCAATTGAAATACACTTACATTTAAGATGCTCGCAATGATATATTGGGATGCCAGTTCCAAACGTGTGTCATTTTGGGTTAATCCAAACGTTCCTAAACTAATACAAAAAAATCGTTAGCAAAATTGTACAACAGCTTTCAACATCGACTCTATTGTTTGCAACAGAAAAGTACAAATTTTTGCTGTTCAGTATTTGTATATAAAACCTATAGTAATATGAGCCAGCTTTTAGTTACGCCATGTGGAATCGTTGGCGGCACTAGTAATCTGTTTGATTTGACATATCAGCTAGTTATGCTTGTAGAGGAACTACACAGGCGTCACTGCCGTCGCTTTGCTTCCTGCTATAATGGCTTTAGGTCTTATATACAAAGGTTCAATGACAAATTTTATATTTCAAATTCTTCTGATTGACCGTTCTTATAACAGCTTAGAACAGGATTCTCTGCACTTGCTTTCTACGTTGAACAAATTTCTCTCTCCTGTTCTAACCTGTTTTGACAATTTCATTAATTTAAGCTGTTCTGATCTTAGTTGTATGTCGCTGAACAGTTTGAAACAAAATTTGAAACATTAGCACTCAATTCATTATAATCCACACGATTTTTGGTAAGGAATTTCAGAAAATAGATCCGTTGAAATCATCATTGTGCAATGTTTCAAATTTAAAAAAAAGTTATGTGCAATGCATATATTTATGTTTGTTTGTATCTACGTATGAATTGTATTACCTGAACAATATGCGAGTCAGCCATGACTTCATTCCTACAGATAAAAAGGAAATCTTCATTAGATTATAGATCAATTTGAATTTCTATAAAATACTCACTCTTATATGACTTTCCAAATGTTATTTGCATCGAACAGTTCACCAGCGGGTTTGAATACCATTGAACTGAAATCGGTATAGATGGTAAGAATATGTTCTGAATTTTGTTTACAAAAAAGAGAAGTTTGAAATCCTTTTAATTATGTTTAATATTATGTACTGAATACATTTAGATTTAAAACTTTTTTTTTTTTAGTTCCGTGTTAAGAGTTTTTTTTTAATTATTGTAAATATGTTTAATATTGCAGTGTAGACTGCTTGAGTGAAAATATTATTTTCAAATGAGAAATGCCCAGATATGCAAAAGAGAAATTTGTTCACTTATTTTATTTTTTTTTATTAAATAGCATTTTGTATATTTTCCTAGGTTTCGAGTAGTCTGTATAACAAACTTCAAATTAAGTTAAATAATACACTTATGGTTTTAAATTGTATACAATCGTACGAGATTTTACTCTTAGACTGCTTTCACACAAGGAAACTGAGTTGCCAAAAACTAGGTAGTTTGTAGGTGAGAAGGCGAGATTTTGTTTCTTTCCCTTACGCCCGTCTCGCCTACAAACTCCCAGTTGCCGGCAACTCAGTTTCCTTGTGTGAAAGGGGTCATATACATAAATACAATAGGATACTTTTACAAACTTGATAGTGGGTCATACAGCTTACTCGAAACTTCTTTGAAACAGCGGGTTAACAGTAATTTCGTTTTGCAAAACGGTTTAAGAATATGTGGTTGAAGTTATCAGTGAGGGCGTGTATATATGCATATAATTGCTTTCCCCCAAATATATTTTAAATAATGCATGTATCTATGTATACACATATTATATACACGATTCTTTTATATATTTTCATAGATGAGAAGGTTTGGTTTTTTCTTTAAATAAAAGGCTTCCATATGCTTCAATCCAGTGGTGATGAAAACTTGGTTTTCTTTCATACAAGTGGGTTTAAACTTAGAAAAAATGCATTTATTCTCCTGAAAAATTGACTCTCTTGTGTTAGAACTTTTCGGCGACGATAACGATGTATGTAAATATATAATTATATGAAAATACATATTACATATTACTTAACACAAATTCGAATTCGCTTGCTCTTTTATTCTGACAGTGAGCAGCACTCTGAGATCTCGTTTTCTAGAACTAACCAAATCAAAAAAAAAAAAAAGAACTTACATTTCAATTCCTTCAACGATCATGATTGTAATTCTGTACAAATTCGTCTAGTTTAGAGCGTCTGTAAGTAAAAATTTCAAATGTTTCAATTTCATTATTTTTGTTTGAAATAAAATTAATTAAAAACATTAAGGGTCAATTTTTCAATAGTCAGTTAAGCATCAGATAATACTTATTTGTATAGTTAGTAATATCTGATGATTAAAAATAAACTCTTAAGTACTCATTATTAAAGGATGATGGGCAAATTGGTCGTTAATCCAACAGAATTAAAATATATCTCAAATGAAAGGTATTGTCCAGTGCTTCATTTCATTATATGGCCGCAAGAACAGAACAGAGATATAGCCACTTGAATATGAAGGGTCCAGGGGAAAAACGGCTTAAGTCCACTCAAATTGATTCCGAGAAAAACGATAATATAAGTTTACTTTCTAAACAAAGGCTAAATTCTAAGCAAAATTAAATAAAGGATAGAACAATTTTTTCCAATCAAATGTACTTATTTATACAACACAAATTGATTTTAATTTTATGAATTGTATATTCTAATAAAATGTTTGCGTTAAGGGAGAATCCATCTACGGCCTAACATGGTAGCCAAAAACTTGCAAGATATTTTTTGAAAATTTCTTGCGAAGGAACTAAACATGATAATTAGAAACAGTTTTTTGCTTTTTGTTCATACATCCTTCTATTTTAAAAATCTAAATTTGAAAACAAAAAAAAAAATATTAAGAAACGCGGTGTTAGACCGTTTCATGTATTTCAATTTGTTTTGGCATCACTACTTATAAGTATTTAAAAATCGGGTAAGTTTTTGTTTTGAACTATTACTACGTAGATGTGCTACAAGGACTGGAAACAAAATTTTTCAAAAATTGTTTTGTAGCAAAAACAAAACTTTTGAAAAAAAAAAAGTTTTTTTTTTACAAAAAGTGTCCTTTAGAGAGGTATCCAAAATTTGTATGGAAATTTTGTTATTCCATCAAATAGTACTTACAGAAACCTACAAGATGTCATCATTAGTTTCATTCTGTAAAAAAAAAGGACTTAAGCCGTTTTTCCCCTGGACCCTTCATATGAGTATTGCAAACACCATATTTCAGTTTTTTCTCGAAATAATTGTCCATAACTTTTTATATAAAGAACGTAGGAGAACGACATTGGTTTGAAATAAACGGGAGTTTTCTCATCTTTCAAATAATAGCAAAGTTATTATGCTACGTTTTATACACTTTGAGATATTAGGTTTTAAAGTCTTGAATAAAAACTTTTTTAGCACTGGCTTTACACATCAATATGTTAAAAAATTCAGGGGTGACGTATACTTTTTTTTTAAACACCATCGATAAGCTATTTTTAACCTTTAATTTAATACATCAGAAAGTGTCCTTTCCTCAATAAATACCAGCTTATAATCAAAAATTGCTTCAAAAGACACCTTGTTATGCTTATAGACCGAGAAAAGTAGATTAAATGTTAAAAACAAACGAATTAATTATACAGTCTTAAGACTGGTATCGACGTATAATTTCATTCTACATTTTAATCTACCTAATTAATTTAAATTAATTAAATATAAATACACTCTGGTTTGGTCGATTAAGTCATTATTTATTTAAAAAACGAAAAATATCTACCGAACCGGAGTGTATGGTTTAAGTTTTTATTTTTGATGGCTGTAAATATTTCTGCTACCATATAAGATATGTTTGCACTAAAGGTCTCAAATAACAAAAGATATCGATACACATATAACGCATCGGGCAAACAACAAGTTATATTAGTAAATAGTGGCTCGGCAGCGGACCTTCGTGGCGGAGGCACTTGGTGCATACCTTATTTGGTCAAAGCGATATTATTTATTCTCATCAAACATAAAAACTTAAACCATACCCGGTCCGGTAGATGATTAAAATGTAGAGTGAAATTAAACGTTGATACTAGTCCTTAGACTGTATATTTTTTTTGTTTGAACTTAGAATCTACTTTTCCCGGTCTATAAGCATTATAAGGTGTCTTTTGAACAATTTTTGTTTATTGAGCAAAGGACACTTTATTAAAGGTTTCAAAAATAGGTTTTTGGTGGTGATAAAAAAAAAGTATACGTCACCACTGAAGTTTTTAAGATATTGGTGTGTAAATCCAGTGCTAAAAAAGTTTTTATTCAAGACTTTATCTCAAAGTGTATAAAACGTAGCTTACTTAGCTTAACTAAAAGATGAGACAACTGTCTTTTTTTGACTGTTAAACCATTTTCCTATGTCTTTTATATGAAAAGTAATGAACAGTTATTTTGAAAACAACTGAAATATGGTGTTTGCAATCACCAGCTCAAATATCTCGAATTTCCCATGTACGATTTTGAAAATATTGCACTTATTTAAGGAGCTCAACATCACCTTTCATTTGATACCAATTTCATAAGTGTTGGTCTAACGACCAGATTTCATACAAATTTGCCCATCAACATGGTTTTGGCAAGGAATATCAGAAATTAGATCCGTTGAAAAATTTACAAGTGATCTAATTTCTGATATTAAAATATTATTTAGATTAAGATCATTTATGTTTTTATAAAAGATTGGTACTCCATATTTAGATGCGTGCTTAGTTTAAAGTTTATTTCAAATAAAAAAGATTGTTACCTTAACTGAAAACAATATTATCGCCACCATTATTATGTCTATAACGTGTATGGATCATCAAATTCTTTGAACTAACGTTAAGTTCAGGTATTTTATTGGAACTAACAGGCTATTGCTGATTGAATCTTCCTGAAATTAAAAGAGAAGATCTCGTTAATATGACATTATTGTTTTATTTAATATACATTTTAATTTTGATTTTGCATCAGTGTAAATAAATACAGCCTTATTGTTTTTCATTAAACATCAAACGGTAATTTGTGTCATCATTGAGCTAAAGTTTTAATATAATATATCGTCGCTGTAGTTATGTATTTATTTTATAACTTAATTCATAGCGCAGAGCTATGTACATATAATACTTTATCATAGAGATACATTCTTTTTTAACCTTCAGCACTCTATTGCAGAAGTAAAAAGTATTTATTCTCCTGAAGAATGAATTCTCTCGTTTAAAGGCGTTAAAACTACAGTTACGATAAATATACATATATAATTTTAGGAAAACACAAAACCAAGAGGCAAATTGAGAACTTACATTTCAATTCCTTAAACGAGCATTATTGCAATTCTAGTTTAGAGCTCCTGAAAATAAAAAAAAAATATGTAAAATGTTATTAAATTTCTTTATTTCAGTTTGCAATCAAATTTTTAACTTTAAAGCACTCATTTAATTAAAATCCACATTATTTTTGCTAGGGAATATCAGTAATTAGATCCGTTATTATCATCATTGTGCAATATTTAAATTAAAAACAATTTTAAAAATATTATTACCAAAATTATTATTGGCACCATCATAACTGCCCTGTCCATGCACATATGTACATTTGTAAGTATAAGATCTGAAATAAAATTGGTTCATTATTTATTATTTACCACAAGATGAGATAATGATTATTGGTTTAAGCTGTATTTAGTATTTTTATGTTCTGTAGTCCGATTCTGAAATGCGCAGCGAATCGCTTTCATTGGCGGATTTGTATTTTCTTTTTCTCAAAAGCGCTTTTGCTTTCAATTTTTTGTTTGAAAGCGATAAGTTTCTAGGTTACGGATTGTTGGCGAATTGAAAAAAAATGCAAATATGAATAATTTAGGGCTTTTGAGAACAAGAAAATACAGATCCGCCAATGAAAGCGATCCGCCGCGCTTTTCATAATCGGCCTACTGTTATTCAGTGTTGGCCGTATGTGGAAAAGGAAAGTCTAAAAAAGAAACATCAATGAAAAAAGTCAAATTCATTTTGAATTTTAGGTCTATGATGTAACCTAGACACCAAATTAAAAATAAAGAAGTTTCAAATTCAACTTTAAGCTGTATTTATAATTTATTTAAAAAAGGAAGGGGCTATAAAAGGTCACAAGCCATACAACTTTAAATTTACGTAAAAAACAGCTTTAAAACATTGATTTAAACCCATTATTTCGAACAAAATTTATTTACATACATAAATTTAAAATCAAAATAAATGTTTTGAATGTGAAGCTTACATGTCACTTGATATATACTACAAATTTGAAATGTGTACCTTATCATTTAAAAATTACACTTAGCACTACTTAAATAATGTTAAAGATTGTACATAAGTTTGTACAAATAATAAATAATGTATATTATATATTAAATCTACATATTTTGTATCTATTAATATGCTTTTATGTAAATACACCCTTAATTTATCAAAACAATCACATGGTAATTTGTTATATCACCAAGAAATTGTTTCAAAATATTGAATTATACACTTACTTTAGACACCTGTAATCCAATCATCCAATTAAAAATACTACATCGACCTTGTGTTTAACTTAAGAACATAGAGATGCATCAACTCAAACTGAAATTTAAACAAATAAAAACCTCGTTAATAACATGGAACTTTTGTTTTATTTTATATTTCAAAATATTGTTTGGGTTCAGTGTAAATAAATACAGCCTTAATTATTTTTCATTAAACATCAAACGGTAATTTGTTTCATCATTATAAAATTTATAGAAAATATTCACAATGCAATTGAAATACACTTACATTTAAGATGCTCGCAATGATATATTGGGATGCCAGTTCCAAACGTGTGTCATTTTGGGTTAATCCAAACGTTCCTAAACTAATACAAAAAAATCGTTAGCAAAATTGTACAACAGCTTTCAACATCGACTCTATTGTTTGCAACAGAAAAGTACAAATTTTTGCTGTTCAGAATTTGTATATAAAACCTATAGTAATATGAGCCAGCTTTTAGTTACGCCATGTGGAATCGTTGGCGGCACTAGTAATCTGTTTGATTTGACATATCAGCTAGTTATGCTTGTAGAGGAACTACACAGGCGTCACTGCCGTCGCTTTGCTTCCTGCTATAATGGCTTTAGGTCTTATATACAAAGGTTCAATGACAAATTTTATATTTCAAATTCTTCTGATTGACCGTTCTTATAACAGCTTAGAACAGGATTCTCTGCACTTGCTTTGTACGTTGAACAAATTTCTCTCTCCTGTTCTAACCTGTTTTGACAATTTCATTAATTTAAGCTGTTCTGATCTTAGTTGTATGTCGCTGAACAGTTTGAAACAAAATTTGAAACATTAGCACTCAATTCATTATAATCCACACGATTTTTGGTAAGGAATTTCAGAAAATAGATCCGTTGAAATCATCATTGTGCAATGTTTCAAATTTAAAAAAAAGTTATGTGCAATGCATATATTTATGTTTGTTTGTATCTACGTATGAATTGTATTACCTGAACAATATGCGAGTCAGCCATGACTTCATTCCTACAGATAAAAAGGAAATCTTCATTAGATTATAGATCAATTTGAATTTCTATAAAATACTCACTCTTATATGACTTTCCAAATGTTATTTGCATCGAACAGTTCACCAGCGGGTTTGAATACCATTGAACTGAAATCGGTATAGATGGTAAGAATATGTTCTGAATTTTGTTTACAAAAAAGAGAAGTTTGAAATCCTTTTAATTATGTTTAATATTATGTACTGAATACATTTAGATTTAAAACTTCTTTTTTTTTTTAGTTCCGTGTTAAGAGTTTTTTTTTAATTATTGTAAATATGTTTAATATTGCAGTGTAGACTGCTTGAGTGAAAATATTATTTTCAAATGAGAAATGCCCAGATATGCAAAAGAGAAATTTGTTCACTTATTTTTTTTTTTTTTATTAAATAGCATTTTGTATATTTTCCTAGGTTTCGAGTAGTCTGTATAACAAACTTCAAATTAAGTTAAATAATACACTTATGGTTTTAAATTGTATACAATCGTACGAGATTTTACTCTTAGACTGCTTTCACACAAGGAAACTGAGTTGCCAAAAACTAGGTAGTTTGTAGGTGAGAAGGCGAGATTTTGTTTCTTTCCCTTACGCCCGTCTCGCCTACAAACTCCCAGTTGCCGGCAACTCAGTTTCCTTGTGTGAAAGGGGTCATATACATAAATACAATAGGATACTTTTACAAACTTGATAGTGGGTCATACAGCTTACTCGAAACTTCTTTGAAACAGCGGGTTAACAGTAATTTCGTTTTGCAAAACGGTTTAAGAATATGTGGTTGAAGTTATCAGTGAGGGCGTGTATATATGCATATAATTGCTTTCCCCCAAATATATTTTAAATAATGCATGTATCTATGTATACACATATTATATACACGATTCTTTTATATATTTTCATAGATGAGAAGGTTTGGTTTTTTCTTTAAATAAAAGGCTTCCATATGCTTCAATCCAGTGGTGATGAAAACTTGGTTTCGTTCATACAAGTGGGTTTAAACTTAGAGTGAATATTCTTTTTAGATGGTGCATGATATTAGCACCAGATCGGTGAAATCCGAAAAAAATTTTAAAACTCCTTATGTAATGATAAATTTGACAGTATTAAAACAATATTTTCCTTATAACTGGTATAAAATGTGTGAAATATGAAGTTCAAAATTAGTTTTCAGAAGGAGTTACACTTTTCGGGTTTCACCGACGATACTTTTTTGTCAACATAGTATCCTAATATTGAGCATATCTGGGTGGGAATAAAAGTGTCATGAGACAATAATTGTTAAAACAAGTTTATAGAAAACTAAAAATCAATTGCCAAGTTAGGCTTGTGCGAGCACGTTTTTGTTTGTAAAAGAAAAAATAGTAAAGTAAATACCCTATAACATTAAAAATAAGAAATTCTTACCTCAAGCGTACAAGACGGGTGTTCTCGTATCTCAAAAGCAATTATTGTAGTTTGCAGAGTAGTATAAAGGATATACAAATACTTTTGTTTTTCTCTCAGCTATATTTTCCTCTGAAGAAATTTGTAGGTATACGGAAATACGTAGTTTTATAGATTTTATAAAATACCACGTGATTGCTTCTAAATAAAGAACTCTTATGACGGAACTCAGTCCGCTAAATTTGTTTGAGTCCACGTTACAACTCTCTATTCGTCAAAAAATAATTGTATACAAATTACTTTTAGGCACCTATTATGAATCGCGAGTCGCAAGAAATATTTGGCGAATCTGACTTTTGGCATTACCGTTTGTGGCTCACATAACTATATTCAGCTAAAATGTAAAAAATTTATTGAATTGAGATGTTGCTCTATTCGAACGCCTCAGTTTGATTTTCTGAAACCACGACATGTGATTTTAAAAACGTTCGATTTGAGTCGAACGTTCGACTCGCGAGTCATAATAGGGCCCTTAATTTCATAAACCAAGTTTTTGCGAATATAATTAAAATTAATACGGTACAAATTCTAAGTCGGCAATAAAACATCCCTAATTGAATCTATAAAAAAAAAAAAAACATGTATCCTTTTCAACTCTCAATAAAGTTTATTAATTAATTTATGTAAATATTTGAATTTTAATTTTTTTTTTTAAATAGAAATTTTAATTCTATCAAGAAGTTATTATCGAATTTTGTGGACTAGACTTTCGAATAAAAGATGATTTCCATATACGTGTGTGTATTCATATAAGTGTATTGTATGCAAATGTACATGCATATGTATGTTTGTATTTATTAGGGTGGTTCTTATTTGTTCTCTTATGCGAAAATTGAGTGCGACGCACCCTATATCATGTCTAAAAAATGATTAAAAAATCCCCTATTTTTTTCAGGTTTTTATCTCTAACCCTTCCTGGCCCTATTTTGATAAGATTTTTTTTATTTTTGGATTTACACTATATACACACTGTACCAGGTGTCATTTTTGAACTAATCCAATGAAGCGTCTCTGAAAACTCTACAGTCACGTTCATGTTTACAAAAATTTCGATCATTTATTTAAACTTTATTGTTAATAAACAAAAAGGCAGATTTTTTGTTTCGTTCAATACGCGAAAAGTAAGCAACATTTTGACATAAATTATTTTTTTTTTTTTTGATTATCTCTCCATCGATTTCATTAACCTGAATTAAATGAGATTTTTCCTTATACATATATTCGACACTATCAACGTATCGGTGTGTTATGTTAATATGATAATAAGTCATTGCACTGAAAACGGCTATAGCGGCGGCGGGCGTCGTAGTTTTGAAATTGTAATTTTAGGTAATACCGTTATCTGCATTCTTTTTTCTTTCTTCTATGCACTTTCTACTTAAATAAAATTAAACAATACAATACAATTTAATGTAGTCGGAGGAAAGGATATTATTTCCCCAAAAAAAATCCTATAAAAAACAAATGACAAAAAATTTAAAAAAAATTGCTAATGAAATAGGGTCAGGAAGGGTTAGGAATAAAAATCTGAAAAAATTAGGGATTTTTTTTTCATGAATTTGAACCAATCTCGGGGGCGTCGTCAATTGTTTTCCCCTAAGAACCACCCTAGTATTTATATGTACATGTACAGTACGTATGTATGAAATATAAGTTTCTGTTCAGACACCGTTATCATTGAAATAATCACGACTGCCTTTCCAATTATCAATTTATCAATACAAGTTTCCAAAAGAAAATGTAGAAACGCGAAACTTTGATGAGCTCTTTAAATCAAACGATTTATCTGAAAATTATTCTGTAAGGAAGGAATCCAAAATAATTAACAGCGTTTGGCATTTTGGCCACAGTGCGGCGAGAGTCACTTTTGAAGTATGTAAGAGTTAACTATCGATTTATAACTGAATATGTATAATCAAACGAGTTGACCAAAAATGTATGAAAAAACAGAATCGACAAGAACGAAATTCTTACTAATGACTTAGCTGTATTAGCATTGCTGGCTGCTGTTGAAAAAGTTTTTTTTAGGTTGCTTTGATCAGAAAATGCAGTTATTCTGTTGCATTTAGATACTTCATAGTTTATCGATGTAACTATTATATATATACATTTTATGGGCTTCTTGTCTCCAACTTGTGAACAAATTATGAATCTTAAAATAAATTTCAAATAAAATGAATTAAATTCAAATTTATTGTTTTTATTTTATTATTAATTTAATTTTATAATATTAAAACTTTATAGCACAACTTTTAATTTATCTATGCGACGCGACGCGTCGATAAATTAAAAATTATGATTTTAAGTTTGAATATTAATAATAATGAATTTTCAAAACAAATATTCCACTTTCCAATCGTGGAAATTAGGTCTGTTCAACATATTAGCTTTGTTCAGCGATTTTGTTCCGAACAGTTTAAAACAGAAAAGTACAAGTTTTAGATGTTCAATGACAATTTTCTGTTCCAAACTGTTCTGATTTGCTGTTCAATGAGTCAGTTGGGAAGAGTTTAGAACAGGATTTTCTGTACTTGCTTTTTAGTAAGAACTGCTTAGAACAGGTTTTTCTGTTCTCACTGCTCTGGCGTTTCTCACGAATCTGTGCTGTTCTGTCCTGATCTGACTAGTATTTCTCCGCTGAACAATCCTGTTTTGGTGTGCATGGAAAGCAGGAATGAAAATTTCAAGACTTTTTCTGTTTGAACTTTGACGTTTCTGATTTGGCAACCACAATGCTCCTCGGTGGTAGCACAAAATGATTTGAACAAAAATAATTGAATTGGATTTTTTTTTCGTAATTGAATATACGTTGTTTACATATTTACTTTTGTTTTTTTTTTTTCCATAAAACAACCCCGAATACCATGTCAAAACAACGAAAGGAAGTAAGTACGTTTTTTCGCGAACCGTGTAATCATGAACTAAAAGATGAAAAAGTGTTTATTTATGTTAATAGAATATTTATGTATGTCATTTATTTATTGTAGAGAAATATATAAAATTAATTTACATTATTTCAAGAATTAAATCATTTGGGCTGAATGCCATATAATACCGTCTTTAGAAATAAATTTTCATTTGATTATTGTAAAGTATCATTCGGTATAGTGAAAAATATTATAAGTCAAGGTTTTTATGTTGCATAATGTAAATGAATTTGGTCTATATATCGTTGAATTTATAATGGGGGTGGTAGCTAGTTTTATGTTATTTATGGATTCGAAAATTGAAGGGTTGATGAATTCTGAAAGTTTCAATGTTTCTTCATTTCGCTCTATTAGATAGGATTTTGGGCATTCAGTTAGTATATGCTGCACTGTATGTTGAATGATATAAATACAAATTATATTGCAATAAATAGTTTAGGTTTCTTTTATATAATTTAGTTTATGTTAAATAAAATACCAAAAAGTGGCTTAACTAGAAGCCACTGGTGAAATTTCATCATCGGAATGTGATCTTTCTGTCCACAAAAAATCTTCCTCATTTTCAAAGAGAGCGGACGCATCCGCTCATTCTTTCAGCTCTCTTCTTTCTCTCTCAATTTTAATTTTCTCTCCACCATAACGGAGGCATATAGACCCCTCTTCCAGGACGATTGTTCCATTCTCTTGGCCTAACCTACACGCTCCAGTGCTTTGATGCATTTATGTCAACCATTATTTAGTTGTCATTATACGTTTGATAACACTACTTGTTATATCAAACTTTTCATCGCTTAATTTTGAAATGCTGTATTTTGGAAACTATTATGTCTACAGATATGGTTTTGGGCTCAAGTTGAAGTAAATTAAGTTATTTTGAAATCGTAGAACAAATGTTTTTATTTGAAATAAGTTCTTTAGGACTAAAATCACCAATAACTAAAAAAAAATCAGTTTTTCTGATTTTTGACCATAAAAGCTGTCGCCGCTCGAGGTCGAGAAAAAAATCAGAACTTCCCGATTCGACTCATACGTGGGTGTAAATAGTTAATGTACTTTATGTTATAGTTAATGTACTATATGTTATAAACTATAAAAAAGTCAACCAAACTAAGGGTCCGCCATTTAACGTTTTTTTTCAACTAGTGCTTATTTCGTGAATGGTAACACTTAGCTCATGTCTGATTTGACAGATAATTAGTTTTATCCTTCCGCTGAACGAATATGGTTGTGTATACGCTTGAAAAACGCTGGGAAATATTGCGACATCACTTTGCCGATTTTGCCAAAAAAATCATCTTTTCAGATGAGGCTCATTTTGATCTTGGCGGGTATGTAAACAAGCAAAATTGTCGCATTTGGGGCACAGAAAACCCGCACGCATACATTGAAAAGCCGATACACCCAAAAACGAGTCACTGTTTGGTGCGGATTTTGGTCCAGAGGCATAATTGGGCCATTTTTCTTCAACTGAGCAAGGAGTGGCCGTTAGAGTCACTTGCGATCGTTATCGGGCCATGTGGAACGAATTTTTGTTCACAAAAATTGAAGAGGAGGATATTGGCAACATTTGGTTTCAACAGGACGGCGCTACGTGCCACACAGCCGAAGCTACACTCGATGTTGATGATGCATTTTCAAAAAAAAAGTTATTTGGCGGACCCTTTACTTGACTGAATAAATTCTAATGTACATAAATAAATACTTTTTGTTCATATCATATTAATATTAAGTTGTAGTTCATTCAACATCAAGTGCGATCCTATCTTTATTTACATTTGATTTGTCGACTCCTGTTTTTCTTGGCAATCTCCTTTGGTGTTTTAAAACCCAATTTATTTTAAACTTATCAACTATCCATTGATATTTATTTATTTTCTTGAAATTCATAATGGTCTACATATAAAAACTTTAATAAATTTGTATGTGATATATATAAAATTCCAATATTTACCAATAACTGATATTTTACAATCGTATTAGGGATGAACACTTGAGTTTTTGTGGTTTAAGCATGTTACAATAATATAATGTGATTTTACTCCCATTTTATAGTGTGTACACGTTAAATGATTATTTGCAACGCAACGGATGCTGACAAAAATGTTTGATATTGGTTGACAATCAACGGTTTGATATTGGTTGAAAATCAACGGTTTGATATTGGTTGAGAACCAACGGTTTGTTAGTGTGTTTGATCGATGATTTCCAACTAATCATTCAAGTAATATTAATCTATTATTCTATTCAGTTTTGATTTGTTTGCGGTATGGAACTAGAAAAACTTTTTTAATAAATTTATTGATTCTGATCTTGGATCGCGAATGATAATTTATATTTAGTTGACGGCCAACCAAATTGATAAATATGTATCCGAAACTAACACGATTGCCAACTTTAAAAGTCCCCAGCTCAACAGATGTAAAATCTTGCGGATTCAATAATTGTTTTGTGAACAATTATTCCGCTCTTCTGCTGTACAGTTTGCAAAAGGGTTTGTGAACTTCAGTGGCTAAATAAACAAATACGAACTTAATTCAATATGGAGGGCAAACAACAAACTGAAAAAAAGGTATTTTTTTAAGAATTGATGAAAGGGAACACCTGAATTATTGCTTCGTAAAGTTGAAATTGTCGATAGAGAAGCTAAACATAGTTATTACAATTCAAAAATTTTATTTTAATTTACACAAACATATGTAATACTACGTTTACGGAATTTCGCAATTTGATATCTTATTTCATTTTGAATTTGGAATGGCAATAACACTTTTGTTTTTATTGTTTTCTCTTTGTGTTTTGACATTTTCATGCAAGAGCTTTTTAAAGCTTTTGGAATCGACTGGATGTGTGGATTTACCTCATTTCGTGCAAATTTGGTTGAAATTAGATCATTTTAAACGAGAATTTGTATGGGAAATGAGGTAATTTCGAATTTGATTTGGAAAAATATGCAACGAAATAACTTCATTTGGCCCAGTGAAAATGTAGTATAACAATTAAAATATATATTTACAAATTTTAAATATTTTATTTTAAGAAAATAAAATCCACAATAAGAAAAACGTTATAATTACTGTTCAAAAATCCATTCCATTTTTGGCAATAATGACTATCATAACATATCCACTCATTACGAGATTCAATTTATCAATACGATAATAATTAAAGTTTGTTGGCTAAAATGAATAATTGGTATAACAATAGTATATGAAAAATAATTTGTTCTTAATTATACATACAAGTTGAGCAATAAACGAATGGATCGCACAAACTTGCTCTCGTAGCTAACAAACTTGAACGTAGCTTTAAATTGACAATGTGCATATATAGTGGTACTATAACATTATGATATCATTAAAAATAGTTTTAAAAACTATTTAAAATATAAATTATTACTGTTTTTTTTTTTTAATTTTTTATATATAAAAATTCTTGAAAATTTAAAAAAATTAAATTTTGTATGCCAACTTTAAGTATTTAATAAAATACATTTTTTTACAAAATTATCAACCCATTTTCAAGACATTGAATTTTCAAAAAAAAAAAATTTCAATATTTTTAAAAATCCAAAAATTATTTTTGAGAAAAATTTTATATGCAAAATTGTTAAAATTGTAAAAAATTTGTTTGAAATCGGTGTAACCGTTAACGAGAAATTTGAAAACCAAAAAATCGGATATATGACAGGTACCGTTATTAACCGTTATAATTTTTTTTCTGCCAAAATATTAATTGTAGTAATTAAATTAGCTCGTAATTTTTTTTTTCTTCAGAATCGTTAGAGCCGTTTTTGAAATGAATCAATTTTTGTATATTGGGTTTTTGGCAGGTACCGTTATTTTATAAGCTAAAAAATAAAATTTCAATTTCCCCGCTATTGAATCCCATAAGAACCTTAAGTACAAAGTTTGAAGAAAATCGGTTCAGCCGTTTAGGCTGCAGGTCAAGGAACATACAGGCACAGACGGACAGACAGGCAGAATTGCCGGACCCACTTTTTTCGCGTTCTCTATCATCCTACTGTTAGGGAAAATTATTATCTTGATTTTTTTTTGCACGAATCCAAAACTTGCCTTATATCGCAAGTAAAATGATTTGGTTCGAGTAAAAAAAAAAACAGCTAACAGACGTGTGTATTTAAAGAAAGTGGTACAATCTATATAAAAATAGCCTTAAATTTTGTTTGTGGTACCATTTGCTCAAAAAGTATCCAACCGATTTCGATAAATTGTATATGGTTGAAAAGCCATAAGTGCGTAGATGTGCAGAATATACCTTAGAAACGCATTTAGACACTGTGGGTCATTTTTGTTTTGCACTGAAGATCACTGTGCATATTAATAAAAAGGTGTTTGCTTTAATCGAAGTGTTTTGAGGAACTTAAATTAGTTTACAAAATTTCAAAAACGCCAAAACCCGAAGCGAGTTTCCCTATTTTAGATAGGTATCTACTGTCTTACATAAGAAAACCCGTCATAGAATTGCATACAAAGTTAAACTGAAGTAAGTATTTTTCATTTCCCTATAATTTAGTTGCCTTAACGAAACTTAGTTTCTCAAAAAGGTTTCACCCAAAGGTACGGTGCTCCAAGCAAATACAATCACTTAGCGGATTAACGCAGTTTTTTTCAATACCCTATTAATTGCCTTAACGAAACTTCCAGTTTCTCAAGAAGGGTTCAACCGATTGATTTACATCAAAAGGACACAATTTGAACAAGCCACCCAAAGGTACAGTAGTGAATGTGTTCTACCATTCAAAAGTTGCTACTGTTTTTTGTGCTAATATTATGATTTTTCAATTAGCTGCATAGGTTTAGTCTGTGTTGAAATGCCGCGTTGTCGTACTTTAGATTAATTAAATTTTCAAGTAAAGTTGGCTTTTTAATGTACAACTTCCGCGGCAGCGTTTTACCAGACCTAGAGTTTTTTTTTGAGCTTTCATTTTCTGAGTCTGAGTGAGTTTTTTGGTGGTCGAATTTAAGCCATTTTAATTATTAATATTTTAAAAGGGAAAATTTTATGAATAAATTCAAATGAATTCAGTCTTAAAAAACGCATATATCACATATTTACAAAATGGCTACACTGCAAAAACATTGTGTATCCGGAAGCTTTAAAAAAAAAATACATATCGCTGGCTCAATACTTTAATGTTCTATGTTAGGTTTTCATTGTTCAGAGATAATCGCTTGCAAAGTTTTAGGAAGCTGATTTATTAAAAAAATTATTAAAATATTAAAACGTCTAAGAAACTTAATTAAATTAAGGACCTACTTTCTTTTTTCTGTATTAAATATCGATTTAATTAACACTTATCAATTTTAACCTAGAACATTTTTCTAACTTTTTTAAGTTTTTTGTTCTGTCGGACATAGACCATTATAGCACTGAGGATGTCTCCCTCAGGAAAGCAATGGATAATTAGAGAAAAATGGAATAAAATATGCAGTGAAATTATAAAAACTGGTTACTGCGATTGTAAGACCGTAACAAACTATTATTTATGCTTGTAACAAACTATTATTTGTGCTTAAAAATTACATGATATACTACAAAATTCTAGATTAAAGTACATCAATAGAGTTTTCCCATTTGCCAATACTTTTTAATCATTTACTTATTGATTTCATTTATTTTATGGTGTATATGAACGTTTAAGTACTGAGCATAACTAAGAATCTTTGGAATGTTTCTGTTTGTTCGGGCCATAAACAAAATGAAATAAACATTTTCTTAAAGTCGACAAAAAGACGAACATTTTGATAAAAAAAAAACGTATTTGTGCATTTTATATGACATAGAACATTAAAGTATTGAGCCAGCGATATGAAGGTAGGAAGGTATGAAAATATAAACAAACTCCTCTAATAATCCTTTTTTATTGGTAAGTGTATACGCAGCGCAGCAAAGTTTTACACTGTAAACAACAAATAAGGAAAAGTGCGGATACTACATAAAGTGTTATTACTTTGTTTTGTGATGTGACCATTGAATAAATATATTTATATAGCTGCTAGCTAGGCGCTAGTGTCGCTTAAATAAATGTCCCTTATATTATGAGAGAGGGAATTTTCTCAATAATTCTTATTTCTCATTTTATTTGTTTTTAAAAATTTCTATGGAAACGATTCTTGGTATTAGTTTTTTTTTTTTTGAAACTCAAATTTTTTTTTATACATATAAGGATGTGTATATGAATTTAAATGAATTTTTTGTTGTTTAATTTTGTTTGACAATCTGATTTTTTATTGAATTGTGTAGAATTCAATAATTTGTAGTTAAACTCAGATCAGGGGGTAGTCCTTGTTATTGAGCTATGTACATACATGAAACGAAAGCTGTTTTGCTTAGGTGAATGTAACTTGAGTTATAATGACCTGATCTTTAAATGTAAGGTCTTAAAATGCAGGAGGTATAACAGGCTATATATTTCGGTCGTTTTTTTTTACCAGTGAGGAATTAAGCCAAGTGCATTTTAAAATATCCATATAAAACAGTAAACATATATCTACCTTCTTAAAAGATCTTCTAGTTTGAGATCAATACAATATATAAAGCAGTCATAATTTCTATGATTAATTAAATACTTAATTTTAAGTTAGAATACCTATGATTTATAAAAATTAATTATTAAATTAACCATTAAATAAAAGCTGAATTGGATCAAACCACACAAATTATTTTATTCGGTAAATAACCAAAAAATAAAAGAAATTAAGCCAAGTCGATTTATAATTATTAATTAATTTAATATGTACAAATATTATAAATGATACTTATCGCTGTCTTGTGGCCAAAGGTGTGGTTGCTGCTGAGGTCAAGATCCAAGTGAAAGAATGAAAATGAAAGTCTTTTCGATCGAGCCTGCACATGATTTTGCAGACTCTCTTAGATAAGAGATAAGATGAGTGAAACTTACCCAGCATTGCCAACTCATTTAGGCAAAATCAAAAAAAAAATAATGCCTTTTTCGACGAAATAATGCCTCACTTGATGTTTTTTTTTTTAGTTTTAAAGAATAATCTAAATTTAAACACAATTGTAAGAAAAATAAACAAAAACAATCAATTATTATAAAAAAAAAATCATAAAAAGATCACAGAAACAATTCTTAATTCATAAGAAAATAATGATTTTAAGAAATGTACGGTATTTATGACAAGTAGGTATATAACATGAATAAATAGGAAATTAAATTGAGTTGAAACAAGTTTAACAAATTTATAATTTAAGTTAATAAATAATGATAAACGTTTGTCAATAAGGTTATGAATCTCAAACACAAGCTATTAGAAGAAATTATTGGTAGGAACCAGCCTTATAACAGGTTAGTCGCATTTGCAAAATTGTGTACCTTAACTACCGTTAACCATTTAAACTGATTGGTCTGTTGTTTGTTGATGAATAAATGGTCTCGATTAAATGTTTTATTTTTCATAAAAACTAAAATAAAAAAGGTAAGTATGACCGAAGGGTTTTTTTTTAGAGGAGGTGAAAGTCCTCTGGAATTATTACCAAAACACGTCGGTACTGTGAAGAACATATTCTGAAATAGTTGCCCAGAGAAAATATTAAAATAAGGCGTATGATATATGTATGTATCACCAGAATTGTTTAGCAAATTAACGATTCGTGGAAGGTCATTTGGCCGTTTTTCGATTTTCTTTTTTTTTATTTCGCATTTAACATTTTGAAAACTACGTTTCGTCGGTTTAATGATATGACAAATCTAAATTTCGAATTTTTTATTGTGCAATTTTTATTATCTTTTTTATTTAATTGGCTTTTTCAAGTTTGGCAATTATTTTTTTGGCATTCTGTTGTTTTGTAATTTTTATTTGGCATTTTGTTGTTATGCATTTTTTTACTCTGCAGTTTGTTCTTTTTTATTTGGCATTTATTTTTTTAGCAATTTTTTGGCTTACATTAAATTACATGCCTTCAAATTTCGGACGAAAAAAAGAGTAAAAGCTCTCCCAAACCAACGCGAAAGCGGCGCGGAACATTCGCCGACTGCAGTTTTTGTTGTTGTTTAGCATTATATTTATTTGTCATTTTTTGTATCATTGTGAATGATTGGCCCTGCATAGCAAATGTTCCGCGTTGGTTTGGGAGAGCCCTTAATTTATTTATTTTTTAAATGCGAATGATAAAACCAGAAAATGTTAATTGCGTTTTGACTTAAAAATAAAATAAATAAAAAAGAAAACTCAAATAAAAAAGAAAACGCAAATTGTTCATTGACATTCACGTATGCGCCAAATCTGGTGTTTCTGATTTTTGCTGAGTTGTACACGATATTGGCCTAATAAATAACCTAAGTTTTCGAACTCCAGCGGCGACCGCTTCATGGTCAAAATAAAAAAAAACGCGATTTTTTTCAGTTATTGGCGATTTTAGTCCTAAAGAAGTAATTTTAAATAAAAACATTGTTCTACGATTTCAAAGAAACCAAAGTCAACTCTGTAGACCCAATGGTTTCCAAAATAAAACAATACAAAATCTAGCGATAAAAAATTTAATATAACAAGTATAATAGAAAATAAAGAATGGTTGACATAAATCCATCAAAGCACTGGAGCTTGTAGGTTGGGCCAAAATAATAGGACAATCATCCCGGAAGGGGGGTCTATATACCCTCGTTAAGATGGGAGAGGCAATTATCTAAAAAAATGACTTAAGATAAAAACAACACTATTGAAAAACAATGGTAACACTTACAATATTCTCCTATAGCTTATCTGAAACCCAGACATCCATTCTTGAATTTTCTTTTTAAATAAAGTTATTCTAATCAATAGATTTTGAAAAAATTATTTCCAAACTCAAAACTTTGAAAAAGAAATTTGCTCCAAGGATTTTTCTACTAAGTAAAAAGAGTATTCTTTTTAATAGTTTTGAGTTTAGAAATTAATTTTTCAAAAACTATCGATTGAAATAACTTTATTTAAAAAGAAAATTCAAGAATGGATTTCTGGGTTTCAGATAAGCTATTGGAGAATAACAACATATTCAAAACTATTGTTTTTGAATATGTTGTTACCACTTATTGTCATTTTTTTTTAGAAAATTGCTCCTCCCATCTAAACGGGGGTATATAGACCCCCCTCTTGGTATAATTGTTCTATTCTTTTGGCCCAACCATTCTTTATTTTCCATTATACTGTTTGATTACTTTACTTGTTACCTATATTAAATTTTGTATCGCTAGATTTTGAATTGTTGTATTTTGGAAACCTTGGATCTACAGAGTTGACTTTAGTTTCAAGTTGAAGCAAATAAAGTTACTTTGAAATCTTAGAACAATGCTTTTATTAAAAATCAGTTATTTAGGACTTAAATCACCACTAACTGAAAAAAGCGCGAAAAAATCGCGGTTTTTTGATTTTTGACCATGAAGCGGTCGCCGCTCGAAGTCGAAAACTAAGGTTATATATTACGCATTACCAAATGCCTTCATCTCTCAAAAATGAACTCTCTAGTCCCTACTCCCTAACTGCCTTAACGATATCAAAAACAATAACTTTGTTCCTAATGAAAAAATACCCGATAAAAACCTTAAAACTGTACCAAATAAATTAATACTACTAGCAAAAATTGGTACCACCACATATATGTATACACAAATGTACGTGAAATAATCTGAATCTGAAAGCAAATACGTACATATATCTTTTTTTTCTCATTCCTATACTATTAAATTATAAAACTAAATTAATATTGAATAAAATCGTCATAGCAACAAAAAGGAAGAAGAAGAACAACCTTTTCCGCTGAGCTCCTAAATAAAACTAAAATTTCCTTTCTCAAGCTGATTGTAAACAAATTTCAAAGCAAGTCTAAATATTGAAGTAATATCGCTATGGTTACCTTACAAAAAGGAACAATTAAATTAAATGTCCTTTTGAGAACTATTTGTTTTTTCCTATTTACTACGAGAAAGGTATGGCGCTTTGAGTTGTGGAGTGTCACCTTCCATATATATTTATTCAATGGTTTAAACAATATTAGATATTTTTTAAACATCACAAAACAGAGTAATAACACGTTATGAAGTATACGCACTTTTCCTTGGTTGTTGTTTGCAGTGTAATATTTTGCTGCGCTGCGTATACACTTACCAATAAAAAAGGCCTAATATTATGTTCCTATAGCAAGCAAAATATTATTTTAAGTTTGCGAAGAAACGCGAGAACGGGTAAGATAGTTTTTTTATTTTTTTTTTATTTTTATTTTATATTAACTTTATATATTTTTTTTATTTTCATTTTATATTAACTTTATATATTTTTTTCTTAATGCTAGTTTTACATTTATTGATTTATTATATTTTTGTATTATAGTTGTGTTTTATATTTTTGTATTAGTAATAACATTGCTGTTTTATATTATGCATTATGTAGTTATATTTGTTCATATTTTAGTTTCTTTTTAATTTTTTTTTTTATATTTTTTTTTTTTTTTTTTTATTTATTTATTTATTGTAGAGGAATATATAAAATAAATTTACATTATTTCTTGATTTAAGGCTGAAAGCCATGTAATACCGTGTTTAGAGTTAATTTTGCATTTGACATAGTGAACAAAAAAATTATATTTAAAGGTTTCTATGTTGCATGATGTAAATGAATTTGGTCTATATACCGATGCATTTATGATGGGGGGAGGTAGCTAGTTTGATGTTGTTTATTGATTTGAATATTGAAGGGTTGATGAATTCTGAAAGTTTTAGTGTTTCTTCATTTCGCTCTATTAGAGATCTTGGGCATTCAGTTAGTATGTGCTGTACTGTAAGGTTAGTTTTACAGTCAGCGCATATTTCATGTGTTCGCCGTCGAAGTAGTGTCTGCTGTTAAAGAGGGCTTTACCGACTCGGATGCTGAAGAGTTTTATGCATTCATCTCTCGTGAATTGGTGGTTGTATTTGATATGCTTGTTTGTTATGTGGTGATTTCACAGGAACTTCCTTGCCATTGATTCTAGCGTATCATGTTTTATTATGGTTTCTTTTTTTAAATTATTTATGTACGATAACTTGTTGTTTATAATGGACGGATGGTTAATCTGCTGACCGAATATCCCGACCAGAAATTCTGGCTGTGTTTTGAAGATCTGGCCAATCAGCTGAACTCATTGGGTGGATGGAAAAAAGTATGTTCGTGATCTTGTGTTTTGTGCATTCATCCATTTGCATTGTGATTAGGGTAGGTATGGATATTTCATATATTTTATTAATTATTATTGCTTGTATTAAGTCAAATAAATAAATAAAATTGTGTTTCAAAAGTTTTTTTTCAATTAATTCTTTTTCTAACACTTCAAATGGAAACAGAAGCATATGTTTAGAAAAAGAGGGGATTTTATTCGATAGTTCTGATTTAAAAATCAGTGCATCTAATTACATTTCTTAAAACCGCTAAAATTGAAAAAATACTTTTTATAAACAATAAATTACGCTCTCCCACCAATTGTTTCATGGTTTAAAAGGCTTATGGTGTTTATGTAATACAAAATTATCGAAAATATATCGCATTTTCCTTATATATCGGTTAATTTGCACATCTCTGCCTGTAATGTATATCCATTGCTATGCGTCGTCTCAGTTCTGTAAAATTTCTTCCGATGATAGCTACTTCGAACCGAAATTTAATCTCTGACGAAGGATGCGTTGCGGAGAAAGTTCCGCTCCGACGGTTACCTCGATAGGGCCGATTATATGTACATATGTATGTATGTATATTTACGTTTTGTATTTTTCGTTTGCTATATTTATGTATTTTTATTTTATTAGATTTATAGTCTACCTAAAAGCTAGTTTTTTTCCATGCGGGAAAAAGATAAAAACATTCATGAAACGTCGCGTGGTAACTTTCCGACGACGTCTGCATGCTGGCATTAATCTTTTCAATGATGTAGTAAACTAATCAATTGATTAATTTTAAAATTTTTTTCATGGTGACACAAAACAAATGGAAAGTTTACCATTTGTTGAAAAACCAAGGATTAACATACAAAAATTTACGGCGACGTACATCATACAGTCGTGACGGAATTCATGACAATAAATTATCCCATAGTTAGCAACCTGACAATTTCAGGAATTTTTTGTAGAACCTATTTATTGATATTCAGTAATAACCACCAGCATCATGCAGACGTTTATTAGTAATGACCAAACCTACGAAAACGTCCACTTCTTTGTCTAAATATAAGCTAAAGAATTATACAAGGTGTTTTGCTTTAAATCGGATAGGTTAGTTCGAAACAAAACATAAAAGCGAAAGGGCAATTTTCTAAAAAAAAAACTTTTTATAATTAAAAAAAAAAACGGCAACACTTACAATACCATGCAATAGCTTTTTCTAAAGCCGGGAACCATTCTTTAACTTTTTTGAAATCAAGTTGTTTTGGCAGATAGTTTTTGAAAAAATAATAACTCAAAATTTAAAAAAAAAAAATAAACATTAATTTTTAGTATCATTGTCAAAATCCCTACACCTGTTACCAAGTTACTGTGTTGACAAAACGTCTTGCCTGCACTTAAAGTGAATTTGTTCAAAATTGAAATAATACTAAAAGTGAATTTGTTCAAATTAAAATGATACTTGAAGTGAATTTTCAATTCGTAACTTTTGTACTCGAGATTTTTATCAAATATTTTATTGTTATCTTTTCTGACTCTTTAACGCAACCAAAGAAATTTGTAGCTCACTGTTCCCAAGACGGTGTTCACATTGGACTGACTCCTCCGAATTTACAAGAGACCGTCAAAAAAATCCACAAATTTGTATTTTTTTTTTAATTAACTATTTTTCTCCCTTTCTAAGCATGAAGTGGGAGTGAGATAAATTTCAGAGAAGTCAAAAACAGATGGAAGAGTCAGTCCAATGTGAACACCGTCTTTTATTATGCATTTATTCCGGAGTAAAGTTTTATCATTTACTATACCAACTTATTAAAGCAGGAAACTATTCCCATGGAAATTTTATTAACCACCCCCCCCCCCTTCATTAAATCTGACATTAGAATAAAATCGAATATATTAAAGGTCTTTTTAAGAAAAAAATATATAATTAAATATACACATGTATCAGGGACGAAGCGTCCATATATTGAGTGGAATGAGTGCTTCCGTTAAGCAATTCAAAAAATTATACGATTTTAGCAAAAAATTATTAATTCAAAACTGACTTAATCGAATTTCATTTAATCTCTTCTGTAAACTAATGAATCCTCTTTACAAAAGTCATTCAGAAAAAAATGTTAACTACAACTACAAAAGCTCATAATATCCCTTCAGTTCCAAGCACTGTGCTTGCTAACAAATATTTGGAATGCATACCAGCTAGTCATTCTTGTATGTCGCCTATTCTCAACTCTCACTCCAAGTCATTGGAAGTAAATTTTTTTAATTTCTTGCCGTTCACATAAAAAGTGAAGAATGAATTGATTGAATTCATTATGAAAATTTGTAAGAACAAAAGTAGAGCAGGTAAATGAGTTCAGTTTCAAAGGAGTAGAAAAGTTCATAATAAATAACACTTCGCGGGCTGAATACTTAAGTGCCCCTACACAAAAGAATTATTCCACAGAAAACGAATTTTAAGGATTTTAAAATAACTCCGTTATTTTTTACTTGAAAATTTCGTCTTTTGAATTTTAATATATATTAATTGAATAATCCTTTTTTGTATTTTGAAGTCCTGATGTCAATAAACGTTACGGTTATTTAAAAAAAAAAATAAAACTTTAAAAAAGTCAAAAATGGATACATAACCCTCTTCCATACGAATACGAAATCTATGAAAACATTGAAAACCAAACTTCAAATTTCCTATGGATATAGGACTTATATGCACTGGACATTCGGAAATCAACGAAATCAAAAATAATAAAAAAATTCAAAATTTCTAGCATTATTAATTTTTATAATTTTACTTTAAGCGATAAAAACAAAACAAAAAGTAATATTTATTAAGTGCTGTGCCTTCCTCTATACCAGATTGGATTTTTTTTAAGTCGATAAGAAACGAACGAAAATGAACTTTGGTCCATAAAATTTCCTTGAAAAATACATTCAATTTTATTTGGAATTGGTTTTAAAAATACTTTAACATTCGTAGGAGTAAGTTTTGGTATTTTTGTCACCCTTTTTTTAAATTAAATTTCTTTTTTACCTTTTTTGTTTTTATCCATTTTAGAATACATTAAACGCAGTTATTTTAATATTTTTATTTCCTTATTTCTACCTCTTTTATTATTTTTTTTCACAATATTTAAAAAAAAGTCAATATTACTTATTCAGCCCTGAAAAAGATCCAAACCAGAATTGAAACGTTGGTAAATAATCTATAAATATTAAATTAAAACAAAGACAGTATTTTTGGGTTTAAATTAAGGATTTTACATTATTAATTTACTTACTTTTTTTTAAATATATTTTGAGTACTTAAATGCTCTATATCCCATTTTCCGCGATTATGGGGCAATTAAGCATTAAGCCTATGCATTTCAAACTTTCCTACAAAAATTGTCCCACCTAGTACGAATTTTGGATATACGGCAAATAAGCATCAAAATAACCCAAAAGTTTGTGGTTTATAGAGCAAAAGTGCTTTCTGTAACTTCGTTAATAATTGAGATAGAGCAACGGGGATAGCGCCAAACGATAGAGAATATTCGAATTAGTATAACTGCATCTTTAACTCAGTTTCCCGAAAAAGTTGTCTATGGGGCACTTAAGTATTCGGCCGGCGACTTGTGTGTTCCGTGTTGTGTTTTTTTTGTATGTGTGTGTGCAAATCGCATTGTCAACTGTAAATGTTTATCAGAAGGTGGGTGGTGTTTCGTTTACGAATTTAAAGTTGAGGATTCCGTGAGTGTGCAATTAAAGCGAAATGATCTCGAGACAAAGAAATATTTTATGATCATAGATAAATTTGCTTAAAAAAAAGAAGTATACATTTTATGTTCAAAACTTAACCTTTGAATTATACCTATATTATTTTTTGCTTTTATAAATAATAAAGTCCCACTAAAGCGATATTATCTTGAATAAAGGACTTTTAATTTTAAGTTTAACATTGAGTGCTTCCGCTTCCAAAAAAGTCACGCCTCCTGCCTGATATGTATGTATGTACCTTGATAATCGTGTTACAGCTGTATGTACTTACACAAGACACATTTATTTAAACAAAACGATGGGTTACTACTGCTTTCTTCTTACAAGAAATTGAAAACAATTAAGAGTGTTTTAGTCGGTAGGCCTTTGACTATAACCTGAACTCAATTCAAGTTCGAATATTGAGAAATAAATGTTTAGCACATTTTCAAATAAAAAGTTATGGTTTGAGGCAATTGTTCTGCATATTAAACTTGAGAAACAACCAACATGGGGTATCAGCTCAATCTATTAAATTGATTGAGATATTAGGGCAGCAGTTTTGACAAAAAAAAAAAATGGGCACGACTGGGTCGTACAAAACTTGCTCTCGTAGCTAACAACTTTAACGTAACTTGAAATAGACAATGTACATATTTATTGGTTCCATAACATTATATCATTAAAAAAAAAATTTAAAACAATTTAAAATATAAATGATTACTATGAATTATTATAAATAATTATTTAAATAGCCAAAACAGATAGAGCTAAAAAAAAAGAAAAAAGTATGCCAACTAATTTGTTTAATAAATATGAATTTAAAAAAAAATTCAAAAATCGTTAAGCAGTTTTTTTGGAAACCGATATAGACAGCATGTCATGTATGCCTATCCAACGCCAAAAGAATATCAATAAAACGTAAAACGTTTTTCTACTTTTGTTTGTAAAAAGGTATAACTCTGAAAAAAATAATAGGTAGTAGTTTTAAAAGAATTTATTCTTTCTATTATCATCTAAAAATAATTCTTTTGAATGCTTAAATTATGATTTCACTTTAAACAGAAAATAATAACAAAAGATGTTTGTGAGCTGTGACGTAACAGAAATACCCAGAAATAACATGATGGCAAATTGGGTGTATCAAATGACCATACCTTTTTCTGTTTATCGTGGGTAGAAGAGACGTTTTTTTGTGAAAGTTTTCGGACAACTTTTCGAAGAGAGCGCTCGTAACTTAGGAGTGGTCGAGACCACACATAACTTTTGCGAGCGCTCGTAAATGTTCAATAATATTGCTTGGTGAATAGGTTAATGAGGCTCTTAAGTTATTAGCCCTCGGTGAATACCAGCCTAGAATTTGAAAAATGTAAGAATCCACAATTATGGCGGCATCATTATAATCATCAAGTGTCCCCTTGAAAATATTATAGTTTTCCCTTAAAGCGAGTGTTAAAAATAGATTTTGCATATGTTCGTAAGCAAGTGAATCGAAGTGTATGTACCTATACTATATTATATGATTATATTACATATATTTTATGCCCGTGTTTGCTTCCAAACCAAAATTTTACTTCAACGCAGCTACGCATCACAACACATCAGAAGTTTAAAATAAAATATTTCAACGACGCGTCTGTCGTTTTTCACGTAACAGTCATAGCCAGAAGAGGCAAACAACGAAAAGAAAGTGAAAGTGAACAGGATTTTTATTTCATTGATGGTGATTCACCATAAATCTGCGCACTAAAGATGACTCATTGAGAGCAGTTACATACTTACATCTGAAGTGCGCTTTCCATTGTGTTGCTGCAACAGTTGGTTGAACTGAACGACCCGTTATAGGACAAGTATTAGTTTCGCAAAATTTTCTTGATAAAAAATCATTTTCAGTATGATACTAGGTTAAAAATTGTATTTTGCTAATTTAAAACGAGTTAGTTACCTAAGCAAATTCATTCACCAAGTGTCACTTTTTTGAATGTAAGCTGCAGTTTATGAAAGAAATTGGATTAGTGGATACCTATGATACTTGTTAAAAACGTATTATAAATTTATAAAATTTAAGTTAATTGTTTTAAAATTAGAAAAATGTTAAAATCTTTATATAAGGTTGTTTAAAATTTTGCTCTAGCATTTTTGGTACTTTTGATTTTCTTCACATTTAAACTAAGTCAAGACTAGTTTTGTCTTATGCTCAACTACTTTATAGTCCTAACCTGACCCAAGTATAACATTGGACCAAGCAATTACGTGTGACCTGATCTTGCATTTTATTTGTTTGTTAGTTCAATAAAAATAAAATTCAGTAAAACTTTGTGCACTGACATGGAATTAATTTAGTTATAGCTGTTGAACCGTATATTGTACTATACTGTTATGCTAATATTGTTATGATATTATAGAAAGAAATTATGAATGACTAGGTATATTTAAAGTTAAATTATCTTTGATTTGTACAAAACGATGAAGACTATCATTAGATATGTAGGAACATCGTGCCGTTAGGTAAGACGTAAGAGGGATGTGATACGGCAATCTAAATAATGGGGTTTTCATTGGTAAAAAAAAATCAATATTGTTTTGATAGATACATATCTGTCAAATCAAAGATTCTGACAAATAAAGACTTCTATTGGGCAACAAATATTAACATTTTTTTGATTTTGAATCAATTTTAAAGAGATCCGTATTTTCGGTGCATCAACCCTAGTGGATACACGAGCACAATAAGGACTGCCAGATTAAATTTGGTTAATATGGGAATCGGTACCCCACGTCCCGTAAACCGGGACAAATCGGGACATTAAACAAATCTATTTATACAAATCTCAAATGCAATGGCGCAAAATTTTAGTCGATTTAGTCGATGTTAAATCATTTTTAATTAATAAATTTAAAACGAGTTTAGCATCGTACTATCTCATAACATAACACTTTACTTAAATTAAAATCTATTTTGTTTATTTAGTATCGTACTGAATCCATTACCTCTTACGATACGTTTCTAAATGTCAAAATGAGGTGTGTTTGTGAATTTTTTGCACGAGCGGCAGTTTTTGGACATGTTCTTCAAATTCAAAAATATTTAACATTTAGAAAATTTTACTAAACAGTTATAAAATTAGAAAAATGTTAAGTAGTATCATGCTTAACCTAGGCTGTTTAAAATGGGGGCCAATATTTTTTGAATAACTTAGAAGAACCTACCGAATTGCAAAATTTTGACAAAATCAAGAAAGCCAATAACGAGATATTCGGGAATATCTCAAAACAAACAAGTAAGAAAGCGGTAATTTTCACAAAAAACCCAAACATTTATTTCAGTTCTTCGGTTTTCCTTATGCAGTGTTCTAGGGATTACATGTACGAAGTCTTATCAAAACCTTCGTAAATTTAAAAAACTTGATAAAACCGAAATTTTTGTAAGACCGTTCTATCCAGATAAGCAATCTCACTCCTAGGGAATAACATAGACAGTCGCATTTATTAGATTTCACTAATACTCGGTTGAACCTCGGAATAGTTAAACTGAGTCGAAGCACTTTGGTGCGTTCTTTTATTAACCATAGTTAGCTATGGTTAACTATAGTTAATTAATTAATTATTAATTTTGTATATATAAACAATCTTGAACATTTTTAAAAATAAAATTTGGTATGCCAACTTTTAGTATTTGATAAAAAACAATTTTTCACAAAATTAAAAGAAAAAAATTAAAAAATATTTTTAAAAATCCAAAAATTATTTTTTCGAAAATTTTTATGTGCAAAATTGTAGGTGACCTTTTCTATAAAAATTTTGGTTGAAATCAGTTTAATAGTTAACGACAAATTCAAAAACCAAAAAATCGGTTGTATGACAGGTACCGTTAATAACCGTTATAAATTTTTTTTTCTACCAAAATATTTATTTTAATAAGAAAAGTAGTTCGTTATTTTTTTTAGAAAATCGTAAGAGCCATTTTTGAAATAAATCAATTTTTGTTTATTGGATGTATGACAGGTACAGTTTTTTTTTTAAAGAAGAAGATAAACAATAACAATAGAAAAATTGTTTTTTTTTTTTTGTTAAGTGCACTTTTTTTTAGCTAAAAACAAATTTTCAATTTCCCCTCTAGGGATCACATAAGAACCTTAAGTCCAAAGTTTGAAGAAAATTGCTTCAGCCGTTTAGGCTTCAGGTCGAGGTACAGACAGACAGACTTGGTTCGCATTCTCTATCATCGTAATGTTAGGGAAAAATACTCAATTTTCTTTTCTTTCACGAATCCTAAACTTGCCCTATACAACGTATATCGCAAGTAAAAAAGTGTGACTTGCTACAGCAATTCTTTACAATTTACGTTTTACTGCTTAGTAGAGTTCTGGTATATTGATTAAAACAAAAATCAAATTGTTTGTCCTAATACATGACAGTAACGTTAAGATGTTAGAAACAAATAATATTGTTCAATTAAACATACAAATTCAATTGAAACATGATTGGACATGTTCAGTAAAATGCGACTTTTTGTTTTACTCCCTCAAAACGTGAGCAAGTGAATGCAAATTCTTTGTTCTTTGTATTTGGACAGAATGAGAATTTTTGTTAAGAAATCCTGCAACTGAGATTGAAGAAATAAATTGATTAAATGATAAATTAATTGAAGTATGTTGTATACAAGTCAGTTAAATTAAAATTTAAAACTGCACAATTTGTTCCACACGCGCAACTACACAATGGTTAAATTATAGGGGTTGATATTAAACTTCAATGTAGTTGTATTTTTAATGCAAAATAATAAACAAAAGAGCTTACAAAACATAGAAATAGAATAATTTAAGAAGAGACAATACCTTTAACAAGCGTTTCCGTAAAATATGCAATGTATCTATTGGTAAGGTTAGGGAAGATATGTATTTACACAAGTGTATACAAATAAATAGAAACTTTCTCGATTTTTCGTTTTATTTTTTAATCTTAAGAATGAAATCTTAAAGCCCGTATGACAGTTCATTTTTCTTCATTTTTAGACCATTAAAAATGAAACTAGTAGTTCAAACAATTTATAATTGAAAATACCGATATGAGTGAGCGCGTACACAATAACCACATTAATGTAAAAAAGTCACAAAAAATGTATTAAAAATGAACATATTTCAGATTCTGGCAGCTTTTTTTTGACTTTTCAGAAATTGAAAATTAAAAATTATTTCAAAGTACACTGTGACTACAAAAAAAGTAACAAAAAAAGTATACACTTGATCATGAGAACACTAGGTTTTTGGTGTATATTTACTTTTGTGGACATTGTAATTGTCAAAACATAATGTCGTTCTTTTTATAAAAAAAAAAATACTTATTTCTCTTTTCCTCTCGACTGACAATTAATCATGATTTAATGAATTAAAAATGAATAAACAATGTAGTATCATACGGGAAGATATGTATTTACACAAGTTTATTAAAATAAATAGAAACTTTCTCGATTTTTCATTTTATTTTTTAATCTTAAGAATGAAATCCGAAAACATTACGATCTAAGTTTTTGTAAGTCCTTTCAATATTTCAAAATATTATAAGACTCAGATCGTCTGTTCGTTTTATACTTACCTTCCTTAATTAATGCAAAACAAATATGGAGATTTTTGCAGTTGCAAAGTATATTTATTTTGTTGACGTTTTATTTTTCATTCGCTTTCTTTTTTATCATAAGATGATGTTTTTCTAAATTTTACATCATCTTTGATGGCGAAATGAACTGATCTCTTTTTTTTATTATGTACCTACAAATTTAACTAACTTGATCCATTTTTGTTAAACGCAGACTTGAATAATTTATCGAAAATACACCATTTTGATTGAAATATGAAAGTATTCGTTTAGTTTTTTTTTTTTGTGATTCGCCATTTTTCGAATAAGGTAGAATTCATGTCACGACTTTTGGTTCGACTGATTAGTTAAATGTTTTTTTTTTTTTGAAGGCGCTTCAGAAAAATAACTCAAGTAATAAACTTTATGTTGGTATTAAAATAACTACTAGGTTTTCTTTTTAAACGTCCAAAATATAGCCTCTAACTGGCCCCTAAAATTTCTTAACATAGTTATTGAATAATTTGTTTGTATAGTTTGTTTGTTTTTTTTTTTTTTTGAATAACCTCTGAAAGAAAATTTCTTTCATGTTCGAAATGCTCCCCTTGCTCGAACAATTTACCGATTGGCCCAGGGTTTTAAGGAACAAGGGACTGGCGAAGCAAATAATGTGCACCATTTAAGATTTCATCTTCAAAATATAAACATATTTCCAAACTGTCATTTTGATTTTAACAAAAAGTTAAATAAAATCAGAAACAAATTAGTTAATTAAAAATTAGAAAAAAGTTTTTCATTGAATAAATCACAACGTTACTTATGCATCTCCCTACTTAACATTTACTAAATTTTTTTTTCTTATTTTTACTAGAAAAGAATATTTTTGTTTCAAAATACATCATTGTGATAAGAAATACGAAATTGAAGAAAACAAAAAACAAATATGACAATTTATGCAAAAAGATACTCAAATCAGTATTTCTGTTGCTTGAATTTTTGGCTAAGAACCTACAAAAAAGTCTCCCCGGTGCGTGGTGTATGCAGCAGAGGAAGCACCAATAACAGGTGGCGCGCACAAGTGGAAAACGATCTTAACCAACTTGGTGTGTGCAACTGGAAGCGGCTAGGGAAAGAGCTGGCTGGAAGGACTTGTTGGTTGAGGCGGAAGTCCATGTTGGGCTGTGAGCACCATATTTAAGTAAGTTGGCTTAAAGTCTCAGGACAAGTTCAGAGCATGCTCTACGAGCTGGAAAAAATGACGGAACAGTCTGAGCAAAAGCTCTGAACATGATTGGTGAGAAAAAAAAAAAAAAAACAAAAACTATACAGACACAAATCAAATGTCAGATAAGATATACAGCTATTGCTCAAGTCAAGTATGTTTCAAAAAGAAATCAGGGCGGGCAGAATACGATCCGTTCAGGGGATGTTCAGAGTATGCTCGAAATGCTCTGTTCTGGGGTGGAATCGGCTAAGGCGATAGTTGACTGTCGCTGATTTAATAATCAATTTTGATTATCAACTTTTCTTTGTTCTGCGTAAAGTGATCATTAAAAAAATCAGAACATTTGTAGGGTTTGAATTTGATGAACACAATTATTGTTTTTATGCGTTGTAAATTAATTATATGTTGATGTAAGCCCATCATGAGCTTTAAATAAGTACCCGATATTTATATTTTTATCATTTTAACTTCATTATTTACAAAAAAAAAAAAGAAAAAAAGAAAAAAAAGTTGGGTACCAACAGGACTCGAACCTGGAACCTTCGGGTCCATCCTATACCTGGAGTAAATTTCTCAAAAATTTCTCATATGGATTAAGTACGATTCTAAAAAGATAAAATAAAGAGTTGGTGATTTTAACTTAAGTAAAATGTTAGGAGATAAATACGATGCTCAACTCGTTTAAAGTTAGCAAAACACAATATTTAACCTAGCTGGAAAAATACTATGTGTAATGCATTTTTTTAAGCTCAAGGGGAACATCCCAAGAGCATCAAGGGGGCCACTGGCGCTTTAATGCAAATGGATTGCCAATAAAATTGTTTTCTTTTTAAACACTTTATTTGTTCGTATGGTATTTGAATAAAATGCTTTAGAAAAGCAAACGTTTTTGTGACTTTCTTTTTTTTCACTTAACAAATTTTATTTGAGGTATCATAGGTAGGTACATTGGGTAAGGATGTTCCAGAATATTTTTTTTTATTCCTTGGTTTCTTCCTGAGCAATTGAAATTTTCTGTAATTTCTCGTTCGTTCGCATAGAAACTTTGCTTTGGAGTACCTATATATACATATATACAAACAATACTGTTCACTTATATTTTATTTTAACTTTTTTTAACACTTTGTAACACTTTTTTTCATTTTACTATCGATTTATGGCGGAGCTTAGCTAACACAAATCATCTTTCTTAAAAATATTAATCAAAATGTATGAAAACGACACCTAAATAGCTGTCACCCACAAACTACAGCAAAAAAGTGATAGTCAATTTGATAATCACCTAACGTGGAGCAAAAGCATTTATTTTGATGATCAACAATCAACTATCGCCTTAGCCGATTCCACCCCTGTTAGCTCTGTTCTGAACTAAAAAAGAAAAACGCCTATCTGTTCTTGGAAGACTTCAAAATTATCTTTTTACTAATTTAAGAATTTTAGAACTTATTTGATGATACTTTTTTAATATTCTTTGTATTATTATCTTCGCTATGGTGCCGGTTACAGCAAAATCAGGAAAACGAATGAGAAAAAAACTTTCAAATGGATTTTTTGCACTATTTTTATTCGATTTGAATCAAATAAAATTTTCAATTAAACAATTAAAAATGTATTTATTTATTTTCCTGATGCAAATTCATTTTTCGTGCCAGCTGATGGTAATTTCCCACAAAATTCAAATGATTTGAGTTCTAATTTCACTCATTCCACCGACAGAATGGCGGACGAAAAAGTTTTTCGTGTGCATTTCAACCAGGAAAACTTGGTGGTATTTGTTCCTGTTCGACCATCAGGAAAAAATATTCAAATTCACACCGTTTCAACTTTTCATGATGCGTTTTCCTGATCGCTATAACTGGCCCCTATGACATGTAACTTTATGGATTTCATAATGAATGAATAGAAAATTGAGGATTATTGCACTGCGACCTTAAGATTTATTTTGCCCCCTACCTAGAGCTGGATGAGGCCTGCTCATCTTACAGCTCTTCCCCCAGATGTATTCTTCTCAAGAATTGGAATATTTTAAGTGATAGTAATTCACTCTCTTTTACCTGGTAGCGTCCACCAAACTTTTTTTGACAATTACATCTGTCAGACAGCTGCCTGATCTATCTTGTCTGACGTTTCTGTTATACTCTGTTCTGTTCAAATCTGAAAAAACCTCACTGAACAAATCTTTTGTATGAAGAAATTCACGTTTGTGAGTATAAATGGTGATTTTGTGGTTCCGGCGACTGATTACTGGTTGTGGGCATTGAAGAACTTGATCGATTCGAAATTTTAAATGAATCGATTATTTTCAGTACAAATCCTACTTAGACTAAATCTAAAAAAAAATTACTCAATTATTTCACTGATTTGAGACTTCCAAGCTTAATTAAAAACAAAAATAATGTACTGATATCCTGGCGCATTTGTATATGGGTGATTTTCAGAACACTTACTTTTGCGAGTATGTATTTAACAAAACTAAAGGTTTTTTCAATAAGATTTATCATTTTGAATAGCCCGCTTTTTGGGCAGCTTTCACTTTTGAACCTGCCATCTTTTCGCATTTTACAAGTAAAATCTACGCCATTACTAAAAATGGAACGATGCACGCATCAACAACGCATTAAAATAGTTAAAATTCACTACAAAAATAATTAACATTTTACAGTCACAGTTTGCAAAACTAGAACACTTTTGGGTTGTCGTGAAGCGCCTTCTCGGCCGGCGACGTCGTATCTTCACTGATTGGGTCCTTGAAATGCATTAAAATGATCCGGTCTCGTTTCTAGATTTTCCTAACTTATCTGTCAAAAAGCCTGATACTAAATTTGTTTGAATTTGCTGGCTCAATGAGATCTAGACACGCGAAATAGCCATTTGGCACAACATTAAATAAAACATACATAAAAACAAAATTGCAAAAACACAAATACAAATACAAAAATAAAATTATGTTATTTTATGTCAGTTGTTAATTTTTCGATTTAAAAAAAAAAAAAAAAGAAGTACCAATGAATGAAAACAAAATGTCTTCTCTCTTCATTACCATCAATAAAAACAATACATTATTAACATTAACTCGTTTTCATTTCTAGATTTCAGCAATCCTCGTCATTTTTCTACGAAAAACGCCAGATACTGAATTTTTTGAATTCGCTTGCCCAATGAAATCTAGAAACGTGAACTATCACAACTTAAAATAAAAATTAAATACAATTTCAACATCGTGAAATTCGAACATGCATTGTTTTTGTCTTCTGATCGTAAAAGAAAGATTCTTATCCGCAATATATTTTTTTAAAGAAAAAAAGACATTGAATTATTTGTAAATACACATTAAATATATATTGAATGTCCCACTTTTTATGCGAATACAATTGTTTTATTATTTGGTGAGATTTACAAAGCTTAAGATTCCTTTATTTACCGGCTTAAAATACTTTATTTAAATATGAGAAATGGATTAATTTAAGTCAAGTATAATATGATTAAATTGAATGAAATACTATAATGAATGATTTAATTATCATTCTTGCCTAAAATGTCTAGTTTGAAATTATCTTTTTTACTTTAAGATAATAATTTTTTGTATTAAAAAGATGACAAACTCATCGTTCGTTTTATCAAGCAGCGTATTTTAAAGATGATAATACGATTATAATTAAGATTAAAGTCATTTCTTAAAAACGTCTTCTGCGTTCCCATGGCTTATTATTATTATTATTATTTGCGCCTCCGTTATTATTTCCTCGCTGATTAGCTGGACCACCTCCTTGGTTCTGATTTTGTTGATTATTACCGAATTCGAATGGATTGAATTGTTCCTAATAACGGGTGAATAATGTAACAAAAAATAGAAATATATTCTATATATACATAAATTAATCATAACACAATACCCCCAAAAAAATATCGTACTAGAAAAAAATCACGGTTCTTTTGTGTAAGAAAATTTCTAACATTATGATGTCAGGGACGTATATTATTAAGAAAAGTGTATTCCAACTAAATCAATACAGAACTCAGTAAACATTATCATAAATCGAAAAGTTTGCATAGTTTAGTTTAGTGGTATCACACCCCTTAAAACCCAACAAACATGTGCATTTGTAAAATTGGTGCATTTGTACGCTTTTTTTAAATCAATTTAATCATATCATAATTACAATTTAGATTTTCCGCGCTTTAACCTGAAGAGCTACAATCAAAAGTCTAATGATTTCAGTCTTGTTCATAATAATTAATATAAAATTAATTTTATTATTAACATTCCAAAATTCGTTAAATTTTATACCATTATATAACGTCATTATACAACGTCTTTTATATGTTCTAACTAAAAAGTTTTCAAAGTTATTTGTATGGAAGTAAATTATGTTATATAAAATGAAATGATATTTTTTGTAAAGATTTGATACTTAACGAAAATTAGCATTTAATTTTGAATTAAATTTAATTTCTTGAATTTATTAACCTTTTAATTAATTTGTAAATTAGGAGTATTTTGTATCAATAACGGTGTACATTTTTTACAATTTTGCAGAATCACTGACGATTCTTCGTAGTGGACGGTGCTTATAAATAAATTAAATCGATGGCGCAACGGCTCGTGAAGAACCGGGGCCTAGTGACTAACTACTTCCAATCATTCCTGTGTGCGCTTCTCGACAGGAAAGGACCTACAATTTTATGCTGAATCCGAACGGCTAGCCGAGAAGCACTTATTTATGACAAGTGATACTCTTGGAGTATTTGTCAATTCTTCGCAAGAGGCAGTAGCCCTGAAAAAAAACTTTAAGTTTTTTACATACATATAATACAAATGTAATACTGCTTATAATTTTCTCTGCACACCGACAAACCAACAAAAATCAGACATTACTTTTCAGAAATGTCAGAAAATTAAAAAAAAAACTTAGTTTCTGAAAAATTGATTCAAAATTACGTGTTTTTATCTCAACCACGCATTTGTTGACCAAGCATTTACTGACCATACAATTTTGTTCCGCACTGTCAAATTTAAGTTCTTAAAACAAAATTATCTATACAAGTGTACTGGCCTGAGAATGGAATACGAAGCGAATTGTTCCAAGTGTCGTAACTGAGATTTCGTATTATTGCTTTTGTTTCTCTCTGTGGGTATTCGTTTCTTCGACGGGCGAATGATGTGTGAAGTATTTTTGTAAAAATGAATAACATTTGATTTCGTTTGTTACTTAAAACTATGCATTTGTAAAATGAACACCAACACACTTTGTTATAATTTTCTTGAAACTCGCGGATTTTTTACAATGAATTTAAATACACTACTCCAAACTCAATTTTGTAACAAGTGGAATTCTCACATTGCATGATTGCCTCGCGACTCGCTTCGGATTGGATAATAAGGTAAATTGAGACGATCAGAAAAGGAGATATTGAATTGAAAACGACTCGCTTCATAATCCCTAATCACAGTTATGCATACATTTAATAAACGTTAGTATTTAAAAGATTACAAACTTCACTAACAGATAATTCAAAGCCTTATTTTTGGCATTTGGTATTTGGAATTCGTATGTAAAAATTGGTACAATAAGAAAAAAAAGTATTTTCCTAGAAATATTAAGGGAAAACTCTTACGATAAAAACGTGTCGATTCCAGTTCAGTAGATTTTCGACTTAAAATTTGTTTGACAGCATAACATTGAAGGTATTCGTACTGACTACGAAAAAAATATCAAGTAATTCAAAAACCTCTGTGGTAGATAGGTAGGGTAGGTTTCTAATAAATGTAAGATCAAAAATTATATTCGTTTTTAAGATATTTCCGTTTAAAACCAGTCTTTGTTTTGAAGTAATTGATAATTGAGATCTAAATGGCTTAATGGTTTTTTAAAAATGTTTGAATATTTGAAGCTTATTTTGAACTATTTATTTCTATGCAGGGATAACAAAAAGAAACTCAGCTATAAGTTTTTAAGTTAGACCATTAACGGATTAATAAATAAATAATATAATAATAACCACCGTCCGGTGCAGTAAACAAAATTTTCCTTTACTTAGGGCCAATTTGTTCACAGTCCATTGAAAACTGATTAGTGTCGTTTTAACTAATATCAAGTTTAATATAAAATTGTCATTAAGAACACATCATTAATCTTTGATTCATCCACTCGCATTTAGTTAACTGGCTCCCTCTAAATTTCTGCTTTAAATGTATAATGCTCTTTAAAAATATCCTTAGGATTTTTATTTTATTTTGGCTGATGAACTATCAATTTAGCACTTAATAGAATTTCACAATTAAGTTCACTCTCAATTAGCGTTGACGGTCAGTTTTATGTTTGCTTATTTTATTTGTAATCTGAAAGTGTGATTTGAATAACCAAAACCGGCCGAATTGAAAAAAAACCCTTCTGGTGGAAATACAAACTATACTTTTCGGAATATTTTTGGTAAACTGAATAAAAATCCAGCCCTTGAATAATTTCTTTAGGTTTTTCGCTATATTTCAATCAAAAATCGTTGCAAAACATTTTTTGTTCCCACTTTAATATTGGAGAATTTCAAAAACCAAACGTTATAGGGTAATTTTGAGGTCTGATTCGTATTCAGCGCATTAAAAACATTAAATAGTTGTAGTTTGTTTTTGCACCAGAAGGTTTTTCAAATCTTGTTTGGTTTTGTTTCCCACATCGCACTTTATGATTACATAAAAAAGCAAACAAAATATCGACTGTCAACGCTAATTGAGAGTGAATAAAAGGAGACAGTTCGTTAACACTCTATTATGGCTAAACATCCCCCTTAAAAAGTGGATTTCGTCGTTTTAGCTAAAACCAATTTTAAATTAATTAAACAATTAGTTAATAGAGAAAACTTCATTTTAAATCGTTAACGGAGGATGAATAAATACAAATGCAAATACAATACAATACAAATCGATCAATTTCTAATTTTTAATAGCGAATTTAAATTTAATGGAAAGCGAATAAATTAAGCCTTAGAGAAGATTAATAAAGGCAGTTTTTAATGGGAGGTTTCTTGTTATAACATCGCATGCTTTCGTTAAAATACCAACATTTAGATTGGTTCTAAAAATGATGAATAAAATGCAATTTAGTCCAGTAAATATATTATTTTCAAAATAATTCCTGTTTCGTCCTCGATATGCTTAAATGTTGTCAATATAAAACGACTTCAAGTGGTTTTGGAGACGCTTAAAGCAACTTGATAATTTATTATTTGTTTTAGCTATTTAAAGTTTTTACAGAGTTCTGTTTATAAAACTGGAATTATTCAACTTTGTATTTAATGAATTCTAATATGCCGCTCAATAAAATGTTAGTGGTGATGGTACATTTTTATTAAACTTCTTAAGAAGAAATAAGTTAACATTATTTCTGATAGCCTTAAAAAATTAATTTGGCGGAATTGTACATTTCTATTCGACGCTATCGAGTTAAAGGAACTGAAAATTGTCCGATTTCATGATTAACAACATTATTCAACGCCAATCGGCGCTTTCCGTGAAATGGGGTTCATATATTTTTTTTTTGTTAAGTTTCATACTTTTTTGCGGTTTAACTCTGAAAGCTAAAATCCTGCAAACAATTTTTGTGTGAAGAAAAGGATGATCATATTATTACCTATCCTTATATACATATTACGTAAACCAAAATTTGTAGAATCGTTCTCAAGATATTAGTTATGTGAATCGCATTTTTTTTTCAAAATGGCGGATGAAGCCGTGCCACTCTCAAATTTCAATCATAAAATTTTAGCGGTATACTTCTGCAAAAAAAAACTGCCGACTGACCTATACCTTTCAGATTCTTCTTCTGGCCAATAAGATAAAAAAACAAATCATCCCGCATTTCATTCGTTCTCTTTTTGCAAAGAAAACATCCCAAGTGTTCTAGTGATCATCGAGAAATTGTCAGTATTCCCTCTAATGACAAGCATTTGTTAAAATTATTAAATCGCATCGTTTCTTTATACTAGATTAACTCAAATTTTTTTTTTTCGAGATAAATTCCATCGAAAAGGTTAAATTAAAAAAAAAACGACAGCAGTTCAATAAATTAGACAACCATACTTAATACATACATGTCAAATTAGCAAGAGATATCGATTTATTAAGCTTGAAAAAAGTAAAAAACGAATAATTTAATTCCCAACGATATGATATAATAGGAAAATCATGGTTGCAGCTCCTATGTTTTTAAATTTGAAGAATTCGTGTAATAGATAAGCAGAGATAATAAAATAAAGCCTGTTTAATTTCGATTGTGGCCCATTATTTAAATAAATCAAGTGTATTTTTATTACTAATCAGATATGAAAATAGGTTTAACTGAGTGTATAACTGAACTATGTGGAATACATTTTCCTAATAATATTATTTCAATTAAAATGCATGGTAAGTTTTTTTTTTAATACAATTTCCCATAGATTTTGTGATATAATTTGACAAAAAGACGTTAGTCCTGAAATACGCAATGCTTTATTAAATAAGACCGTAATTTCCCATGGATAGCTTTCTGAAATACTATAAGGCGTGCATTTTTAAACTTGTATGATTATATTAAAACATAAACCTACAATAAGTAATAAAAAGTTTGAAACTACATAAATAATGTCCTATTTTTTTAATTTCAGACGCACCTCTAATTAATATAAATAATGTCATGTTTGTACTTATATGTTTTCATTAATATTTATATAATTGATCATTGAACAAAATTCTATATGAACCAGCGATAAATCATTCACTGTTTGAATACTGAGGCTGAATTCCTACCTAAATGCAGTACTTCTGAAGTACTATCTGATATTTTGTTCCTATTATTTGTTTCCATAAACTTCCATTATGTAAATCAAAATGATTGAGTAAATTTCTTACAGCAACTTCTTTAGTTATATTTTAGTAATTTTCACTTTGTGTACAAAGAAAAGTTCAACGATAGAGCTGAGAAAAAAACCATATAAAATATAACAAATGATGATAAAATCCAATATTTTAAGATTTTAATATTGATTAGTATGCAAAAAGATCTTACTCAATCCTATGAGACAGAGATAATTTGATGAGACTGAGGTAATGTATGAAATAAAGCTTTAAATGACATACACGATATGTGTTTTAGTTTATTCTTTTGTGAGTCAAGGTATAATCATGCATATTTTTTTCATTTATAAAAATGAAAACATTGTTTTGAAGGTTTTAAATTGAAATTAATAAAATGTTTGACAAAACAAGCCCTATTTATTATAAGGGATTGAAAACATAATGGGTACGTTCAGATGACTTAGGGGACTTGCAAGTAAGGCAAATTTCTAGACTGTGATTGGCCAGCTGTCGAAAAATTGAGTACAAATGAAGGGAACTTATTGGAAAGTGACTGGAAAGTTAGTCAAGAAATTTCTGCCTGAATTTCAAATTAAGTGTTTCTTTTCAAAATTGGAAAGCTTAGAAATTGAAAATCAGTTTAAATTTTTATTAATTGTTTGTGCGGTCGCGTTAATTAAATTCAAAATGAAATTTTGGGTACAATATGACCGAATTTTGTAACCATGTCGAGGATTCTCTTTTCTTTTAAACAAACTTGAGGTTAAGTATTAAAGAAAAGTTATAAGTTCCATATAATGACATTCCGAAAAAAAATGATACGTTATTTTGAGGAAAATTTACATTAAATGGATGTAATTGACTGAATATGAAGTGCCTTATTTCTTCTGAATGTACCCAATAATAATAATTTTAACTAAGGCCTAAGGACTTTTAAATGCAATGCACGGCACTAGTTAGAAGGAATAATTTTGCTGGCACAGTGGAATGAGAAGGTGTTAATTAACGCATGAAATTACTCGGGTGGGAACCAGTTGAAACTGGGGAATATAGGAAAGAATGATGCCTAGATTTAGAATTTGGCTGAAAGCACACCTCCAGGTTAGGTTAGCAGTCAAATACTATATCCACTGTGCCATTGCCACCTCTAATTCCTCATTTAATAAAAAAGAAAATGATCACATATTTATTATGACCTGTTTCTAAAATGAAAAAAAATATTAAATAATAAAAAAAAAGAATCATTGATATATTAATGATTATGATACTTATGCTAGGTTTCCACTTGTCATTGAAAAGACGCAAGTTGACAAACTTTCCGGGACAGGGTGGCTTTTACTAACACAAAAAGCAAAGAAAGTAGTAGTAGCGAGCAAGTCCTGTCCTGGAAAGTTTTGTCAATTTACGTCTTTTCAATGACAAGTGGAAACGTAGCATTAGCCCCTTGCTGATACGAAAGTTCACCAAAACTGACTTCTGAACACAATGGCGTAGCTGTAGATGCAGCGTGTAGCCCTGTCAGTGTATAAAGGTTCAATAATAGTATACAACGTCACAATGTGAAGCTGTGAATAAAGCCAGAAACGTGTGGTGTAGCAGAAGTTAAACTCATTTCAACTTTTGCTGCACCCTACAGCTACACTCAATGTTTTCAAGTGGAAAGAGCTTATGTTTTCAATCTCTACAAATGTTTTGGTAATTCATTCGATTATGTTTCACAATACCAAACATGAAAACCAATTGAAGTAATCGAGAACATTGTTGATTCGATTGGGAATCGACACGCGCAATCGTGGCCGTGGTTTCTTACACGTTCATGATTTTATTAGCCAGTTTTAATTTTGTCTTGTACCACCAAAAGTTGCAGAGACACGTCATATAATTATTTATGTACAACTCATAACAAAGCTTGTGAAGAACTGCTTTGATCTATGAGCACTATAATGTCTCCGTATATTTATTGGTTCCGACGCAACGACTGGAAAAGTTTGCAAAAAAGGAGAAATTTAATGGCCTGTACACTGAACTGAAATTTCAAAAGTGATATTTTTTCAAGTTCAAGTGGAAAGAGCTTATGTGCTACATTTTCCTCAGCATAAACTGTCACATAAGTTCTTATGTTGACCGTAAATACTTAAGTTTCGTTTCAGCAAATGGGCCTTAGTAATTTTTAACTCGAGTCGGTTTATGATTTAAAATGTCTTTAAAGATGATTTTGAAAACAAAAATATTATTGAAAACCCGATACTTACATATATATTTTTAAAAATTTAAAACTGCAACATATATGATGAATGCAGAACATGTACTTTAAAAAGAAAAACGTTTGCTCCCTTTATTTCCTTTTGTACATTAATAAAAGGCAGTTCATACTCGAAAATAGTTTTTCTATGCAAGAAGGAGTACGCGCAAGAAGCCCGATTGCGAATGACGATTTTCTAATCGATGATCGACTTTTTTCGATTACTCTATTACAATTGTCAATATCGATTTTGATCGAAATTTTTCGATTTCACGGTCGTTTCTTTTCGATTGTTGTTTTCTGAACGACGCAAAAGAAAGCTGATGTCTAGAAGTTTTTTCTGGTGAACAAAATGTAATTTCTTTCCAATAAATTATTTTAGCGAAAATAAAATTCAAATATTTATTTTATGCATGTCAAAAACAATAACAAATAAAAAGTAGATGGACATTTTTGCCCGAATTGCGGTTGTCAGTTTTCTGATTGCTGAACGATTTTTTTTTCGATTAACGATCGTTAATGTGTATTCATATAATTGTGATTGAGATTTTTGATCGAAATTTGTCGAATTTACTTTCGATTATAATTTTCTGATCGGTGCGCCAGAATGGACACGACGGTTTCGGGTTCGAATCCTGTTCGTACCCAACTTTTTTTTTAACTATAAAGTTTAAAAATATTAACTTCGAATACTACATATTTACAACACATGTTGGATTTTCATAAAAAAAAAAATTACAACACGAAAAAATAAAAATTCAATTTCTACAAATGTTTTGGTAATTCATTCGATTATGTTTCACAATACCAAACATGAAAACCAATTGAAATAATCGAGAATATTGTTGATTCGATTGGGAATCGACACGCGCAATCGTGGCCGTGGTTTCTTACACGTTCATGATTTTACTAGCCAGTTTTAATTTTGTCTTGTACCACCAAAAGTTGCAGAGACACGTCATATAATTATTTATGTACAACTCATAACAAAGCTTGTGAAGAACTGCTTTGATCTATGAGCACTATAATGTCTCCGTATATTTATTGGGTCCGACGCAACGACTAGAAAAGTTTGCAAAAAAGTAGAAATTTAATGGCCTGTACACTGAACTGAAATTTCAAAAGTGATATTTTTTCAAGTTCAAGTGGAAAGAGCTTATGTGCTACATTTTCCTCAGCATAAACTGTCACATAAGTTCTTATGTTGACCGTAAATACTTAAGTTTCGTTTCAGCAAATGGGCCTTAGTAATTTAACTCGAGTCGGTTTATGATTTAAAATGTCTTTAAAGATGATTTTGAAAACAAAAATATTATTGAAAACCCGATACTTACATATATATTTTTAAAAATTTAAAACTGCAACATATATGATGAATGCAGAACATGTACTTTAAAAAGAAAAACGTTTGCTCCCTTTATTTCCTTTTGTACATTAATAAAAGGCAGTTCATACTCGAAAATAGTTTTTCTTATGCAAGAAGGAGTACGCTCAAGAAGCCCGATCGCGAATGACGATTTTCTAATCGATGATCGACTTTTTTCGATTACTCTATTACATTTGTCAATATCGATTTTGATCGAAATTTTTCGATTTCACGGTCGTTTCTTTTCGATTGTTGTTTTCTGAACGACGCAAAAGAAAGCTGATGTCTAGAAGTTTTTTCTGGTGAACAAAATGTAATTTCTTTCCAATAAATTATTTTAGCGAAAATAAAATTCAAATATTTATTTTATGCATGTCAAAAACAATAACAAATAAAAAGCAGATGGACATTTTTGCCCGAATTGCGGTTGTCAGTTTTCTGATTGCTGAACGATTTTTTTTTCGATTAACGATCGTTAATGTGTATTCATATAATTGTGATTGAGATTTTTGATCGAAATTTGTCGAATTTACTTTCGATTATAATTTTCTGATCGGTGCGCCAGAATGGACACGACGGTTTCGGGTTCGAATCCTGTTCGTACCCAACTTTTTTTTTAACTATAAAGTTTAAAAATATTAACTTCGAATACTACATATTTACAACACATGTTGGATTTTCATAAAAAAAAACAAATTACAACACGAAAAATAATAATTCAATCTCTACAAATGTTTTGGTAATTCATTCGATTATGTTTCACAATACCAAACATGAAAACCAATTGAAGTAATCGAGAATATTGTTGATTCGATTGGGAATCGATTGGGAATCATGATTTTACTAGCCAGTTTTAATTTTGTCTTGTACCACCAAAAGTTGCAGAGACACGTCATATAATTATTTATGTACAACTCATAACAAAGCTTGTGAAGAACTGCTTTGATCTATGAGCACTATAATGTCTCCGTATATTTATTGGGTCCGACGCAACGACTAGAAAAGTTTGCAAAAAAGGAGAAATTTAATGGCCTGTACACTGAACTGAAATTTCAAAAGTGATATTTTTTCAAGTTCAAGTGAAATGAGCTTATGTGCTACATTTTCCTCAGCATAAACTGTCACATAAGTTCTTATGTTGACCGTAAATACTTAAGTTTCGTTTCAGCAAATGGGCCTTAGTAATTTTTAACTCGAGTCGGTTTATGATTTAAAATGTCTTTAAAGATGATTTTGAAAACAAAAATATTATTGAAAACCCGATACTTACATATATATTTTTAAAAATTTAAAACTGCAACATATATGATGAATGCAGAACATGTACTTTAAAAAGAAAAACGTTTGCTCCCTTTATTTCCTTTTGTACATTAATAAAAGGCAGTTCATACTCGAAAATAGTTTTTCTATGCAAGAAGAAGGAGTACGCTCAAGAAGCCCGATTGCGAATGACGATTTTCTAATCGATGATCGACTTTTTTCGATTACTCTATTACAATTTTATGCATGTCAAAAACAATAACAAATAAAAAGCAGATGGACATTTTTGCCCGAATTGCGGTTGTCAGTTTTCTGATTGCTGAACGATTTTTTTTTCGATTAACGATCGTTAATGTGTATTCATATAATTGTGATTGAGATTTTTGATCGAAATTTGTCGAATTTACTTTCGATTATAATTTTCTGATCGGTGCGCCAGAATGGACACGACGGTTTCGGGTTCGAATCCTGTTCGTACCCAACTTTTTTTTTAACTATAAAGTTTAAAAATATTAACTTCGAATACTACATATTTACAACACATGTTGGATTTTCATAAAAAAAAACAAATTACAACACGAAAAATAATAATTCAATCTCTACAAATGTTTTGGTAATTCATTCGATTATGTTTCACAATACCAAACATGAAAACCAATTGAAGTAATCGAGAATATTGTTGATTCGATTGGGAATCGATTGGGAATCATGATTTTACTAGCCAGTTTTAATTTTGTCTTGTACCACCAAAAGTTGCAGAGACACGTCATATAATTATTTATGTACAACTCATAACAAAGCTTGTGAAGAACTACTTTGATCTATGAGCACTATAATGTCTCCGTATATTTATTGGGTCCGACGCAACGACTAGAAAAGTTTGCAAAAAAGGAGAAATTTAATGGCCTGTACACTGAACTGAAATTTCAAAAGTGATATTTTTTCAAGTTCAAGTGAAATGAGCTTATGTGCTACATTTTCCTCAGCATAAACTGTCACATAAGTTCTTATGTTGACCGTAAATACTTAAGTTTCGTTTCAGCAAATGGGCCTTAGTAATTTTTAACTCGAGTCGGTTTATGATTTAAAATGTCTTTAAAGATGATTTTGAAAACAAAAATATTATTGAAAACCCGATACTTACATATATATTTTTAAAAATTTAAAACTGCAACATATATGATGAATGCAGAACATGTACTTTAAAAAGAAAAACGTTTGCTCCCTTTATTTCCTTTTGTACATTAATAAAAGGCAGTTCATACTCGAAAATAGTTTTTCTATGCAAGAAGGAGTACGCGCAAGAAGCCCGATTGCGAATGACGATTTTCTAATCGATGATCGACTTTTTTCGATTACTCTATTACAATTGTCAATATCGATTTTGATCGAAATTTTTCGATTTCACGGTCGTTTCTTTTCGATTGTTGTTTTCTGAACGACGCAAAAGAAAGCTGATGTCTAGAAGTTTTTTCTGGTGAACAAAATGTAATTTCTTTCCAATAAATTATTTTAGCGAAAATAAAATTCAAATATTTATTTTATGCATGTCAAAAACAATAACAAATAAAAAGCAGATGGACATTTTTGCCCGAATTGCGGTTGTCAGTTTTCTGATTGCTGAACGATTTTTTTTTCGATTAACGATCGTTAATGTGTTTTCATATAATTGTGATTGAGATTTTTGATCGAAATTTGTCGAATTTACTTTCGATTATAATTTTCTGATCGGTGCGCCAGAATGGACACGACGGTTTCGGGTTCGAATCCTGTTCGTACCCAACTTTTTTTTTAACTATAAAGTTTAAAAATATTAACTTCGAATACTACATATTTACAACACATGTTGGATTTTCATAAAAAAAAAATTACAACACGAAAAAATAATAATTCAATCTCTACAAATGTTTTGGTAATTCATTCGATTATGTTTCACAATACCAAACATGAAAACCAATTGAAGTAATCGAGAATATTGTTGATTCGATTGGGAATCGACACGCGCAATCGTGGCCGTGGTTTCTTACACGTTCATGATTTTACTAGCCAGTTTTAATTTTGTCTTGTACCACCAAAAGTTGCAGAGACACGTCATATAATTATTTATGTACAACTCATAACAAAGCTTGTGAAGAACTGCTTTGATCTATGAGCACTATAATGTCTCCGTATATTTATTGGGTCCGACGCAACGACTAGAAAAGTTTGCAAAAAAGGAGAAATTTAATGGCCTGTACACTGAACTGTAATTTCAAAAGTTATATTTTTTCAAGTTCAAGTGGAAAGAGCTTATGTGCTACATTTTCCTCAGCATAAACTGTCACATAAGTTCTTATGTTGACCGTAAATACTTAAGTTTCGTTTCAGCAAATGGGCCTTAGTAATTTTTAACTCGAGTCGGTTTATGATTTTATGTCTTTAAAGATGATTTTGAAAACAAAAATATTATTGAAAACCCGATACTTACATATATATTTTTAAAAATTTAAAACTGCAACATATATGATGAATGCAGAACATGTACTTTAAAAAGAAAAACGTTTGCTGCCTTTATTTCCTTTTGTACATTAATAAAAGGCAGTTCATACTCGAAAATAGTTTTTCTATGCAAGAAGAAGGAGTACGCTCAAGAAGCCCGATTGCGAATGACGATTTTCTAATCGATGATCGACTTTTTTCGATTACTCTATTACAATTTTATGCATGTCAAAAACAATAACAAATAAAAAGCAGATGGACATTTTTGCCCGAATTGCGGTTGTCAGTTTTCTGATTGCTGAACGATTTTTTTTTCGATTAACGATCGTTAATGTGTTTTCATATAATTGTGATTGAGATTTTTGATCGAAATTTGTCGAATTTACTTTCGATTATAATTTTCGGATCGGTGCGCCAGAATGGACACGACGGTTTCGGGTTCGAATCCTGTTCGTACCCAACTTTTTTTTTAACTATAAATTTTAAAAATATTAACTTCGAATACTACATATTTACAACACATGTTGGATTTTCATAAAAAAAAAAAAATTACAACACGAAAAAATAATAATTCAATCTTTACAAATGTTTTGGTAATTCATTCGATTATGTTTCACAATACCAAACATGAAAACCAATTGAAGTAATCGAGAATATTGTTGATTCGATTGGGAATCGACACGCGAAATCGTGGCCGTGGTTTCTTACACGTTCATGATTTTACTAGCCAGTTTTACTTTTGTCTTGTACCACCAAAAGTTGCAGAGACACGTCATATAATTATTTATGTACAACTCATAACAAAGCTTGTGAAGAACTGCTTTGATCTATGAGCACTATAATGTCTCCGTATATTTATTGGGTCCGACGCAACGACTAGAAAAGTTTGCAAAAAAGGAGAAATTTAATGGCCTGTACACTGAACTGAAATTTCAAAAGTGATATTTTTTCAAGTTCAAGTGGAAAGAGCTTATGTGCTACATTTTCCTCAGCATAAACTGTCACATAAGTTCTTATGTTGACCGTAAATACTTAAGTTTCGTTTCAGCAAATGGGCCTTAGTAATTTTTAACTCGAGTCGGTTTATGATTTAAAATGTCTTTAAAGATGATTTTGAAAACAAAAATATTATTGAAAACCCGATACTTACATATATATTTTTAAAAATTTAAAACTGCAACATATATGATGAATGCAGAACATGTACTTTAAAAAGAAAAACGTTTGCTCCCTTTATTTCCTTTTGTACATTAATAAAAGGCAGTTCATACTCGAAAATAGTTTTTCTATGCAAGAAGGAGTACGCGCAAGAAGCCGGATTGCGAATGACGATTTTCTAATCGATGATCGACTTTTTTCGATTACTCTATTACAATTGTCAATATCGATTTTGATCGAAATTTTTCGATTTCACGGTCGTTTCTTTTCGATTGTTGTTTTCTGAACGACGCAAAAGAAAGCTGATGTCTAGAAGTTTTTTCTGGTGAACAAAATGTAATTTCTTTCCAATAAATTATTTTAGCGAAAATAAAATTCAAATATTTATTTTATGCATGTCAAAAACAATAACAAATAAAAAGCAGATGGACATTTTTGCCCGAATTGCGGTTGTCAGTTTTCTGATTGCTGAACGATTTTTTTTTCGATTAACGATCGTTAATGTGTATTCATATAATTGTGATTGAGATTTTTGATCGAAATTTGTCGAATTTACTTTCGATTATAATTTTCTGATCGGTGCGCCAGAATGGACACGACGGTTTCGGGTTCGAATCCTGTTCGTACCCAACTTTTTTTTTAACTATAAAGTTTAAAAATATTAACTTCGAATACTACATATTTACAACACATGTTGGATTTTCATAAAAAAAAACAAATTACAACACGAAAAATAATAATTCAATCTCTACAAATGTTTTGGTAATTCATTCGATTATGTTTCACAATACCAAACATGAAAACCAATTGAAGTAATCGAGAATATTGTTGATTCGATTGGGAATCGATTGGGAATCATGATTTTACTAGCCAGTTTTAATTTTGTCTTGTACCACCAAAAGTTGCAGAGACACGTCATATAATTATTTATGTACAACTCATAACAAAGCTTGTGAAGAACTGCTTTGATCTATGAGCACTATAATGTCTCCGTATATTTATTGGGTCCGACGCAACGACTAGAAAAGTTTGCAAAAAAGGAGAAATTTAATGGCCTGTACACTGAACTGAAATTTCAAAAGTGATATTTTTTCAAGTTCAAGTGAAATGAGCTTATGTGCTACATTTTCCTCAGCATAAACTGTCACATAAGTTCTTATGTTGACCGTAAATACTTAAGTTTCGTTTCAGCAAATGGGCCTTAGTAATTTTTAACTCGAGTCGGTTTATGATTTAAAATGTCTTTAAAGATGATTTTGAAAACAAAAATATTATTGAAAACCCGATACTTACATATATATTTTTAAAAATTTAAAACTGCAACATATATGATGAATGCAGAACATGTACTTTAAAAAGAAAAACGTTTGCTCCCTTTATTTCCTTTTGTACATTAATAAAAGGCAGTTCATACTCGAAAATAGTTTTTCTATGCAAGAAGAAGGAGTACGCTCAAGAAGCCCGATTGCGAATGACGATTTTCTAATCGATGATCGACTTTTTTCGATTACTCTATTACAATTTTATGCATGTCAAAAACAATAACAAATAAAAAGCAGATGGACATTTTTGCCCGAATTGCGGTTGTCAGTTTTCTGATTGCTGAACGATTTTTTTTTCGATTAACGATCGTTAATGTGTATTCATATAATTGTGATTGAGATTTTTGATCGAAATTTGTCGAATTTACTTTCGATTATAATTTTCTGATCGGTGCGCCAGAATGGACACGACGGTTTCGGGTTCGAATCCTGTTCGTACCCAACTTTTTTTTTAACTATAAAGTTTAAAAATATTAACTTCGAATACTACATATTTACAACACATGTTGGATTTTCATAAAAAAAAACAAATTACAACACGAAAAATAATAATTCAATCTCTACAAATGTTTTGGTAATTCATTCGATTATGTTTCACAATACCAAACATGAAAACCAATTGAAGTAATCGAGAATATTGTTGATTCGATTGGGAATCGATTGGGAATCATGATTTTACTAGCCAGTTTTAATTTTGTCTTGTACCACCAAAAGTTGCAGAGACACGTCATATAATTATTTATGTACAACTCATAACAAAGCTTGTGAAGAACTACTTTGATCTATGAGCACTATAATGTCTCCGTATATTTATTGGGTCCGACGCAACGACTAGAAAAGTTTGCAAAAAAGGAGAAATTTAATGGCCTGTACACTGAACTGAAATTTCAAAAGTGATATTTTTTCAAGTTCAAGTGAAATGAGCTTATGTGCTACATTTTCCTCAGCATAAACTGTCACATAAGTTCTTATGTTGACCGTAAATACTTAAGTTTCGTTTCAGCAAATGGGCCTTAGTAATTTTTAACTCGAGTCGGTTTATGATTTAAAATGTCTTTAAAGATGATTTTGAAAACAAAAATATTATTGAAAACCCGATACTTACATATATATTTTTAAAAATTTAAAACTGCAACATATATGATGAATGCAGAACATGTACTTTAAAAAGAAAAACGTTTGCTCCCTTTATTTCCTTTTGTACATTAATAAAAGGCAGTTCATACTCGAAAATAGTTTTTCTATGCAAGAAGGAGTACGCGCAAGAAGCCCGATTGCGAATGACGATTTTCTAATCGATGATCGACTTTTTTCGATTACTCTATTACAATTGTCAATATCGATTTTGATCGAAATTTTTCGATTTCACGGTCGTTTCTTTTCGATTGTTGTTTTCTGAACGACGCAAAAGAAAGCTGATGTCTAGAAGTTTTTTCTGGTGAACAAAATGTAATTTCTTTCCAATAAATTATTTTAGCGAAAATAAAATTCAAATATTTATTTTATGCATGTCAAAAACAATAACAAATAAAAAGCAGATGGACATTTTTGCCCGAATTGCGGTTGTCAGTTTTCTGATTGCTGAACGATTTTTTTTTCGATTAACGATCGTTAATGTGTTTTCATATAATTGTGATTGAGATTTTTGATCGAAATTTGTCGAATTTACTTTCGATTATAATTTTCTGATCGGTGCGCCAGAATGGACACGACGGTTTCGGGTTCGAATCCTGTTCGTACCCAACTTTTTTTTTAACTATAAAGTTTAAAAATATTAACTTCGAATACTACATATTTACAACACATGTTGGATTTTCATAAAAAAAAAATTACAACACGAAAAAATAATAATTCAATCTCTACAAATGTTTTGGTAATTCATTCGATTATGTTTCACAATACCAAACATGAAAACCAATTGAAGTAATCGAGAATATTGTTGATTCGATTGGGAATCGACACGCGCAATCGTGGCCGTGGTTTCTTACACGTTCATGATTTTACTAGCCAGTTTTAATTTTGTCTTGTACCACCAAAAGTTGCAGAGACACGTCATATAATTATTTATGTACAACTCATAACAAAGCTTGTGAAGAACTGCTTTGATCTATGAGCACTATAATGTCTCCGTATATTTATTGGGTCCGACGCAACGACTAGAAAAGTTTGCAAAAAAGGAGAAATTTAATGGCCTGTACACTGAACTGAAATTTCAAAAGTTATATTTTTTCAAGTTCAAGTGGAAAGAGCTTATGTGCTACATTTTCCTCAGCATAAACTGTCACATAAGTTCTTATGTTGACCGTAAATACTTAAGTTTCGTTTCAGCAAATGGGCCTTAGTAATTTTTAACTCGAGTCGGTTTATGATTTAAAATGTCTTTAAAGATGATTTTGAAAACAAAAATATTATTGAAAACCCGATACTTACATATATATTTTTAAAAATTTAAAACTGCAACATATATGATGAATGCAGAACATGTACTTTAAAAAGAAAAACGTTTGCTGCCTTTATTTCCTTTTGTACATTAATAAAAGGCAGTTCATACTCGAAAATAGTTTTTCTATGCAAGAAGAAGGAGTACGCTCAAGAAGCCCGATTGCGAATGACGATTTTCTAATCGATGATCGACTTTTTTCGATTACTCTATTACAATTTTATGCATGTCAAAAACAATAACAAATAAAAAGCAGATGGACATTTTTGCCCGAATTGCGGTTGTCAGTTTTCTGATTGCTGAACGATTTTTTTTTCGATTAACGATCGTTAATGTGTTTTCATATAATTGTGATTGAGATTTTTGATCGAAATTTGTCGAATTTACTTTCGATTATAATTTTCGGATCGGTGCGCCAGAATGGACACGACGGTTTCGGGTTCGCATCCTGTTCGTACCCAACTTTTTTTTTAACTATAAATTTTAAAAATATTAACTTCGAATACTACATATTTACAACACATGTTGGATTTTCATAAAAAAAAAAAAATTACAACACGAAAAAATAATAATTCAATCTTTACAAATGTTTTGGTAATTCATTCGATTATGTTTCACAATACCAAACATGAAAACCAATTGAAGTAATCGAGAATATTGTTGATTCGATTGGGAATCGACACGCGAAATCGTGGCCGTGGTTTCTTACACGTTCATGATTTTACTAGCCAGTTTTACTTTTGTCTTGTACCACCAAAAGTTGCAGAGACACGTCATATAATTATTTATGTACAACTCATAACAAAGCTTGTGAAGAACTGCTTTGATCTATGAGCACTATAATGTCTCCGTATATTTATTGGGTCCGACGCAACGACTAGAAAAGTTTGCAAAAAAGGAGAAATTTAATGGCCTGTACACTGAACTGAAATTTCAAAAGTGATATTTTTTCAAGTTCAAGTGGAAAGAGCTTATGTGCTACATTTTCCTCAGCATAAACTGTCACATAAGTTCTTATGTTGACCGTAAATACTTAAGTTTCGTTTCAGCAAATGGGCCTTAGTAATTTTTAACTCGAGTCGGTTTATGATTTAAAATGTCTTTAAAGATGATTTTGAAAACAAAAATATTATTGAAAACCCGATACTTACATATATATTTTTAAAAATTTAAAACTGCAACATATATGATGAATGCAGAACATGTACTTTAAAAAGAAAAACGTTTGCTCCCTTTATTTCCTTTTGTACATTAATAAAAGGCAGTTCATACTCGAAAATAGTTTTTCTATGCAAGAAGGAGTACGCGCAAGAAGCCGGATTGCGAATGACGATTTTCTAATCGATGATCGACTTTTTTCGATTACTCTATTACAATTGTCAATATCGATTTTGATCGAAATTTTTCGATTTCACGGTCGTTTCTTTTCGATTGTTGTTTTCTGAACGACGCAAAAGAAAGCTGATGTCTAGAAGTTTTTTCTGGTGAACAAAATGTAATTTCTTTCCAATAAATTATTTTAGCGAAAATAAAATTCAAATATTTATTTTATGCATGTCAAAAACAATAACAAATAAAAAGCAGATGGACATTTTTGCCCGAATTGCGGTTGTCAGTTTTCTGATTGCTGAACGTTTTTTTTTTCGATTAACGATCGTTAATGTGTTTTCATATAATTGTGATTGAGATTTTTGATCGAAATTTGTCGAATTTACTTTCGATTATAATTTTCGGATCGGTGCGCCAGAATGGACACGACGGTTTCGGGTTCGAATCCTGTTCGTACCCAACTTTTTTTTTAACTATAAATTTTAAAAATATTAACTTTGAATACTACATATTTACAACACATGTTGGATTTTCATAAAAAAAAAAATTACAACACGAAAAAATAATAATTCAATCTTTACAAATGTTTTGGTAATTCATTCGATTATGTTTCACAATACCAAACATGAAAACCAATTGAAGTAATCGAGAATATTGTTGATTCGATTGGGAATCGACACGCGAAATCGTGGCCGTGGTTTCTTACACGTTCATGATTTTACTAGCCAGTTTTAATTTTGTCTTGTACCACCAAAAGTTGCAGAGACACGTCATATAATTATTTATGTACAACTCATAACAAAGCTTGTGAAGAACTGCTTTGATCTATGAGCACTATAATGTCTCCGTATATTTATTGGGTCCGACGCAACGACTAGAAAAGTTTGCAAAAAAGGAGAAATTTAATGGCCTGTACACTGAACTGAAATTTCAAAAGTGATATTTTTTCAAGTTCAAGTGAAAGGAGCTTATGTGCTACATTTTCCTCAGCATAAACTGTCACATAAGTTCTTATGTTGACCGTAAATACTTAAGTTTCGTTTCAGCAAATGGGCCTTAGTAATTTTTAACTCGAGTCGGTTTATGATTTAAAATGTCTTTAAAGATGATTTTGAAAACAAAAATATTATTGAAAACCCGATACTTACATATATATTTTTAAAAATTTAAAACTGCAACATATATGATGAATGCAGAACATGTACTTTAAAAAGAAAAACGTTTGCTCCCTTTATTTCCTTTTGTACATTAATAAAAGGAAGTTCATACTCGAAAATAGTTTTTCTATGCAAGAAGGAGTACGCGCAAGAAGCCCGATTGCGAATGACGATTTTCTAATCGATGATCGACTTTTTTCGATTACTCTATTACAATTGTCAATATCGATTTTGATCGAAATTTTTCGATTTCACGGTCGTTTCTTTTCGATTGTTGTTTTCTGAACGACGCAAAAGAAAGCTGATGTCTAGAAGTTTTTTCTGGTGAACAAAATGTAATTTCTTTCCAATAAATTATTTTAGCGAAAATAAAATTCAAATATTTATTTTATGCATGTCAAAAACAATAACAAATAAAAAGCAGATGGACATTTTTGCCCGAATTGCGGTTGTCAGTTTTCTGATTGCTGAACGATTTTTTTTTCGATTAACGATCGTTAATGTGTTTTCATATAATTGTGATTGAGATTTTTGATCGAAATTTGTCGAATTTACTTTCGATTATAATTTTCTGATCGGTGCGCCAGAATGGACACGACGGTTTCGGGTTCGAATCCTGTTCGTACCCAACTTTTTTTTTAACTATAAAGTTTAAAAATATTAACTTCGAATACTACATATTTACAACACATGTTGGATTTTCATAAAAAAAAAATTACAACACGAAAAAATAATAATTCAATCTCTACAAATGTTTTGGTAATTCATTCGATTATGTTTCACAATACCAAACATGAAAACCAATTGAAGTAATCGAGAATATTGTTGATTCGATTGGGAATCGACACGCGCAATCGTGGCCGTGGTTTCTTACACGTTCATGATTTTACTAGCCAGTTTTAATTTTGTCTTGTACCACCAAAAGTTGCAGAGACACGTCATATAATTATTTATGTACAACTCATAACAAAGCTTGTGAAGAACTGCTTTGATCTATGAGCACTATAATGTCTCCGTATATTTATTGGGTCCGACGCAACGACTAGAAAAGTTTGCAAAAAAGGAGAAATTTAATGGCCTGTACACTGAACTGAAATTTCAAAAGTGATATTTTTTCAAGTTCAAGTGGAAAGAGCTTATGTGCTACATTTTCCTCAGCATAAACTGTCACATAAGTTCTTATGTTGACCGTAAATACTTAAGTTTCGTTTCAGCAAATGGGCCTTAGTAATTTTTAACTCGAGTCGGTTTATGATTTAAAATGTCTTTAAAGATGATTTTGAAAACAAAAATATTATTGAAAACCCGATACTTACATATATATTTTTAAAAATTTAAAACTGCAACATATATGATGAATGCAGAACATGTACTTTAAAAAGAAAAACGTTTGCTCCCTTTATTTCCTTTTGTACATTAATAAAAGGCAGTTCATACTCGAAAATAGTTTTTCTATGCAAGAAGAAGGAGTACGCTCAAGAAGCCCGATTGCGAATGACGATTTTCTAATCGATGATCGACTTTTTTCGATTACTCTATTACAATTGTCAATATCGATTTTGATCGAAATTTTTCGATTTCACGGTCGTTTCTTTTCGATTGTTGTTTTCTGAACGACGCAAAAGAAAGCTGATGTCTAGAAGTTTTTTCTGGTGAACAAAATGTAATTTCTTTCCAATAAATTATTTTAGCGAAAATAAAATTCAAATATTTATTTTATGCATGTCAAAAACAATAACAAATAAAAAGCAGATGGACATTTTTGCCCGAATTGCGGTTGTCAGTTTTCTGATTGCTGAACGATTTTTTTTTCGATTAACGATCGTTAATGTGTTTTCATATAATTGTGATTGAGATTTTTGATCGAAATTTGTCGAATTTACTTTCGATTATAATTTTCGGATCGGTGCGCCAGAATGGACACGACGGTTTCGGGTTCGAATCCTGTTCGTACCCAACTTTTTTTTTAACTATAAATTTTAAAAATATTAACTTCGAATACTACATATTTACAACACATGTTGGATTTTCATAAAAAAAAAAAATTACAACACGAAAAAATAATAATTCAATCTTTACAAATGTTTTGGTAATTCATTCGATTATGTTTCACAATACCAAACATGAAAACCAATTGAAGTAATCGAGAATATTGTTGATTCGATTGGGAATCGACACGCGAAATCGTGGCCGTGGTTTCTTACACGTTCATGATTTTACTAGCCAGTTTTACTTTTGTCTTGTACCACCAAAAGTTGCAGAGACACGTCATATAATTATTTATGTACAACTCATAACAAAGCTTGTGAAGAACTGCTTTGATCTATGAGCACTATAATGTCTCCGTATATTTATTGGGTCCGACGCAACGACTAGAAAAGTTTGCAAAAAAGGAGAAATTTAATGGCCTGTACACTGAACTGAAATTTCAAAAGTGATATTTTTTCAAGTTCAAGTGGAAAGAGCTTATGTGCTACATTTTCCTCAGCATAAACTGTCACATAAGTTCTTATGTTGACCGTAAATACTTAAGTTTCGTTTCAGCAAATGGGCCTTAGTAATTTTTAACTCGAGTCGGTTTATGATTTAAAATGTCTTTAAAGATGATTTTGAAAACAAAAATATTATTGAAAACCCGATACTTACATATATATTTTTAAAAATTTAAAACTGCAACATATATGATGAATGCAGAACATGTACTTTAAAAAGAAAAACGTTTGCTCCCTTTATTTCCTTTTTTACATTAATAAAAGGCAGTTCATACTCGAAAATAGTTTTTCTATGCAAGAAGGAGTACGCGCAAGAAGCCCGCTTGCGAATGACGATTTTCTAATCGATGATCGACTTTTTTCGATTACTCTATTACAATTGTCAATATCGATTTTGATCGAAATTTTTCGATTTCACGGTCGTTTCTTTTCGATTGTTGTTTTCTGAACGACGCAAAAGAAAGCTGATGTCTAGAAGTTTTTTCTGGTGAACAAAATGTAATTTCTTTCCAATAAATTATTTTAGCGAAAATAAAATTCAAATATTTATTTTATGCATGTCAAAAACAATAACAAATAAAAAGCAGATGGACATTTTTGCCCGAATTGCGGTTGTCAGTTTTCTGATTGCTGAACGTTTTTTTTTTCGATTAACGATCGTTAATGTGTTTTCATATAATTGTGATTGAGATTTTTGATCGAAATTTGTCGAATTTACTTTCGATTATAATTTTCGGATCGGTGCGCCAGAATGGACACGACGGTTTCGGGTTCGAATCCTGTTCGTACCCAACTTTTTTTTTAACTATAAATTTTAAAAATATTAACTTTGAATACTACATATTTACAACACATGTTGGATTTTCATAAAAAAAAAAATTACAACACGAAAAAATAATAATTCAATCTTTACAAATGTTTTGGTAATTCATTCGATTATGTTTCACAATACCAAACATGAAAACCAATTGAAGTAATCGAGAATATTGTTGATTCGATTGGGAATCGACACGCGAAATCGTGGCCGTGGTTTCTTACACGTTCATGATTTTACTAGCCAGTTTTAATTTTGTCTTGTACCACCAAAAGTTGCAGAGACACGTCATATAATTATTTATGTACAACTCATAACAAAGCTTGTGAAGAACTGCTTTGATCTATGAGCACTATAATGTCTCCGTATATTTATTGGGTCCGACGCAACGACTAGAAAAGTTTGCAAAAAAGGAGAAATTTAATGGCCTGTACACTGAACTGAAATTTCAAAAGTGATATTTTTTCAAGTTCATGTGGAAAGAGCTTATGTGCTACATTTTCCTCAGCATAAACTGTCACATAAGTTCTTATGTTGACCGTTAATACTTAAGTTTCGTTTCAGCAAATGGGCCTTAGTAATTTTTAACTCGAGTCGGTTTATGATTTAAAATGTCTTTAAAGATGATTTTGAAAACAAAAATATTATTGAAAACCCGATACTTACATATATATTTTTAAAAATTTAAAACTGCAACATATATGATGAATGCAGAACATGTACTTTAAAAAGAAAAACGTTTGCTCCCTTTATTTCCTTTTGTACATTAATAAAAGGCAGTTCATACTCGAAAATAGTTTTTCTATGCAAGAAGGAGTACGCGCAAGAAGCCCGATTGCGAATGACGATTTTCTAATCGATGATCGACTTTTTTCGATTACTCTATTACAATTGTCAATATCGATTTTGATCGAAATTTTTCGATTTCACGGTCGTTTCTTTTCGATTGTTGTTTTCTGAACGACGCAAAAGAAAGCTGATGTCTAGAAGTTTTTTCTGGTGAACAAAATGTAATTTCTTTCCAATAAATTATTTTAGCGAAACTAAAATTCAAATATTTATTTTATGCATGTCAAAAACAATAACAAATAAAAAGCAGATGGACATTTTTGCCCGAATTGCGGTTGTCAGTTTTCTGATTGCTGAACGTTTTTTTTTTCGATTAACGATCGTTAATGTGTTTTCATATAATTGTGATTGAGATTTTTGATCGAAATTTGTCGAATTTACTTTCGATTATAATTTTCGGATCGGTGCGCCAGAATGGACACGACGGTTTCGGGTTCGAATCCTGTTCGTACCCAACTTTTTTTTTAACTATAAATTTTAAAAATATTAACTTCGAATACTACATATTTACAACACATGTTGGATTTTCATAAAAAAAAAAATTACAACACGAAAAAATAATAATTCAATCTTTACAAATGTTTTGGTAATTCATTCGATTATGTTTCACAATACCAAACATGAAAACCAATTGAAGTAATCGAGAATATTGTTGATTCGATTGGGAATCGACACGCGAAATCGTGGCCGTGGTTTCTTACACGTTATGATTTTACTAGCCAGTTTAATTTTGTCTTGTACCACCAAAAGTTGCAGAGACACGTCATATAATTATTTATGTACAACTCATAACAAAGCTTGTGAAGAACTGCTTTGATCTATGAGCACTATAATGTCTCCGTATATTTATTGGGTCCGACGCAACGACTAGAAAAGTTTGCAAAAAAGGAGAAATTTAATGGCCTGTACACTGAACTGAAATTTCAAAAGTGATATTTTTTCAAGTTCAAGTGGAAAGAGCTTATGTGCTACATTTTCCTCAGCATAAACTGTCACATAAGTTCTTATGTTGACCGTAAATACTTAAGTTTCGTTTCAGCAAATGGGCCTTAGTAATTTTTAACTCGAGTCGGTTTATGATTTAAAATGTCTTTAAAGATGATTTTGAAAACAAAAATATTATTGAAAACCCGATACTTACATATATATTTTTAAAAATTTAAAACTGCAACATATATGATGAATGCAGAACATGTACTTTAAAAAGAAAAACGTTTGCTCCCTTTATTTCCTTTTGTACATTAATAAAAGGCAGTTCATACTCGAAAATAGTTTTTCTATGCAAGAAGGAGTACGCGCAAGAAGCCCGATTGCGAATGACGATTTTCTAATCGATGATCGACTTTTTTCGATTACTCTATTACAATTGTCAATATCGATTTTGATCGAAATTTTTCGATTTCACGGTCGTTTCTTTTCGATTGTTGTTTTCTGAACGACGCAAAAGAAAGCTGATGTCTAGAAGTTTTTTCTGGTGAACAAAATGTAATTTCTTTCCAATAAATTATTTTAGCGAAAATAAAATTCAAATATTTATTTTATGCATGTCAAAAACAATAACAAATAAAAAGCAGATGGACATTTTTGCCCGAATTGCGGTTGTCAGTTTTCTGATTGCTGAACGTTTTTTTTTTCGATTAACGATCGTTAATGTGTTTTCATATAATTGTGATTGAGATTTTTGATCGAAATTTGTCGAATTTACTTTCGATTATAATTTTCGGATCGGTGCGCCAGAATGGACACGACGGTTTCGGGTTCGAATCCTGTTCGTACCCAACTTTTTTTTTAACTATAAATTTTAAAAATATTAACTTTGAATACTACATATTTACAACACATGTTGGATTTTCATGAAAAAAAAAATTACAACACGAAAAAATAATAATTCAATCTTTACAAATGTTTTGGTAATTCATTCGATTATGTTTCACAATACCAAACATGAAAACCAATTGAAGTAATCGAGAATATTGTTGATTCGATTGGGAATCGACACGCGAAATCGTGGCCGTGGTTTCTTACACGTTCATGATTTTACTAGCCAGTTTTAATTTTGTCTTGTACCACCAAAAGTTGCAGAGACACGTCATATAATTATTTATGTACAACTCATAACAAAGCTTGTGAAGAACTGCTTTGATCTATGAGCACTATAATGTCTCCGTATATTTATTGGGTCCGACGCAACGACTAGAAAAGTTTGCAAAAAAGGAGAAATTTAATGGCCTGTACACTGAACTGAAATTTCAAAAGTGATATCTTCAAGTTCAAGTGGAAAGAGCTTATGTGCTACATTTTCCTCAGCATAAACTGTCACATAAGTTCTTATGTTGACCGTAAATACTTAAGTTTCGTTTCAGCAAATGGGCCTTAGTAATTTTTAACTCGAGTCGGTTTATGATTTAAAATGTCTTTAAAGATGATTTTGAAAACAAAAATATTATTGAAAACCCGATACTTACATATATATTTTTAAAAATTTAAAACTGCAACATATATGATGAATGCAGAACATGTACTTTAAAAAGAAAAACGTTTGCTCCCTTTATTTCCTTTTGTACATTAATAAAAGGCAGTTCATACTCGAAAATAGTTTTTCTATGCAAGAAGGAGTACGCGCAAGAAGCCCGATTGCGAATGACGATTTTCTAATCGATGATCGACTTTTTTCGATTACTCTATTACAATTGTCAATATCGATTTTGATCGAAATTTTTCGATTTCACGGTCGTTTCTTTTCGATTGTTGTTTTCTGAACGACGCAAAAGAAAGCTGATGTCTAGAAGTTTTTTCTGGTGAACAAAATGTAATTTCTTTCCAATAAATTATTTTAGCGAAAATAAAATTCAAATATTTATTTTATGCATGTCAAAAACAATAACAAATAAAAAGCAGATGGACATTTTTGCCCGAATTGCGGTTGTCAGTTTTCTGATTGCTGAACGTTTTTTTTTCGATTAACGATCGTTAATGTGTTTTCATATAATTGTGATTGAGATTTTTGATCGAAATTTGTCGAATTTACTTTCGATTATAATTTTCGGATCGGTGCGCCAGAATGGACACGACGGTTTCGGGTTCGAATCCTGTTCGTACCCAACTTTTTTTTTAACTATAAATTTTAAAAATATTAACTTCGAATACTACATATTTACAACACATGTTGGATTTTCATAAAAAAAAAAATTACAACACGAAAAAATAATAATTCAATCTTTACAAATGTTTTGGTAATTCATTCGATTATGTTTCACAATACCAAACATGAAAACCAATTGAAGTAATCGAGAATATTGTTGATTCGATTGGGAATCGACACGCGAAATCGTGGCCGTGGTTTCTTACACGTTATGATTTTACTAGCCAGTTTAATTTTGTCTTGTACCACCAAAAGTTGCAGAGACACGTCATATAATTATTTATGTACAACTCATAACAAAGCTTGTGAAGAACTGCTTTGATCTATGAGCACTATAATGTCTCCGTATATTTATTGGGTCCGACGCAACGACTAGAAAAGTTTGCAAAAAAGGAGAAATTTAATGGCCTGTACACTGAACTGAAATTTCAAAAGTGATATTTTTTCAAGTTCAAGTGAAAGGAGCTTATGTGCTACATTTTCCTCAGCATAAACTGTCACATAAGTTCTTATGTTGGCCGTAAATACTTAAGTTTCGTTTCAGCAAATGGGCCTTAGTAATTTTTAACTCGAGTCGGTTTATGATTTAAAATGTCTTTAAAGATGATTTTGAAAACAAAAATATTATTGAAAACCCGATACTTACATATATATTTTTAAAAATTTAAAACTGCAACATATATGATGAATGCAGAACATGTACTTTAAAAAGAAAAACGTTTGCTCCCTTTATTTCCTTTTGTACATTAATAAAAGGCAGTTCATACTCGAAAATAGTTTTTCTATGCAAGAAGGAGTACGCGCAAGAAGCCCGATTGCGAATGACGATTTTCTAATCGATGATCGACTTTTTTCGATTACTCTATTACAATTGTCAATATCGATTTTGATCGAAATTTTTCAATTTCACGGTCGTTTCTTTTCGATTGTTGTTTTCTGAACGACGCAAAAGAAAGCTGATGTCTAGAAGTTTTTTCTGGTGAACAAAATGTAATTTCTTTCCAATAAATTATTTTAGCGAAAATAAAATTCAAATATTTATTTTATGCATGTCAAAAACAATAACAAATAAAAAGCAGATGGACATTTTTGCCCGAATTGCGGTTGTCAGTTTTCTGATTGCTGAACGTTTTTTTTTTCGATTAACGATCGTTAATGTGTTTTCATATAATTGTGATTGAGATTTTTGATCGAAATTTGTCGAATTTACTTTCGATTATAATTTTCGGATCGGTGCGCCAGAATGGACACGACGGTTTCGGGTTCGAATCCTGTTCGTACCCAACTTTTTTTTTAACTATAAATTTTAAAAATATTAACTTCGAATACTACATATTTACAACACATGTTGGATTTTCATAAAAAAAAAATTACAACACGAAAAAATAATAATTCAATCTTTACAAATGTTTTGGTAATTCATTCGATTATGTTTCACAATACCAAACATGAAAACCAATTGAAGTAATCGAGAACATTGTTGATTCGATTGGGAATCGACACGCGCAATCGGGGCCGTGGTTTCTTACACGTTCATGATTTTACTAGCCAGTTTTACTTTTGTCTTGTACCACCAAAAGTTGCAGAGACACGTCATATAATTATTTATGTACAACTCATAACAAAGCTTGTGAAGAACTGCTTTGATCTATGAGCACTATAATGTCTCCGTATATTTATTGGGTCCGACGCAACGACTAGAAAAGTTTGCAAAAAAGGAGAAATTTAATGGCCTGTACACTGAACTGAAATTTCAAAAGTGATATTTTTTCAAGTTCAAGTGGAAAGAGCTTATGTGCTACATTTTCCTCAGCATAAACTGTCACATAAGTTCTTATGTTGACCGTAAATACTTAAGTTTCGTTTCAGCAAATGGGCCTTAGTAATTTTTAACTCGAGTCGGTTTATGATTTAAAATGTCTTTAAAGATGATTTTGAAAACAAAAATATTATTGAAAACCCGATACTTACATATATATTTTTAAAAATTTAAAACTGCAACATATATGATGAATGCAGAACATGTACTTTAAAAAGAAAAACGTTTGCTCCCTTTATTTCCTTTTGTACATTAATAAAAGGCAGTTCATACTCGAAAATAGTTTTTCTATGCAAGAAGGAGTACGCGCAAGAAGCCCGATTGCGAATGACGATTTTCTAATCGATGATCGACTTTTTTCGATTACTCTATTACAATTGTCAATATCGATTTTGATCGAAATTTTTCGATTTCACGGTCGTTTCTTTTCGATTGTTGTTTTCTGAACGACGCAAAAGAAAGCTGATGTCTAGAAGTTTTTTCTGGTGAACAAAATGTAATTTCTTTCCAATAAATTATTTTAGCGAAAATAAAATTCAAATATTTATTTTATGCATGTCAAAAACAATAACAAATAAAAAGCAGATGGACATTTTTGCCCGAATTGCGGTTGTCAGTTTTCTGATTGCTGAACGTTTTTTTTTTCGATTAACGATCGTTAATGTGTTTTCATATAATTGTGATTGAGATTTTTGATCGAAATTTGTCGAATTTACTTTCGATTATAATTTTCGGATCGGTGCGCCAGAATGGACACGACGGTTTCGGGTTCGAATCCTGTTCGTACCCAACTTTTTTTTTAACTATAAATTTTAAAAATATTAACTTCGAATACTACATATTTACAACACATGTTGGATTTTCATAAAAAAAAAAATTACAACACGAAAAAATAATAATTCAATCTTTACAAATGTTTTGGTAATTCATTCGATTATGTTTCACAATACCAAACATGAAAACCAATTGAAGTAATTGAGAACATTGTTGATTCGATTGGGAATCGACACGCGCAATCGTGGCCGTGGTTTCTTACACGTTCATGATTTTATTAGCCAGTTTTAATTTTGTCTTGTACCACCAAAAGTTGCAGAGACACGTCATATAATTATTTATGTACAACTCATAACAAAGCTTGTGAAGAACTGCTTTGATCTATGAGCACTATAATGTCTCCGTATATTTATTGGGTCCGACGCAACGACTAGAAAAGTTTGCAAAAAAGGAGAAATTTATTGGCCTGTACACTGAACTGAAATTTCAAAAGTGATATTTTTTCAAGTTCAAGTGGAAAGAGCTTATGTGCTACATTTTCCTCAGCATAAACTGTCACATAAGTTCTTATGTTGACCGTAAATACTTAAGTTTCGTTTCAGCAAATGGGCCTTAGTAATTTTTAACTCGAGTCGGTTTATGATTTAAAATGTCTTTAAAGATGATTTTGAAAACAAAAATATTATTGAAAACCCGATACTTACATATATATTTTTAAAAATTTAAAACTGCAGCATATATGATGAATTGAATTGCAGAGACACGTCATATAGTTATATATAGTTATATGACGTATCTCTGCAACTTTTGGTGGTACAAGACAAAATTAAAACTGGCTAGTAAAATCATGAACGTGTAAGAAACCACGGCCACGATTGCGCGTGTCGATTCCCAATCGAATCAACAATATTCTCGATTACTTCAATTGGTTTTCATGTTTGGTATTGTGAAACATAATCGAATGAATTACCAAAACATTTGTAGAGATTGAATTATTATTTTTTCGTGTTGTAATTTTTTTTTTTTTTATGAAAATCCAACATGTGTTGTAAATATGTAGTATTCGAAGTTAATATTTTTAAACTTTATAGTTAAAAAAAAAGTTGGGTACGAACAGGATTCGAACCCGAAACCGTCGTGTCTATTCTGGCGCACCGATCAGAAAATTATAATCGAAAGTAAATTCGACAAATTTCGATCAAAAATCTCAATCACAATTATATGAAAACACATTAACGATCGTTAATCGAAAACAAAAATCGTTCAGCAATCAGAAAACTGACAACCGCAATTCGGGCAAAAATGTCCATCTGCGTTTTATTTGTTATTGCTTTTGAAATGCATAAAATAAATATTTGAATTATATTTTCGCTAAAATAATTTATTGGAATAAAATTACATTTTGTTCACCAGAAAAAACTTCTACACATCAGCTTTCTTTTGCGTCGTTCAGAAAACAACAATCGAAAAGAAACGACCGTGAAATCGAAAAATTTCGATCAAAATCGATATTGACAATTGTAATAGAGTAATTGAAAAAAGTCGATCATCGATTAGAAAATCGTCATTCGCAATCGGGCTTCTTGAGCGTACTCCTTCTTCTTGCATAGAAAAACTATTTTCGAGTATGTACTGCCTTTTATTAATGTACAAAAGGAAATAAAGGGAGCAAACGTTTTTCTTTTTAAAGTACATGTTCTGCATTCATCATATATGTTGCAGTTTTAAATTTTTAAAAATATATATGTAAGTATCGGGTTTTCAATAATATTTTTGTTTTCAAAATCATCTTTAAAGACATTTTAAATCATAAACCGACTCGAGTTAAAAATTACTAAGGCCCATTTGCTGAAACGAAACTTAAGTATTTATGGTCAACATAAGAACTTATGTGACAGTTTATGCTGAGGAAAATGTAGCACATAAGCTCTTTCCACTTGAACACATTGAGTGTAGCTGTAGGGTGCAGCAAAAGTTGAGATGAGTTTAACTTCTGCTACACCACACGTTTCTGGCTTTATTCACAGCTTCACATTGTGACGTTGTATACTATTATTGAACCTTTATACACTGACAGGGCTACACGCTGCATCTACAGCTACGCCATTGTGTTCAGTAGTCAGTTTTTGTGAACTTTCGTATCAGCAAGGGGCTAATGCTACGTTACCACTTGTCATTGAAAAGACGTAAATTGACAAACTTTCCAGGACAGGACTTGCTCGCTACTACTACTTTCTTTGCTTTTTGTGTTAGTAAAAGCCACCCTGTCCCGGAAAGTTTGTCAACTTGCTTCTTTTCAATGACAAGTGGAAACCTAGCATAAGTATCATAATCATTAATATATCAATGATTCTTTTTTTTTATTATTTAATATTTTTTTTCATTTTAGAAACAGGTCATAATAAATATATGACCATTTTCTTTTTTATTAAATGAGGAATTAGAGGTGGCAATGGCACAGTGGATATAGTATTTGACTGCTAACCTAACCTGGAGGTGTGCTTTCAGCCAAAATCTAAATCTAGGCATCATTCTTTCCTATATTCCCCAGTTTCAACTGGTTCCCACCCGAGTAATTTCATGCGTTAATTAACACCTTCTCATTCCACTGTGCCAGCAAAATTATTCCTTCTAACTAGTGCCGTGCATTGCATTTAAAAGTCCTTAGGCCTTAGTTAAAATTATTATTATTGGGTACATTCAGAAGAAATAAGGCACTTCATATTCAGTCAATTACATCCATTTAATGTAAATTTTCCTCAAAATAACGTATCATTTTTTTTCGGAATGTCATTATATGGAACTTATAACTTTTCTTTAATACTTAACCTCAAGTTTGTTTAAAAGAAAAGAGAATCCTCGACATGGTTACAAAATTCGGTCATATTGTACCCAAAATTTCATTTTGAATTTAATTAACGCGACCGCACAAACAATTAATAAAAATTTAAACTGATTTTCAATTTCTAAGCTTTCCAATTTTGAAAAGAAACACTTAATTTGAAATTCAGGCAGAAATTTCTTGACTAACTTTCCAGTCACTTTCCAATAAGTTCCCTTCATTTGTACTCAATTTTTCGACAGCTGGCCAATCACAGTCTAGAAATTTGCCTTACTTGCAAGTCCCCTAAGTCATCTGAACGTACCCATTATGTTTTCAATCCCTTATAATAAATAGGGCTTGTTTTGTCAAACATTTTATTAATTTCAATTTAAAACCTTCAAAACAGTGTTTTCATTTTTATAAATGAAAAAAATATGCATGTATATTATATTTTCTAAAGATGAATTTGACACAAAAAACATTATTGAAAAAAAAATCTTTTGCATTGAAAATAAAAATATTTTGCGTCACCTTTAATTTCTCAAAGTGAGGTTAAATCAGTAGTAAATTTTCCTTTTTATTCGATATTTGGTAGCTCAATAAAATAGCCTGTGCATATGTACAATTTGTCGACCAACTGTTTTAGACACATAACTTAAAATAATTGATAAAATACAACCATAATGATTGTTTGGTAAAGACTTAGCTAATTGATGGATGAGTTCATTTTCAATGCTGCTACCTAATTATTTAGTTAGTTATTTATGCACATATATAGTTATTTATGCACATATATCCTGGTTTTAAACCGATCTTAAACCAATACAAATTCGAACAAATATACTCTCCAGAAACTATGTTCCCTGGTTTTCAAAAAAGTTACTATTGAAAATAATAAGTTTTTTTTTTTTTTGTTGGTAAACATATTTAATTTAACCAATATTTTATAGAAAAGTTTTTGAAGATCCGAGTTGTCAGCTTAAACTGGACAAAATGAAAATCAACGATTTGGGCGTTAGATTTCTTTTTTGTTTAAATATATAATATTTCATATACTTAACCCTATTCTGTACTTTGATTCAAGTAATAACATCAGGAAGGAAATTACGGTTATTTAAATTTAAAACAATTTGTGGAAAAAATAAATATAACAGAACACAAACGAATACTATCTAGCACACAAAAATCAAAACAAGACAAGAGTTCAGCCGAAGCACTTGATTAATTTTCTTGAAGAGATTTTATTTTAAAATGTCTTGTTCTTATATTTTCTATTGGTTAATCATACTACTTATTAAAAATATTCATTTTCTTATTTTAAAAGGACCCTTGTCTGAACATGTTGAAAAATGAATTTACCTGTTGGTTGTTTTGTCCCAAACCAGCACCACCACCTACATTGCCTTGGTTATTGCCACCAGCAAAGGCGGATAATGCATCTGCAATAATATGTTTGCAATTAATAAAACTATTCTATAAATCAAAATAAAATTACAAATTATATACCTCTAAAGTCAAATGAGCTGCTGTTTTGGTTGGCATTGTCGAAGTTATCAAAATTTGGGCCATTTCCATTCCCACCAGCACCACCAGCGCTAACAACATTGGCTGGCCCGCTACCTTGCTTTCCTTCTTGTTGATCCAACAATGAGTTCAACTGTTGTGCTTGCATAAATAATGTGTTTTCTTGCTGGCGACGGCGCATTTCTTCTTCTTGGCGCAGCATTCGAGACTGCATGTCACTTTGTTGACGGCGTGCGTTCTCTTCTTCGCGAATTTTGAATTCTTCTGCTTGCTTTTCACGATTTTCCCATTCCATCTTTTTTCGTTCATTATCCAGTTCACGTTTTCGGAGCTCTGGAAATAAAAGTAGGATACAAATTTAAGCGAAAATGCCTAAATAAACGAAAATATCAGTAACTACCTTGACGAAGCATTTCAGTCTCGTGCTCGTAACGTGCATACTCCATTTGGGCTTCTAATTTATCTTCTTCCATTTTAAGTTCTCGTTTGAGAGCATCTTGTTTGGATTTGAATAACTCGTACAGCTGCTTCCACCTTGTACCATACTCGTGTTCAAATGAATCTAACTCAGCAAATCGAGGCCCAACACCACGTTCATGATTGAACTCTTGTGTTTTCTTATTCATGGACTTGTCTGGCAGACCATCAGGATCTTCATTTATTTCAAATGGCTCTACAACGCAAGGTCGGAGTGATGCAGTTAAAAAAAAACATTTATCGCTGCATAAACGAAGGCATGCATTTGCTGAAGATTTTTTAGCGAATTCTATGACACCTTCGCCAGTGTGTTTTCCGCGATCATCAACAACGATATTTGCTTTTTCAACTGGCCCAAATATCTCGAAGGATCTGTACAGCAACTCATTAGATACAAAAGGGCTTAAATTCTTGATACGGAGTATAGTAGCGTTTGGTGCAAAGCGAACACGAAGGCTACGTCCCTTGCGCATTGTTCCATCTAGTCCACGCTTGGCTTTTTCGGCATTTGGATGGTAATCCAATTTCAAGAATGCAAAATTTTTTTCCGGATTGGAGAAAACTTCACCAATCTCACCATATGGTTTAAACAATTCACGCAATTCTTCCTCTGTTATGTCGTTTGTCAAATTACCAATATAAAGTCGATTACGCCCCGAAAACTTGGCTTCTTCACATTCAATTGGGGGTAATTCATGCGTAGGGCCAGTGATGGCTCTCAAACGTTGTCCAATGAAGAAGTCTTCATTCCGTCCACCGCCTCCGCCACCACCACCACCAAATCCACGACCACCACCGCCGCTGCGGCGATCATTCATGTTGCTCCGGATGTGCTGCATATTGTCTTTATTTCCACTTCCACCCATACTACCGCCGCCGCCGCCACCACCACCTCCCAACCCTCCTCTGTTATCATCGCGTGATTGATTGTTTTTATTATCATTATTTTGCTAGAAAATGAAGAAAGGCAAGTATTTTAAAAAAAATATTTTATCCTTTGTAGGTGTTTAGGTTTCTAAGACACAAAACTATAGTCGCTGATTTAGCAAAGCTTTATTATGATACGTAGAATTCTTATAAGCAGTGGAAAGATTTTTTGGATTTATGGACTTCACAAAATGCTCAACAAAGAAATTATAACCAAATTAAACCACCCCAACCTGAGTTTTTTCCGGCAAAATAATATTTTATATTCGCTCACCCTTTTTAACAGCTATGAAGGAGAAAGAGCGCATAAAGAGTAAACAGCCAAATGATTGGATAGTTAATCCTATTGTAGGCCAGTCGGTTTCGATACAACAAATGGGGTAGGTGGGCTCTCTGATAATCAATGAAAATGGCTCTGCTGTTTGTGGTGTGCTCTAGCTGCCATTTCGTTCTTTTATTTAATATCTGAAGAACGAATTCTACACACAATCTGTTATGGGATTTTTGATAGAAAATCTACTTAACTTTATTTAATATACATTTTTTGTAGAATTTATATTTTCAGAGTAAAAAACGTTTACTTTTTTTCACTTTTTACCACTTAACTAGGAGGTGTTATTTGTACCGCCGTTGTAAGCGTAATATTTTTCGACTGAAACTCGTCGTTATATGCACAAAAACTCGTCATAGCCGACGAATCGACACCATTATAACCGACAATGAACGACATTGTATGAAAACCAACCAAATGAAGAAAAAACGGTCGTTCAGGGGCCGGTTATAGCGATCAGGAAAACGCATCAGTAAAAAAATTTCTTTTTGATAATTTTATTTGTTAAGATACGATTTGGAATATAAAAAGGATACAAATCTATAAATAATATTCATAAAAAAAAACTATTTGAAACAATTATTTGTCTATAAAATAAGCATTTTTTAATTTACCTGATGTAAATTCCGTACAGAATTTTTTGACACAAATATATATATATTTTAGGGTGCCCGCGACCGCTTTGCTGGTCGTTAATAAAAACTCAAAGTTGTCTCCAAATTGTGTATCTATTGTAACGCTCTTTGTCTTTCTATTTGTGGAATATATATATAACGCTGATGGTTTGCCTACCCTGGAGCATGCAACATATAACTGCCCATGTGAAAATACTGGGTATTCTAAGTCTCTGCCACAAACTTCTAAAGACTGGAATTGTAACAGCAAGGCGAATTAGAAATTGAAGCCCTTTGAAATTGAATGGTAAATCAGATAAAATTAGCGGATTTCGGGGAATAAGAACGTCTTCTCCCTTATGCTTTCCTTTTAATTTTAAAATTGTGACTTCGATTACATTATTCATTAAGCGCTTAACAGCAAGTCTAGTTCCGTTGCAAAGTTTTTGTTGATTTATATTCCGAAGCATGGATGCCACCCTGACTTTTAATCGTAAATTATGGGGTGGCATTCCTGGTAAATCTAGTGAATTTAGAAATTCTGTTGGATAGTTCACTACGTCATCTTCGTCTATAAAAGTATCGATTGACTTATGTATGTATATGATACTAATTCACCAATTATTCCATTTTGAATATCCCAAATAACATCGTTAACATCTTTATTTTTTCCTACCAATATTGCTCGTTCGCTCAACCAAGCATTATCTGTGTTCGCTGTCCAATATTTGGAAAAACTTTTTTAATCAATTCTTCTTTAGTTTGGGTAATCTCATAAGCATTTTCCGACAATGTTATTAATCCATCATCTCCAATATTCAACAACTGCTTTGAAAACTAAACGGCCGAAGATCGTTTTGCAATTGGACTCATAGCTATTAATTATCAATCTGATTGTTTTGACATTTCTCCACAAATAAGGTGATTTCAAGCATGCATTAATTTCATCCGCTGGAGTTTATTGTGGAACTACGGGCAATGTTTGTCGTAAATCACCGGCCAATAATATAAAGACACCACCAAATAAATTTTGATTGTTTTGAAGATCTTTCAATGTTACATTCAAAGCTTTCTAATGACTTCTTATGAGCCATCGTGCATTTATCCCACACAATAATCTTACATTGTTGTAATACCTGTGCTGTTCCCAAGTTCTTTGGAATGTTACATGTGGGTGTTTCATTAATGTGAATGTTCAATATGGTAACATCAGTAGGCCGATTCTGAAAAGCGCGGCAGATCGCTTATATTGGCGGATTTGTATTTTCTTAGTCTTAAAAAGACTTCCACTTTCAAGTTTTTGTTTCAAAATGATAGGTTTCTAGGTGATCGAAAAGTTTGTGATCGATTTCAAACAAAAATTGGAAAGCAAAAGAGCTTTTGAGAATGAGAAAATAAAAATCGGCCAATGAAAGCGATCCGCCGCACTTTCCAGATTCCGCCTACAGTGCGGAATGTGCATTTCGACCACCTTCCAATAAGGTAACAGCAATTCACGATGAGGCGAGCGCCAATGCTATTTTGATTTGTAATAATACAAACATACATACATGCTAAAATCAGTGAAATTAAAAATGTCTTTCCGTCCGCGGTATATCCGGTGCATCCAAAAAATAAAATACACCTTTCTCATCATAAACAGCTTTCATGATTTCCAACAAAAAAAATCATTAAATTCGGAGCTGCCAAAATTGAGATAAAAGAGAACAAACGGACAACAATTCATTTTTATATATACAGGGTGTCCAGTAAATAATGGATAACCTTGGAATGCCTCATAGTAGACTTTATGACCGTCCTGAAAACTAATAAGAAAAAAGTCTATCCCAACCACAAGAAACGATATGTGCATTTTTTTGTTCAGATCATTATTTTTTGCGTTACTTAACGTTTTTAAATACCATGACTACGAGTGAATGAATTCTACCGTTTTTTTTAGTAGCCATATTTAAAATCGTCTGTGCCAAAACATAGGAAGACAAAATTTATAATAACTGTTGGAATTCTTAGAGAAAAAAATTATTGAACTTTGATTTTCGATGCACAATTTGAAAGAAAATAATTTTTGAAAAGTTAAATCATCTGTCGTATGAAAAAATGCATGAATACCTAAGTGGCCAACTATTTTTAAATTATGCGTGTCGAATGCGGATTTCAAAATGGTATAGTTTATTATTGTATCTAGAACCAATAGGAAGTTATTTGTTAAAATCTGCAATACTAGAGCCAATTTAGCAAAAACAAAATTAGCACAGTAAACGTGAAAATAATACTATGCGTTGAACATGGTAGATTTTTGATTGATTTCGTATCTTTATAATGTTGTCCTAATGATAAATCCAAGCTTTTAACTTCTAGGGCCGCATGCAACATTACCAAAAATGTGCAAAAAACGGCTACATTTTCGAGCTTGATTTGAATTATACCTCTTCAATTGGCCTTTTAAAAAACCATCAAATATTTTGGTAGTGGTTATTACCAAATTAATTTTCTTATAAGAGGTGCATTAAATAAATCGAATATAGCAAGCCGATCAGCTTCTCAGAGGAGGTATGAAATCTTGTGCAAGCCGCTGCATTACAAATATGCCAGAGATACAGGCAGATGGACATGAGGTCTGGGGCCAATTTTATGGCCACCCCGTTCAGCAGACCTAAATCAACTTGATTTTTTTATTGGGGCTGCATTAAGAAAAATCGTGTACAGCAAGCCCATCAGGTCCTTAGAGGCGATGAGAAATCTTGGGGAGGCAGTTGCATTACAAGATTCTAGGCAAAAATTAACAAGATTATTATAAGATTTTCCTTTATTCGGAGGTGCAGAACCTGTATTAGAATGGGTGGAAATCAGTTTGAGCATTTGCTTTATATTAAAAAAAAAATATCTACTTTTGTTTTTGTTTTCTTACTAAGTGATGAAGTGATTGAAAGTTGGCTCAAAACTCAAAAGACTATTTGTTTGAAGAAAATAACAAAGCAACTGCGAAAATATTTTATGGTTTTGTTAGGGCCCAATAGACCAAGTATAATTCAAAACAAGCTTGAAAATGTAGCCGTTTTTTTGCGACATTTTATGTTGACATTTTTGGTAATATTGCAATCGGCGTTAGAAGTTAAAAGCTTGGACTTATAACTAGGATAATATCATAAAAACAGGCAATCAATCAAAAATCTACAATGTTGGATGCATGATATTATTTTCACGTTTAATTAGCTAATTTTTAAAACACTTGTTTTAAAAATTTACTCTCTTTTTGCTGATTTTTACCAATAACTTCCTTTTGGTTCATGATGCAATAATAAATTATACCATTTTTAAAACCGCATTTAACTCGCACATTTTTAAAATAGTTGGCCACTTAGGTATTCATGCATTTTTTCATACCAGAGATGATTCAACTTTTTCAAAAATTATTTTCTTTCACATTTTGCATCGAAAAACAAAGTTCAATAATTTGTTTCTCTAAGAATTCCAACAGTTATTATATTTGTTGTCTTCTTATGTTTTGACACAAACAATTTTTAATATTGCTACGAAAAAAAAACGATAGAATTCATTCACTTGTAGTCGTGGTATTCAAAAACGTAAAGTAACGCAAAAAATAATGCACTGAACAAAAAAATTCACATATCTTTTCTTGTGGTTGGGATAGACTTTTTTTTTTATTAGTTTTCAGGACGGTCATAAAGTCTCCTATGAGGTATTTCAAGGTTATCCATTATTTACTGGACACCCTGTATAGAAGATTATTTTACATATGAGTGTGTTTTATAATACAAATTCTATATACTACTGAAATACATCAGCCAAGTAGAAGACTTAGCATTATTTAATTGGACTTGTTGAATTATTGATTCAATATAGCTTTGAACAGCCTTTAGTCCATACAAATTGGCGTTTCGTCCGGCGTTGTCACTTGGACTCTTCAGTTGACAGTGAGGGCCTTGTCAAGACGCAATTTTTATTAAGTTCAGTCCAGCTTACATCAATTTTACTGCGAAAATCAATTGTGAACTATATCCAACCCAATTAGAATTTCTAATCAAGAATTGTTGGAAAATTTGTTACCCGTGGCCTGGAATTGTTTACTTATGAGTGTTTTATAATACAAGTTCTATATACTACTGAAATACATCAGCCAAGTAGAAGACTTAGCATTATTAAATTGGCGTTGTTGAATTATTGATTCAATATAGCTTCTTATCAAGAATTGTTGGAAAATTTTTTACCCGTTTATGGACTAAAGGCCGTTAAAAGCTATATTGAATCGAAGATTATTTTAGGCAATTTTTTATTGATTTTTACCCTTTTTTTATTCCAAATCGTATCTTAACAAATAAAATTATCAAAAAGAAATTTTTCTACTGATGCGTTGTCATGGTCGCTATAACCGGCCCTTGAAGCGAGAGGTCGTTATAAGCCACGTCGTTGTACACTGCCCGACAATCTATTAGCGCCCCCTCTAATCTTTCAGTGAAAATGCAAATAACTCGGAACTCTGAATATGTAGCATGCCTAATCTTTTTTTGTTAATCCTCCTTCATTTACTCTCAATCTAAAAAAATAGATTGAGTTCTGGAAATTAATCATTATTTTGTTTTGCTTAAATTTGTAGGTCCCTTCCTGTCGACAGGCGCACACAGGAATGGTTGCGAGTTGTTAGTCACTAGGCCCTGGTTCTTCACGAGCCGTTGTGCCACCCAAGTTATATTTGCGCCTTTATGCTTTACTATTAATTTTTGCGTGTCGTAGTCGTATAAAAGTTATCAATGGTTTATTTTGAATAATTTTCAATTTAATTTAGTAAATATGGGAAAAGAAAAAGCGTTAATTGAGTCCCAAAAGGCCAAGATAAAGGCTTATTGTGAGAGGGGCCAATCAATCCATCAAATTTCCAAACAAAATTAACAGCAGCCATAAAGTTATTTCCTCCTCCTTCTTATACGCAATGATCATAACTATGGACAAAATATGAAGGGCTTGCCATCTTCAACGATTACAGCAGCTTACAAGCGAATTATTTTGAACATGGCCTCAAATTTTCACGACTCTGCAGCTAAAATTAGAGATAAAACCGGTGTAAAAGCATGCTTGCGGACTGTGCAAGAATTATTTTCTAATGCTTAACATTTAAAACATCTAAAAATATACAAAAAACCACCTCTTAACGAACTTTTTTGACGCAACGCCTCGATTTCTGCAGAACTCATATGACCTGGAGTAGCAGCTTGTAGTCTTTTCAGACGAAAAAATTTATTTTGATGGTATCGATGTAAAAAAAAAAGAAAAAAAAAACCGCACAGCCGTGCTGGTGGTGTCATGGTATCGGGAACTGTGTATGTACTATGGCACCATTAAATTGCAATTTCTTACTCCTCGAATGAATGCCAGTGTACAAAGGTGTATTGGTAACGACTTTCTTTGCAATCAAGGATATTTTTGGGCCCTTGGAATGTGAGTTCCAGCAGGATAACGCCCCTATCCATACCTCTAAGCTAAGTGCGTGGGAGAATATTTCACTTGATTACATACGCAAATTATATGACTCCTTACCCAAAAGGAAGTACGAGGTTATAGTTAACCGTGGTGGTACAACACATTATTAATTCTTTTATAAATGAATTATAAATTTATGGAATTAAAATTAAAACGAATTACTTGCGGGTATTCTGTTATTCAGCATTTTCAATTGGGGGTACTAATCAAATTATCAAAAAAAAAACTGATTTTTCAGGTTAAATTCTGTTTAAATTTTACTAAATGAGTAACAACCTTAACTTTTATTTCTTTTTGCGTATAATATAATAATTTTTCATTGACAAAAAATTCATTTCAAACGTTTTATTTTAGTGACTGATATTAAGCTCCAAAGACAAGAAGCATAGGGGGCCCTAATCGGTTGTCGGGCAGTGTATGTATGTGACATCGACTGTTAATTTATTTGATGTTCTAAACAAAAATTAACAACTTTGTTTGTAAAAGAGAAGTCGTTCTAGGCATACCCGTTTCTCAAAATGGCGGTTGAATCAGGACCATTACAGCCACGGGCCATTTTCGTTCAATACTCAGGGACAACCCACTTAACGATTACCATCATAAAATTTGATCAGTAAATTTTTGCAAACTAAAAATTCCACTGCCTGCTGCCCTATCGGAGAAAATTGGAAAAAGACTTTCAGTTATTTTGAATTATAGTTGTCAAGTTTTCTTTCAGGTTTCCAGTGACTTTTGACATTTTAAAAATGCATTTACAAATTTTATATACGATTTGAAATATGAAAAGAATATGAATCAATCTACAACATTGCTACAAGCAGCAGCATCTAGAGCTATTATATACGATTGTGCTAAGTACAACATGGCAGGCTAATTATTGTCGGTAAAACTGCATTTACAAATCTAATAATAATAATTTCACATTGTGTTCACATACGATTTGAAATATGAAAAGAATACGAATCGACAAAAAATAACCTAAAATAATTCTTCAGAACGAATACTTTTTCTAAAAAAACAGTATTTATTATTTTACTGAAATACAAAGTCTTATTCCTGGCCATGGCTGACAAATACAAATACAAATACAAATACATTGGTTGGAACCTTCTTTTTACTGACGCCTCTAAAATAGATACCCACACATGGTTTGCAGTAGTCGACGAAATGGTTCAGTCTTATCAAAATGTCTGTTACCAATTTTTTGTCGATATTCACTGCCGAAGCTTTAAAGCAATAGTGATCAAACAAAAATGACTCATATTTTCTGATAGCCTATTTACAATATCTGCCGTGAAAAATATATCGAACTCAGTAGAAATCGTCGGAACAATACGCATCCACGTTATATCGAACAGCAAAACAATAAAGATCGGGATTCCCGGTCACACTGAAATTAGCGGTAATGAGGCTGCTGATGCAGCAGCAAAATCTGCAGTAAATGAACCCCTACAAATGTTCTACCAATACAATAAAAAAGACATTAAAAACTTCCTCCTCGAAAACTGGAAATACAAAAAAGGATTGTGAAAATTACAACCACATATACAAAAACCTTAAACCCTATTCGATTACAACAACACGTCCAGTTGTTGTTTCACCACTGAACACTTTGTTCAAGCGAAGAGGATCTTGCGTTACATCAAATATACTCTGCATCTGAAGATGTGTTTCACGCGAGATACAGGGGCGGATTTGTTGATTGGTTTCACTGATTCAGACTGGACAGGTGACAAAAACGACAGAAAGTCCATTTCCGGATACGTTTTCAAAGTTTGCAATAATACCGTTAGTTGGGCCTGAAGGAAACAAGCTACTGTTAGCTTATCATCTGCAGACGCGGAATAAATTGCGCTTGGTCAAGGTATCTGTGAGGGAAAATGGATGAGAAGTTTGCTAAGTGAAATGGGTTATGATTTCAACTCACCAACCATAGTCGAGTATCATTTGAAAAACATTGCAATAGTTTTAATTCAAAATTTTAGTTTATTTGATTTTTCTTGGTATGAACTATTTATTGTTATGTTGATTTAAATTAAGAGGGTGGTATTGGATTATGTAATTTAACTCACTTTGCTTTATATAAATCAGTTTAGTTCTCTTTTTAGCCCAGTCAAATTCGACAATAAATTCGCAAAGCGCGATGTAGTTCTGCGTTTTTGATATGTTGTTGGGGTTTGTTAGAGTAGTCTGTAGCTAAGTTTGCAACTTCGAAAAACCTGTGCGCGCTGCAGGAAAAATGCAACACTAAAAAAAAACGCTAAAATCACCCCATTTTTTCCTACTTTTCCTTTATAATTTTCAAAATATGCAACTTAGGAAAAATCAATCCACTATAAATTTGTTTGCTATAAAATTTTCTACAAGACTACATTAGATTTAAATTGATGCATGTTATATTTGTGTTACTATCTAACTAGGAATTAAAAGCAAAAATCTGAAAAACTCTGTAATTTTGAAGCACTCAAAAAATAAGTCAAAAATCGTTAAATTCTGCTTAAAATTTGGAATCAAATAGTCTAGAGTATTACAAGGCGAAATTCGAAAATTCGATCCAAATAGGTCAAATAGTTTTGGCAAGAAACAAGATGTTAACAAAGTGCAACAAGCAATCTTTGCATTATTGCTGTGGTCAAAATAGGACACTTAAGTTGGCACATATTTTTGTACACGTACTTAAAAATCTTAACTATCATAAAATATAGTTATAATATTTATATCTTTTTCCAAGAAACTTTGGTAGCAATTTTAAAAGTTACGAAAATTGTTCACTTGGCATGTAAATATGTAATTTCGTGAACATTTTCGAGATTTTTAAATTCACTACCAAAGTTGTTTAAAAAAGATTTAAATATTATAATGATATTTTATGATAGTTAAGGCTTCCAAGTACTTGTACAAAAATCAGTGCCATCTTAAGTGTCCTGTTTTGACCACAGCAAAGATGCAAACATTGCTTGTTGGACTTTGTTAACATCATATTTCTTACCAAAACTATTTGACCAATTGGGATCGAATTTACGTATTTCGTCTTGTAATACTATAGACTATTTGATTCCAAATTTTAAGCAGAATTTAACGAATTTTGACCTTTATTTTGAGTGCTTCAAAATTACCTAGTTTTTCAGAATTTTGCTTTTAATTCCTAATTAAGCCTAGTACTCAGCATGAATGTAAATGAAATTTCTATATAAAAGTGACACTTATTTCACTGCGATGGAATTCAAAACGAGAGGTGAGTACCCAAATTTGAAAATGAAATGTGAACGGGTGCAAAATTAATTTCATTTCCTAAAGCCTAGTACTCACCAATATGTGAAATGAAAAATAAAAACCGTTTGAAATTCACGTGAATAATCATTATGAAACCATAAATAATTCTCCACGTGAATTTTTAGTCCTCAGTTTGCAAATTTTTAATACTCACTTTGAATGAAAAAAAATAATTTGATTTATCTGATAGTTTTACAAAATCTTCAAATGCTTGAGAAGACTATTTTAATTCAATAGTTTGGTTTTTGGTTTTTCAGTAACACTTAATATTCAAAAATAAACAATCGTAAGATCCAAAATAATTCTTGAGGCTTTTTTATTCAATTATAAAAACTTTTATTTTAATTTATTGACAAATATCACAGTTTTCCACAACTCTATTATTTTTTCCTAATGGTCGTACGTTAAGCCTAGTACTCAGTTCAAGTGAAAATGAAATTTCTATATAAAAGTGACATTTATTTCACAACGATGAAATTCATAATGAGATCTGTTCAAAATTAATTTAATTTTATAATTTTCATTTCCTAACGTACGACCATTATGAAAAAATAATTGAAGTGTGGAAAAGTGTGACATTTGTACATAATTTAAAATAAAAATTGTAATAAATTGAAAACAAAATCCTAAAGAATTATTTTGGATCTTATGATCGTTTATTTTTGAATGTTAAGTGTTACCGACAAGCCAAAAATCAACCTATGGATTTAAAATAGTCTTCTCAAGCATTTCAAGATTCTGTTAAGCTGTCAGACAAATCAAATATTTTTTTTTTCATTCAAAGTAAGTACCTACTAAAAATTTTCAAACTGAGGACTGAAATTTCACGTGGATTTAATTATGGTTTCACAATTCTGTTCACGTGAATTTTTTTAATTTCACTCAGAGGTTAGTACTAGGCTTTAGGAAATGAAAATCATGAAATGAAATTAATTTTGAATTGGTTCATATTTCACTCCCACATTTTGGGTACTCAGCTCTCGTTATGAATTTCATCGTTGTGAAATGAATGACACTTTTATTGCCATTTAATTTTGACTTGAACTGAGTACTAGGCTTAACGCACGACCACTAGGAAAAAAGAATAAAGTGTGGAAAAGTGTGACATTTGCCAATTAATTAAAATAAAAGTTGAAATAATTGAATAAAAAAGCTTATAGAATCATTTAAGATCTTATGATCGTTTATTTTTGAGTATTAACTTACCGACAAGCCAAAAACCAAACTATGTCATTAAAATAGTCTTCTAACGCATTTCAAGATTCTTTCAAACTCAAGTTATTTTTTTCATTCAAAAGTTTTTAAACTGAGGACTGAAAATTCACGTGGAGAATTTATTATGGTTTCACAATGGTTATTCACGTGAATTTCAAACCGCTTTTATTTTTCATTTCACACAGAGGTGTGTACTAGGCTTTAGATAACACAAATAAAACATGCATCTATTAAAATCTAATGTGGCTTTGTAAAAAATTTTATAGCAAACAAGTTTATAGTGGATTGTTTTTTCCTAAGTTGCATATTTTGAAAATTATAAAGGAAAATGTAGGAAAAAATGGGGTGATTTTAGCGTTTTTTTTTTAGTGTTGCATTTTTCCTGCAGCGCGCACAGGTTTTTCGAAATTGCAAACTTAGCTACAGACTACTCTAACATACCCCAACAACATATCAAAAATGCAGAACTACATCGTGCTTTGCCAATTTACCACTTTTTTTTTTTAATTATTGACTAGGCTATTTGTTATTTTGTTCAAAAAAGAACTTACATTAATTTTTCAGTCTTATTAAACTCTTTAATCACATAAACTTGAAAGTCTTTAACCCGATCGCTGTTAAAACAATCTACCCTTACAATATCTCACTAAAAAAATTAGAGATATACAAATATGTACATCACAATTAAGCTTGGCCACTCCTACATAACGCATAAACATTTATTCAACAACGCATTGTGTCATCTTTGTGAAGCGATACCTATTCTTACCATGTCCCATCTTCTTTCCTGCTCAAAAGTAACCAAAATACCGTATATATAAATCTTGTATACTCTATCATTTTTGATCTAAATCTTGAAAACTGAAATTAACTCCTAAATTTATCCATTTTTTTTTTTTTGTATTCTAGTTGAAAGCCCTGGCTTTAATAATTAATTTTGTAATTTACCTACATTTTAATAAAATTATAATATTTTACTGAAAAAAAAAATCTGTACGAAATTTTCACCATTATGTTTTTTTTTTATATGTAGCTGGTTATTTGTTGTGAAGAATTTTTTTGGGTAAAAATTTGTTCAGGTGAATACTCATCGATTTGTATTCTTTTTATATTTCAAACCATATTTTAAAGTAATCATTTTCACTGAGGCGTTTTAATTATGTATGTATATATGGCCATAACCGACTCATAGTCCTAGGGGTAAAAATTCGCTTTGATTAATTTTAGCTGCTACATTATTCAAATTTACGTCGATTTCGATTCAACAATTTTATGGGGTTTTCCATTGGTACAAAATTTCAATACTTTTTTGATACATATCTACCAAAACACCGATTCTGATAAATAAAACCTTCCATTGGCCAAAAAATATTGGTATTTTTTTGATTCTGAATCAATTTTGCAGATCCGTAGTTTTCGGTGGATCTACCCCTCCTTTTACTAACACCAGTGCAATTGCCAGCTGTTATTTTGACAAGTGCATGTTTTCATTAATTCATTTCAGTAGATAAACAAATTGTTTGTGAAAATATAAGGACTAAAAAGTAATAATTGAATTAAAATAGAAGCAGTTTGAAATGAGTCGATAGCATAGAACTTATCCCTCTTAATTAATTACAACTTTGAAATCGTCTATTTATAATTTAAAAATTGAAATCCCATCAAATGTTAAAAAGGCTGAACTTTCCTTTAAGGGCGCACGAATTTTAACACGCGAATACTTTTATTTAATAGATTTATGACTAAAAGTAATAAATATCACAATTTTAAAGTGAGGAAACTTTTGTTTATATTTTTAATTAATTTTTAAAGTTTCAATTTTTCATACAAAATGTATGCAATTGACGACCACGAAGCACTGTTTTTTTTTTTCTTTTGACAGTTCTTTACCATCAGGGATATACATGTGTAGTCCACACAAGTAAGAGTATGTTACTGTGCTATGGTAAGTGTTGGGATATGTGGTTTTTTTTGGGAGCCACCCAAGGTATTGTTTACTACAAAAAACTTTGATAATAGATCGACTGACAACATAGGCGCCTGCCAGACGACTGAGCATACCCTAAGCGGAGCGACGGAGTCGCGTGAGCGGGACTGAGGACCCGAAAAGGGAGTTAAAATCTCTAAACCCGCGAAGCGGGCCACCCAAACCTACTTTTTATCGAAAAAAAAAAAATATCCTAATTCGCAAATAACTTCCCAACAAAAAATCCCACACGCCATTCAACATTTATCATAGCAAAGCTGTTGAATAGTAGAACTGTCAAAATAATTGTGTGATTTTTTTTATTTAGTGGCCTCAGATTTCATCAATTTTATAACTTTAAATGCTTATTAAAAACTGAAATAAAAGTTTATTGATATTTAAATTATTGAATTAAATTATTTAATCTACCCAAAAAAAAGTATTCGCCTGTGAAAATGTGTGCTATATATAAGGGAAACTTGAGTAGTGTGAAAAAAGTGACAAAATCGAAAAATTTAAACATTTTTTAATCATATTTAGGGGGTTTTCCTCACCGTAATATTTTAAAGCTGTTCTATAGAGACACCTAGCTCACTGTAAAAAAAAAAAACCAAAATTCTAGCCGTGCGCCCTTAATGGAAAGTCGCCCCCAAAAATACACCAATACCATATCAAAAGAAAAATCAATTCAAATATCATTCCATTCGTCACGTACCAACGGAAACCCCAGGACAACACAGCGTTGAAGCACGTTCTGGGTAACCACGGTATCGGGGAACGGAACGACAATGGAGAGCGGTTTGTTGACTTCTGTAACGCAAATCAGCTAGTCATTGGAGGTACTCTGTTCGAGCATAGGATCTCGCACAAGATAAGTTGGTTATCCACAGATCGTCAATGTACAGCGAACTTAATCGATCACTTTGCTATTAGCAAGCGCTTTAAAAATTGTCTTCTCGACGTCCGAAACAGACGCGGTGCTGATGTAGGGTTAGCTCGCGATCACCATCTTATGCTTGCCTACGTTCGTCTTCGAATTGCTTCAGTGGATGGAAATCGGCAAAACTTCCTGCGTACACCCAGGTACAATACCGACAGATTACGGGATCCTACAGTGCGCCAAAGATATAAGGACCGCCTCGCCGCAGAAGCAGAAGTCGTCAGCATTGCCACGCCAGAAAATGCAGACCAACACTGGAGCAATGTGAAAAAGGCCTTTGCAACTGCCGCAACTGAGTCTGTGGGTATAAGGCAGAGAAGCCAAAAGCACATGGCTTTCTGCAGATACATGGAGCAAGATTGAAGAAAGGAACGCGATTAGATGCCAACTTGCGGCTGCCCCAGTAGGTGAGAGATTTAACATCGAGTCTCAGTACCGTAGGAAAAGGAAAGAAGTGCAGCGTAGTGTCAGACGTGACAAAAGGAGGCGCGTAAATGTTCTCGCAGAACAGGCAGAGGAAGCAGCATCAAGGTGCGACAGTGGTACCGTCTACAAGATAACCAAGGAATTGGTTGGAAACAACAACTCCCGGAAACAACACCTCGTCAAGGATGTAGACGGCACCCTGCTAGTTACGGATGAGGATCAGCTCAGGAGATGGAAGGAACATTTTGCTAGCGTGCTCAACCACATAGGCGATAGCGGAGGTGTTCCAGCCCCTAACCCAAATGAGCTATTCGTAGAAACTAGTTCCCGTATTCGCACCTGCCCTCCCAGTTTAGCCGAGATAACATCAGCAATCAAATCCCTCAAGAACAACAAAGCGGTAGGTTTGGACGGAATTCCCGCTGAGCTCTACCAAGCAGATCCACAAACATCAGCGAAGTTGCTACACCCCTTAATAGCACAGGCATGGGAGAACGAAAGTTTCCCCATTGAATGGAAAAAAGGGATGATCGTCAAACTGCCAAAAAAGGGAAATCTTACGGATTGCGGAAACTGGAGAGGGATCTGTGTCCTCCCCGCGGTGGCAAAGATAATGGCGAAAATAATCTTGGAACGAATCAAAGAACATCTCGATTCTACATCGACAAAGAGCAAATGGGATTTCGTGCAAGCTCATCCTGCATTGATCACATCAACACCTTGAGGATCATAATAGAACAATGCGTGGAGTTCCGTTCCCCTCTTCATTTGCTCTTCATCGACTTCGAAAAGGCTTTCGATAGTTTGAATCGAGATTTCATTTGGTCAGCTTTACGTAGGAGAGGAGTACCCGAGAAGATTATCGCCGTTATAAAGGCTACCTACGAGGGTGCATCGTGTCAAGTCTTACACAACGGAAAGGTATCAGAGGACTTCGATATCCATAGCGGAGTTCGTCAAGGATGTTTGCTATCTCCGCTACTTTTCCTGGTGGTTATAGGGGATGTCCTTCATGCAGCTCTAGCCGAGCAAGCGCGTGGAATTCGATGGACGATGTTTTCGTTCCTGCAACATCTTGATTACGCTGACGATATTTGTTTGCTCTCGCACAACATTATGGATCTTCACCATATGGTGACTAATCTGGAATGCGAGGCAAACAAAGTCGGTTTGAGGATCAACACCGGGAAAACAAAAATCCTCAACATTTCTGAATCTTCTTCTCAAGTTGTCGTTGCGGGACAGCAGGTTGAAGCGGTGGACAACTTCCTGTACCTCGGTAGTGTTGTCTCAAAAGACGGCGGTGGTACGGATGAAGATGTTAACTGCCGAATCGGCAAAGCTAAAGCTGCTTTCGGCATGCTGTCTAAAGTTTGGAGGAGCAACGTCTACAGTACGAAGACCAAGCTGCGACTGTTCCGGTCGAACGTAGAGTCAGTACTACTATATGGGTGTAGTACATGGAAAGTGACCGCCTCTGTCACAAGGAAGCTACAAACTTTCGAAAATAGATGTCTCCGTAACATCCTAAGGATTTTTTGGCCGAACACCATCTCCAACCAAGAACTCCTTCGGAGAACGGGCCAAAGTCCTATTGACATCGTGATTAGGAAAAGAAAGTGGCAGTGGATTGGTCACACCCTACGTCGTGGTGCAGACTCTATTGCAAGACATGCAATGGAGTGGGATCCACTCATCCAAGATGGCAGAAGACCTGGAGGCCAGAGAAAATCTTGGCGCAGAACAGTCGACAAGGAATCACAAAAGCTCGGTAAAAGTTGGGGAGAGCTAAAATACATTTCCAGAAACCGAACGAGATGGCGTGTAGCGGTAGTTGACGCCCTGTGCCCCTTAGAGGGGTCAAGGATCTAAGTAAGTAAGTAAGTAAGTAACGGAAACCCCCATTAGATTTGGTGGTCAAACTTTAGATCAATTGGGATTTTTACCGAATTGTCAAACTCAAAACTGACAGCCAAAATTTTGGGTTAATGACATTTGTGCGTTCTTTTTCTTCTAACTAGTTCACCTTCATCGTTCTTTTAATAAGAAAAAGTAACTTTGAGTTTTCATTTTGGGGTTAGATTGTGTTTGCTTTTCGTCTTCCGATTTGGAATTGTTTTCAATTTTATAATAATTAACTATAAATTTAATTGTTTTATTATTGAATTTGATATTTGGAATTGTTTTCTGAATAATTCACTTTTCATTGAAATTTTATTCATCCGCTTGGGTCAATTTTTTAATAAAGAAATGTGTGGCTCATAAAAAATTAACAAAAAAAGCAAAAACAAATTACAAATGTTTTGTATTGCGATTCAATTTCATGCAAAAATGGAGTTGATAGTTATTTAATTTGTAGGAACCATGCATTTTTGGTAGTGAATTATTTATCAATAAATTTAACGCAATCAAAATTTTGTCTTTTGTTTATTATTTTTTATTTTTTCGATTTTTTTTCAACCCCTTCCACATTTTATTAACTTTGATCGTTCTTAAAAAAAAGTAACTTTTATAATTTTGACATTGCCACTTTTGTTTTTGACCATAGTTCCAAAAAAGAACGCGCCACTAATCCAATTAACGCCAAGCACTCAAACGTCATTAACCCAAAATTTTTATTTGACGTTTAGAAGCTATGAGACAGAGATATATTGCTTTTTTTCTAAAAAGCCCTATCGAGGTAAAAAGAACTCAAAACGTGATTTGATCTATACTTGCAATTGTGTGTGCCATTTTCTATTGATTTGGCTAAAAATGTCACTTTAATTTGCTGTGTGCAAGGGCGTGTAAAAATCTGTGTAGATCTTTACCTGAAATCTAGATTTGCAAAATTGATCTAAATCAAATCAGACCACCAGAAAATTCGACTTTTTTTTTTTTTGTAGTAAAGAACGTGAAATGTGAAAAAGATAAAAAAAAATCGAATTATTTTTGTTGAATCGAAATCGACATCAAATTTTAAGACCACCATTTTTCATTACGACATATTGGGATCTAAAATATTTATTGAGCTCTAATAACAAAATGTTGAAGGCTTTTTTAAACTCCCAGAAAATACTTTGTTTGGGATATGAGAAAAATATATCTATACGTATTCTTTTCTTTCAAGCGAAAAAAATATGGCCACCATTTTGTTTGCACTCTGTAGAGAAAATTTTCACTCACCTCATTTCTCCCACCGAAATTTCGGCGACGATCTCTGCTCCTACGGCCGCCATTGCCGAAATTACCGCCTCTTCCTTGGTTACCATGATTCCCACCTTGGTTTCCACCCAGATTAGCCCCTTGATTCATCCCTTGATTACCACCTTGATTTCCACGTAGATTACCCTCTTGATTGCCACCTTGATTATTGAAATTTCCCCCTTGGAAGTTTCCTACACCTTGTTGGTTGTTAGCGAAGCGTGCCTTCTTTTCAACTGGAGGAGCATCTAAATCGATTATCTGTACTTCATCCTTATCATGATCCTGCTGCTTTGGGGGTTGCTGCTGCTGCTTTTGTGGTTGCTGTAGCTGTTGCTTTTGGGGTTGCTGCTTTTGGGGCTGCTGCTTTTGAGGCTGCTGATGCGGCTGCTGTTGCTGCTTCTGATTCTTTTGATTTCCTCCTTTGTTACGTTGTGGTAATGGATTTCCGTTCATAGTCTCACCTTTGGCTTCCATAACTTCTCTTCTTTTTTTATTAAATATTCCGAAAAAGATAACACTTCCACAATGTAGGACGAACAATGAAAGAGTGAATGAACCAAAATGGCTTCAATTTAATTTACCGACGGAAATGACGCTACCATGTTAAATGTGGTAAACATAGAGGGCGCTAAGAACACAAAGGAGCTTAAAAAACACCAGAGGAGATTTTTCTCTCTAAAGCGCCAAACAGATTAGACCAGACACCAGCATCAGCATCGTCAACAGCAAAGGCCAGCAAATATTTTTTAAATACATTACATGCTGCCTCCACTGGCCATGAAAGATGTCCATAATCGAAACAACAATCCACACCTGTGTAATTTAAACTTAAGTAGAAGTACAATTACAATTCCTTGGTACTTAAAATTTTTAAGTACAAGTACAATTCCTCGGTACTTGTACTTAAAAATTTTAAGTACCAGTACCGAGGAATTGTACTTGTACTTAAATACCACAAAGGAATTTAAAAAAAATTGTATTCATTAAGCCTGATCCACATCTGTGTCATAGAGAAAATACTACCTAGAGAACCGACTTAAGGTGTCCATGCTCTTTCACCCTACAAGCTGAATTGAGAGGATTTATGCCCTATTCAGTAAGGATGTGTGCAGTTGCAATGCATTTTAAATGGGACAAAACGAGCTTTGTATGTATGCATTAGGGCATTTGCTCAAACGTGGTCATGTGCTCAATTGGTGAATCGGATATTCAAAAAAGGGAATCCGTTAAATTCAAAAATTGAAAATTTAAATATATTGTCAATAAAATTGATGCTTCTAAACGTTTATGAACAAAAACTGTAATTGATAATGCATTTTATTGCTGCTGGCATATAAATCCAGTAATATTTATTACTATTTGTGTTGAAAAAAAAGAAAATGTAATGAAAAAGTAGAATCGCACCCTTGAAATTCCACTCCATGAAATAGACCAGTTTTAAGGCTCTCCCAAACCAATGCGGAACATTCGTTGCGGCGAAAAAACATTCGCATGTCAAAATTTATTTACATGGTGATATATGAGAGTGCCCACACCAACGCGGCGGAGAAACATATGAAATAATTTTCAGTGACGAATGTTTTTTCGCCGCAACGAATGTTTCGCATTGGTTTGGGAGAGCCTTTACAGGTAGAATAAAAATTATTATTCATTTATATTTATATGCTTCATTCGGATTGGTGTCTCTTAATCCAGCTATTTACTTTGTTAAGCTTTGTGCACGACAAAAATTCCAATGATGCATTTCAAAAACATTCTTGTTTTCCTTTTACAGTCCAAGGTTGTGGGTTTGTTTCGGAAACACGGAGCCATCGAAGTGGATACACCACTTCTCTCGCCATTCTCCAAGAACAGCAGTATCTGGCTGAATCCAGTCAAGCTTATGACACATTCTGGTGGAGTTGTGGTTCTGCCAAGCGATTTGCGTGTACCCTTTGCCCGACACATTGCCATGAGCGGAGTGAATATGATCCGACGATACTCAGTCGATAGGGTGTACCGCGAAAAGAAAGTCTTCAACTTTCATCCCAAAGAGAATTATGAATGTGCATTCGATATCATCACCCCCATGCCTGGAAATCATCTAATCGATGCGGAAATTATGTCTGTAGCCTATGAAATTACAAATGAGATTCCCCGCCTTAGGGAAAAGAACATCTGTATACGGATGAATCATACAAGTCTTTTGAGATCCATTTTGATTTTCTGCAATGCGCCAAAGTCTATGTATTCGGAGCTGTTTGGCAACATACTCGACTATATTGAGAGGCGTTTGTCAAAATTCCATTTCCACTCGGCTGTTACTGTCATTATGGAGAAATCTAAGACCAGTGCCAGTGCATTAATAGATCTGCTGTTGGCGGACTTTTTTTGTGAATGGCCAGAGAAATAATGCTGATGAGTCGGCTTTGAAGTCTTTGGTGCGTGGAAAAGGGGAAGCATCTTCATTAGCCAAAGGAGCTATAAGAGATATAGAGGCCATTGTAATGCTTGCAAAGAGTCTTGGTGTTACAGTAAGTTCTTTGAAGGCGCGTGCCTTAACAAACGTATTGTTAAATGTTTTTTCTTAAAGTGCCCAATTCATGTGTGTGCCGGGCTTCCTATAAGTTTCGAAAGAGCAGCTTCCGGTGGAATAGTGTGGCAGGTGATTACTGATTTAAAGCCAAACCGATCTGCACGCCCATCCGTTCTAGCGGTGGGTGAACGCTATGACACAATGTTGGTTGAGTTCCAAAAACAAGCGCAGAGCTGCAATGTGAACATCCCAAATCGTGGAATTAGTGGTGCGGGTCTTTCGTTCTCTCTAGACAAGTTAGTCGCAGCTGTTGGTACTGAATTCGATGAAGAATGTCGAGCCATAGATGTTGGTGTTTGTGTCACTGGCTCCAGGCCACCTCTAAAGGATGTCACGTATATTATGAGGATCTTATGGTCGGCTGGAATTCGAAGTGGAATCGTAGAGGAAGCCGGACCTGACGAAGCTCAAGATCTGGCCAAAGAACTTGGCGCGGTTCATGTTATCCTGGTGGCAGAGAACGGTTCACTGCGGGTGCGTTCTTGGGATCGTGAACGTTTCCAAGAACGCCATGTTACCCACGTTGAACTGGTCGAATATATTCAAAAACTCCTGCGTAACGATACCAACTCATTAGACTATACGACGCAGAGTGTCTCTGGACTTAGAATGTCTGCCTCAACTACCAGTATTAAGAATAATGGAGCCCTTCTCAGTCATTTACCAAAAGTACACGTTGTGTTTATGACACACGAAAAGATGACTGCCAATTTCCGACGACGTTATGAGAATCATGTAATTTTGACACATCGTCTTTGTTTTGGTGAAACTTTAAGGCTTTAAATTTAAATTGTTTTGTTATTTTTAAAAGGTAACTCAACAAATGACTACGACTCTACTGCAATTTGGGAAAAATGAAGATTTTACCGTCCTTGTTGTGGAATTACCAACCACAGCTATAAATGCAATCGTCGGTGCTATAAATCCACGAGAAGTCACAAAGAAAGAGACTGAACTGGAACTGAATATTGTGATAGAAAGGTTTGTTTTTTTTTCTAAGTTTATTCGTAAAACTTTTTTGTATATACAATTCTTTGACTTTGCTTTTTAAGATTTTCTAAACATAGACGCTACATATCAACGATTTTTGATGAAATCATTGATATATTGCCGGAGAAAAATAACACTCCCATTGTGGCCTTGTACAGCATCACCGATTCATATTATCGTGTGATCATCTAACTTAGCAACGAATGTTAAATTACAGGATATCATTATCGTCGTTTAAATATCTTATTTCATTTTTTTTTTAATTTCGTAATCTCTTACTCGCTTCTATGTAAATTGTAAGGATATAATATATATTTTCTTTTTGTATGCTCGAAATATTAATAAAAAAATCTTTCTTCATCAATATTTGTAAACAATAATGAAAGTTCAAAACTTAAGAAAGTGGATTTAAAAAAAAAAAAATCCTTGGATCCTCTAGGAGTTTTTGTCATTTATTTTGCATTATTATTGTTATCACAAATCTCTAAATAAAATTGCAAATATAATATTAGTGTAAATACATAATTTGAGTAGTTTTATTTATGTATTATATATATCTTGGAATGATAACACATGACAACAAAGAAGAAAAAATAAATACCCGTGGTCAGGTTTTTTATAATAAGAAGATGAAGAAATTTAAATATTAAAATATTGAAATTACTTCTGTTTTAAGTGGAGTGAATGAATAAAATTCAATTAAAAAGTACAAGTGACCTCAACTCCAGAAATAATTGTGTTTCGCCCAAGGTACAACAGTGGGCTCTTCAGTCAGTCTGTTATATCCTACTAAGACACACATTTTGGTCGATGTTTACCGACTCTTATAAAAATCACAGCAAAAAGATACTGTGAATTTTATTATTCTAGGGGAATTTGTTTAAATTCGTGCACCACCAAGAGCCCACTGTTATGCCTTGGGCGAAACACAATTATTTCTGGAGTTGAGGTCACTTGTACTTTTTAATCAAAAATTTGATAATCAGCTTAGCCGATTCCATCCAAGAACTCTTTAATCTCAGATACAAATATCACCATCGACCGTCCCAAATTCAATTCTATGTTTGCTTGACTTGCCTAAGCAACCTTCTACCTCGGCAATTACTTTTCCTTTTGCTTCTTTCCAATATAAACTTACTCAAACAAAATTATCCTCATACTTCATTTTATTTATATTTTTTTTGTATGTATATTTTTGTTTTGTATATAATATTATACACATAGATTTGAATACAAATTAACAATTCATTTACTTTTAAATATAAAAAGTAGATACGAAATAAACAATGATTTCTTGTTGTTATTATCAGTTTTGAAAACTTTAGCTTAATATTCTTCTTTGAAGACATACAAATCACTTTTTTTAATTTTATTTTGCTTCTCAATAAATCAATACAGGACACAAATTAAAAATTACTAAACAAACGTAAATATCATGTATAATTTTTTTTACGGTCAAATTTAAAAAATATATATTAAGAGATATTAAGAAAATGAAATCTAGATCATAGAGATCTGTAATCTTCTTCGAAATTTTCTCTTATTTTGTGCGATTGACCCATTATAACTGGGTTTGTTTTGCATATTAATGTTAAAATTTCCTTTTAGTTTTGTTGCTGTTCTTTTTTAAAGTTATGTTTCATATAATATTAAACTAAGTTATTATAACATTCAACAGATTAACACCATATCTGCAGATTTTTTTTCTGCTGAATCTGCTTCTTTTTCGATCTTCCATAGCTGTAAAACAAAAATAAATTAGTTTTTTTTTACAACTATTTTTTTTTTTTTTTAATTAACCTCATCACCAAGAAGATTTTACTGGTCAGCAGCGTCCATATCCTTGCCTTTATCTTCAAGAAGAGGTGCCATATCTTGAATTTCTTCTGCCACTCTCATCGCGTTATCTGCTTTTTTTATACTCTTCGCAATTGCTTTTTCGATTTTCTCTTCAGCTTCAATTATTTCTTCTTCTAGTAGTTTTTCGACTTGTTTTTCACTAAATTTTACATTTTCTCTACCAATTGTTTCCACCACCTAAAACCAGGACCATTTATAACTCCAACAACATCAAATACCTATATATTTTTGAAAAGAATAATTTACCTTAAAAACCTCATTTGCATTGATCGAACCATCTTGATCGACATCTATTTTACTTAGTACCTTGGCTGAGTTCCGAAACGCATCAGATGCGCATTTTTGATGCAAAGTCAAAAGTTCCAAAACTCAAAAGTGAAAATGTTTACAAAGCGAAAGCAGCATGTTTGGGTAGCAGATGCGCAGCGATAGATTATTGCTGCCGCCTCAAAACTTTTTGGAACTCCTTCTCTATCCCCCTTCTCTATCGTTATAAGTTTCGCTTCATCGGAGGCTCCTTGCATCTTAATTTGCAAAAATTAGAGATATTAATTTTTTTTTTAAACTAGAGTAATCAAAACATGCCAATTTAATAGCGTTTACAATTTTTCAACACGAACAAGTGCTTCTGGCTTGCTAGTTTCCTCAGGGGGCTGTCTTTCTGCTGTAACATCAACTTCTTGAAGTTTTTTTGCCTTTTTCTTGAAGTTCGTTAAGAACCTTATCCAATTGTCCAATCATAGAATTAATCTTTTTGAATAGGATCTTTGCACCACGGCTTTCTTTAACTGCTTCTTTAAGTTGAGTTCGAGTTTCTGTGATCTACAAAGCATAAATGTGATTAATAAAAAGGTTGTAAGTGGTTGTGAAAATTTAAATGACAATTTACCTCATGTAATTCATCCAAATCTTCTTGGTAATCGGCAATCTCTTCTTTGAGATCTTTAATAGTCTTCTTCTCAACCAATAACTGTTCGTTTTTATCAACAACATTCTTCAAGGCTTCACCCAACAGCTCCAAATCCTTAGGTGACAAATGACTATCTGCATGAGAAGCTACATGTTTTTTAGCTGGGGCAGCTAATGTGTCGCTTGTTTTCACCGTTAGCGGCACAGTCTGGTCGATTGTTGACACCTTGTCCAATAATTCCTTCTTCTTTAATAATTTCGATCTTTGTATTATCAATCATTCCTTCATGCTCGTCAACGGCTGCTTTTGTTTGAGTTCCAAGCACATCGGATAGCACGCGAATAGTTTCTTTAAATTTATGAGTTGTTGAAGCATCGTCTAAGATCATCAAAGCCCTTGAAAGCAGTAACAAGATGTTAGAAACATTTTTATTTAGACTCAAGTCAATCCATTCTTGCAGTTGTGCTCGCAGTTTTTCGGCCGACAATCCGTATGCTCAAAGATTACTCTAGTTTAAAAAAAAAAATTTATATCTCTAATTTTTGCAAATTAAGATGCAAGGAGCCTCCGATGAAGCGAAACTTATAACGATAGAGAAGGGGGATAGAGAAGGAGTTCCAAAAAGTTTTGGGGCGGCAGCAATAATCTATCGCTGCGCATCTGCTACCCAAACATGCTGCTTTCGCTTTGAAAACATTTTTACTTTTGAGTTTTGGAACTTTTGACTTTGCATCAAAAATGCGCATCTGATGCGTTTCGGAACTCAGCCAAGGTACCAAGTAAAATAGATGTCGATCAAGATGGTTCGATCAATGCAAATGAGGTTTCTAAGGTAAATTATTCTTTTCAAAAATATATAGGTATTTGATGTTGTTGGAGTTATAAATGGTCCTGGTTTTAGGTGGTGGAAACAATTGGTAGAGAAAATGTGAAACTTAGTGAAAAACTACTAGAAGAAGAAATAATTGAAGCTGAAGAGAAAATCGAAAAAGCAATTGCGAAGAGTCTAAAAGAAGCAGATAACGCGACGAGAGTGGCAGAAGAAATTCAAGATATGGCACCTCTTCTTGAAGATAAAGGCAAGGATATGGACGCTGCTGACCAGTAAAATCTTCTTGTTGATGAGGTTAATTAAAAAAAAAAAAAATACTTGTAAAAAAAAACTAATTTATTTTTGTTTTACAGCTATGGAAGATCGAAAAAGAAGCAGATTCAGCAGAAAAAAAATCTGCAGATAACATAACACTCCCTCCAACAATTTTACAACCGCCTACCTTTTCACAGGGAAATCCAAAGGATAAATAAAATGCTTTAAATTACTTGTAGAGAATAAACTACAACAGTAAATACCAAAAATGGTACCACACGTACATCCTAGATAAATGGTTAATGGTGTTAATCTGTTGAATGTTATAATAACTTAGTTTAATATTATATGAAACATAACTTTAAAAAAGAACAGCAACAAAACTAAAAAGAAATTTTAACATTAATATGCAAAACAAACCCAGTTATAATGGGTCAATCGCACAAAATAAGAGAAAATTTCGAAGAAGATTACAGATCTCTATGATCTAGATTTCATTTTCTTAATATCTCTTAATATATAATTTTTAAATTTGACCGTTAAAAAAATTATACATGATATTTACATTTGTTTGGTAATTTTTAATTTGTGTCCTGTATTGATTTATTGAGAAGCAAAATAAAATTAAAAAAAAGTGATTTGTATGTCTTCAAAGAAGAATATTAAGCTATAGTTTTCAAAACTGATAATAACAACAAGAAATCATTGTTTATTTCGTATCTACTTTTTATATTTAAAAGTAAATGAATTGTTAATTTGTATTCAAATCTATGTGTATAATATTATATACAAAACAAAAATATACATACAAAAAAAAAAATATAAATAAAATGAAGTATGAGGATAATTTTGTTTGAGTAAGTTTATATTGGAAAGAAGCAAAAGGAAAAGTAATTGCCGAGGTAGAAGGTTGCTTAGGCAAGTCAAGCAACCATAGAATTGAATTTGGGACGGTCGATGGTGATATTTGTATCTGAGATTAAAGAGTTCTTGGATGGAATCGGCTAAGCTGATTATCAAATTTTTGATTAAAAAGTACAAGTGACCTCAACTCCAGAAATAATTGTGTTTCGCCCAAGGCATAACAGTGGGCTCTTGGTGGTGCACGAATTTAAACAAATTCCCCTAGAATAATAAAATTCACAGTATCTTTTTGCTGTGATTTTTATAAGAGTCGGTAAACATCGACCAAAATTTGTGTCTTAGTAGGATATAACAGACTGACTGAAGAGCCCACTGTTGTACCTTGGGCGAAACACAATTATTTCTGGAGTTGAGGTCACTTGTACTTTTTAATTGAATTTTATTCATTCACTCCACTTAAAACAGAAGTAATTTCAATATTTTAATATTTAAATTTTTTCATCTTATTATAAAAAACCTGACCACGGGTATTTATTTTGTCTTCTTTGTTCTCATGTGTTATCATTCCAAGATATATATAATACATAAATAAAACTACTCAAATTATGTATTTACAATAATATTATATATGCAATTTGCAAATTGCAGTAGAGTCGTAGTCATTTGTTGAGTTACCTTTTAAAAATAACAAAATAATTTAAGTTTAAAGCTTTAAAGTTTCACCAAAACAAAGACGATGTGTCAAAATTACATGATTCTCATAACGTCGTCGGAAATTAGCAGTCATCTTTTCGTGTGTCATAAACACAACTTGTACTTTTGGTAAATGACTGAGAAGGGCTCCACTATTCTTAATACTGGTAGTTGAGGCAGACATGCTGAGTACAGAGAAACTCTGCGTCGTATAGTCTAATGAGTTGGTATCGTTACGCAGGAGTTTTTAAATATATTCGACCAGTTCAACGTGGGTAACATGGCGTTCTTGGAAACGTTCACGATCCCAAGAACGCACCCGCAGTGAACCGTTCTCTGCCACCAGGATAACATGAACCGCGCCAAGTTCTTTGGCCAGATCTTGAGCTTTGTCAGGTCCGGCTGCCTCTACGATTCCACTTCGAATGCCAGCCGACCATAAGATCCTCATAATATACGTGACATCCTTTAGAGGTGGCCTGGAGTCAGTGACACAAACACCAAAATCTATGGCTCGACATTCTTCATCGAATTCAGTACCAACAGCTGCGATTAACTTGTCTAGAGAGAAAGAAAGACCCGCACCACTAATTCCACGATTTGGGATGTTCACATTGCAGCTCTGCGCTTGTTTTTGGAACTCAACCAACATTGTGTCATAGCGTTCACCCACCGCTAGAACGGATGGGCGTGCAGATCGGTTTGGCTTTAAATCAGCAATCATCTGCCACACTATTCCACCGGAAGATGCTCTTTCGAAACTTATAGGAAGCCCGGCACACACATGAATTGGGCACTTTAAGAAAAAACATTTAACAATACGTTTGTTCAAAGAACTTACTGTAACACCAAGACTCTTTGCAAGCATTACAATGGCCTCTATATCTCTTATAGCTCCTTAGCTCCTTTGGCTAATGAAGATGCTTCCCCTTTTCCACGCACCAAAGACTTCAAAGCCGACTCATCAGCATTATTTCTCTGGCCATTCACAATAAAGTCCGCCAACAGCAGATCTATTAATGCACTGGCACTGGTTTTAGATTTCTCCATAATGACAGTAACAGCCGAGTGGAAATGGAATTTTGACAAACGCCCCTCAATATAGTCGAGTATGTTGCCAAACAGCTCCGAATACATAGACTTTGGCACATTGCAGAAAATCAAAATGGATCTCAAAAGACTTGTATGATTCATCCGTATACAGATGTTCTTTTCCCTAAGGCGGGGAATCTCATTTGTAATTTCATAGGCTACAGACATAATTTCCGCATCGATTAGATGATTTCCAGGCATGGGGGTGATGATATCGAATGCACATTCATAATTCTCTTTGGGATGAAAGTTGAAGACTTTCTTTTCGCGGTACACCCTATCGACTGAGTATCGTCGGATCATATTCACTCCGCTCATGGCAATGTATCGGGCAAAGGGTACACGCAAATCGCTTAGCAGAACCACAACTCCACCAGAATGTGTCATAAGCTTGACTGGATTCAGCCAGATACTGCTGTTCTTGGAGAATGGCGAGAGAAGTGGTGTATCCACTTCGATGGCTCCGTGTTTCCGAAACAAACACACAACCTTGGACTGTAAAAGGAAAACAAGAATGTTTTTGAAATGCATCATTGGAATTTTTGTCGTGCACAAACCTTAACAAACTCAATAGCTGGATTAAGAGACACCAATCCGAATGAAGCATATAAATATAAATGAATAATAAAATTTTGCTATGATCCTTATATGCTACTGAAATGTTTTTTTTTTTTTTATTCTACCTCTCAAAATTTTTGCCATGATTGAGCAAAACTGGTCTATTTCATGGAGTGGAAGTTAGGGCACGTACGCATGGAATTTCAAGGTTGCGATTCTACTTTTTCATTACATTTTCTTTGTTTTCAACACAAATAGTAATAAATAATACTGGATTTATATGCCAGCAGCAATAAAATGCATTATCAATTACAGTTTTTGTTCATAAACGTTTAGAAGCATCAATTTTATTGACAATATATTTAAATTTTCAATCTTTGAATTTAACGGATTCCCTTTTTTGAATATCCGGTTCACCAATTGAGCACATGACCACGTTTGAGCAAATGCCCTAATGCATACATACAAAGCTCGTTTTGTCCCATTTAAAATGCATTGCAACTGCACACATCCTTACTGAATAGGGCATAAATCCTCTCAATTCAGCTTGTAGGGTGAAAGAGCATGGACACCTTAAGTCGGTTCTCTAGGTAGTATTTTCTCTATGGTACTTACTCTATGATCTGTGTCGTGTGTTGTGTTGTGTAGTCGTGTGTCGCTGTCATTCCATATATTTTATGCGCCGCACTGCAACACAACACACGAGAGAAATATGGTTCTACGCATATGAAATACATTGTAGCGATATCGACACACGACTCCACAACACAAAACACGACACAGATGTGGATCAGGCTTTACTTTAGAAATTAAATACTGTACTTAAATACTTTTTCAAAAACTTTTAATTTCTTGTGATTCCTTTTGTTTTTCTTGTATTTTTTTTACAAGGAATTTAAAAGAAATTATAAGTACTAAAGGAATTAAAAGTATTTGAAAAAGTATTAAAATACAGTATTTAATTACTAAAGTAATGAATACAAATTTTTTAATTTAATTTATTTAAGTATAAGTACAATACCTCAGTACTGGTACTTAAAATTTTTAAATAGAAGTACCGAGGAATTGTACTTGTACTTAAACATTTTAAGTACCAAGGAATTGTACTTAAGTAGTACTTTAATCACAATGGCCCCTACTATTAAACAAATTTAGTAACGATTTAAATATTTATGGAAAATTGGCCATAATAGAAGGGACTATAAATATAATGAACTATACATATGTAAACGATTTGCTTAGCAGTTCCCTTTGCTCCATTTTCATTTCAATAGTCTTAAAATAATTTCAATAGTCTTAAAATAATATAAGTAATATTGCAAATTTTTAATAATTTCAAGCCGAAAAAATACACGGCCACTGAAGCACGATAAACAGAGACAGGGTATGCTCATTAGGTGTGTGACGTCACAATCATCTGCTTATGTTCGGAGAAAAGGAAAATAATCTTACTTTATTTGATAGTTATTATAAATTTTTCTACTGCTTATTAAGAATTTAAAAACAATTTATCTAAATACTTAAATTTGTAATTATGGTCTTTACTTTAATTTGAACAAAAACATAAAAGATGACCGTGACGGAACATAAATACCCAGATATACGGAAATGCCGAATGTTATGTTTATCTAATGAGCATAAACCTTGTTTCTGTTTATCGTGCATTGAAGCTTATGTCTTAAACCAACGAAAAGTAGCTTTCCGAATGCTCAAAAAGACAAAAGTCAAGTGAAATGAATTATCTTTCTCTCCACGAGTTCAATTAATTCAATATATTGTGGTGAATATGTCCATTTGTGCCAACAACGACATCTCGTATTCTTCTATAACAGAATAAATTAGTAATGAGTTCCGCGCCATCTATGAACAAAAGATTAACTAATGTTACCCAATACCTAAACTACTCTATCATTATCCAATACCTAAACCACTCGCATCGTTATCCAATACACACACCATGGAACTGCTATAATTTGTAATTGGTCGAAAGCTTTTGAGCTACTTGTGGAGACTTTCCAGTAAAGTACATTCCAGCACATTCCAGAAACCCTAGAAGATTCTAGTAGCTTTTTCTCGGATATGAATACATGGCTACCAGTCCGAAGAATTCAGTTTGATTTTGGAAGTGAACGAATAAACGTCGGTGTAAAATATTGAATTAAGAGTTGTGCTTGTTATAATAAAAGTATTCGAATTAAAGTATTTGTTAAATAGTTATTGTGAATATACCTAACATATTATGAATTACTTATGTTTGTTCTTTATCTATTTCCTTATAAACGCTCATCCTTTTGTTTGACATATTGTACCATTATAGATTATATCATTTGCACATTTGTACATTTATACCATTTATAAGTTAGTCTCTAATAAACTATTGAAATAATAAGATCGTTTGCTTTTCAATTGTCGCTTATCAGGTTATGGGCCCAGAGTTGTCGCTTAGTAAAGTAAACGGTTAATTTTTTGGAGTTAAGTTCAGGTAGCTTTACAGCCTTACAGCCTTATTCTGGCAACCTCACTGATGCCTCACAAGTCACAATAACCTCATAACTCGTGGTGAACTCGCCTCATAAAATCTTAAAAATTATGATCTGCCCCTTTATTATGAGGGCGTCCACAGAATACAAAATTGTAACCGCCTCATACAAAAACAAACACACAAAATATTGTGACCTGTGAGCCTCACAACGGCAGAATAGGGCTGTTATTCTGGCAACCTCACTGATGCCTCACAAGTCACAATTACCTCATAACTCGAGGTGAATTCGATTTTGTGACTTTTTTCGTATTCTAGCAAAAACCTCACAACTTGTGAGCCTCATAAAAACTTGAAAGTTATAATCTGGTCCTTGGCAGATCACAACTTACATACGTGACACATCTTTCCCTCAAAATTATACAAAAATTGAAAAAATTTCATCTAGAATGAAAAGTAAGAATTTACATGCTAACAAAAGCAAATACATATTTTTTTTTTTTTTTGATAAATGACTTAGATTGCAGCGAGGACAATTAAGATATATGAATGATCCATTTGCCCTTCAAAACACAACTTTTATTAAATTTGTTCGGTTTCCAAAAACTTTGTGCCTGGATATTATCGAGGAACTCAAACCACATGACGACCAAGACAATTCACTACCTTTTGCCATCCGAGTATAATCACAATTTGGCCTTTTCATTTTTATTTTTTTTAATTCAATTTTTTTTTAAAACGTGTTTTTGTTTGCTAGGAGATCGGGGTTTCTCGGAACAAAATCGATGAAAAACTCGAGCTGCTCCCGCGACGCTTGTTTGATTTTCTGATCATCTAGAATATAAAATAATAATTATTAAGCATAAACATCAAAGTTTAAAAGAATTGCTTACCAATAGAATTCATTATTATTATAAGGTATTTAAGTCCGCCAACAAAGTTTTTGTTTTTTTATCTGTTTGTTTCAGAAATCCAGCTGGCTAACCTCACAATAAAAAATTCACCTTCCTGTGGTGAGTTTTCTTGTGAGGTTTCTTATGAGGACTTAAACAGAATAGGAAATTGTGACCACCTCATAAGAAACCTCACAAAAACAACCTCATAAAAAATTGTGACCTGTGAGCCTCACAACGGCAGAATAGGGCTGTTAAATTGATAAATTTGAGTTCGTCTCTTTATCAGATAGATACATTAGATGACCAAAATTACGATGGTTGGGCTGTTCAAATGAAAAGTGTGCTCATAATATCAGGCTTGTGGTCGTATGTCGATAGTAGTGTAGTCAAGGAAGAGACTTTGAGTGCTGCGCAGAAACTAGAATGGGACAGTAAAGATGGTAAAGCACTTGCCTTTATAATTTTAAATATTAAGCAAGTAAATAATGTTAAAAATTGTCTAACATCGAAATTGGCATGGGACAATTTGAAGGAAATTCATCAACCACGTGGTCCAGCCAGAAAAATCGCGTTATTCAAACAGTTGTTGCACATGAGGTTGGGAGAAAAAGAAAGCATGTCCGAATATGTAAATCGATTCTCAAGTGTTGTCGAAAAACTCAAAGAGAAGATTCTTCAATTAGCGACGAATTAATGTCATTATTTTGCTTTCTAGTCTCCCCAAATCGTTAGATAACTCCGTGGTAGCTATGGAATCTCGCGATGAGTTGCCAAAGATGAGTAGCCTGAAAGTAAAGCTGTTAGAAGAGGGGGATCGGCGAATGGAGAAAGGGGAACAGGTAGGGAAAGATGAAGTAGTGTTCGATCAACAAGCCTATGCAGCGCGAGCGGGGCATAATTCTAAATTTGCCAATAAAAAGAGGTCCATGGGATAGTGTTTCAATTGCGGTAAGAAGGGACATTTCGCTGCAAATTGTCCAGAACCAAAGAAACGTCATGGCAATAAGCCCGTTGCTTCTTTCTCTATGCTTTTGGCTTCCCACAACAATGTACTTGGCCCGCATTGTTGGTGTATTGATAGCGGTGCAACTTCACACATGTGTTGTAATAAATCTTCGTTTACCTCTATGCGTGAGTGTAATGAAAAAATAAAGCTAGCAGTAGACAACTACATTACTGCCACCGGTATCGGTACGGTTATTCTTCATACGGAATTATGCGAGCTGAGGTTGCAAAATGTACTGTTTGTTCCAAATTTGAAAGCTAATTTTGTGTCAGTTAGCAAAGCTATAGAAAACGGGTGCACTGTAGAATTCACAAAAAACTTAGCTAAAATCAAACAGAAGAGTGAAACTATTTTAAACGCTAGTTTGGACGATGACTTGTTTGTTTTTAAGTGTTTCCAAAATAAGATTCTATATGCATGCAACTCAAACCTAAGCAATTTTAAAAAGTGGCATGATAGATACGGGCATCTAAATGTGGGTTTTCGTTAGGAGCTGTTCCTAAAAATTTTAAATGTAAAATTTGCATGAAAGGAAAAATTTGTGTTAAGTCTTTTCCACACGAGTCGTCGACGAGATCGCAGCATGTTTTGGAACTCGTCCATACTGATGTGTGTGGGCCGATGTGAAAAGTGTCTTTAGGGGGAGCAAGGTACTTCGTAACATTCATTGACGATAAGTCACGTAAGATGTTCGTTTATTTCATAAAGACGAAATATCAAGTATTCGAAGTTTTCCAAAAATTCAATTCATAAAAACTTTACGGAGTGATAATGGCTCTGAGTACTGCAGCCATGTTTTTGCGAATTTTCTTGAGAAATGTGGGATATCACGTCAATTTTCTGTTGCTTACACTCCACAACAGAATGGAGTCGCAGAAAGGGCTAATGGGACGATTGTGGAGATGGCGCGGTGCATGATTCTGCAGTCGGGGCTGGATGAAAGGTTGTGGGCTGAGGCGGTCAACACGGCTGTGTATTTGAGAAACATATGTCCTACGAAAGTTCTAACCAACGTAACGCCACAAGAAGTTTGGAGCAATCGAAAGCCGGATGTTGGACATCTCAGGGTTTTCGGTTGCACGGCTATAGCTCTAAACAAATCCAAATCGCTTTCTAAATTTCAGCCAAAAGGGGAGGAATATCTCATGGTAGGGTATTCAGGGACTTCTAAGGCTTATCGACTTTTTGACAAGTCTAGCAGAAAAGTTGTTGAGCGGAGAGATGTCTCGTTTATTGAAGGTGATTCAGATAATGTTTTGGATGGACCGAGCTTCGATTTGCCAGAAATAGATGATGTTGAAACTGAGGAGCAGGTTGATAATTATGTGGAGCATCAGGTTAAGGAGCAGTGTGACCAGGAAATTGAGCATGACACGAAGCATACAAACTCGAGCGAGCAGGATGGAGCATGTGAACAGATACACGATGATCAACAGCAGGGAAAGTTTCTTGAGCAAAAGCAGCAGCTGGAAAACGGGGCAAGTAAAGATGAAATTGTTAAAGAGCAGACCCTTTCAAGGCCAGAAAGGAATCCTAAACGTAAAAGGTCTCAAACAAGCAGCGAGGAAGAAGGGGCGAGCACTCCAACGTTTATTGGCAAAGGAAGGCCAACAATTATCAGAACAGGTAAGCCAGAAAGGCCTAGGAAGCAGTATAATGTTTTAAATAACATGTGCACCGAACAAACTCCTGTAGTTCCACAGACAATGGCAGAGGCTTTGTCATTACCGGAATCTACAATGTGGAAAATAGCAGCTAATGAAGAATACCAGTGTTTAATATCCAACAACACATGGGACTTGGTAGATCTTCCTGAAGGGGAGAAACCCATAGGTTGTAGGTGGGTATTTAATCTTAAAAAAGATGAAAATGGCAAGTTGCAGAGGTATAAGGCCCGGTTGGTGGCAAAAGGTTTTGCTCAGAGATTCGGAATAAATTACAATGAAACCTTTTCACCCGTGGTGAGGTATTCCACGATTCGAATACTCTTAGCTTTAGCTGTGGAGAAAAAGCTTATGCTTCATCAAATGGACGTTTCGTCGGCATACTTGAATGGGGATCGAGAGCAATATCAATCAATAATTGGTTCGTTAACGTATCTGGCAATACCGACGAGGCCAGATATCATTCACTCAGTCAACAAGTTGGCGCGTTTTAATGTGGACCCTCATGAAGAGTACTTTACAGCAGTTAAACATCTGTTGAGGTACTTAAACTCCACTTTAAAATATAAATTGCGTTATTTTTCTACAGTTAAACAACTAGAAGGTTTTGTTAATGCTGACTGGGGTGGTGACGTTGCAGATAGAAAGTCATATACTGGGTTCGCCTTCATGCTTGGTGGTGCTGCCATATCTTGGGAGTCCAAAAAACAATCAACCGTGGCATTGAGCATCACCGAGGCAGAATATATGGCTCTCTCGGCTTCTGCAAAAGAAGCTGTCTATCTGAAAAGACGGGTCTGTGAACTTGGTGGTGCAGAGTTTGCTAAGTCATATATATATATATATATATATATATATATTACATGGAGATAACTTAAGTGCACAGCAGCTCGTAAAGAATCCTGTACATCATCCACGAAATAAACACATTGACATCAAATACCACCATATCAGAGAGGTCTACAGTAGAGGCGATATAAATATTAACTATGTTCCAACTGATGAAATGTTGGCTGATGTTTTGACTAAAAATCTACAAAAGTTAATTGAATTAAAGTAAACTCAATGAAATTTTAATTTGATAAAATTTAATGAAGTTAAAAAAAAACGAAAATCGCGTTGAGGGAAAGTGTTAAATAGTTATTGTGAATATGCCCAACATATTATGAATTACTTATGTTTGTTCTTTATCTATTTCCTTATCAACGCTCATCCTTTTGTTTGACATATTGTACCATTATAGATTATATCATTTGCACATTTGTACATTTATACCATTTATAAGTTAGTCTCTAATAAACTACTGAACTAATAAGATCGTCGCTTATCAGTATTTGAAGTGAAATAAAGGTGTTTTGTTTTTGTAAAGTAATTGTTGTTCAGTTTGAATAAAGGTAGAGTTTTATTTGCGAACCCTTGGCAAAATATTACATTGGTGTCAGTAAAGTGGAATAAAACTTATGATATCTGTTTATTCCGATAATAAATGGTGAAAATTTATAAAGCGTGTGAATAAGTAAACAAATAAGAAAGCTGCTTGTGAATAGGGACACACAAAAATATAAGAATAAAAATAGAAACAAAATGGGTAAAATTGTGATTGCATTGAATTCTGTTGAACTTAAGGCAGAACTGAACAGACGAGGTCTTCCTACTGCTGGAATGAGAAATTACCTCATTATTCGTCTGCAGGAAGATTTAAGGCCACACGGTGAAAATCCAGACACGTTTCTATTTGAAATTGAAATGCCGGAAGAGCAAGTAAGTACAACCTTAGACATGACTAATATGATGGCTCAGCTGCTCGCCCAGTTTGAAGACCAACGAAAGGAACAAAAGAATCTTCTAGAAGAACAACGAATTGAGCAGAAAAATGAACAAAGGAATCTGCTTCTACGATTTGAAGAACAACGTAGTGAACAAAAGAATCTACTCGAAAAACAAGAAAAGAATCTTCTCGACCGATTTGAAGAACAGAAACACATCCTCGAAGTTAAATTAAATGCCTTCGAGAACAGGTTTGATGCCCTTGACGAACGTGTTAAAAAACAGTTTTTGTCAGTGGAAGCAAAATTCGAGAGGGTCGAAAATAGAATTGAGAGCATTACCAAGGAACTAGACAAAGTTCAAAAAATAAAGGTTCGAGAAAGTTCTGGCGACTGTCCAAAGATAAAGGAAATGCATCCACCAACCTTTGATGGACAAATTTCTTGGTCAATCTACAAGAAGCAGTTTGAGGCAGCCGCAACAACAAATGGCTGGGATGACGAAGATAAGTTTATAGCCCTGACGCTTGCCCTTAGACGCTTGCCTTAGAGACAAGAATGGCAACTTCAGTGCGCTTGTTCAGGCCATTGACAAACGCTTTGTTGATGGCCATATGAAAGAAGTCTTTCGCGTCCAACTCAATACCAGAGTCCAGAAAAGAGGAGAAAGTCTGCAAGAACTCCAAGCAGACATTGAACGGTTGGCGCATCTAGCATACCCGACTGCAGGAGCTGAAATTATCAACCAGCTAGCAACGGAGGCTTTTGTCCGTGCAGTTTCCGACATCAGTCTCCAATTCAAACTGCTGGAAAACGCACGCTTTCTGAAGCATTAGTGTTCGCTCTGACTATGGAAGCATCAGAACAGGCTTCCTTAGGAGTTCATCGGGTAAGAGAACTTGAAGTTGAGGAATGTTCTTGTCAGAGAGCTGAATTCCAAAGGGAGAAGAACCTGCTCGATGCTGGAATTGCAACAAAATGGGACATCTCCAGCGACAGTGCAGATTACCACCAAGAAGAGTCAATGTTTTGGATGGACCGAGCTTCGATTTGCCAGAAATAGATGATGTTGAAACTGAGGAGCAGGTTGATAATTATGTGGAGCATCAGGTTAAGGAGCAGTGTGACCAGGAAATTGAGCATGACACGAAGCATACAAACTCGAGCGGGCAGGATGGAGCTTGTGAGCAGATACACGATGATCAACAGCAGGGAAAGTTTCTTGAGCAAAAGCAGCAGCTGGAAAACGGGGCAAGTAAAGATGAAATTGTTAAAGAGCAGACCCTTTCAAGGCCAGAAAGGAATCCTAAACGTAAAAGGTCTCAAACAAGCAGCGAGGAAGAAGGGGCGAGCACTCCAACGTTTATTGGCAAAGGAAGGCCAAAAATTATCAGAACAGGCAAGCCAGAAAGGCCTAGGAAGCAGTATAATGTTTTAAATAACATGTGCACCGAACAAACTCCTGTAGTTCCACAGACAATGGCAGAGGCTTTGTCATTACCGGAATCTACAATGTGGAAAATAGCAGCTAATGAAGAATACCAGTGTTTAATATCCAACAACACATGGGACTTGGTAGATCTTCCTGAAGGGGAGAAACCCATAGGTTGTAGGTGGGTATTTAATCTTAAAAAAGATGAAAATGGCAAGTTGCAGAGGTATAAGGCCCGGTTGGTGGCAAAAGGTTTTGCTCAGAGATTCGGAATAAATTACAATGAAACCTTTTCACCCGTGGTGAGGTATTCCACGATTCGAATACTCTTAGCTTTAGCTGTGGAGAAAAAGCTTATGCTTCATCAAATGGACGTTTCGTCGGCATACTTGAATGGGGATCGAGAGCAATATCAATCAATAATTGGTTCGTTAACGTATCTGGCAATACCGACGAGGCCAGATATCATTCACTCAGTCAACAAGTTGGCGCGTTTTAATGTGGACCCTCATGAAGAGTACTTTACAGCAGTTAAACATCTGTTGAGGTACTTAAACTCCACTTTAAAATATAAATTGCGTTATTTTTCTACAGTTAAACAACTAGAAGGTTTTGTTAATGCTGACTGGGGTGGTGACGTTGCAGATAGAAAGTCATATACTGGGTTCGCCTTCATGCTTGGTGGTGCTGCCATATCTTGGGAGTCCAAAAAACAATCAACCGTGGCATTGAGCATCACCGAGGCAGAATATATGGCTCTCTCGGCTTCTGCAAAAGAAGCTGTCTATCTGAAAAGACGAGTCTGTGAACTTGGTGGTGCAGAGTTTGCTAAGTCATATATATATATATATATATATATATATATATATATATATTACATGGAGATAACTTAAGTGCACAGCAGCTCGTAAAGAATCCTGTACATCATCCACGAAATAAACACATTGACATCAAATACCACCATATCAGAGAGGTCTACAGTAGAGGCGATATAAATATTAACTATGTTCCAACTGATGAAATGTTGGCTGATGTTTTGACTAAAAATCTACAAAAGTTAATTGAATTAAAGTAAACTCAATGAAATTTTAATTTGATAAAATTTAATGAAGTTAAAAAAAAACGAAAATCGCGTTGAGGGAAAGTGTTAAATAGTTATTGTGAATATGCCCAACATATTATTAATTACTTATGTTTGTTCTTTATCAATTTCATTATCAACGCTCATCCTTTTGTTTGACATATTGTACCATTATAGATTATATCATTTGCACATTTGTACATTTATACCATTTATAAGTTAGTCTCTAATAAACTACTGAACTAATAAGATCGTCGCTTATCAGTATTTGAAGTGAAATAAAGGTGTTTTGTTTTTGTAAAGTAATTGTTGTTCAGTTTGAATAAAGGAATAAGTTTTATTTGCGAACCCTTGGAAAAATATTACATTGGTGTCAGTAAAGTGGAATAAAACTTATGATATCTGTTTATTCCGATAATAAATGGTGAAAATTTATAAAGTGTGTGAATAAGTAAACAAATAAGAAAGCTGCTTGTGAATAGTGACACACAAAAATATAAGAATAAAAATAGAAACAAAATGGGTAAAATTGTGATTGCATTGAATTGTGTTGAACTTAAGGCAGAACTGAACAGACGAGGTCTTCCTACTGCTGGAATGAGAAATTACCTCATTATTCGTCTGCAGGAAGATTTAAGGCAACACGGTGAAAATCCAGACACGTTTCTATTTGAAATTGAAATGCCGGAAGAGCAAGTAAGTACAACCTTAGACATGACTAATATGATGGCTCAGCTGCTCGCCCAGTTTGAAGACCAACGAAAGGAACAAAAGAATCTTCTAGAAGAACAACGAATTGAGCAGAAAAATGAACAAAGGAATCTGCTTCTACGATTTGAAGAACAACGTAGTGAACAAAAGAATCTACTCGAAAAACAAGAAAAGAATCTTCTCGACCGATTTGAAGAACAGAAACACATCCTCGAAGTTAAATTAAATGCCTTCGAGAACAGGTTTGATGCCCTTGACGAACGTGTTAAAAAACAGTTTTTGTCAGTGGAAGCAAAATTCGAGAGGGTCGAAAATAGAATTGAGAGCATTACCAAGGAACTAGACAAAGTTCAAAAAATAAAGGTTCGAGAAAGTTCTGGCGACTGTCCAAAGATAAAGGAAATGCATCCACCAACCTTTGATGGACAAATTTCTTGGTCAATCTACAAGAAGCAGTTTGAGGCAGCCGCAACAACAAATGGCTGGGATGACGAAGATAAGTTTATAGCCCTGACGCTTGCCCTTAGACGCTTGCCTTAGAGACAAGAATGGCAACTTCAGTGCGCTTGTTCAGGCCATTGACAAACGCTTTGTTGATGGCCATATGCAAGAAGTCTTTCGCGTCCAACTCAATACCAGAGTCCAGAAAAGAGGAGAAACGGTTGGCGCATCTAGCATACCCGACTGCAGGAGCTGAAATTATCAACCAGCTAGCAACGGAGGCTTTTGTCCGTGCAGTTTCCGACATCAGTCTCCAATTCAAACTGCTGGAAAACGCACGCTTTCTGAAGCATTAGTGTTCGCTCTGACTATGGAAGCATCAGAACAGGCTTCCTTAGGAGTTCATCGGGTAAGAGAACTTGAAGTTGAGGAATGTTCTTGTCAGAGAGCTGAATTCCAAAGGGAGAAGAACCTGCTCGATGCTGGAATTGCAACAAAACGGGACATCTCCAGCGACAGTGCAGATTACCACCAAGAAGAGTCAACTGTCAACATTGTGGAAGCAGAAATAATAACCGCAAACAGGTAAGCAATAACATCAATGCTTCCGCTCACCCTGTTTCCCAGCCCGGAAACGAGTAAGAACCAACTTCGAGGGGCAGAAGCTGGTTTCTGGTATCTATGGCCCCAGAACCACCACCCAAGTCTCGCTGACTAAACGAAACAATTAAAGTCTGATAGTGTACGCAACATTAAATGGCAAGAAATACGTGGCTACAATTGACACCGGTGCCACAGCCTCCATTGTACGAAGAGACTTGGTCAAGATGACATGGCTACATAACACCAATAGCTACCGTCTGAAAACTGCGACAGGTGAGACAGCAAGAGTGTATGGAGAAGTTCGTCTCAAAATCTGTTTGGCAGAACTAGAGTTTTCGCATTTATTTTTGGTAGCAGATATATGTGACGAGTGCGTAATTGGAATCGACTTTATGAAAGAGCACGGATTGATTCTGGATATCGGTAAGCAAGTGCTGAAGTACCAAATGTAGAGATTCCTATGGTGTATGGCAACGAAAACTCATCGACTCTAAGAACTGTCATCAAAGAAGACATATGCTTGCCTGCCTCTTCAGAAGTGTTTGTTTGGACAAAACAAGAGGGCGATTTAGGTAGCCATCGATACCTCATGGTGGAACCAGAGTCTGAGCAATCTTCCAAAACATCATCTTAGGGAAGACTCTTGTGGAACCAAAGAACAACATGGTACCCGTACGGATTCTGAACATCAAACCGTACGAAGTCAAACTCAGGAAAGGAGAAATAGTTGGAAAATACGAATCTGTGTCCGCAATAACCAAGATCACAGAAATTAACACAGACAGATCTTTGGACCCCAACAAATTCAGCTCCATGAAAGCCAAAAATTTTGAAGCCATCCAATCTAAGTCAACATTAGCTTACCCAACTAACATTTCAGCTCCGGTTCGGCTTAATAGAATAGGGTTTGAAGTTCCATAAGACATTTGTAAAGTTTACTTAAGCATAAAAAGGAGAATGTTATACAAGCTTATATAGCTTGTATACGTGATTTCGGAAAATCTTCTTATAAACTTATTCGCAGATCTTTTAAAAGTAGCAGATTGTATAAAAGCCTAAAAAAGTCAATACGAAGTTTTAACGAGCGATATTGGAAATTTGAATGACACTTCAACTTGACAGATAGCTTCGGACATGGTTCTATAAAAGTGAAATACAAGTCTTATAGAAGGTGAACAAAAATAAATAAAAAAAAAAAGAAAGATAAATTTTTATTTTTATTTTTTAATGTGATTTTAACTGCATTTTATCTGAAATCAAGTATCAAATTCAATTATTTATTAATTATAGTATTGGAAACAATTATAAAACATAAATTATATTTTTACCTCACTAGGGATCGAATTCGGGAACTCCTACGTGACAGTCCATCAATCTAACCACTCAGCCATATTAGATATAATTTGGAAGATCCAAAAACTAAACCAGCCTTTTCCTTAATTAAAAATTTAAATTTTCTTTAAATAAATCCGAGCTTCTATAAAAATGTTCGCACATGAACAAGATTTCTATAACTCTCTTATACATTTCGCGTGGGGAAACAAATGTACCTAAACGATTTGTTTAGCAGTCCCCTTGGTCAATTTTCATTTCAATAGTCTTAAATTAATATCAATAGTCTTAAAATAAACGAAGTAATAATGCATATTTTTGATAATTTCAATCCGAAAAAACACGGCCACTTAAGCACGATTAACAGAAACAAGGTGTGCTCATTAGGGGTGTGACGTTACAATCATCTGCTTATATTCTGAGAAAAGAAAAATAATTATCTTTATTTTATTGTTATTATAATTTTTTCTATTTTTTAACTGCTCATTAAGAATTTAAAAACAATTTATTTAAATACTTAAATTAGTTATGGTCTTCACTTTAATTAGAACAAAATCATAAAAGCTGACCGTGACGTCAAATAAATACCCAGATATACGAAAATGCTGAGTGTTTTGTTTATCTGATGAGCATTAACCTCGTTTCTCTTTACCGTGCATTAAAGCTTATGCCTTAAACCAACGAAATGTAGCTTTCCGAATCCTCAAAAAGACAAATCAAGTAAAATGAATTATCTTTCTCTCCACGTGTTCAATTTATTCAATATACATATATAATTATAAATGTGAATAGAGTTCTTTTAAAAAGTTTCTTTAAAATGACTTATACAAATTCGAGCTTCTTTATTATAGATTGACATATTGGCCGCGTTCGGAAACGTCTCCAATGGCATCTAGATTTGTTCGTGAACAACCAAACAGCTGATATCAAAAAGAAATCTAAGGCTATCCCAAAAATGTTTGGATCTGTTTAGATTAAGGCTCTCCCAAACCGACGCGGAACATTCGCTATGCAGGGCGAATCATTCACCCAAATGACAAATAAATAATGCTAAACAACAAAAAAAAACTACTGGCGGCGAATGTTCCGGGCCGGTTTCGCGTTGGTTTGGGAGAGATACTTAATACTAACAGCTGATATCTCACCTGTTTATTTTCTTGGTTTTCGTTTGGTTTGGTTACAACCACCCGAACGTGGCCATTCTTTTATGATTCTTTTGTAAGACTTGGGAGCTGATATCAAAAACAAATCTAAGGCTTTCCCAAAAATTTTCGGATCTGTTTGGATTAAGGCTCTCCACCAACGCGAAACATTCGCTATGCAAGGCGAATCATTCTCAATCATAAAAACAAAATGAAAAATAAAAAATGCTAAACAACAACAAAAACTGCTGTCGGTGAATGTTCCGCACCTTTTGCTCGTTGTTTTGGGAGAGACTTTATACTAACAGCTGACATCTCATCTCTTCATTTTCTTGGTTTTCGTTTGCCATTTGGTTTGGTTACGTACACGGTTTTTGGTCGTTTGAAAACGTATCAGATGCTAAAGTATCTCAGATACCATATATCTGCCTACCACCCGTAAAACCTAACAAGCCGTATCGAAGTATTCAATAAAGCTTATTGAAAATGGTTACTTTTAAAGGCAGCAACTTATATAAAAACTTTATGCAGGCTTTTTAAAGTGACATCTGCAATCATCTTCTGTAATATACATTTTAGAAGCTTATTAGAGTGATAGCTTGCAAACTCGGTAAGTCTTCTTTTTCTTATTTCTATTCGGCTTTAAAGAAGCAGTTATCCAGGTCCTTACATGTTTACGAAATTTAATTCCGCCAAAGGCCCTACCGAGGCTTTATATAAAGTGAAACCTGCGGCACATCAATATTTGTAAGCTAATTGTTAGTTGGGTAGTGTTGCTGGAAGCCTTCTTCATGAGTACGCTGATATATTTTCTTCACCCAGTGAACACAATTGGTGCAACACCGTATGGACACAGGGGACACAAGACCGATTCAACAACCAGCAAGACTTCTCCCGAAGTAGAAGACATGATATCGACAAGGAAGATGGATGGGCTAATCGAAAATTCCAAAAGCCCTGGGCATCACCAGTAGTTCTTGTCAAAAAGAGGGATGGAAATACCCGATTTTGTGTGGACTACCGTAGGCTGAACGATGTGACAAAGAAAGACAGTTACCCTTTGCCCAGAATCAGCGATACTTTGGATGCAATGGTTCTTGATGCTGGATTTAAAGAATGGCTACTGGCAGGTAGAAATTTATCGCGAAGATCGTGAGAAGACAGCTTTCTTCACCGGGAATGGTCTGTGGCAGTTTAAAGTTATGCCATTCGGACTGTGCAACGCTCTAGCAAGGCCTTACCTGGAAATCATGCCTTGTATATTTGGACGATGACATCGTTTATGGAAAAACTTTTGATGAGCATTATAAGAACCTTAAGGCCGTATTCCAGAGGCTTCGAGAAGCACACTTAAAATAAAATCCTGAGAAATGTGTGCTTTTCAAGACCGAAGTTAAATACCTGGGACACATCATCTCATCCCAATGAGTACTGACTGATCCTGAAAAAGTTGACACTGTGAAGAATTGGCCAACACCATAGGATAAATACCAACTCCGTAGCTTTCTTGGTCCAGCCACATATTATCGGCGCTTTGTGAAGGACTTTGCTGGAATCGCTAAAAACTTGCATCAACTTACTGAAAAAGGGAAGCCATTCAAATGGTCAGGTGAGTGCGAGAAAAGTTTTCAGGAACTCAAGCTACGTTTGTGTAATGCTCCTGTGCTGACTTATCCGACTCCTGGAAAACCTTTTATCATCGACGCCGATGCCAGCAACGTTGGAATTGGAGCTGTTCTGTCACAAGTCCATGACGGAGAAGAAAAAGTCGTCGCCTACTACAGTAAGGTACTCTCGAGACCAGAGACAATTATTGCGTCACCAGAAGGGAACTTCTAGCTTTGATTTTGGCAACAAAGCACTTCCATAGGTACATATATGGGCAGAAGGAGGAACCTCCTTCGAACAGATCATGATGCGACTAATTGGCTTCTGAACTTCGAAAATCCCGAAGGTCAAGTTGCTAGGTGGACCGAGAGACTTCAGACATATGACTACAAAATTCAACATCGGAAAGGAAAGCTGCACTCAAATGCAGTTGCATTGTCTTGGCGACCGTGTAAACAGGACTGTAAGCATTACACGCGTCAAGAAGAAAAGAAAACCGTTGCCATCCAGCGAATAAGAGCCGATCCCATTTACGGTTGGAGCAATGAAGAACTGAGGACTGCCCAACAAGAAGACACAGATATAGAGACCATTCTTGATTGGAAGGAGCACGAAGAAAAACCAGAATGGGGTGGCATCTACGATAGAAGTCCAGCTCTCAAAGCATATTGGGCACAGTGGGACACTCTTCATGTGCAAGAAGGAGTATTAAGGCGTAAATGCGAGTCAGCAGATGACAAATCTTATGTGATGCAGTTGATAGTGCCTAGGTCAAAGGTTAATGACGTTCTTCGAAAGATGCATGATGGAGCATCTGGAGGTCATTTGGGAGTCAACAAAACGCTGGAAAGATACGACAACGGTTCTACTGGCTACATACAAGAGAGGATGTCAAAAGTGGTGCCGAAAATGTGATACCTGTCCAACTAACAATTCCGCTTCTTTTAGCTTAAAAATATTGATGTGCCGCAGATTTCACTCTATATAAAACTTCGGTACGGCCTTCGGCGGAGTTAAATTTCTTATACATGTAACGAGCTGGATAACTGCTGCTTTAAAGCCGAATAAAAATAAGAAAAAGAAGACTTACCGAGTTTGCGAGCTGTCACTCGAATAGGCTTCTAAAATTGATATTACAGAAGATGATTGAAGATGTCACTCTAAAAAGGCTGCATAAAATTTTTATATAAGTTGCTACCTTTAAAAAGTTTTCTGTAACCATTTCAATAAGCTTTATTGAATACTTCGATACGGCTTGTTAGTCTTACTAACAAATCATAAACGAATGGCCACGTTCGGGTGGTAGGCAGACATATGGTACCTACTTTAGCATCTGATACGTTTTCGAACCACCTAAACCGTGTATGTAACCAAACCAAACGAAAACCAAGAAAATAAACAGGCGAGATATCAGCTGTTAGTATGAAGTATCTCTCCTAAACCAACGCGAAAGCGGCGCGAAACATTCCCCGACAGCAGTTTTTTTGTTGTTTAGCATTATTTATTTGTCATTTATTTTTTATGATTCTGAATGATTCGCTCTGCGTTCGGCATTTTCGTATATCTGGGTATTTATGTGACGTCACGGTCAGCTTTTATGTTTTTGTTCTATTTAAAGTGAAGACCATAATTAATTTAAGTGTTTAAATAAATTGTTTTTAAATTCTTAATGAGCAGTTTAAAAATAGAAAAAAATATAATAACAATCAAATAAAGTTAATTATTTTTCTTTTCTCCGAACATAAGCAGATGATTGTAACGTCACACCCCTAATGAGCATACCTTGTTTCTGTTAATCGTGCTTAAGTGGCCGTGTTTTTTTCGGATTGAAATCATCAAAAATATGCATTGTTACTTAGTTTATCTTAAGACTATTGGTATTAATTTAAGACTATTGAAATGAAAATGGAGCAAGGGAACTGCTAAGCAAATCGTTTAGCTACATTTGTTTCCTCACGCGAAATGTATAAGAGAGTTAAAGAAATCTTGATCGTGTGTGAAAATTTTTATAGAAGCTCGGATTTACTTAAGGAAAATTTAATGATTTAAAAAAGGAAAAGGTTGATTAAGTTTTTGCATCTTCCAAATTATATCTAAGAAGATGGCTGAGTGGTTAGAGTGATGGACTGTCACGTAGGAGTTCCCGAGTTCGATCCCTAGCGAGGTAAAAATATAATTTATGTTTTATAATTGTTTCCAATACTATAATTAATAAACAATTGAATTTGATACTTGATTTCAGATAAAATGCAGTAAAAATCACATTAAAAAATAAAAATAAAAATTTATTTTTCATTTTTTTTTTATTTATTTTTGTTCACCTTCTATAAGACTTGTATTTCACTTTTATACAACCATTTCCGAAGCTATCTGTCAAGTTAAAGTGTCATTAAAATTTCCAATATCACTCGTTAAGACTTCGTATCGGCTTCTTTAGGCTTTTAAACAATCTGCTTCTTTTAAAAGATCTGCGAATAAGTTTATAAGAAGATTTTCCGAAATCACGTATACAAGCTATATTAGCTTGTATAACATTCTCCTTATAATGCTTAACTAAACTTTACAAATGGTTATGGAACTTCTAAAGCCTATTCTATTAAGCTGAACCGAAGCTGAAATGTTAGTTGGGTGTGCTGCTTCCAAGGGACCAGGTGGAAAGCTCCAAAGTGAAATGCAGCAGTACAATGTGGGCACACCTTTCGAGAGAATAGCAGTAGATGTCGCAGGTCCGTTTCCGGAGACCAACAGCGGAAACCGATACATCCTTGTAGTCATGGATTACTTCAGCAAGTGGCCTGAGGCATTTGCCATCCCAAATCAAGAAGCCAAAACAATGGTTGATCAGATTGTCTTCAATTAGATGAGCAGGTTCGGTGTTCCTTTGGAATTGCACTCTGACCAAGGAAGGAACTTCGAATCTAACATCTTCCAGGAGGTTTGCTCTCTCCTTGGCATCAAGAAGACGAGGACAACACCGCTTCATTTACAATCTGACGGAATGGTCGAGTGATTCAACAGGACGCTTAAGGAACATCTGTCTAAGGTTATAGTTGCCTACCAACGAGACTGGGACCGCCATATTCCATTGTTTTTGATTGCCTATCGAAGTGCGGCTCATAGTTGAACAGTACATATACCATCGGAGATCCTGTTTGGCACAACAATAAGGCTGCCTAGTGAAGTTAAATTTGGATGCCGTACTATAGAACCGGAAAGGCCAGATAAATATATGGATAACCTGAAAGAAAGACTCATTGACATTCACCAACAAACAAGGAATACCGTAAAAACAACCAGTGATAGGATGAAAACACGGTACGACGCTCGCATTCCATGAAGGAGACCTGGTGTGGTCCCCACCGACAAAAAGGACTGTCACCAAAACTTCAACAAAACTGGGAAGGCCCATACACAGTTGTGAAGCGAATCAATGATGTGGTTTACCGCATTCAGAAAGGGTTAAGAGGCAACCTTTAGGTAGTTCACTGTGACCGTTTAAGGTTAGACCGCACTTAACAGCAGCGGAACTACACTTCACGACGCGGCAAAACATTATTTGTATGAAATTGTATGAGCTATATCGCTCAACTGTCGTGCAGTTCCGCTAACGGTCTAACCTTTACATCGCTATAACGGTGGTAACGGGAGTAATGGATTTAATCGGGACGATCAATCCTAAGAGTGGCGCAATGTGGTGAATATGCCCATTTGTGCAAACAACGACATCTCTTATTCTTCTATAATAGAATAAATTAGTAATGAGTTCCGCGCCATTTATGAACAAAAGATTAACTAATTTTACACAATATCTAAACCACCCAATACCTAAACCACTCTATCTTTATCCAATACCTTAACCACTCGCATCGTTATCCAATACCCAAACCATGGAACTGCTATAATTTGTAATTGGTCGAAAGCTTTTGAGCTACTTGAGGAGACTTTCCAGTGAAGTACATTCCAGCACATTCCAGAAACCCTAAAAGATTCTAGTAGCTTTTTCTCGGACATAAATACACGACCACGAGTCCGAAGACCTCAGTTGGATTTTGGAAGTGAACGAATAAACGTCGGTGTAAAATAATGAATTAAGAGTTGTGCTTGTTATAATAAAAGTATTCGAATTAAAGTATTTGAAGTGAAATGAAGGTGTTTTATTTTTTTAAAGTAATTGTTGTTCAGTTTGAATAAGAGAAATAAGTTTTATTTGCGAACCCTTGGCAAACTATTACAATATATTGTGGTGAATATGCCCATTTATGCAAACAACGACATCTTTTATTCTTCTATAACAGAATAAATAAGTTATGAGTTCCGCACCATCTATGGACAAACGATTAACTAATATTATTCAATACCTAAACCACTCTATCATTATCCAATAGCTAAACCACTCGCCTCGTTTTCTAATACCCAAACCATGGAACTGCTATAATTTGTAATTGGTCGAAAGCTTTTGAGCTACTTGTGGAGACTTGTGGAGGAGAAATGCATTCCAGCACATTCCAGAAGATTCTAGTAGCTTATTCTCGGATATAAATACACCGCCACCAGTCCGAAGACCTCAGTTTAATTTTGGAAGTGAACGAATAAACGTCGGTGTAAAATAGTGAATTAAGAGTTGTGCTTGTTATAATAAAAGTATTCGAATTAAAGTATTTGTTAAATAGTTATTGTGAATATACCTAACATATTATGAATTACTTATGTTTGTTCTTTATCTATTTCCTTATAAACGCTCATCCTTTTGTTTGACATATTGTACCATTATAGATTACATCATTTGTACATTTATACCATTTATAAGTTAGTCTCTAATAAACTACTGAACTAATAAGATCGTTTGCTTTTCAATTGTCGCTTATCAGGTTATGGGCCCAGAGTTGTCGCTTAGTAAAGTAAACGGTTAATTTTTTGGAGTTAAGTTCAGGTAGCTTTACAGCCTTACAGCCTTATTCTGGCAACCTCACTGATGCCTCACAAGTCACAATAACCTCATAACTCGTGGTGAACTCGCCTCATAAAATCTTAAAAATTATGATCTGCCCCTTTATTATGAGGGCGTCCACAGAATACAAAATTGTAACCGCCTCATACAAAAACAAACACACAAAATATTGTGACCTGTGAGCCTCACAACGGCAGAATAGGGCTGTTATTCTGGCAACCTCACTGATGCCTCACAAGTCACAATTACCTCATAACTCGAGGTGAATTCGATTTTGTGACTTTTTTCGTATTCTAGCAAAAACCTCACAACTTGTGAGCCTCATAAAAACTTGAAAGTTATAATCTGGTCCTTGGCAGATCACAACTTACATACGTGACACATCTTTCCCTCAAAATTATACAAAAATTGAAAAAATTTCATCTAGAATGAAAAGTAAGAATTTACATGCTAACAAAAGCAAATACATATTTTTTTTTTTTTTTGATAAATGACTTAGATTGCAGCGAGGACAATTAAGATATATGAATGATCCATTTGCCCTTCAAAACACAACTTTTATTAAATTTGTTCGGTTTCCAAAAACTTTGTGCCTGGATATTATCGAGGAACTCAAACCACATGACGACCAAGACAATTCACTACCTTTTGCCATCCGAGTATAATCACAATTTGGCCTTTTCATTTTTATTTTTTTTAATTCAATTTTTTTTTAAAACGTGTTTTTGTTTGCTAGGAGATCGGGGTTTCTCGGAACAAAATCGATGAAAAACTCGAGCTGCTCCCGCGACGCTTGTTTGATTTTCTGATCATCTAGAATATAAAATAATAATTATTAAGCATAAACATCAAAGTTTAAAAGAATTGCTTACCAATAGAATTCATTATTATTATAAGGTATTTAAGTCCGCCAACAAAGTTTTTGTTTTTTTATCTGTTTGTTTCAGAAATCCAGCTGGCTAACCTCACAATAAAAAATTCACCTTCCTGTGGTGAGTTTTCTTGTGAGGTTTCTTATGAGGACTTAAACAGAATAGGAAATTGTGGCCACCTCATAAGAAACCTCACAAAAACAACCTCATAAAAAATTGTGACCTGTGAGCCTCACAACGGCAGAATAGGGCTGTTAAATTGATAAATTTGAGTTCGTCTCTTTATCAGATAGATACATTAGATGACCAAAATTACGATGGTTGGGCTGTTCAAATGAAAAGTGTGCTCATAATATCAGGCTTGTGGTCGTATGTCGATGGTAGTGTAGTCAAGGAAGAGACTTTGAGTGCTGCGCAGAAACTAGAATGGGACAGTAAAGATGGTAAAGCACTTGCCTTTATAATTTTAAATATTAAGCAAGTAAATAATGTTAAAAATTGTCTAACATCGAAATTGGCATGGGACAATTTGAAGGAAATTCATCAACCACGTGGTCCAGCCAGAAAAATCGCGTTATTCAAACAGTTGTTGCACATGAGGTTGGGAGAAAAAGAAAGCATGTCCGAATATGTAAATCGAATCTCAAGTGTTGTCGAAAAACTCAAAGAGAAGATTCTTCAATTAGCGACGAATTAATGGTCATTATTTTGCTTTCTAGTCTCCCCAAATCGTTAGATAACTTCGTGGTAGCTATGGAATCTCGCGATGAGTTGCCAAAGATGAGTAGCCTGAAAGTAAAGCTGTTAGAAGAGGGGGATCGGCGAATGGAGAAAGGGGAACAGGTAGGGAAAGATGAAGTAGTGTTCGATCAACAGGCCTATGCAGCGCGAGCGGGGCATAATTCTAAATTTGCCAATAAAAAGAGGTCCATGGGAAAGTGGTTCAATTGCGGTAAGAAGGGACATTTCGCTGCAAATTGTCCAGAACCAAAGAAACGTCATGGCAATAAACCCGTTGCTTCTTTCTCTATGCTTTTGGCTTCCCACAACAATGTACTTGGCCCGCATTGTTGGTGTATTGATAGCGGTGCAACTTCACACATGTGTTGTAATAAACCTTCGTTTACCTCTATGCGTGAGTGTAATGAAAAAATAAAGCTAGCAGGTGACAACTACATTACTGCCACCGGTATCGGTACGGTTATTCTTCATACGGAATTATGCGAGCTGAGGTTGCAAAATGTACTGTTTGTTCCAAATTTGAAAGCTAATTTTGTGTCCGTTAGCAAAGCTATAGAAAACGGGTGCACTGTAGAATTCACAAAAAACTTAGCTAAAATCAAACAGAAGAGTGAAACTATTTAAAACGCTAGTTTGGACGATGACTTGTTTGTTTTTAAGTGTTTCCAAAATAAGATTCTATATGCATGCAACTCAAACCTAAGCAATTTTAAAAAGTGGCATGATAGATACGGGCATCTAAATGTGGGTTTTCGTTAGGAGCTGTTCCTGAAAATTTTAAATGTAAAATTTGCATGAAAGGAAAAATTTGTGTAAAGTCTTTTCCACACGAGTCGTCGACGAGATCGCAGCATGTTTTGGAACTCGTCCATACTGATGTGTGTGGGCCGATGTGAAAAGTATCTTTAGGGGGAGCAAGGTACTTCGTAACATTCATTGACGATAAGTCACGAAGATGTTCGTTTATTTCATAAAGACGAAAGATCAAGTATTCGAAGTTTTCCAAAAATTCAATTCATAAAAACTTTACGGAGTGATAATGGCTCTGAGTACTGCAGCCATGTTTTTGCGAATTTTCTTGAGAAATGTGGGATATCACGTCAATTTTCTGTTGCTTACACTCCACAACAGAATGGAGTCGCAGAAAGGGCTAATGGGACGATTGTGGAGATGGCGCGGTGCATGATTCTGCAGTCGGGGCTGGATGAAAGGTTGTGGGCTGAGGCGCTCAACACGGCTGTGTATTTGAGAAACATATGTCATACGAAAGTTCTAACCAACGTAACGCCACAAGAAGTTTGGAGCAATCGAAAGCCAGATGTTGGACATCTCAGGGTTTTTGGTTGCACGACTATAGCTCTAAACAAATCCAAATCGCTTTCTAAATTTCAGCCAAAAGGGGAGGAATATCTCATGGTAGGGTATTCAGGGACTTCTAAGGCTTATCGACTTTTTGACAAGTCTAGCAGAAAAGTTGTTGAGCCGAGAGATGTCTCGTTTATTGAAGGTGATTCAGATAATGTTTTGGATGGACCGAGCTTCGATTTGCCAGAAATAGATGATGTTGAAACTGAGGAGCAGGTTGATAATTATGTGGAGCATCAGGTTAAGGAGCAGTGTGACCAGGAAATTGAGCATGACACGAAGCATACAAACTCGAGCGGGCAGGATGGAGCTTGTGAGCAGATACACGATGATCAACAGCAGGGAAAGTTTCTTGAGCAAAAGCAGCAGCTGGAAAATGGGGCAAGTAAAGATGAAATTGTTAAAGAGCAGACCCTTTCAAGGCCAGAAAGGAATCCTAAACGTAAAAGGTCTCAAACAAGCAGCGAGGAAGAAGGGGCGAGCACTCCAACGTTTATTGGCAAAGGAAGGCCAAAAATTATCAGAACAGGCAAGCCAGAAAGGCCTAGGAAGCAGTATAATGTTTTAAATAACATGTGCACCGAACAAACTCCTGTAGTTCCACAGACAATGGCAGAGGCTTTGTCATTACCGGAATCTACAATGTGGAAAATAGCAGCTAATGAAGAATACCAGTGTTTAATATCCAACAACACATGGGACTTGGTAGATCTTCCTGAAGGGGAGAAACCCATAGGTTGTAGGTGGGTATTTAATCTTAAAAAAGATGAAAATGGCAAGTTGCAGAGGTATAAGGCCCGGTTGGTGGCAAAAGGTTTTGCTCAGAGATTCGGAATAAATTACAATGAAACCTTTTCACCCGTGGTGAGGTATTCCACGATTCGAATACTCTTAGCTTTAGCTGTGGAGAAAAAGCTTATGCTTCATCAAATGGACGTTTCGTCGGCATACTTGAATGGGGATCGAGAGCAATATCAATCAATAATTGGTTCGTTAACGTATCTGGCAATACCGACGAGGCCAGATATCATTCACTCAGTCAACAAGTTGGCGCGTTTTAATGTGGACCCTCATGAAGAGTACTTTACAGCAGTTAAACATCTGTTGAGGTACTTAAAATCCACTTTAAAATATAAATTGCGTTATTTTTCTACAGTTAAACAACTAGAAGGTTTTGTTAATGCTGACTGGGGTGGTGACGTTGCAGATAGAAAGTCATATACTGGGTTCGCCTTCATGCTTGGTGGTGCTGCCATATCTTGGGAGTCCAAAAAACAATCAACCGTGGCATTGAGCATCACCGAGGCAGAATATATGGCTCTCTCGGCTTCTGCAAAAGAAGCTGTCTATCTGAAAAGACGGGTCTGTGAACTTGGTGGTGCAGAGTTTGCTAAGTCATATATATATATATATATATATATATATATATATTACATGGAGATAAATTAAGTGCACAGCAGCTCGTAAAGAATCCTGTACATCATCCACGAAATAAACACATTGACATCAAATACCACCATATCAGAGAGGTCTACAGTAGAGGCGATATAAATATTAACTATGTTCCAACTGATGAAATGTTGGCTGATGTTTTGACTAAAAATCTACAAAAATTAATTGAATTAAAGTAAACTCAATGAAATTTTAATTTGATAAAATTTAATGAAGTTAAAAAAAAACGAAAATCGCGTTGAGGGAAAGTGTTAAATAGTTATTTTGAATATGCCCAACATATTATGAATTACTTATGTTTGTTCTTTATCTATTTCCTTATCAACGCTCATCCTTTTGTTTGACATATTGTACCATTATAGATTATATCATTTGCACATTTGTACATTTATACCATTTATAAGTTAGTCTCTAATAAACTACTGAACTAATAAGATCGTCGCTTATCAGTATTTGAAGTGAAATAAAGGTGTTTTATTTTTGTAAAGTAATTGTTGTTCAGTTTGAATAAAGGAATAAGTTTTATTTGCGAACCCTTGGCAAAATATTACATTGGTGTCAGTAAAGTGGAATAAAACTTATGATATCTGTTTATTCCGATAATAAATGGTGAAAATTTATAAAGTGTGTGAATAAGTAAACAAATAAGAAAGCTGCTTGTGAATAGTGACACACAAAAATATAAGAATAAAAATAGAAACAAAATGGGTAAAATTGTGATTGCATTGAATTGTGTTGAACTTAAGGCAGAACTGAACAGACGAGGTCTTCCTACTGCTGGAATGAGAAATTACCTCATTATTCGTCTGCAGGAAGATTTAAGGCAACACGGTGAAAATCCAGACACGTTTCTATTTGAAATTGAAATGCCGGAAGAGCAAGTAAGTACAACCTTAGACATGACTAATATGATGGCTCAGCTGCTCGCCCAGTTTGAAGACCAACGAAAGGAACAAAAGAATCTTCTAGAAGAACAACGAATTGAGCAGAAAAATGAACAAAGGAATCTGCTTCTACGATTTGAACAACAACGTAGTGAACAAAAGAATCTACTCGAAAAACAAGAAAAGAATCTTCTCGACAGATTTGAAGAACAGAAACACTTCCTCGAAGTTAAATTAAATGCCTTCGAGAACAAGTTTGATGCCCTTGACGAACGTGTTAAAAAACAGTTTTTGTCAGTGGAAGCAAAATTCGAGAGGGTCGAAAATAAAATTGAGAGCATTACCAAGGAACTAGACAAAGTTCAAAAAATAAAGGTTCGAGAAAGTTCTGGCGACTGTCCAAAGATAAAGGAAATGCATCCACCAACCTTTAATGGACAAATTTCTTGGTCAATCTACAAGAAGCAGTTTGAGGCAGCCGCAACAACAAATGGCTGGGATGACGAAGATAAGTTTATAGCCCTGACGCTTGCCCTTAGACGCTTGCCTTAGAGACAAGAATGGCAACTTCAGTGCGCTTGTTCAGGCCATTGACAAACGCTTTGTTGATGGCCATATGCAAGAAGTCTTTCGCGTCCAACTCAATACCAGAGTCCAGAAAAGAGGAGAAAGTCTGCAACAACTCCAAGCAGACATTGAACGGTTGGCGCATCTAGCATACCCGACTGCAGGAGCTGAAATTATCAACCAGCTAGCAACGGAGGCTTTTGTCCGTGCAGTTTCCGACATCAGTCTCCAATTCGAACTGCTGGAAAACGCACGCTTTCTGAAGCATTAGTGTTCGCTCTGACTATGGAAGCATCAGAACAGGCTTCCTTAGGAGTTCATCGGGTAAGAGAACTTGAAGTTGAGGAATGTTCTTGTCAGAGAGCTGAATTCCAAAGGGAGAAGAACCTGCTCGATGCTGGAATTGCAACAAAACGGGACATCTCCAGCGACAGTGCAGATTACCACCAAGAAGAGTCAACTGTCAACATTGTGGAAGCAGAAATAATAATCGCAAACAGGTAAGCAATAACATCAATGCTTCTGCTCACCCTGTTTCCCAGCCCGGAAACGAGTAAGAACCAACTTCGAGGGGCAGAAGCTGGTTTCTGGTATCTATGGCCCCAGAACCACCACCCAAGTCTCGCTGACTAAACAAAACAATTAAAGTCTGATAGTGTACGCAACATTAAATGGCAAGAAATACGTGGCTACAATTGACACCGGTGCCACAGCCTCCATTGTACGAAGAGACTTTGTCAAGATGACATGGCTACATAACACCAATAGCTACCGTCTGAAAACTGCGACAGGTGAGACAGGAAGAGTGTATGGAGAAGTTCGTCTCAAAATCTGTTTGGCAGAACTAGAGTTATCGCATTTATTTTTGGTAGCAGATATATGTGACGAGTGCGTAATTGGAATCGACTTTATGAAAGAGCACGGATTGATTCTGGATATCGGTAAGCAAGTGCTGAAGTACCAAATGTAGAGATTCCTATGGTGTATGGCAACGAAAACTCATCGACTCTAAGAACTGTCATCAAAGAAGCCATATGCTTGCCTGCCTCTTCAGAAGTGTTTGTTTGGACAAAACAAGAGGGCGATTTAGGTAGCCATCGATACCTTATGTTGGAACCAGAGTCTGAGCAATCTTCCAAAACATCATCTTAGGGAAGACTCTTGTGGAACCAAAGAACAACATGGTACCCGTACGGATTCTGAGCATCAAACCGTACGAAGTCAAACTCAGGAAAGGAGAAATAGTTGGAAAATACGAATCTGTGTCCGCAATAACCAAGATCACAGAAATTAACACAGACAGATCTTTGGACCCCAAAAAATTCAGCTCCATGAAAGCCAAAAATTTTGAAGCCATCCAATCTAAGTCAACATCAGCTTACCCAACTAACATTTCAGCTTCAGTTCGGCTTAATAGAATAGGGTTTGAAGTTCCATAAGACATTTGTAAAGTTTACTTAAGCATAAAAAGGAGAATGTTATACAAGCTTATATAGCTTGTATACGTGATTTCGGAAAATCTTCTTATAAACTTATTCGCAGATCTTTTAAAAGTAGCAGATTGTATAAAAGCCTAAAAAAGTCAATACGATGTTTTAACGAGCGATATTGGAAATTTGAATGACACTTTAACTTGACAGATAGATTCGGACATGGTTCTATAAAAGTGAAATACAAGTCTTATAGAAGGTGAACAAAAATAAATAAAAAAAAAAGAAAGATAAATTTTTATTTTTATTTTTTAATGTGATTTTAACTGCATTTTATCTGAAATCAAGTATCAAATTCAATTATTTATTAATTATAGTATTGGAAACAATTATAAAACATAAATTATATTTTTACCTCACTAGGGATCGAATTCGGGAACTCCTACGTGACAGTCCATCAATCTAACCACTCAGCCATATTAGATATAATTTGGAAGATCCAAAAACTAAACCAGCCTTTTCCTTAATTAAAAATTTAAATTTTCTTTAAATAAATCCGAGCTTCTATAAAAATGTTCGCACATGAACAAGATTTCTTTAACTCTCTTATACATTTCGCATGGGGAAACAAATGTACCTAAACGATTTGTTTAGCAGTCCCCTTGGTCCATTTTCATTTCAATAGTCTTAAATTAATATCAATAGTCTTAAAATAAACGAAGTAATAATGCATATTTTTGATAATTTCAATCCGAAAAAACACGGCCACTTAAGCACGATTAACAGAAACAAGGTGTGCTCATTAGGGGTGTGACGTTACAATCATCTGCTTATATTCTGAGAAAAGAAAAATAATTATCTTTATTTTATTGTTATTATAATTTTTTCTATTTTTTAACTGCTCATTAAGAATTTAAAAACAATTTATTTAAATACTTAAATTAGTTATGGTCTTCACTTTAATTAGAACAAAATCATAAAAGCTGACCGTGACGTCAAATAAATACCCAGATATACGAAAATGCTGAGTGTTTTGTTTATCTGATGAGCATTAACCTCGTTTCTTTTTATCGTGCATTAAAGCTTATGCCTTAAACCAACGAAAAATAGCTTTCCGAATGCTCAAAAAGACAAATCAAGTACAATGAATTATCTTTCTCTCCACGTGTTCAATTTATTCAATATACATATATAATTATAAATGTGAATAGAGTTCTTTTAAAAAGTTTCTTTAAAATGACTTATACAAATTCGAGCTTCTTTATTATAGATTGACATATTGGCCGCGTTCGGGTACGTCTCAAATGGCATCTAGATTTGTTCGTGAACAACCAAACAGCTGATATCAAAAAGGAATCTAAGGCTATCCCAAAAATGTTTGGATCTGTTTGGATTAAGGCTCTCCCAAACCGACGCGGAACATTCGCTATGCAGGGCGAATCATTCACCTAAATGACAAATAAATAATGCTAAACAACAAAAAAAAACTACTGTCGGCGAATGTTCCGCGCCGGTTTCGCGTTGGTTTGGGAGAGATACTTCATACTAACAGCTGATATCTCACCTGTTTATTTTCTTGGTTTTCGTTTGGTTTGGTTACAACCAACCGAACGTGGCCATTCTTTTATGATTCTTTTGTAAGACTTGGGAGCTGATATCAAAAACAAATCTAAGGCTTTCCCAAAAATTTTCGGATCTGTTTGGATTAAGGCTCTCCACCAACGCGAAACATTCGCTATGCAAGGCGAATCATTCTCAATCATAAAAACAAAATGAAAAATAAAAAATGCTAAACAACAACAAAAACTGCTGTCGGTGAATCTTCCGCGCCTTTTGCTCGTTGTTTTGGGAGAGATTTTATACTAACAGCTGACATCTCATCTGTTCATTTTCTTGGTTTTCGTTTGCCATTTGGTTTGGTTACGTACACGGTTTTTGGTCGTTTGAAAACGTATCAGATGCTAAAGTATCTCAGATACCATATATCTGCCTACCACCCGTAAAACCTAACAAGCCGTATCGAAGTATTCAATACAGCTTATTGAAAATGGTTACTTTTAAAGGCAGCAACTTATATAAAAACTTTATGCAGGCTTTTTAAAGTGACATCTGCAATCATCTTCTGTAATATACATTTTAGAAGCTTATTAGAGTGATAGCTCGCAAACTCGGTAAGTCTTCTTTTTCTTATTTCTAATCGGCTTTAAAGAAGCAGTTATCCAGGTCCTTACATGTTTACGAAATTTAATTCCGCCAAAGGCCCTACCGAGGCTTTATATAAAGTGAAACCTGCGGCACATCAATATTTGTAAGCTAATTGTTAGTTGGGTAGTGTTGCTGGAAGCCTTCTTCATGAGTACGCTGATATATTTTCTTCACCCAGTGAACACAATTGGTGCAACACCGTATCGACACAGGGGACACAAGACCGATTCAACAACCAGCAAGACTTCTCCCGAAGTAGAAGACATGATATCGACAAGGAAGAAGGATGGGCTAATCGAAAATTCCAAAAGCCCTGGGCATCACCAGTAGTTCTTGTCAAAAAGAGGGATGGAAGTACCCGATTTTGTGTGGACTACCGTAGGCTGAACGATGTGACAAAGAAAGACAGTTACCCTTTGCCCAGAATCAGCGATACTTTGGATGCAATGGAAGGAGCTCAATGGTTCTTGATGCTTGATTTAAAGAATGGCTACTGGCAGGTAGAAATTTATCGCAAAGATCGTGAGAAGACAGCTTTCTTCACCGGGAATGGTCTGTGGCAGTTTAAAGTTATGCCATTCGGACTGTGCAACGCTCTAGCAAGGCCTTACCTGGAAATCATGCCTTGTATATTTGGACGATGACATCGTTTATGGAAAAACTTTTGATGAGCATTATAAGAACCTTAAGGCCGTATTCCAGAGGCTTCGAGAAGCACACTTAAAATAAAATCCTGAGAAATGTGTGCTTTTCAAGACCGAAGTTAAATACCTGGGACATATCATCTCATCCCAAGAAGTACAGACTGATCCTGAAAAAGTTGACACTGTGAAGTATTGGCCAACACCATAGGATAAATACCAACTCCGTAGCTTTCTTGGTCCAGCCACATATTATCGGCGCTTTGTGAAGGACTTTGCTGGAATCGCTAAAAACTTGCATCAACTTACTGAAAAAGGGAAGCCATTCAAATGGTCAGGTGAGTGCGAGTTGCGAGAAAAGTTTTCAGGAACTCAAGCTACGTTTGTGTAATGCTCCTGTGCTGACTTATCCGACTCCTGGAAAACCTTTTATCATCGACGCCGATGCCAGCAACGTTGGAATTGGAGCTGTTCTGTCACAAGTCCATGACGGAGAAGAAAAAGTCGTCGCCTACTACAGTAAGGTACTCTCGAGACCAGAGACAATTATTGCGTCACCAGAAGGGAACTTCTAGCTTTGATTTTGGCAACAAAGCACTTCCATAGGTACATATATGGGCAGACGTTCCTCCTTCGAACAGATCATGATGCGACTAATTGGCTTCTGAACTTCGAAAATCCCGAAGGTCAAGTTGCTAGGTGGACCGAGAGACTTCAGACATATGACTACAAAATTCAACATCGGAAAGGAAAGCTGCACTCAAACGCAGTTGCATTGTCTTGGCGACCGTGTAAACAGGACTGTAAGCATTACACGCGTCAAGAAGAAAAGAAAACCGTTGCCATCCAGCGAATAAGAGCCGATCCCATTTACGGTTGGAGCAATGAAGAACTGAGGACTGCCCAACAAGAAGACACAGATATAGAGACCATTCTTGATTGGAAAGAGCACGAAGAAAAACCAGAATGGGGTTGCATCGACGATAGAAGTCCAGCTCTCAAAGCATATTGGGCACAGTGGGACACTCTTCATGTGCAAGAAGGAGTATTAAGGCGTAAATGCGAGTCAGCAGATGACAAATCTTATGTGATGCAGTTGATAGTGCCTAGGTCAAAGGTTAATGACGTTCTTCGAGAGATGCATGATGGAGCATCTGGAGGTCATTTGGGAGTCAACAAAACGCTGGAAAGATACGACAACGGTTCTACTGGCTACATATAAGAGAGGATGTCAAAAGTGGTGCCGAAAATGTGATACCTGTCCAACTAACAATAAGCTTAAAAATATTGATGTGCCGCAGGTTTCACTTTATATAAAACTTCGGTACGGCCTTCGGCGGAGTTAAATTTCTTATACATGTAACGAGCTGGATAACTGCTGCTTTAAAGCCGAATAAAAATAAGAAAAAGAAGACTTACCGAGTTTGCGAGCTGTCACTCTAATAGGCTTCTAAAATTGATATTACAGAAGATGATTGAAGATGTCACTCTAAAAAGGCTGCATAATATTTTTATATAAGTTGCTACCTTTAAAATGTTTTCTGTAACCATTTCAATAAGCTTTATTGAATACTTCGATACGGCTTGTTAGTCTTACTAACAAATCATAAACGAATGGCCACGTTCGGGTGGTAGGCAGACATATGGTACCTACTTTAGCATCTGATACGTTTTCGAACCACCTAAACCGTGTATGTAACCAAACCAAACGAAAACCAAGAAAATAAACAGGCGAGATATCAGCTGTTAGTATGAAGTATCTCTCCTAAACCAACGCGAAAGCGGCGCGAAACATTCGCCGACAGCAGTTTTTTTGTTGTTTAGCATTATTTATTTGTCATTTATTTTTTATGATTCGCTCTGCGTAGCGAATGTTCCGCGTTAATTAGGGAGAGCCTTAATCCAAACAGACCCGAACATTTTTGCGATAGCCTTAGATTTCTTTTTGATATCAGCTCATCAGTTCGTCGGCTGGTTTTTTCTTTAGGCATTACAGCAACACGAACAAATCTAGATACCATATTGTTGACGTACCCGAACGCGGCCAATATGTCAATCTATAATAAAGAAGCTCGAATTTGTATAATTCATTTTAAAGAAGCTTTTTAAAAAGACTCTACTCACATTTATAATTATGTATGTATATTGAATAAATTGAACACGTGGAGAGAAAGATAATTCATTTTACTTGATTTGTCTTTTTGAGCATTCGGAAAGCTACTTTTCGTTGGTTTAAGACATAAACTTCAATGCACGATAAACGGAAACGAGGTTTATGCTCATCAGATAAACATAACATTCGGCATTTTCGTATATCTGGGTATTTATGTGACGTCACGGTCAGCTTTTATGTTTTTGTTCTATTTAAAGTGAAGACCATAATTAATTTAAGTGTTTAAATAAATTGTTTTTAAATTCTTAATGAGCAGTTTAAAAATAGAAAAAAATATAATAACAATCAAATAAAGTTAATTATTTTTCTTTTCTCCGAACATAAGCAGATGATTGTAACGTCACACCCCTAATGAGCATACCTTGTTTCTGTTAATCGTGCTTAAGTGGCCGTGTTTTTTTCGGATTGAAATCATCAAAAATATGCATTGTTACTTAGTTTATCTTAAGACTATTGGTATTAATTTAAGACTATTGAAATGAAAATGGAGCAAGGGAACTGCTAAGCAAATCGTTTAGCTACATTTGTTTCCTCACGCGAAATGTATAAGAGAGTTAAAGAAATCTTGATCGTGTGTGAAAATTTTTATAGAAGCTCGGATTTACTTAAGGAAAATTTAATGATTTAAAAAAGGAAAAGGTTGATTAAGTTTTTGCATCTTCCAAATTATATCTAAGAAGATGGCTGAGTGGTTAGAGTGATGGACTGTCACGTAGGAGTTCCCGAGTTCGATCCCTAGCGAGGTAAAAATATAATTTATGTTTTATAATTGTTTCCAATACTATAATTAATAAACAATTGAATTTGATACTTGATTTCAGATAAAATGCAGTAAAAATCACATTAAAAAATAAAAATAAAAATTTATTTTTCATTTTTTTTTTTTTATTTATTTTTGTTCACCTTCTATAAGACTTGTATTTCACTTTTATACAACCATTTCCGAAGCTATCTGTCAAGTTAAAGTGTCATTAAAATTTCCAATATCACTCGTTAAGACTTCGTATCGGCTTCTTTAGGCTTTTATACAATCTGCTTCTTTTAAAAGATCTGCGAATAAGTTTATAAGAAGATTTTCCGAAATCACGTATACTCTTGCTCTCTCCTTGGCATCAAGAAGACGAGGACAACACCGCTTCATTTACAATCTGACGGAATGGTCGAGTGATTCAACAGGACGCTTAAGGAACATCTGTCCAAGGTTATAGTTGCCTACCAACGAGACTGGGACCGCCATATTCCATTGTTTTTGATTGCCTATCGAAGTATAGTTCAACAGTACATATACCATCGGAGATCCTGTTTGGCACAACAATAAGGCTGCCTAGTGAAGTTAAATTTGGATGCCGTACTATAGAACCGGAAAGGCCAGATAAATATATGGATAACCTGAAAGAAAGACTCATTGACATTCACCAACGGACAAGGAATACCATAAAAACAACCAGTGATAGGATGAAAACACGGTACGACGCTCGCATTCCAAGAAGGAGACCTGGTGTGGTTGTACAGTCCCCACCGACAAAAAGGACTGTCACCAAAACTTCAACAAAACTGGGAAGGCCCATACACAGTTGTAAAGCGAATCAATGATGTGGTTTACCGCATTCAGAAAGGGTTAAGAGGCAACCTTTAGGTAGTTCACTGTGACCGTTTAAGGTTAGACCGCACTTAACAGCAGCGGAACTACACTTCACGACGCGGCAAAACATTATTTGTATGAAATTGTATGAGCTATATCGCTCAACTGTCGTGCAGTTCCGCTAACGGTCTAACCTTTACATCGCTAAAACGGTGGTAACGGGAGTAATGGATTTAATCGGGACGATCAATCCTAAGAGTGGCGCAATGTGGTGAATATGCCCATTTGTGCAAACAACGACATCTCTTATTCTTCTATAATAGAATAAATTAGTAATGAGTTCCGCGCCATTTATGAACAAAAGATTAACTAATGTTACCCAATATCTAAACCACCCAATACCTAAACCACTCTATCTTTATCCAATACCTTAACCACTCGCATCGTTATCCAATACCCAAACCATGGAACTGCTATAATCTGTAATTGGTCGAAAGCTTTTGAGCTACTTGAGGAGACTTTCCAGTGAAGTACATTCCAGCACATTCCAGAAACCCTAGAAGATTCTAGTAGCTTTTTCTCGGACATAAATACATGGCCACGAGTCCGAAGACCTCAGTTGGATTTTGGAAGTGAACGAATAAACGTCGGTGTAAAATAATGAATTAAGAGTTGTGCTTGTTATAATAAAAGTATTGGAATTAAAGTATTTGAAGTGAAATGAAGGTGTTTTATTTTTGTAAAGTAATTGTTGTTCAGTTTGAATAAAAGAAATAAGTTTTATTTGCGAACCCTTGGCAAACTATTACAATATATTGTGGTGAATATGCCCATTTGTGCAAACAACGACATCTCTTATTCTTCTATAACAGAATAAATTAGTAATGAGTTCCGCGCCATTTATGAACAAAAGATTAACTAATGTTACCCAATACCTAAACCACCCAATACCTAAACCACTCTATCTTTATCCAATACCTTAACCACTCGCATAGTTATCCAATACCCAAACCATGGAACTGCTATAATTTGTAATTGGTCGAAAGCTTTTGAGCTAATTGAGGAGACTTTCCAGTGAAGTACATTCCAGCACATTCCAGAAACCCTAGAAGATTCTAGTAGCTTTTTCTCGGACATAAATACATGGCCACGAGTCCGAAGACCTCAGTTGGATTTTGGAAGTGAACGAATAAACGTCGGTGTAAAATAATGAATTAAGAGTTGTGCTTGTTATAATAAAAGTATTGGAATTAAAGTATTTGAAGTGAAATGAAGGTGTTTTATTTTTGTAAAGTAATTGTTGTTCAGTTTGAATAAAAGAAATAAGTTTTATTTGCGAACCCTTGGCAAACTATTACAATATATTGTGGTGAATATGCCCATTTGTGCAAACAACGACATCTCTTATTCTTCTATAACAGAATAAATTAGTAATGAGTTCCGCGCCATTTATGAACAAAAGATTAACTAATGTTACCCAATACCTAAACCACCCAATACCTAAACCACTCTATCTTTATCCAATACCTTAACCACTCGCATAGTTATCCAATACCCAAACCATGGAACTGCTATAATTTGTAATTGGTCGAAAGCTTTTGAGCTACTTGAGGAGACTTTCCAGTGAAGTACATTCCAGCACATTCCAGAAACCCTAGAAGATTCTAGTAGCTTTTTCTCGGACATAAATACATGGCCACGAGTCCGAAGACCTCAGTTGGATTTTGGAAGTGAACGAATAAACGTCGGTGTAAAATAATGAATTAAGAGTTGTGCTTGTTATAATAAAAGTATTGGAATTAAAGTATTTGAAGTGAAATGAAGGTGTTTTATTTTTGTAAAGTAATTGTTGTTCAGTTTGAATAAAAGAAATAAGTTTTATTTGCGAACCCTTGGCAAACTATTACAATATATTGTGGTGAATATGCCCATTTGTGCAAACAACGACATCTCTTATTCTTCTATAACAGAATAAATTAGTAATGAGTTCCGCGCCATTTATGAACAAAAGATTAACTAATGTTACCCAATACCTAAACCACCCAATACCTAAACCACTCTATCTTTATCCAATACCTTAACCACTCGCATAGTTATCCAATACCCAAACCATGGAACTGCTATAATTTGTAATTGGTCGAAAGCTTTTGAGCTAATTGAGGAGACTTTCCAGTGAAGTACATTCCAGCACATTCCAGAAACCCTAAAAGATTCTAGTAGCTTTTTCTCGGACCGAGATTAACTAATATTATTCAATACCTAAACCACTCTATCATTATCCAATAGCTAAACCACTCGCCTCGTTTTCTAATACCCAAACCATGGAACTGCTATAATTTGTAATTGGTCGAAAGCTTTTGAGCTACTTGTGGAGACTTGTGGAGGAGAAATGCATTCCAGCACATTCCAGAAGATTCTAGTAGCTTATTCTCGGATATAAATACACCGCCACCAGTCCGAAGACCTCAGTTTAATTTTGGAAGTGAACGAATAAACGTCGGTGTAAAATAGTGAATTAAGAGTTGTGCTTGTTATAATAAAAGTATTGGATTTAAAGTATTTGAAGTGAAATAAAGGTGTTTTATTTTGTAAAGTAATTGTAAATTGTTTAGTTTGAATAAAAGAAAAAAGTTTTATTTGCGAACCCTTGTCAAAATTATTACATTGGTGTCAGAAAAAGTGGAATAAAACTTATTTAATCTGTGAATTCAGATAATTGATGGTGAAAAATTGATAAAGTGTGTGGATTAGTGAACGAATAAGAAAGGTGTTTGTGAAAAGTGACACACAAAAATATAAGAACAAAATAGAACTAAAATGGGTAAAATTGTGAATGCATTGAATTGTGTTGAACTTAAAGCAGAACTAAACAGGCGAGGTCTTCCTACTGCTGGAACGAAAAATGATCTCATTATCCGTCTTCAGGAAGATTTAGGGCAACACGGTGAAAATCCAGACACGTTTCTATTTGAAATTGAAATGTCGGAAGAGCAAGTAAGTACAAGCTTAGACACGACCAATATGATGGCTCAGCTGCTTGCGCGGTTTGAAGAACAACGAAATGAGCAGAAGAATGAACAAAAGAATCTTCTCGAGCGGTTAGAAGAACAACGCAGTGAACAAAAGAATCTTCTAGAGGAACTGCGAAGTGGACAGAAGAATCTTCTAGAGGAACAGCGAAGTGAACAAAAGAATCTGCTCGAAAAACAAGAAAAGAACGGTCTCAAACAGTTCGAAAAACAGAAACGAATCCTCGGAGGTAAACCAGATTTATTCGAGAACGAGTTTATTGCCCTTTCCGAACGTGTTGAAAAACAGTTTTCGTCAGTGGAAGCAAAATTCGAGAAGATCGAAGATAACATTGAGAGCATTACTAAGGAACTGGACCTTTGATGGACAAACTTCTTGGTCAATTTACAAGTAGCAGTTTGAGGCAGCCGCATCGACAAATGGCTGGGATGACGAAGACAATCTTATTGCCCTGACGCTTGCCCTTAGAGGTTCTGCTGCTGAACTATTGCAAACCTTACCAGCAGACAAGAACGGCAACTTCAGTGCACTTGTTCAGGCCATTGACAAGCGATTTGGGAATGGCCATATGCAAGAAGTCTTCCGCGTCCAACTCAATACCAGAGTCCAGAAAAGAGGAAAAAGTCTACAACAACTCCAAGCAGACATTGAGCGGTTGGCACATCTAGCATACCCGACTGCAGGAGATGAAATTACCAACCAGTAAGCAACAGATGCTTTTGTCCGTGCAGTGTCCAACCTAAATCTCCTAAGCATTACCCAACTAACAATTCAGCTTGTAATAGGTCCGATTTTCATAATTTCGGAAGCTATTGCTTGTATATAATTTGAACAAGGTGTATATAATTTGCACAAGGTTAGTTATGCAAATCAAACATTTTTGTTGGTATTTTTACCCAAATCAATTTCCTTAAGGCCTTTAAGAATAAGTTATATAGCAGTCAATGAGGTTTAACTATCATAAGGCCTTTTTAAGACCTGCCAACATTGGTAAGATAAAGTGCGAAAATAAATGATTTGTATATAGCATTCTGCTGCAAGCCTAATACAAATCATGCCACGTGGATTTGCATATAGCGAACTACTACAAGCTATAGCTTTAGCATTATGTTCTTATACAAATCATACCACGCGAATTTGTATATAGCAAACTACTACAAGATATAGCTTTTGCATTTTGTTCTTATGCAAATGTGCAGATTTTTGCGGTTTGAATTTAGCCAACTTATACAAATCATGCCACGTGGATTTGTATATAGCAAACTACTACAAGCTATAGCTTTTGCATTTTGTTCTTATAAAAATCGAACCACGGGGATTTGTACATATATAGGTATAGCAGACTACTACAAGCTATAGCTTTTGCATTTTGTTCTTATGCAAATGTGCAGGTTTCTGCGGTTTGTATATAGCCAATAAATACAAATCATGCCAAGTGGATTTGTATATAGCAAACTACTACAAGATATAGCTTTTGCATTTTGTTCTTATGCAAATGTGCATGCCTTTGCGGTTTGTATATAGCCAACTAATACAAATCATGCCCGTGGATTTGTATATAGCAAATTACTACAAGCTATAGCTTTTGCATTTTGTTCTTATGTAAATAAGCGGGTTTTTGCGGTTTGTATATAGCCAACTAATACAAATCACGCCACGTGGAATTGTATACAGCAAACTACTACAAGCTAAAGCTTTTGCATTTTGTTCTTATGCAAATGTGCAGGTCTTTGCGGTTTGTATTTAGCCAACTAATACAAATCATGCCACGTGAATTTTTAAATATAAAATTACTACAAGCTAATGTGCAGGTTTTGCGGTTTGTATATAGCCAACTAATACAAATCATGCCACGTGGATTTGTATATAGCAAACTACTACAAGCTATAGCTTTTGCAATTTGTTCTTTTAAAAATCAAACCACTTGGATTTGTATATAGCAAATTACTACAAGCTATACCTTTTGCATTTTGTTCTTATGCAAATGTGCAGGTTTTTGCAGTTTGTATATAGCAAATTACTACAAGCTATACCTTTTGCATTTTGTTCTTATGAAAATGTGCAGGTTTTTGCAGTTTGTATATAGCCAACTAAAGACTTAACTACATAGACCTACCTTAGCACAAAAGTGAGAAATTAAAATGCTCGCTAAAGATACATGCTTGCAAAAAAACATACAAAAACTGTTCTGACACATAAATTAAACCACCATGCACAATTTTTCATTGTTTTTTTTGCAAAATAGATATTTATTTCTCACTTGTGAACAAAACAAACTCCATCGAGAACAGACGTGTTTTCTTTTCGCTCCGCGTATTGTGCTATCCCTGATATTTATTTATTTTATTAAAAAAAAAAAAATAAATACACAATAAAAAGCAAAAAAAATACAACTCGTGTGAAAATAGCCCCGTAAACAATTTTTTACTCGTGTTCGATTTGCCCCAATAATTGTTTTTTCCCGGTATCATCAATAATCGACCCTCATAGCTGGGATGCGAAGACAATTTTATTGCCCTGACGCTTGCCCTTAGAGGTTCTGCTGCTGAACTATTGCAAACCTTACCAGCAGACAAGAACGGCAACTTCAGTGCACTTGTTCAGGCCATTGACAAGCGATTTGGGGATGGCCATATGCAAGAAGTCTTCCGCGTCCAACTCAATACCAGAGTCCAGAAAAGAGGAAAAAGTCTACAACAACTCCAAGCAGACATTGAGCGGTTGGCACATCTAGCATACCCGACTGCAGGAGATGAAATTACCAACCAGTTAGCAACAGATGCTTTTGTCCGTGCAGTGTCCAACCTAAATCTCCAGCGAGCAATTCGAACTGCTGGCAAACGCACGCTTTCTGAAGCATTACCCAACTAACAATTCAGCTTGTAGTTGGTCCGATTTTCATAATTTCGGAAGCTATTGCTTGTATATAATTTGCACAAGGGTTAGTTATGCAAATCAAACATTTTTGTTTGTATTTTTACAAAAAAACAATTTCCTTAAGGCCTTTTAGAATAAGTTATAAAGCAGTCAATGAGGTCTAACTTTCATAAGGCCTTTTTAAGACCTGCCTACATTGGTAAGATAAAGCGCGAAAATAAATGATTTGTATATAGCATTCTGCTGCAAGCCTAATACAAATCATGCCACGTGGATTTGCATATAGCGAACTACTACAAGCGATAGCTTTAGCATTATGTTCTTATACAAATCATACCACGCGAATTGGTATATAGCAAACTACTACAAGATATAGCTTTTGCATTTTGTTCTTATGCAAATGTGCAGGGTTTTGCGGTTTGAATTTAGCCAACTTATACAAATCATGCCACGTGGATTTGTATATAGCAAACTACTACAAGCTATAGCTTTTGCATTTTGTTCTTATAAAAATCAAACCACGGGGATTTGTACATATATAGCAAACTACTTCAAGCTATAGCTTTTGCATTTTGTTCTTATGCAAATGTGCAGGTTTCTGCGGTTTGTATATAGCCAACAAATACAAATCATGCCAAGTGGATTTGTATATAGCAAACTACTACAAGATATAGTTTTTGCATTTTGTTCTTATGCAAATGTGCATGCCTTTGCGGTTTGTATAAATCCAACTAATACAAATCATGCCACGTGGATTTGTATATAGCAAATTACTACAAGCTATAGCTTTTGCATTTTGTTGTTATTCAAATAAGCAGGTTTTTGCGGTTTGTATATAGCCAACTAATACAAATCATGCCACGTGGATTTGTATACAGCAAACTACTACAAGCTAAAGCTTTTGCATTTTGTTCTTATGCAAATGTGCAGCTCTTTGCGGTTTGTATTTAGCCAACTAATTCAAATCATGCCACGTGAATTTTTAAATATAAAATTACTACAAGCTAATGTGCAGGTTTTGCGGTTTGTATATAGCCAACTAATACAAATCATGCCACGTGGATTTGTATATAGCAAACTACTACAAGCTAAAGCTTTTGCATTGTGTTCTTATAAAAATCAAACCACGTGGATTTGTATGTAGCAAATTACTACAAGCTAAACCTTTTGCATTTTGTTCTTATGCAAATGTGCAGGTTTTTGCAGTTTGTATATAGCCAACTAAAGACTTAACTACATAGACCTACTTTTGCACAAAAGTGAGAAATTAAAATGCTCGCTAAAGATACATGCTTGCAGAAAACCATCCGAAAACTGTTCTGACACATAAATTAAACCACCATGCACAATTTTTCATTGTTTTTTTGCAAAATAGATATTTATTTCTCACTTGTGAACAAAACAAACTCCATCGAGAACAGACGTGTTTTCTTTTCGCTCCGCGTATTGTGCTATCCCTGATATTTACTTATTTTATTAAAAAAAAAAAATAAATAAACAATAAAAAGCAAAAAAAATACAACTCGTGTGAAAATAGCCCCGTAAACAAGTTTTTACTCGTGTTCGATTTGCCCCAATAATTGTTTTTTCCCGGTATCATCAATAATCGACCCTCAATTAATTGACCCACATTCCGCAAGTGTTTTTAAATTTAACTGTAAATCGCTAATTTGCATTTTTTTGTTTTTTTTTTTCTGTTACCCAAAAGTAAATAACTATGGAACGTTTTGATTTTGCCCATTGTGACCTCGACAATAAAAATGCTGAGAGGGTAGTTTGCAACGGAATCTGTGGCAAATCATTCCACCCTTTTTGTATCGGACTTAGTAAAAGGGCTATAACATACTTGAAAGAATATTCAAGTCTTTTCTTTTTCAAATGCAATGAGTGTAAAAAAATTTCTCTTTCGGATGTTTTGTTCGCGATTAAATGCAACAACGAGAACATTAATTCTGTTGCGAATAAACTTGACTCCCTGGAGATTAAAGTGACCGCCTTCAACGAATCACCGCCCGAAAGCATGTGTGTCGATCTGAGACAGGACCTCAACTCCACTATAAAGCCCATTCTAACTGACAACAAATCTTTTTACAAGACTGTCATTAGTCAGCTACAAAAAATGGATGACTTTTTAATTAAGGCATTCGATGAATTAAGTAACAATATCGATTGTGTTAATAAAAGATCTATTTCCAAACTATCCTCCATTGAAAAACAACTTAGTGCTCTAACGGACCTTGTTATGAACGACACTCGCGTAAATCAATTCAATAATCGTTGTGACTTATTAAAAAATGAAATGATAACTTTTTTAAACTCTCATTTTGCCTGTAATTCCGTAAAATCCGTTAACGAAAATTTAGCCCTGCTCCGCTCCGATCTGGATTGTCACCTCCAGAGTACCTCCAACATAATTATACCCGGTCTCCGCCAACCTCTCGCGTTACTCGAAAACGCCGTGGGTACAATAAATTTAATAAGCTCGGAGCTAATGGAAACTTGAATCTGCATTACCCAACTTGCAGATGACATCCAGATGTCATCTTGTAAAATCGATGGGATTCAACTCCAACCTTCTACCTCTGTATATAACACTTCTTTACTGGCTAAAATCTTGAACACTGTCCCTTCCACGCCTCTTCTCATCTGTCAACCTTTTCCACTATCTGCTATCGGAGCTGCATCAACACCTCCACCTGATAACGGTGATGCATTATCAACTTCGACTGCTCTCCAACAACTCCAGGTTTCACCACATTTAACAATACAAGCGACAACATCTCCTCCAGAAAAGTTTTGTCAACAACCGGCTCATTCATCCAACACAACATCTCAGCCATTACCTACCATCAACCGATTTGGCACAATTTGGATCCTATCCGAATGGAACAACAGGATTAAAAGACTTAATAGTAATGCTGAAAATGCTATATTCTTTTTAAAAAATGCTCTCGCTCATGCTGATGCTGCTTGGATAACCAGACTTTTTAAAAGAAGATTTTCCATTACTCTTACCGAATGCCAGAAGACCTCGAAACCGCGTTCCAGACACCAGAACAACTTTAAAATTAGCTCCCCATTGAAATACCAATGGCTTTTTTGCCCTTACTCAGATAATGTTTTCGTCTGGGAAATATGACTATGACCAAATGGGTGGATCAACAGGAACATATTAAATATAATAACTTTATCTATAATTCTAATAAATCCACCCCTCTATCCTCTCATTTAAAAAAAAAACATATTCGAGTCAAAAAAATAATCCCGTTACCTTTCCCAGATCTGATCCTAACTGGAGCTTCAAAACTAACCTCTTCCCCAGTTTCACCCCTCCTCCATCTCGCAAAATATAACAAACCCTCTAGTAACCCGTAAGAAACGAGTATCTTTCAACCTCGAACCTTCTTCAAAGACCCGTCTTCCTACCAACTCTTCCTCTACAAACTTTCCAAACTTCATACACTCTCATACCTTAAACCCTGCTTCCTCACCTTTTTCACCGCCTCTTTCCACTTCTAACTCTGCTAAAACCACTGATCCTTCTTCTTGTACTGTTCATCCCCAAATCTTTGACCCAATGATTCCCCCTTCTGTGAAACTTACCTCTCGACTTGCCGACCTTCCACCTACTTGAAATGACTTAGATGGACGTTATATGATGTCTCGTTTACGAGATAATAAACTTTTTGATAGCGTTCGTCTTTACCTTGCGTACTTGTACGACAAAGCTGATTCTGTTTGCATTGAAGGCAAAACTAAAACCAACCTGATTGTATCAATTCAAAAAGAAGGCCTGCCAACAGATCCTACCAGCCTTCATAAGATCTACACCCGCTTCCATGAAGGCTTCGATATTTCTCCTGCTACAGTCTCTAAGGATCTTGCTGCTTATGCTTCCCATATTGACCCTAAACGCGTTTCTCACCTTCAAAGTACCCGAAACACCATGAAAAAATATTATCGACCCTAACCTAATTCCTATTTTTGCTCCTATCCCTTCAAATAGACTTCCTTTACCCCAATATCATCCTCCGAAATGCATGTCTCTATATTACCAAAATGTCCGAGGACTTCGTTCCGAAACCTCCTTCGTCTTTCTCAACTCACATAAGCTTCCCTTTGACATCTTTGCGCTAACTGAAACAAATTTGTCTGCTGATATAAACGATAACGAGCTTTTTCCATCACATTTCAATATCTTTCGTGTCGATGGTTCCTCAAATTATACTGAGACTTGTAGCCGTGGTGTCTTACTAGCAATTTACAATCGTTATGATTCAACACTATTTAAAACCTCCCTTTCTACCTCTTTTGAGTTTGTTTGTGTCAAATCAAATATTTCAAAAACCTCACTCTTCACCATTTGCTGTTATATCCGACCTTCCCAGCCTATTCAATGCTATCAGCTAGCTGTTGATGCCTTCGATTCCATTTTTGATGCTGCTCAACCTTCCGACGTCGTCATAATTGTTGGTGACTTCAACTTTTCCAATCTTCAATGGGTCCTCTCTGATGAAGAATCTTACTACATAGCCCTAAATCCCACATCCGACAAAGAAATTCTATTTACCGATTGCCTCTCAGACTTAGGTCTTTACCAATTAAGTGGTGTTAAAAATAATTTAGGTCACCAACTCAATCTCATATTTTCCTCTGATGCTGACAATTGTGTGGTATCCGCTTGTGATCATCTACTCTCTAAATTAGACTCGTACCATCCTCCTCTTTTCCTTTCTTTTTCTTACGAGTTTTCCCAAAAACCCAATCTGTCTGAACATCCACTGACATTCAATTTTCGGAAAGCTAACATCCCTAAACTCAACGGCTTGCTTAGATCTATTGACTTCAATAGCATCACACTCACCGCTGACATCGACATCGGCCTCTGCAATTTCTACTCTATTGTTTTTAACTGCCTTACTTCCTCTGTCCCTGTGGTTCAACAAAAATGCGCAAATTCATCTCCTCCCTGGTACAATAGTGACTTGCGGTCTTTAAGAAATAAAAGAAATGAACTCTGGCGAATTTACCTAACATCTCACTCCGTCGTCGATCTCTCAATTTATCAGAACGCCAACTCTCTTTTCTCTAAACTTTGTGATTCTCTTTACCAGGATTACCTGAATCGAATGCAATCTTGTATTATAACAGACCCCAAAAGATTCTTTCATTTTATCAATGCTAAAAGAAAATCTGATAGCTACCTGTCTACCTTAACTTATATGAACTCTAGTTCCGATGATCCCAAAATAGTCGCCAATTTATTTGCCCAATTCTCCCGACAATCTTTCTCTGATACCGACCTTCAGCCTGACTTAGAATACTTCTCCTACTTAAAATCTTGCAACCAAACTTCCTTAAACTCCATTACCATTTCATCAGAAGTTGTTGAAAGCAAGATTAATAATCTAAAAGACGATTATTCTGGTAGCCCTGATGGGGTCCCAGCCATAATCTTGTAAAAGTGCTGCTTAAACTTAGTTAAACCCCTGACTGCTCTTTTTCAACTTTCACTCTCGCTTGGAGTTTTTCCTGCTCTTTGGAAAAACTCTTTTATAATCCCTATCCATAAAAAAGGACCCAAGAAAGAAATTTCCAACTACCGCCCTATTGCTAAGTTATCATGCATCCCTAAGCTTTTTGAAAGTATCGTCTATGATACAATGCTGTTCCACTGCAAGCATATAGTCTCCCCAAACCAACACGGTTTCGTCAAGGGCAGGTCTACTACTACTAACTTGTTAGAATTTGTTTCAGGAAACTTATGCTTTCTTGAAAACGGTAATGAGGTCGTTGTTATTGCAACCGATCTTAGCAAAGCCTTTGATAAAATTTCCCATTCTTTGATCCTTTTCAAGTTGAATGCCCTAGGATTTCAACCCATCTTCCTTTCATGGGTTCAGTCATACTTAAAAGATCGGCAGTATAAAGTAATCTTTAGATCCTCTGAATCTGATCCCATCCTTTTTTTTTAAAGGGGTTGTGATTACCCTTAATATGATTGAACACAGTACGAGCTTAGGAAAATAGGGAAGGATTTAAGAGGAGGAACCGATGCACATTGGTTTTGAAGTTCTGAATATTAAAATGGGAGGGAAAGATAGAGTCGGGTAAAGCATTCCTCATTCGCGTGGTGAGGGAAAAGTAAGAATCCCTGAACTTGACAGTACGTCCGAAGTTGGGCTCAAGGGTAAACTGATGGGCATTCCTAGAAGCACGAGTATTACGGTTGAATTGTTTGAGGGGAGGATTGCAACTGGCTATTTCACTAGAGCATTGTTTATGAAAATAACGATAAAATAATGAAATACAAGAAACATTGCGGCGGTGTTCTAGAGCAGCAAATGTATCGGTTATATTTCTTTCGCCTATCATTTTCATAGCTCTTCTTTGAATTCTATCCAATAGACTCAAATGGGTTATTGGAGCACCTGCCCAAACATGAGAGTTGTACTCGAGTTTTGGACGAATAAAGGCTTTATAGATTACAGCCAGATCAGAAGGAGAGAAAACGCCGAAGAAAACCTAAGCACTTAGCAGCATTTTTGGCGACCTCGAATATGTGATCATTCCACAGAAGGTGGTCTGTGATACACATACCGAGGAAAGCTTTTCGGTTTCTTCAATGCAAGTGCCACTCATGGATAGTGGCATGGGGGGTGGGTTTCGTTAAGCGACAGTAGACAGCATTGAGTTTTTGAAGCATTCAATTCCACGCGGTTTTTAATTCCCCATTGGACAATGCTGTCAAGATCAGAATTTAATGAGTTCCACATCCGAAGGACATGGATGTGAATCTGAAAACGAATATGAGAAGCTGAGGGTGCTGTCGTCAGCGAAACAGTTTATTGGATTAGACGTTTCAGACAGAAGATCATTTATGAATATAAGGAGGAGAGTCGGAGTTAAAACGGAGCCCTGGGCCACACCAGTATTTATTTTGTGGATTTCGGACTTGAAACCGTCCAATACGACTTGTATTGAACGGTCCGAAAGGTAATTTCTAATCCAACGAAGAAGAGGTTCATCGAAACCAAATGCGCGCATTTACGATAAGAGAGCTTGGTGCCAAACTCTATCAAACGCTTTTGAAATATCAAGTGCAATAATCTTACTTTCTCTAAAACGATGTAAAGATTTGTTCCACTGTTCGGTGAGATATACCATCAGATCACCAGTGGACCTATTGCTACGAAAGCCGTACTGCCGTTCATTAAGAAGCTTTTGTTCCTCGAGATATTTCTTGAGCTGAAAATTAATCAGCGCTTCCATGACCTTGGAAAGAAGGGACGTAAGTGCAATTGGTCGATAGTTTGAGGGTGAAGAAGATACGCCTTTTTTAGGGACTGGCTGGACAAATGCTGTTTTCCATCCACTCGGAAAGAGACCAGTAGAATAGGACAGATGGGAAAGATTACGCAGTGGTTTTGCCAGCGTTGAAGAACACCTCTTCAGAACAATGGGAGGGATACTATCCGGCCCAGCGGATTTGTGTATATCAAGATCTTTCAGAACTCTGGCAACTGCACGAGTGCGAAAGAAGATTAGTCCCATGAAATCGTTTACGCTCGCAAGTACAGGAGGAGTCATAACACTTTCTGGCAGTGACGAATTAACAGAAAACTGTGCTGCAAGCAAATTGGCTTTATCTATCGAGCTGACAAAAGGTGTATCGTTGAAGACGAGCGTTGGAACCGACGACGAAGTAGCATTTCGTATGTTCTTTGCAAATGACCAAAAATGTTTACTACCTGTGGGACATTGTAGTAATTTTTGCCTTCATTTCTGGTCATGCAAAAATTTGGTTCGTCGAATATGAACATTACAGGTTTTCTAGCTTGTTTGAACCTATTCCGGTTTTCCTCAGTAGGGTTGGCTTTATAACATCGGAAACTTACTTCTCTGACCCTAATAACCTCTTTGCAGCTCGAATCAAACCACGAGTTTTCTTTGGGTTTGATAGATTTTACCCTATTCGGGATAAAATTTCTCATTCCACAAAGAATTAAGTTTGTTATCATATCTGCACTGGCATCTACGTCACTATCGAGGAAGCACAGTGACCAGTTAAAGTTACTAAAGAAACTGTTGAGACCGTCCCAGTTGGCTTTCTCGTATTGCCAAACGGTTCTCGTTGGTACTTTCTTTTTAACTGAGTTTTGTTGGCACGAGAAATTAGCAGATACGACACAATGGTCTGATGTGCCTAGAGGCGATAATACACTAACAGTGTATTTATCAGGGTCAGAGGTAAGAAACAAGTCAAGTGTGTTGACGGATTGACCTGCAACATCAGGGATTCGAGTTGGCTCGTCAACAAGCTGAGTCAGGTAGTTTAACTCAGCAAAGAGTTGAACATACCTTCCTTCGGGTGTTGTCTGGCCAGAAAAGCGAAGCCAACTAGAATTGTGTACATTGAAATCGCCCGCAATGACGATTTCAGTGTGAGGATAATGGGCAACAATTCTTAGGATGGAGTCGGACAGAGCATCAAATTCGTTAAAAGTTGAATTTCTGAACATGAAGTTAAAATTTGTGTTTGAACACAAAGCATATTGTGGTTGAAGTTGGTACGCAACATCATTCCTTATATAAACGGCGAGACCATGATGAGGAAAGAATAATGGCACTAAATTGTAACTAGGTAGATTGAATTCCGTATGATCGGAGTTTTCTCCTACCTGAGTTTCACTCAGTGCCAAAACGGCTGGCCTGCTTTGCGCAGTATAGACGTATTCAGCACAGAAATTTTGTCTAATCCCCCGAATGTTGCTAAAGTCGACTCTAAATTCATCCACCATTTCAATAAAACAAAAACTAACTAAAACAGCATCAGACAATTAACTAAGATGAATGTCTAATCTAAATCCCAATTTGAACTTTACTATAACAAACTATCGCCAGTGTTATGCCTTGGCGACAGACTGCTACAGATCCGGCCCTGGTTATTTAGAAAAGACAAACATCTATATATATAATATCATGAAGGCTTAATCCCTGCGAGCACGATGAGGGGAGACCTACATAATGCATCAGCAATAAAGCTTACACGACTGTGAGAGATAATGGGTAAGAAGAAGGAAGGAATTTACCGCTCTGTATTATGATTTTTTTTCTATTTTTCATTTTTCGTTATTAATTTAAACTATTGCACTGCGACTATTGTTGTTGTACATTGTATATGCACAAAACTAGCACTGATTTGCATTGCGCGACAAGAGCTGGGTTATTGTTTTTTTTTTTTTTTTTTTGGAATATGATTTAATTTAAGGAGAGTGTATTATATAATATAAACAGAAAAAATATCGAAGCACATTGACGTTAACGGGGGTGGGGACAAAACTCTCAACTTCTGGCGTCCCGCAGAGAAGCCACGTTGGCCCACTGATTTTCATCTTGACTATCAACGACGTCGACTGTATAATAAAAGACTCTTTTATATCAGTTTACGCCGATGAAAAGAAAATCTTTAGGTGCATAACATCCCCTGCCGACTCTATTCTACTACAAAATGACCTTAACCGATTTTCAACCTGGTGCCTTAAAAACTTTCTTGAGCTCAATGTTAACAAATGTCAAGCTATCACCTTCTCCCGTAAGCGCTTTCTTCTCCCTCCTAGGACGTATTTTATCGACAATGTGCCAGTCCCCTCGGTTGATTCACTGTGCGATCTAGGAATTATCTGCGATAAAGAATTGAATTTTCGTTCTCACAATGATAAATCCAACAAGAGAGCTAACTCCGCACTGGGCTTTGTGAAACGATGGTCAAAGGAATTCTCCGACCCTTATGTCACTAAATCTCTCTATACCACAATTGTTAGGCCACTCCTCGAATATGCAAGTCAAGTCTGGTCACCTTATTACCTTAATCACTCTCAGCGAATTGAAGCTGTTCAACGTAGATTCCTTCGTTTTGCCCTCCGCGGCCTTCCCTGGTCTGATGCACATAACCTGTCTCCCTACCAACATTGTCTAAAGTTAATTAATATGGACTCCCTCGAATTTCGCCGCCGAGTGGCTGATTTTGTCTTCACCAAGCTACTTCAAAAAATCTCCCTGCTAACAAATTCCAATAATCTCCGATCCATACCTCTGTTCCAAATCAAGTTTCACCGAACCAATTACGGTAGCAACAAGCCTATAAACCGTATGCTTAGGGTGACCAGATCTATCACCCTCAAAAAGAGGACGCTAAGAAAATTTTAATTTTTCGCTTATAGAATTGGGCAAGTTTAACTATTTTGGTCTTAAGTTACCTTACAAAATATTTTTTTTGAAGAAATCTACTTTTTTGTTAAGACATACAAAAATCATGATATTTTGGAAAATTTTCAAAATAGGAGTTCCATTAATGGGATTCCTACATATGGAAATAACACAAAAATAAGGCAAAATGTTCGTACTTTACTGTAATCTAAAACGAAAATTCAAATTTGAAGATAATGACAAACACTCTTTTCGATTTCTCTATCATCGCAATGATGGATGTACCTACTAATTTTGTTTCAAAAAAAAAAACACATTATGGCAATGATGAAGTAAAAAAAAAAAAGTACCAGTGCCCACGTTCTGTAACTTCTCACATCGAGAAAATCGGTCGAAAAACTATGAAAATTGAAACAAAATGCATGGATTTTGTTCCATTTTTCATCGTTTCTCACCCGATTTTTCGATGTGAGAAGTTGCAGAACGTGGGCACAGTCTACGATATGATAGCTTCGTTGAGTCAACCAACTTGAACAAATTTACATTTAATTTTTCATTGATTTATATACTACTTTTAACAGTCTTATAAAAGCTAAAAGATAACATTTCGCAGATTTTCATAATACATAGATTTCCAAAGAAATGTGGATTTTATAAAATCCAATAATAAACTGTACAACTTATTTTTATTTCCCAAAGAGCCTTTAAATTGTACCAAAAAACATACGTTTGAAAACAAAATAGAAAAGAGGACAAAATGCAAAATTTTCCAAAAAGAGAGAGGAGGGATATTTTTTGCTCAAAAAGAGGACTTGTCCTCCTAAAAGAGGACGTCTGGTAAGCCTACGTATGCTACGTACCTCTAACAGCATGCACAACCTATTCGACTTCCATCTAACCAAAGATAGCCTCAAAACCTCCCTTTACCGTTCCTCGCACCACTCCTATCCATAATCTTTAAGTTAGTGTAAGTTTTAAATGTTAATCTTTAAGTTAGTATGTAAGTTTTTGCTTTTATTAAGCTTATAAATTGAAAAAATATCTTGGTGGCGGGAGGGGCCTTTCCCCCTCTCCCTATGGGCGTTTGTTGCTATATATACTATTCAGAATAGATATTTATTTCTTACTTTTGTACTTTTGTACAAAAGTAGGCCTATGTAGTTAAGCCTTAATACAGATCATGCCACGTGGATTTGTATATAGCAAACTACTACAAGCTATAACTTTTGCATTTTGTTCTTATGCAAATGTGCAGTTTTTGGCGGCTTGTATATAGCCAACTAGTTCAAATCATGCCACGTGGATTTATATATAGCAAATTACTACAAGCTATAGCTTTTGCATTTTGTTCTTAAAAAAATCAAACCACGTGGATTTGTATAAAGCAAACTACTACAAGCTATAGCTTTTGAATTTTGTTCTTATGCAAATGTGCAGGTCTTTGCGGTTTGTATATAGCCAACTAATACAAATCATGCCACGTGGATTTGTATATAGCAAATTACTACAAGCTATAGCTTTTGTATTTTGTTCTTATGCAAATAAGCAGGTCTTTGCGTTTTGTATATAGCCAACTAATGCAAATCAAGCCACGTGGGTTTGCATATATGTAGCAAGTTACTACAAGCTATTTTTCTGCATTTTTGTTTATAGCCGTCTAATATAAATCTATGGAACTACAACAGCATTTGTACGTTTTGAATTTGCTGAACAAAATATACACAGTATGTATGTATATGTATATATATGTTCATATTATATACCTATCATACTTTTTGTGCATTGTAAATTAATTTGTATTTCATCGAAATTAAGCGATGAGTAGTGAATAAGTATTGATGTTTATATTCATTTTGTTTTAACTTCATTGTTAACAAAACAAAAATTGTGTACCAGCAGGATATGAACCCCGGAGCACGAAATTTCGATCAAAAATCACAATCACAATATGAAAAACAAACCCTGTATGTGTTATCAATTTTTTTTTTTGATTTTGCATTCAAAGTTTCCCATAAGAGTAATAGCAGTACTTTTCATAAATACTTTTGTATGAACAGGTATTCATAATACAATTGCAATAGAATAATTATTAAACATGTGATTTTGTAAATCAAGCGTAAAATATATCGAAACTGATAAATAAAATGCTTTACTTTGTGGGTGTAAAATAATGTTTGGTTAGAAAAAAATCAAGACAGAGGCGTATGTAGCAGTATTAACAATTTATGTCATTCGGAAAAATTTGTTAGTTTTAAAAATGAAGTTACGTATTTGAATAGATGAAAGTTTTTTTCCACTGCAGTTCTTGCAATGAAACAGATGAGCGTAATCTTGGTTTCGGTTCGGAATTACTCCTTCTATTCCAGATTTTTAATATTCGATAGAAAAAGAACAGAAACAATAAAAAAGGAGTAACTCCAGACTATCAAATGAAAATGAAATAAATATATAATTTAATTAGGTTCATCTTAATTTGCCATGTGATTTTTCGGATTTTCGACATTTCGTCACCACTGTCAACTGTCAAAGTGTTGAGTGCGATTCTATCGCTTTCCACTGGGCTTGGAGTGCTAGTCGTGACTGAAGGTAAAATGCAGCTGCTAAATCCATTGGCGCCCTCAAATTTTGACATTTTGACACTTGTCAAATTGAAAAGTGAAATTTCTCGGTTTCTTTTGGTGCTAGAGCGCTGGCCGAAACACAAGGTAATACCACCCTCCTATTTCGATTGTCATCCTCAGATTTTGACATTTCGACACTTGTCAAATTGAAAAGTTAAATTTCTCGGTTTCTGTTGTTGCTAGAGCGCTGGCCGAAACACCAGGTAATACCACCCTCCTAAATCGATTGGAATCCTCAGATTTTGACATTTCGACACTTGTCAAATTTCTCGGTTTCTGTTGGTGCTAAAGTGCTGGCCGAAACACTAGGTAATACCATCCTCCTAAATCGATTGGCATCCTCAGATTTTGACATTTCGACACTTGTAAAATTGAAAAGTTTCGATTGGCATCCTCAGATTTTGACATTTCGACACTTGTGAAATTGAAAAGTGAAATTTCTCGGTGTCTGTTGGTGCTAGAGCGCTGGCCGAAACACTAGGTAATACCACCCTCCTAAATCGATTGGCATCCTCAGATTTTGACGTTTCGACACTTGTCAAATTTCTCGGTTTCTGTTGGTTCTAGAGCGCTTGCCGAATCACTAGGTAATACCACCCTCCTTAATCGATTGGCATCGTCAGATTTTGACATTTCGACACTTGTCAAATGTTAAAGTGAAATTACTCCGTTTCTGTTGGTGCTAACGCACTGGTCGAGACATTTTGACATTTCGACACCCGACTAGAAACCCACAGAGCTTTAATATTTTTGTATTAATATTTATTTATACATTTTATATTTTTACAGCGTTCGTTAAAATGTGAAATTTGTCACATCTTAGGTGACTCACCCTGTATAATTTCCTTATATTCGCTTCTTTTCGCGCGAACGCATAAGTGCATCTACCACAATTCTACTTCTACCTTTACTGACAAAATATATAAAAATATTTCATTTAAATCCATGGGTAACTCAAGTTCCTCACAAACCCCTTCCTTCTACACACATGAAATCATTTTGACGGCGACATTCATCCATTTAAAAAAAAAAAACAACAACAACAATAAGTTTCGATAATATTTTCCTCTCGATTTACAAACTCGCATATTTTATTATTCTATTTTCGGGGTTAGAATCCTGCTGGTGCCAAATGTTTTTTTTTTAACAATGAAGTTAAACGTAAAGCATACGCAAAGCATCAACGCATTAAAATTTGGACTCGTATGTCACTCCACTCACTATGTCACTGTCCACTCGTATGTCACAAGGTGGCCTAGTGGAAGTGTGCTCAGACAGTTGATCAGAAGGACGTGAGTTCAAACCCCGGAAAAATCATGTAAGTAAAAATTTAAGTTTTTTCAATTTAATTAAATTCAATGCATTTCAGATAAAGAAACATGCTGTGGCTCCACAAATGTTGAGAAAATTATGTAACAATAAAAAATAAAATGAAAATAAGCTAGAATTTTTTTTATTTTTCCAACTGTATATTATATTATAAAGTCTTACACAGAAGAACTTATTAGGCATCCTTATTATACAAGTTATTTGTTTTCAAAGTTACTGCAGGTGAAAGTCATTTTAAGACCATATTATACAGATTATTGTTTTCGGTATCTTGTTTCTTTAAGACCTTATTATAATGTTCATGGAAAGGTATTGATTTGCATAGCACTTGTGATGGAAGTTCTTATGGCAGTTAAATAGCTTGTATAACCTGCGCCAAAATGATTTGCATAAATCCTGTTTTGGTTACTATACAAGCCAGTAAATAGCTTTTTTATGGCATAATTAAGATGTTCGTGGAAAGGTATTGATTTGCATAGTGCTTGTGATGGAAGTTCTTGTGGAGTTAATTAGCTTCTATAACTAACGCCAAAATGATTTGCATAAGACCTGTTATGCTTACTATACAAGCCAGGAAATAGCTTGTATTGAACCTACATTGCATTGAACCTACTACTACAAGCTAAATTGTTAGTTGGATAGCCTTCGCGCTCGCTATGGAAGCATCAGAACAGGCTTTTTTAGGAATTCATCGGGTAAGAGAGCTGGAAGTTGAGAAATGTTCTTGCCAGAGTGTTGTGAAATTATTTAACGCGACTTTAGGATGAGTTTTATATTTATGATGGCAGATCTTGTATCTACAAAACACTATTGGATTTACCGAATCCACACAAACAATCACAAACGAATTAATCAGAATTTTTGCACGATAACCGGCGGCGTGCGTCGCGACGAAAGTAAAATTAAATTAAAGTGACAACGGACTGTCAAATGGATGATGGGCGCGTTTAGAGTAATTCCACAACGGGAAGCACAAAAGGTGCCGCCACCACGGTAGCTCAGCGATGGGGTGGGTTCAGCGAAGTGTGGGATTTTATTAATCGACTTGCGATTAATGAAATTAATTAAAAATTGAATCAAACTGAAATTATAAGAATGTTTACAGGGTGTACCTGAGATAAAATGGGCGCCAGCGATTTTTTTTTTTTGAAAGAAAGGAAATCACAAACCTTTTGGAGCGGAAAACAACAAAGATGAATTTTGAATTAAAAGAAGATTTTGAAATTTTAAAAAAGAATTTTAATTACTTTAAGTATTGCTTGGGAAACCTTTCTAGTAGGAGTAAAACCCAAGATCTTTTACAAAATGTTTGAACAAAAGATTTGAACAAAGGAAGATGGACTGTTAATACTTTTGTCCCGAAAGAACCAAACTGTTTTTAACGGGTCGCAAGTCCCACTTTTTCGGAAGTATGAACGGAAGCAAAAACCAAACGATTAGGCAAATTTTCAACACAATAACTCTTAGATTAAAACGCAAAATTCTAACATTAGACACCAATAAAAAAAATAATTAGCTTTTAAATCCTGCCGATTTCTCCTTCCTAGCTGAGGACAATTTTCCTCCTATTTCTGTCCTGATTTCTCCCAAGTTTTCTCCGACAATTTTCTCACGCTTTTCAACAATTTACACGACCCTTTTTGGTAGTGAAAACTCTCGACAAAAATCATAAAAAAATCACTCTTAAATTTCTTTTCTGATTATTACCAAAAATTTCTTTCTCGTCCAAAAACCAGAACCTCAGATTCATACTATGTACGGGTAAGAAGTGCCCTTCCAGGCTTTTACCTTGCCTGGACGACCGCTTCCTTTTTCCAATGCCCAAGTGCTTTCGGCCAATCAGAAAGCGTGGGTTTCGGTCGCGTCATCATTCAGCTACACCCCGCATATTTGCGGGAGTGAGCTTACGCAGTTGAGACCCCACCGCCTATCCCACTCGCACTTTACACCCAGCTTCCTGCATTGTCATCGCCACTGAATTCGCCGTCCTCTGGTATGACTTCCAGTGGGCGGGAATTCAATGGATGCATTCAGCCACCCTATTCACACCCCCTCAATTTTAAAAAGAAAGTTTTGGAAATCTACAAAAAGAAACTCAAGATCAAGACCGTATACATTTTTCCCCTCAAATAAAAGTAAAATTACTGTTGAGAAAATTGATGGGAAGTTAACTTCAATATTCTAAATGTCGGAGAGAAGCGATTTTACTCTATATCGTTGGACTTGTGCGCAGATTAAGAGATAAGGGACTAGCGTTAACATTCCATCTTATACAATTAATAATTTAGTAAAATATTTACGTTGGGCATTCAGCCATTCTCATACCGAGTCAAATCTGCCATCGGGGACCAAGTGTCGCCCGTGCAACTTTTGGATTTGGACGTAGACACCTGTCTGTCACGTTGAATTATGTTTGTGTCGATCATCTGTCAACCAGGTAATTATTTATTCTTTTGTGGACCGCCCATCACACATTTTCCACTTTGATTTGTGTCAACCTGCTTGGGTTGCTTTTCCAAAATACTTTAAGAGCAGGTCTCTGGTTGATGGAAACCAGGTATTTACTGAACTCGTAGAGCATTTTGGAGCCACAACGGAAAAGGAGTGATTAAAATGAATAAATGATAATGAATAGGCCAATGAAACTTGTTGTGGTAAAATTTACCGCAACAAATCCCACCCTTATCTCCTAGAAAATGTGCTTACATTTCTGTAACACATTTTCTAAGATATGCCCAGGTAATGAAAATGAAAATGGTTTTTCTATCAAAAGAATAATTTAAAATCAAAAACAAAAATGTACAATGAAAATCATCGATTTTACAAAAAAATAATTTACGTTACTTCTTAATCTTTGGATGCATCGGCATACGGTTTCAGATCTTTAACATGCCAAGTACCGCGTTCTTTACTATTACTATCTTCTAAAACATATGTCCAAGGTGACACACGCTTCTTTATGGTAAACGGACCGACAAACTTCGGTGCTAATTTGGCTGCATAATAATTCGCGGCATCCGACAACGAAAAATTCCTGCGCCATACAATTTCACCCGGGTGATATTGAACATCACGCCGCCGAAGATTGTATGTTTGAGCAGATCTCTTGGATGCTGCTTGTAATTTTTTCCCTATATCTAACCTGAGTTCCTTGAAACGTTCAGCGATCGCCACCCGATCTTGAACATTTTCTGAACTATCTGTTATAACTGGTGCTTCCTGACATGAAGTCACCATATCCCTACCAAAATTCGCATAATAAGGAGAAACTCCTAAAACCTCATGCTGTGACGTGCGAATAGCACACGCCACCTTGCTGAGTTGTGAATCCCACACTCTGTGGTTTTCAGCGACGTAAGCCCTCAACGTCGTCTTGAGAATCTGATTTATTCTCTCCGCAGGATTCGCCTGCGGATGATAATGGGCTGTAAATTTGATGTGTGACCCATACGCCTGGCAAAGCGCTTTCAGTTCCTTAGATCGGAACTGGGGACCGTTGTCACAGACGATCACCTTTGGGATGCCAAATAAAAGAAAAACATTATTTTCGAGTTCCCTAACTATTGCCTTAGCAGTGGCCGACCTCAACGCGAACAGTAGTGGAAACTTTGTAAAGTAATCCACTACCGTTAAAATATAAATAAAACCCCTACTTGATTTGGGAAGTGGACCTACCAGATCAACGCAAATCATTTCCCACGGTTCCTTAATTCCTACCCTCTCAGTCATTAACCCAGCTGGTTTCTCATTCACCGGCCTTACTTGTTGGCAAACTTTACAACTCCTAACTTATTTGATTATATCGGCCCTCATTTTTGTCCAGTAAAACTTTGCCCCGATTCTGGCAAAAGTTTTCCTAACTCCCATGTGACCTGCTAAGGACCATCATGGTATTCCTGTAAAATCCCTAATCTTTCATTTTTCCCTAACACTCTCTTCCATTCATGATTATTCTCATGTACTACTATATGATTAGTTTTGACAAGTTTGAACAAACGACCTTGTTCAACTCGCTAAGCTGGAAATCTAAGTGGATTCGCATTGATTTCTGAAGTCATTTTGATCACCCAAGGGTCAGAATCCTCATCTGAGATACCACCCAACTGTGGCACTCCCCGAGAAAGCATATCAGGAACAACATGCTCTTTGCCCTTACGGTGAATGATTCCAAAATCAAACTGTTGAAGCCTAATTGCCCAACGAGCTAACCTACCCTGCGGATCCTTAAGATTACTTAACCATACCAGGGAATAGTGATCCGTCACAACCGTAAACCGAACACCTTCGATATACGGCCGCAATTTCTCAATAGCCCATAGTACAGCCAAGCATTCTTTTTCAGTTGTGGAATAATTTCTCTCATTCCTATTCAAAGACCTATTAAGGTAACAGACAACCTTTTCTCCCTCATCAAAGTTCTGTGAAAGAACTGCACCGATACCAAAATCTGACGCGTCTCTTTGTACGACAAAAGGTCGTTTAAAATCTGGGCAAGTTAGTATTGGTGCTGTCACCAAACACTCTTTTGCCTTCCTAAGACTATCTTCACATTTCTGAGTCCAAGTGAACTTCCTATTCTTTTTCAATAGATCTGATAACGGCCTAAGCAATTCAGCAAAATTTGGTACAAAACGACGGTACCATGAAACTGTCCCTATAAAACTCCTAACTTCTTTTACATTTCTCGGTGCTGGAATCCTAACCATGCTTTCCACTTTCTCTGGATCTACATGTAAGCCATTACGATCCACTATATACCCTAAAAACTTCAGCGATGGCATGCAAAAATTACATTTTTCCTTACTGACCTTTAATCCTGCTTCACTCAACCTTTTCATCACCTCATTCAGGATTTCAAGATGTTGTTTGAAATCTTCTGTAATGATAATGATGTCGTCTAAATAGACGAAAACGTATAGCCCGAGGTCGGCACCTTCGAAATTGAAAAAGGCCTCTCCCAGGTACCGTAAAGGCAGTATAGGGCTTTGATTCCTCCTCCATAGGAATCTGCCAATATGCTGACTTAATATCTAGTGAGGACAAGAACCTTGCACCTCGAAGCCTATCTAAAATCGAATTAATGTAAGGTAGTGGATAAGCATCCCTATCTGTATTCTTATTTAGCTTCCTATAATCCACACAGAATCTATAGGAGCCGTCCTTCTTCTTTACTAATAGTATTGGAGATGACCACGCACTAGTCGATCTCTCAATAACTCCTGCTTCTAACATTTCGTTCCTGCATTGTCGGAGAAACCGGATAATACCGTTGTTTAATCGGTTCCGCCGACGTCCTAATCTTGTGCTCAACCATAGTTGTGCACCCTAAGCCTTCAGGCGTCTTCTTAAATGATTCCTCATTAAATTTTCTAAAAGCTTAATTTCTCTATCACTCAACTCAGAAGTTCTGTAATAGAACAAATCGAAACCGGCTGTTCCGAAAAATTCCACTCACGTGACCTCAAATCCGGGACTATACCCGATAGTGCCCAAAAATCTGCACCAAGGATCACAGTGTTTGGCAGAGTTGGTATCACAAGACAGTTAATCAGTATTGCCTTGTCCTCTACTAAAATTGGTAGAGAGAGAGTTCCTAACGTCTCGACACCTGTTCCGTCCGCTAACCGAACGCAGCCAACAGTGTCTGTCTTTAAAGAAAGACCTAAATTTTGGAGAATACTCCAAGCATCCCTACCTATTATGGGCCTAGAAGCTCCTGAATCTAGTAAACCTAAAAATTTAGAACCATAAATACTAATCCCTAAAAATGGTCTCCTATCACTACTGTTTGCCTCCAACGTAAAGCCTAAGTGAATCTGATTCACCAACTGGTTACCAGCAGGTAACCTATTTATTGTCTTCGGACGTCCCGCCCTGCTGGCGCAAGAGTCCGTTGCCCATTTCCCGAGCAGCGACGACAATTCTGCCTACTAACTCCTACCTGCCCACACCCAAAACAACGCCTAGCAGCGGAACACCTATTTGCAAAATGGACAGACCCATTGCAATTATAACACCTAACTGCAGATTGTCCCTGACGAATAGTTCCGTTGTTCTCAGCAACAACCGAAACTACAGGAAATTCCCTACCTAAATACGCTAGATCCGGTTCTAGCAGGTTCATATTATTCCTAGCACTGGGTGGTGGAACATACGACTCCACATTTGCCCTAACCGCTTCTAAGCTCCTACCTGAAGCAACCAAATCGGCTACACAACTTGGTTTCGTTAAACCAAGCTGAGTTTGATAGAAAGGTGTCAAGTTCCGTTGAATCATTGACAACTTTCTACTTTCCGAGACTGGTTCATTTAACCTAACAAATAAATTCTGCATCGTCGCCACATAAACACCGATAGACTCATCGTTGCCTTGTGTGCGGCGCCTAATCTCATCTATCAACTGATCGTCATAATTCGGTGGCAAGAACTCCAGCTTCAACTCTCTGACGAGTTCTGGCCACGAATTGACTGACATCCTAATTGCCCTAAACCAAATTAAAGCTTTTCCTACAAAAAGCTCTACTGCTGCCTTAAAAAGTTGGGGTTCCGAAATCCCCCTAGCCTGAAGAATCTCACTAACCGTTTCTAAAAACGAGTTCACTGAAGCACCACAGCGCTCACCAGTGAACTTCACATTCCATTTCGAAATGTTCATAAATTTTTCGGAACTAACTAAAACTTGTCCTACCACTGGACTGCTCACTTCCCTATTTTCTCCTACTCCACTACCTGCCACTCCTAAACTCGTCGATGTGCTGACAGAAGGAATTACCGACTTAATTTTCTGAGGTTCAGCTGAACGCTGCTTTTCAACTTCTGTTCCCTTATTCATTCCCTGTTCCGTTTTCTCTTTATTTATTTCCTCTTCCTTTCCTTCTTCTTCTTCATCCTCCTCATCTTCCTCATCGTCCTCTAACTCTGCCATTGCCATGATGATTTTATTTTTCAAAGCCTGCCTACTTTTATCCTGAGATTCACTGTCCGGTAAGCTCCTATCCAACCTACGCAAAGCCCATTCAACCTTGGTGAGTATTTTCAAATATTCCTTCGAAGTTACCGACTTCGGAGGATTTTCTAAAAGTTTCCCTATTTCTCCTAATTTCTTCTCAACCGCCGTAGAATCCTGTTCAAAGTTGAACGGATAAGCGGGAGGAATAAAAGTGTTCCTACGCTCCAGTTTTAAAACCATCCTAAGCGCTTTGCGCATCTCTTCTACTGTCCCTACAGGTAATCCTCTAAACTCCACCTCATATGTTATTTCGTCCTGCGACAATCTATTAACCTGACTAGTTTCCATTTTCAAAAAAGTGTAAAACAAAAAAAATTAATTAAAGAGTGAATTAAAAGAACGTTTACCAAAAACGAAATGTCTGAAACAAACTTAAACGCGAATCAAATAGTCGAGTTAGAATATTAATAGCTAAAATCAAATTGAAGCTAAAATCGAACTAAATCCCTTTCCAAAAAAACACGTTGAATACAATTTTATTTTAAGTACTAAGTACCAAAACAATTAATTCGACTATCAAATATCAACAGCCGAATCTTTAAAGAAATTTTGAAGGCTTCTTAACTCTAAACTACCTCTAAACATCACTTAAGTGTGAAATCGATATCTATAATCAATTTCCACATTTAAGCAACGTAACTAAAACACCTCTTTACTTAAACGTCATCCACCGCGCTTAAGGGATACTTACAACCAATTTAAATATATTTTGACACAGAATTGTTTTTTTTTTATTAAAAAAAAAAATTGCGTTCGTTCAGTAAGGAGATATTTTATGTATGCATTGTGCGTGCAGGCTGACTTGTTTGTTTTTTAATGGAAATAATATTAAAAATAATCTGCATTCTTAATAATAATTTCCTGAAATTCATTGGATTATGTTCCCACCATCAATATACATGATAGGAAAGAGATTTGTGAACACACAACAACAAAAAAAAACCCAAAATGTAGTCTTTATCTGGTTTCATTTTTTCTGTCTCCTGTGATTGACTATGCATACAGCATAGCTGCATACATACACCCAGATGCTTCTCTTTCTGTTTGATTATGTATGCGCTCTTTCGTGTATGCTTTTTTTTTGTTGCAACGTGACAGAAATAGCCTGAGAGTAAAAAATGTACTAGAAATTTGTAGAAGATTTGTCAATTTTCTTGCGTTACGTTACATTACGCTTGTTTAGTTAAGTATGCATAGAATATTGATTATAGATACAAATTTAAGTAACGTCGTTTAAAGGCAACTTTAATATTTCAGCAAGCTTAACTAAATAACTTCTAAAAGGCATTTTAAGATAAACTTATAGATACGGCTGCAAATGTATCAAAATAAAACACCGCGAGAAAATAGTATTTAACTACGATTAAAAAAAGTATTAAAAAAAGTAGTAGCAAAAAAAATACCGGCCCTGAACTAAATCTGTACTGCACTACGTTACGTTACGTTGTCTACTTTCTGAATTGTCGAAATTATTATTTTAGGAAACAACAAAATGGTTGGTCTGAAAGAGACCACACTATTATTTACCTAATGAAATATATTTATGTAAAAAAAAAAAAAACAATTAAAATATGTCAAAAGAAAACAAAATTAATTAAGTGGCAAATCACAAATGTAAATCACTTAATCACAAAAGAATTTATGAAAGAACAAAAAAAACCTTACTCAAGTCAATCACTTTCACTTTTTGTATTAAATTTGTGTTCTCCAAAAATCCTATTGTTGTTTGTGTGATGTATGTATGTATGTACAATTATGTATCCTGCTGCACTTTCTATACAAATTTTCAGCCACCAATTTTTCCCACAGATTTGCAATCTTTAAGTACCTAGGAATATAAAAAAAAACAACACCAAGTAAATTTCTCTTATAAACAAATTAATTAAAACACTTCCCTAAATGCACACAGAACAAACAAAATGAATGCAATTCTTGCAACACAAATTTCCAATAAAGGTAAGCCCCACGTTGTGCGCCAATTGTTGTGAAATTATTTAACGCGATTTAGGATGAGTTTTATATTTATGATGGCAGATCTTGTATCTACAAAACACTATTGGATTTACCGAATCCACACAAATAATCACAAACGAATTAATCAGAATTTTTGCACGATAACCGTTGGCGTGCGCCGCGACGAAAGTAAAATTAAATTAAAGTGACAACTGACTGTCAAATGGATGATGGGCGCGTTTAGAGTAATTCCACAACGGGTAGCACAAAAGGTGCTGCCACCACGGTAGCTCAGCGATGGGGTGGGTTCAGCGAAGTGTGGGATTTTATTAATCGACTTGCGATTAATGAAATTAATTAAAAATTGAATCAAACTGAAATTATAAGAATGTTTACAGGGTGTACCTGAGATAAAATGGGCGCCAGCGATTTTTTTTTTTTTGAAAGAAAGGAAATCACAAACCTTTTGGAGCGGAAAACAACAAAGATGAATTTTGAATTAAAAGAAGATTTTGAAATTTTAAAAAAGAAGTATTTTAATTACTTTAAGTATTGCTTGGGAAACCTTTCGATTAGGAGTAAAACCCAAGATCTTTTAGAAAATGTTTGACCAAAAGATTTGAACAAAGGAAGATGGACTGTTAATACTTTTGTTCCGAAAGAACCAAACTATTTTTAACGGGTCGCGAGTTCCACTTTTTCGGAAGTATGAACGGAAGCAAAAACCAAACGATTAGGCAAATTTTCAACACAATAACTTTTAGATTAAAACGCAAACTTCTAACATTAGATACCAATAAAAAAAATACTTAGCTTTTAAATCCTGCCGATTTCTCTTTCCTAGCTGAGGACAATTTTCCTCCTATTTCTGTCCTGATTTCTCCCAAGTTTTCTCCGACAATTTTCTCACGCTTTTCAATAATTTACACGACCCTTTTTGGTAGTGAAAACTCTCGACAAAAATCCTAAAAAAATCACTCTTAAATTTCTTTTCTGATTATTTCCAAAAATTTCTTTCTCGTCCAAAAGACAGAACCTCAGGTTCATACTATATACGGGTAAGAAGTGCCCTTCCAGGCTTTTACCTTGCCTGGACGACCGCTTCCTTTTTCCAATGCCCAAGTGCTTTCGGCCAATCAGAAAGCGTGGGTTTCGGTCGCGTCATCATTCAGCTACACCCCGCATATTTGCGGGAGTGAGCGAACGCAGTTGAGACCCCACCGCCTATCCTACTCGCACTTTACACCCAGCTTCCTGCATTGTCATCGCCACTGAATTCGCCGTCCTCTGGTATGACTTCCAGTGGGCGGGAATTCAATGGATGCATTCAGCCACCCTATTCACACCCCCTCAATTTTTAAAAGAAAGTTTTGGAAATCTACAAAAAGAAACTCAAGATCAAGACCGTATACATTTTTCCCCTCGAATAAAAGAAAAATTACTGTTGAGAAAATTGATGGGAAGTTAACTTCAATATTCTAAATGTCGGAGAGAAGAAATGGACAGTAATTCCATACTTCGCGATTTTACTCTATATCGTTGGACTTTTGCGCAGATTAAGGGATAAGGGACTAGCATTAACATTCCATCTTATACTATTGATAATTTAGTAAAATATTTACGTTGGGCATTCAGCCATTCTCATACCGAGTCACATCTGCCATCGGGGACCAAGTGTCGCCCGTGCAACTTTTGGATTTGGACGTAGACACCTGTCTGTCACGTTGAATTATGTTTGTGTCGACCATCTGTCAACCAGGTAATTATTTATTCTTTTGTGGACCGCCCGTCACACATTTTCCACTTTGATTTGTGTCAACCTGCTTGGGTTGCTTTTCCAAAATACTTTAAGAGCAGGTCTCTGGTTGATGGAAACCAGGTATCTACTGAACTCGTAGAGCATTTTGGAGCCACAACGGAAAAGGAGTGATTAAAATGAATAAATGATAATGAATAGACCAATGAAACTTGTTGTGGTAAAATTTACCGCAACAAGATAGCTGAATTCCAAAGAAGGCAGCGAGAAGGACCTGCTCGATGCTGGAATTGCAACAAAACCAGACATCTCCAGCGCCAGTGCAGATTGCCACCGAGAAGAGTCACCTGTCAACATTGTGGAAGCAGAAATAATAACATCAACGCTCCTGCTCGCCCTGGTATTGATGGGCCCAGCATCACAAGCCAAGTCTCGCAGACTAAACGAAACAATAAAAGTCTGACAGTGAACGCAAAATTAAATGGCAAGAAACATGTGGCTACAATTGACACCGGTGCCACAGCCTCCATTGTAAGAAAAGACTTGGTCAAGATGACATGGCTACATAACACCAATAGCTACCGTCTGAAAACTGCGACAGGTGAGGCGGCAAGGGTATATGGAGAAGTTCGTCTGAAGATCTGTTTGGCAGAACTAGAGTTTTCGCACCTATTTTTGGTAGCAGATATATGTGATGAGTGAATAATTGGAATCAACTTTATGAAGGAGCACGGAGTGATTCTTGATATCAGTTAGCAAGTGCTGAATTACCAAAATAAACAGATTCCTATGGTTTATGGCAACGAAAACTCATCAACTCTAAGAACCGTCATCAAAGAAGACATGTGCTTGCCTCCCTCTTCGGAAGTGGTTGTTTGGACGAAAATAGAGGGCGATCTAGGTAGCCATCGATACCTCATGGTGGAACCAGAGTCTGAGCAATCTTCCCAAAACATCATCTTAGGGAAGACTCTAGTGGAACCAAAGAACAACATGGTACCCGTACGGATACTGAACATCAAACCGTACGAAGTCAAGCTCAGGAAAGGAGAAATAGTTGGAAAATGCGAATCTGTGTCCGCAATAACCAAGATCACAGAAATAAACACAGACAAATCTATGGACCCCGAAAAATACTGCTCCATGAAAGCCAAAATTCTGAGGCCATCCAACCAAATCAACATCAGATTAGTGTTGCTGGAAGCCTTCTTCATGAGTACGCTGATATATTTTGTTCATCGAGTGGGCAGTATGTTCGAACACAACTGATACAGCATCGAATCGACACAGGTGACGCAAGACCGATTCGACAACCAGCAAGACGTCTCCCATTAGCCAAACAAGCCGAAGTTAAAGAGATGATATCGACAATGAAGAAAGATGGGCTAATCGAAAATTCCAAAAGCCCTTGGGCATCACCAGTAGTTCTTGTCAAAAAGAAGGATGGAAGCACCCGGTTTTGTGTAGACTACCGTAGATTGAACGATGTGTCAAAGAAAGACAGTTACCCTTTGCCCAGAATCAGCGATACTTTGGATGCAATGGAAGGAGCTCAATAGTTCTTGATGCTGGAAAAACTTTTGATGAGCATTGTAAGAACCTTAAGGCCGTATTCCAGAGGCTTCGAGAAGCACACTTAAAATAAAATCCTGAAAAATGTGTGCTTTTCAAGACCGAAGTTAAATACCTGGGACATATCATCTCATCCCAAGAAGTACAGACTGATCCTGAAAAAGTTGACACTGTGAAGAATTGGCCAACACCATAGGATAAACACCAACTCCGTATTTTTCTTGGTCCAGTCACATATTATCGGCGCTTTGTGAAGGACTTTGCTGGAATCGCTAAAAACTTGCATCAACTTACTGAAAAAGGAAAGCCATTCAAATGGTCAGGTGAGTGCGAGAAAAGTTTTCAGGAACTCAAGCTACGTTTGTGTAATGCTCCTGTGCTGACTTATCCGACTCCTGGAAAACCTTTTAACATCGACGCCGATGCCAGTAACGTTGGAATTGGAGGTGTTCTGTCGCAAATCCATGACGGAGAAGAAAAAGTCGTCGCCTACTACGGTAAGGTACTCTCGAGACCAGAGCGCAATTATTGCGTCACCAGAAGGGATCTTCTAGCTTTGATTTTGGCAACAAAGCACTTCCATAGGTACATATATGGGCAGACGTTCCTCCTTCGAACAGATCATGGTACGCTTAATTGGCTTCTGAACTTCAAAAATCCCGAAGGTCAAGTAGCCAGGTGGATCGACAGACTTCAGACATATGACTACCAAATTCAACATCGGAAAGGAAAGCTGCACTCAAACGCAGATGCATTGTCTCGGCGACCGTGTAAACAGGCCTGTAAGCATTACACGCGTCAAGAAGAAAAGGAAACCGTTGCCATCCAGCGAATAAGAGCCGATCCCATTTACGGTTGGAGCAATGGAGAACTGAGGGCTGCCCAACAAGAAGACACAGATATAGAGCCCATTCTTGATTGGAAGGAGTACGAAGAAAAACCAGAATAGGGTGACATATCCGATATAAGTCCAGCTCTCAAAGCACATTGGGCACAGTGGGACACTCTTCATGTGCAAGAAGGTGTATTAAAGCGTAAATGGGAGTCAGCAGATGGCAAATCTTATGTGATGCAGTTGATAGTGCCTAGGTCAAAGGATAATGACGTTCTTCGAGAGATGCATGATGGAGCATCTGGAAGTCATTTGGGAGTCAACAAAACGCTGGAAAGATACGACAACGGTTCTACTGGCTACATACAAGAGAGGATGTCAAAAGTGGTGCCGAAAATGTGATACCTACCCAACTAACAATTCAGCTTCTTTTAGCTTAAAAATATTGATGTGCCGATGGTTTCACTTTATATAAAGCTTCGGTACGGCCTTCGGCGGAGTTAAATTTCTTATACATGTAACGAGCTGGATAACTGCTGCTTTAAAGCCGAATAGAAATAAGAAAAAGAAGACTTACCGAGTTTGCGAGCTGTCACTCGAATAGGCTTCTAAAATTGATATTACAGAAGATGATTGAAGATGTCACTCTAAAAAGGTTGCATAAAATTTGTATATAAGTTGCTACCTTTAAAAGTTTTCTGTAACCATTTCAATAAGCTTTATTGAATACTTCGATACGGCTTGTTAGTCTTACAAAAGAATCATAAACGAATGGCCACGTTCGGGTGGTAGGCAGACATATGGTACCTAATTTAGCATCTGATACGTTTTCGAACCACCAAAACCGTGTATGTAACCAAACCAAACGAAAACCAAGAAAATAAACAGGTGAGATATCAGCTGTTAGTATGAAGTATCTCTCCTAAACCAACGCGAAAGCGGCACGTAACATTCGCCGACAGCAGTTTTTTTTTGTTGTTTAGCATTATTTATTTGTCATTTATTTTGTATGATTCTGAATGATTCGCTCTGCGTAGCGAATGTTCCGCGTTTATTTGGGAGAGCCTTAAAACAAACAGATCCGAACATTTTTGCGATAGCCTTAGATTTCTTTTTGATATCAGCTCATCAGTTCGTCCGATGGTTTTTTCTTTAGGCATAACAACAACACGAACAAATCTAGATACTATATTGGCGACGTACCTGAACGCGGCCAATATGTCAATCTATAATAAAGAAGCTCGAATTTGTATAATTCATTTTAAAGAAGCTTTTTAAAAAGACTCTACTCACATTTATAATTATGTATGTATATTGAATAAATTCAACACGTGGAGAGAAAGATAATTCATTTTACTTGATTTGTCTTTTTGAGCATTCGGAAAGCTACTTTTCGCTGGTTAAAGACATAAACTTCAATGCACGATAAACAGAAACGAGTTTTATGCTCATCAGATAAACATAACATTCGGCATTTTCGTATATCTGGGTATTTATGTGACGTCACGGTCTGCTTTTATGTTTTTGTTCTATTTAAAGTGAAGACCATAATTAATTTAAGTGTTTAAATAAATTGTTTTTAAATTCTTAATGAGCAGTTTAAAAATAGAAAAAAATATAATAACAATCAAATAAAGTTAATTATTTTTCTTTTCTCCGAACATAAGCAGATGATTGTAACGTCACACCCCTAATGAGCATACCTTGTTTCTGTTAATCGTGCTTAAGTGGCCGTGTTTTTTTCGGATTGAAATCATCAAAAATATGCATTGTTACTTAGTTTATCTTAAGACTATTGGTATTAATTTAAGACTATTGAAATGAAAATGGAGCAAGGGAACTGCTAAGCAAATCGTTTAGCTACATTTGTTTCCTCACGCGAAATGTATAAGAGAGTTAAAGAAATCTTGATCGTGTGTGAAAATTTTTATAGAAGCTCGGATTTACTTAAGGAAAATTTAATGATTTAAAAAAGGAAAAGGTTGATTAAGTTTTTGCATCTTCCAAATTATATCTAAGAAGATGGCTGAGTGGTTAGAGTGATGGACTGTCACGTAGGAGTTCCCGAGTTCGATCCCTAGCGAGGTAAAAATATAATTTATGTTTTATAATTGTTTCCAATACTATAATTAATAAACAATTGAATTTGATACTTGATTTCAGATAAAATGCAGTAAAAATCACATTAAAAAATAAAAATAAAAATTTATTTTTCATTTTTTTTTTATTTATTTTTGCTCACCTTCTATAAGACTTGTATTTCAGTTTAATACAACCATGTCCGAAACTATCTGTCAAGTTGAAGAGTCATTCAAATTTCCAATATCGCTCGTTAAGACTTCGTATCGGCTTCTTTACGCTTTTATACAATCTGCTAATTTTAAGGGATCTGCGAATAAGTTTATAAGAAGATTTTCCGAAATCACGTATACAAGCTATATTAGCATAAAGGACTGTCACCAAAACTTCAACAAAACTGGGAAGGCCCATACATAGTTGTGAAGCGAATTAGTGATGTGGTTTACCGCATTCATAAAGGATTAAGAGGCAAGCTTTAGGTAGTTCACTGTGACCGTTTAAGGTTAGACCGCATATAACAGCAGCGGAACTACACTTCACGACGCGGCAAAACATTATTTGTATGAAATTGTATGAGCTTTATCGCATTAAGCGGCAACTGAACTTCATACAATTTCATACAAATTATTTTGATTCGCAGTTCCGCTGTCGTGCAGTTCCGCCTAGTGCGGTCTAACCTTTACATCGCTATAACGGTGGGAACGGGAGTAATAGATTTAATCGGGACGATCAATCCTAAGAGGGGGGCAATGTGGTGAATATGCCCATTTGTGCCAACAACGACATCTCTTATTCTTCTATAACAGAATAAATTAGTAATGAGTTCCGTGCCATCTATGAACAAAAGATTAACTAATGTTACCCAATACCTAAACCACCCAATACCTAAACCACTCTATCTTTATCCAATACCTAAACCACTCGCATCGTTATCCAATACCCAAACCATGGAACTGCTATAATTTGTAATTGGTCGAAAGCTTTTGAGCTACTTGTGGAGACTTTCCAGTGAAGTACATTCTAGCACATTCCAGAAACCCTAGAAAATTCTAATAGCTTTTTCTCGGATATAAATACACGGCCACGAGTCCGAAGACCTCAGTTGGATTTTGGAAGTGAACGAATAAACGTTGGTGTAAAATAATGAATTAAGAGTTGTGCTTGTTATAATAAAAGTATTGGAATTAAAGTATTTGAAGTGAAATGAAGGTGTTTTGTTTTTGTAAATTAATTGTTGTTCAGTTTGATAAAAGAAATAAGTTTTATTTGCGAACCCTTGACAAACTATTACAATATATTGTGGTGAATATGCCCATTTATGGAAACAACGACATCTTTTATTCTTCTATAACAGAATAAATAAGTAATGAGTTCAGCGCCATCTATGGACAAAAGATTAACTTATATTATTCAATACCTAAACCACTCTATCATTATCCAATACCTAAACCACTCACATCGTTATCCAATACCCAAACCATATAACTGCTATAATTTGTAATTGGTCGAAAGCTTTTGAGCTACTTGTGGAGGAAAAATGCATTCCAGCACATTCCAGAAGATTTATTCTTTTGTGGACCGCCCGTCACACATTTTCCACTTTGATTTGTGTCAACCTGCTTGGGTTGCTTTTCCAAAATACTTTAAGAGCAGGTCTCTGGTTGATGGAAACCAGGTATCTACTGAACTCGTAGAGCATTTTGGAGCCACAACGGAAAAGGAGTGATTAAAATGAATAAATGATAATGAATAGGCCAATGAAACTTGTTGTGGTAAAATTTACCGCAACAAGATAGCTGAATTCCAAAGAAGGCAGCGAGAAGGACCTGCTCGATGCTGGAATTGCAACAAAACCAGACATCTCCAGCGCCAGTGCAGATTGCCACCGAGAAGAGTCACCTGTCAACATTGTGGAAGCAGAAATAATAACATCAACGCTCCTGCTCGCCCTGGTATTGATGGGCCCAGCATCACAAGCCAAGTCTCGCAGACTAAACGAAACAATAAAAGTCTGACAGTGAACGCAAAATTAAATGGCAAGAAACATGTGGCTACAATTGACACCGGTGCCACAGCCTCCATTGTAAGAAAAGACTTGGTCAAGATGACATGGCTACATAACACCAATAGCTACCGTCTGAAAACTGCGACAGGTGAGGCGGCAAGGGTATATGGAGAAGTTCGTCTGAAGATCTGTTTGGCAGAACTAGAGTTTTCGCACCTATTTTTGGTAGCAGACATATGTGATGAGTGAATAATTGGAATCAACTTTATGAAGGAGCACGGAGTGATTCTTGATATCAGTTAGCAAGTGCTGAATTACCAAAATAAACAGATTCCTATGGTTTATGGCAACGAAAACTCATCAACTCTAAGAACCGTCATCAAAGAAGACATGTGCTTGCCTCCCTCTTCGGAAGTGGTTGTTTGGACGAAAATAGAGGGCGATCTAGGTAGCCATCGATACCTCATGGTGGAACCAGAGTCTGAGCAATCTTCCCAAAACATCATCTTAGGGAAGACTCTAGTGGAACCAAAGAACAACATGGTACCCGTACGGATACTGAACATCAAACCGTACGAAGTCAAGCTCAGGAAAGGAGAAATAGTTGGAAAATGCGAATCTGTGTCCGCAATAACCAAGATCACAGAAATAAACACAGACAAATCTATGGACCCCGAAAAATACTGCTCCATGAAAGCCAAAATTCTGAGGCCATCCAACCAAATCAACATCAGATTAGTGTTGCTGGAAGCCTTCTTCATGAGTACGCTGATATATTTTGTTCATCGAGTGGGCAGTATGTTCGAACACAACTGATACAGCATCGAATCGACACAGGTGACGCAAGACCGATTCGACAACCAGCAAGACGTCTCCCATTAGCCAAACAAGCCGAAGTTAAAGAGATGATATCGACAATGAAGAAAGATGGGCTAATCGAAAATTCCAAAAGCCCTTGGGCATCACCAGTAGTTCTTGTCAAAAAGAAGGATGGAAGCACCCGGTTTTGTGTAGACTACCGTAGATTGAACGATGTGTCAAAGAAAGACAGTTACCCTTTGCCCAGAATCAGCGATACTTTGGATGCAATGGAAGGAGCTCAATAGTTCTTGATGCTGGAAAAACTTTTGATGAGCATTGTAAGAACCTTAAGGCCGTATTCCAGAGGCTTCGAGAAGCACACTTAAAATAAAATCCTGAAAAATGTGTGCTTTTCAAGACCGAAGTTAAATACCTGGGACATATCATCTCATCCCAAGAAGTACAGACTGATCCTGAAAAAGTTGACACTGTGAAGAATTGGCCAACACCATAGGATAAACACCAACTCCGTATTTTTCTTGGTCCAGTCACATATTATCGGCGCTTTGTGAAGGACTTTGCTGGAATCGCTAAAAACTTGCATCAACTTACTGAAAAAGGAAAGCCATTCAAATGGTCAGGTGAGTGCGAGAAAAGTTTTCAGGAACTCAAACTACGTTTGTGTAATGCTCCTGTGCTGACTTATCCGACTCCTGGAAAACCTTTTAACATCGACGCCGATGCCAGTAACGTTGGAATTGGAGGTGTTCTGTCGCAAATCCATGACGGAGAAGAAAAAGTCGTCGCCTACTACGGTAAGGTACTCTCGAGACCAGAGCGCAATTATTGCGTCACCAGAAGGGATCTTCTAGCTTTGATTTTGGCAACAAAGCACTTCCATAGGTACATATATGGGCAGACGTTCCTCCTTCGAACAGATCATGGTACGCTTAATTGGCTTCTGAACTTCAAAAATCCCGAAGGTCAAGTAGCCAGGTGGATCGACAGACTTCAGACATATGACTACCAAATTCAACATCGGAAAGGAAAGCTGCACTCAAACGCAGATGCATTGTCTCGGCGACCGTGTAAACAGGCCTGTAAGCATTACACGCGTCAAGAAGAAAAGGAAACCGTTGCCATCCAGCGAATAAGAGCCGATCCCATTTACGGTTGGAGCAATGGAGAACTGAGGGCTGCCCAACAAGAAGACACAGATATAGAGCCCATTCTTGATTGGAAGGAGTACGAAGAAAAACCAGAATAGGGTGACATATCCGATATAAGTCCAGCTCTCAAAGCACATTGGGCACAGTGGGACACTCTTCATGTGCAAGAAGGTGTATTAAAGCGTAAATGGGAGTCAGCAGATGGCAAATCTTATGTGATGCAGTTGATAGTGCCTAGGTCAAAGGATAATGACGTTCTTCGAGAGATGCATGATGGAGCATCTGGAAGTCATTTGGGAGTCAACAAAACGCTGGAAAGATACGACAACGGTTCTACTGGCTACATACAAGAGAGGATGTCAAAAGTGGTGCCGAAAATGTGATACCTACCCAACTAACAATTCAGCTTCTTTTAGCTTAAAAATATTGATGTGCCGATGGTTTCACTTTATATAAAGCTTCGGTACGGCCTTCGGCGGAGTTAAATTTCTTATACATGTAACGAGCTGGATAACTGCTGCTTTAAAGCCGAATAGAAATAAGAAAAAGAAGACTTACCGAGTTTGCGAGCTGTCACTCGAATAGGCTTCTAAAATTGATATTACAGAAGATGATTGAAGATGTCACTCTAAAAAGGTTGCATAAAATTTGTATATAAGTTGCTACCTTTAAAAGTTTTCTGTAACCATTTCAATAAGCTTTATTGAATACTTCGATACGGCTTGTTAGTCTTACAAAAGAATCATAAACGAATGGCCACGTTCGGGTGGTAGGCAGACATATGGTACCTAATTTAGCATCTGATACGTTTTCGAACCACCAAAACCGTGTATGTAACCAAACCAAACGAAAACCAAGAAAATAAACAGGTGAGATATCAGCTGTTAGTATGAAGTATCTCTCCTAAACCAACGCGAAAGCGGCACGTAACATTCGCCGACAGCAGTTTTTTTTTGTTGTTTAGCATTATTTATTTGTCATTTATTTTGTATGATTCTGAATGATTCGCTCTGCGTAGCGAATGTTCCGCGTTTATTTGGGAGAGCCTTAAAACAAACAGATCCGAACATTTTTGCGATAGCCTTAGATTTCTTTTTGATATCAGCTCATCAGTTCGTCCGATGGTTTTTTCTTTAGGCATAACAACAACACGAACAAATCTAGATACTATATTGGCGACGTACCTGAACGCGGCCAATATGTCAATCTATAATAAAGAAGCTCGAATTTGTATAATTCATTTTAAAGAAGCTTTTTAAAAAGACTCTACTCACATTTATAATTATGTATGTATATTGAATAAATTCAACACGTGGAGAGAAAGATAATTCATTTTACTTGATTTGTCTTTTTGAGCATTCGGAAAGCTACTTTTCGCTGGTTAAAGACATAAACTTCAATGCACGATAAACAGAAACGAGTTTTATGCTCATCAGATAAACATAACATTCGGCATTTTCGTATATCTGGGTATTTATGTGACGTCACGGTCTGCTTTTATGTTTTTGTTCTATTTAAAGTGAAGACCATAATTAATTTAAGTGTTTAAATAAATTGTTTTTAAATTCTTAATGAGCAGTTTAAAAATAGAAAAAAATATAATAACAATCAAATAAAGTTAATTATTTTTCTTTTCTCCGAACATAAGCAGATGATTGTAACGTCACACCCCTAATGAGCATACCTTGTTTCTGTTAATCGTGCTTAAGTGGCCGTGTTTTTTTCGGATTGAAATCATCAAAAATATGCATTGTTACTTAGTTTATCTTAAGACTATTGGTATTAATTTAAGACTATTGAAATGAAAATGGAGCAAGGGAACTGCTAAGCAAATCGTTTAGCTACATTTGTTTCCTCACGCGAAATGTATAAGAGAGTTAAAGAAATCTTGATCGTGTGTGAAAATTTTTATAGAAGCTCGGATTTACTTAAGGAAAATTTAATGATTTAAAAAAGGAAAAGGTTGATTAAGTTTTTGCATCTTCCAAATTATATCTAAGAAGATGGCTGAGTGGTTAGAGTGATGGACTGTCACGTAGGAGTTCCCGAGTTCGATCCCTAGCGAGGTAAAAATATAATTTATGTTTTATAATTGTTTCCAATACTATAATTAATAAACAATTGAATTTGATACTTGATTTCAGATAAAATGCAGTAAAAATCACATTAAAAAATAAAAATAAAAATTTATTTTTCATTTTTTTTTTATTTATTTTTGCTCACCTTCTATAAGACTTGTATTTCAGTTTAATACAACCATGTCCGAAACTATCTGTCAAGTTGAAGAGTCATTCAAATTTCCAATATCGCTCGTTAAGACTTCGTATCGGCTTCTTTACGCTTTTATACAATCTGCTAATTTTAAGGGATCTGCGAATAAGTTTATAAGAAGATTTTCCGAAATCACGTATACAAGCTATATTAGCATAAAGGACTGTCACCAAAACTTCAACAAAACTGGGAAGGCCCATACATAGTTGTGAAGCGAATTAGTGATGTGGTTTACCGCATTCATAAAGGATTAAGAGGCAAGCTTTAGGTAGTTCACTGTGACCGTTTAAGGTTAGACCGCATATAACAGCAGCGGAACTACACTTCACGACGCGGCAAAACATTATTTGTATGAAATTGTATGAGCTTTATCGCATTAAGCGGCAACTGAACTTCATACAATTTCATACAAATTATTTTGATTCGCAGTTCCGCTGTCGTGCAGTTCCGCCTAGTGCGGTCTAACCTTTACATCGCTATAACGGTGGGAACGGGAGTAATAGATTTAATCGGGACGATCAATCCTAAGAGGGGGGCAATGTGGTGAATATGCCCATTTGTGCCAACAACGACATCTCTTATTCTTCTATAACAGAATAAATTAGTAATGAGTTCCGTGCCATCTATGAACAAAAGATTAACTAATGTTACCCAATACCTAAACCACCCAATACCTAAACCACTCTATCTTTATCCAATACCTAAACCACTCGCATCGTTATCCAATACCCAAACCATGGAACTGCTATAATTTGTAATTGGTCGAAAGCTTTTGAGCTACTTGTGGAGACTTTCCAGTGAAGTACATTCTAGCACATTCCAGAAACCCTAGAAAATTCTAATAGCTTTTTCTCGGATATAAATACACGGCCACGAGTCCGAAGACCTCAGTTGGATTTTGGAAGTGAACGAATAAACGTTGGTGTAAAATAATGAATTAAGAGTTGTGCTTGTTATAATAAAAGTATTGGAATTAAAGTATTTGAAGTGAAATGAAGGTGTTTTGTTTTTGTAAATTAATTGTTGTTCAGTTTGATAAAAGAAATAAGTTTTATTTGCGAACCCTTGACAAACTATTACAATATATTGTGGTGAATATGCCCATTTATGGAAACAACGACATCTTTTATTCTTCTATAACAGAATAAATAAGTAATGAGTTCAGCGCCATCTATGGACAAAAGATTAACTTATATTATTCAATACCTAAACCACTCTATCATTATCCAATACCTAAACCACTCACATCGTTATCCAATACCCAAACCATATAACTGCTATAATTTGTAATTGGTCGAAAGCTTTTGAGCTACTTGTGGAGGAAAAATGCATTCCAGCACATTCCAGAAGATTCTAGTAGCTATTTCTCGGATATTAATACACCGCCACCAGTCCGAAGATCTCAGTTTAATTTTGGAAGTGTAAAATAGTGAATTAAGAGTTGTGCTTGTTATAATTAAAGTAATGGAATTAAAGTATTTGAAGTGAAATAAAGGTGTTTTATTTTGCAAAGTAATTGTAAATTGTTCAGTTTGAAAAAAAGAAAAAAGTTTTATTTGCGAACCCTTGGCAAAATTATTACATTGGTGTCAGAAAAATTGGAATAAAACTTATTTAATCTGTGAATTCAGATAATTGATGGTGAAAAATTGATAAAGTGTGTGGATCAGTGATCAAATAAGAAAGGTGTTTGTGAAAAGTGACACACAAAAATATAAGAACAAAATAGAACAAAAATGGGTAAAATTGTGAATGCATTGAATTGTGTTGAACTTAAAGCAGAACTAAACAGGCGAGGTCTTCCTACTGCTGGAACGAAAAATGATCTCATTATCCGTCTTCAGGAAGATTTAAGGCAACACGGTGAAAATCCAGACACGTTTCCATTTGAAATTGAAATGTCGGAAGAGCAAGTAAGTACAAGCTTAGACATGACCAATATGATGGCTCAGCTGCTTACGCGGTTTGAAGAACAACTAAATGAGCAGAAGAATGAACAAAAGAATCTTCTCGAGCGGTTAGAAGAATAACGCAGTGAACAAAAGAATCTTCTAGAGGAACTGCGAAGTGGACAGAAGAATCTTCTAGAGGAACAGCGAAGTGAACAAAAGAATCTGCTCGAAAAACAAGAAAAGAACGGTCTCAAACAATGCGAAAAACAGAAACACATCCTCGGAGGTAAACTAGATTTATTCGAGAACAAGTTTATTGCCCTTGACGAACGTGTTGAAAAACAGTTTTCGTCAGTGGAAGCAAAATTCGAGAAGATCGAAGATAACATTGAGAGCATTACTAAGGAACTGGACAGAGTTCGAAAAATAAAGGTTCGAGAAAGTTCTGGCGAATGTCCAAAGAAAAAGGAAATGCACTCACCAACCTTTGATGGACAAACTTCTTGGTCAATTTACAAGAAGCAGTTTGAAGGAGCCGCATCGACAAATGGCTGGGATGACGAAGACAAGTTTATTGCCCTGACGCTTGCCCTTAGAGGTTCTGCTGCTGAACTTTTGCAAACCTTACCAGCAGACAAGAACGGCAACTTCAGTGCACTTGTTCAGGCCATTGACAAGCGATTTGGGGATGGCTATATGCAAGAAGTCTTCCGCGTCCAACTCAATACCAGAGTCCAGAAAAGAGGAGAAAGTCTACAACAACTCCAAGCAGACATTGAACGGTTGGCGCATCTAGCATACCCGAATGCAGGAGATGAAATTACCAACCAGTTAGCAACAGATGCTTCTGTCCGTCCAGTGTCCGAACTGCTGGAAAACGCACACTTTCTGAAGCATTATCCAACTAACAATTTAGCTTGTAGTAGGTCCGATTTTCATAATTTCGGAAGCTATTGCTTGTATATAATTTGCACAAGGTTAGTTATGCAAATCAAACATTTTTGTTGGTATTTTTACCCAAATCAATTTCCTTAAGGCCTTTAAGAATAAGTTATATAGCAGTCAATGAGGTTTAACTATCATAAGGCCTTTTTAAGACCTGCCAACATTGGTAAGATAAAGTGTGAAAATAAATGATTTGTATATAGCATTCTGGTGCAAGCCTAAAACAAATCATGCCACGTGGATTTGCATATAGCGAACTACTACACGCTATAGCTTTAGCATTATGTTCTTATACAAATCATACCACGTGGATTTATATATAGCAAACTACTACAAGATATAGCTTTTGCATTTTGTTCTTATGCAAATGTGCAGGTTTTTGCGGTTTGTATATAGCCAACTAATACAAATCATGCCACGGGGATTTGAATATAGCAAACTACTACAAGTTATAGCTTTTGCATTTTGTTCTTATAAAAATCAAACCACGGGGAATTGTACATATATAGCAAACTACTACAAGCTATAGCTTTTGCATTTTATTCTTATGCAAATGTGCAGGTTTTTGTGGTTTGTATATATCCAACAAATAGAAATCATGCCAAGTGGATATGAATATAGCAAATTACTACAAGCTATAGCTTTTGCATTTTGGTCTTATGCGAATGTGCAGGTTTTTGGCAGTTTGTATATAGCCAACAAGTACAAATCATGTCACGTGGATTTGTATATAGCAAATTACTACAAGCTATAGCTTTTGCATTTTTTTCTTATGCAAATGTGCAGGTCTTTGCGGTTTGTATATAGCCAACTAATACAAATCATGCCACGTGGATTTGTATATAGCAAATTACTACGAGCTATAGCTCTTGCATTTTGTTCTTATGCAAATAAGCAGGTTTTTGCGGTTTATATATAGCCACCTAATACAAATCATGCCACTTGGATTTGTATATAGCAAACTCCTACAAGCTATAGCTTTTGCATTTTGTTCTTATGCAAATGGGCGGTTTTTTGCGGTTTGTATATAGCCAACAAATACAAATCATACCAAGTGAATTTTTAAATATAAAATTACTACAAGCTATAGCTTTTGCATTTTGTTCTTATGCAAATGTGCAGGTTTTGCGGTTTTTATATAACCAACTAATACAAATCATGCCACGTGGATTTGTATATAGCAAACTACTACAAGCTAAAGCTTTTGCATTTTGTTCTTATAAAAATCAAACCACGTGGATTCGTGGATTTGTATATATCAAATTACTACAACTATCTTGTGAGTTGAAGTTTTTGTTATTGTCCATTGATTGACCATAGACCAATGACAAAACCAATACAGATCGAGAATCTAAACCATTTATCTCTATAATTGTAGGTACAAGTATTATTATAATATACCATATATAAAAGAGAAAAGAAGGTGGACTTGTATTTTGACGTGCATCTCTTTCGCCCATGGTGAAAACGAGGTCCACTGTTATCGTAGTTTCTATCTTTTTATTAGTAGGGATTATTGTATAAGAAAATCATAGTACTATCATGGACAAAAATTTTTAGGGCGACCCACTGCCTGTGGTGGCGCCACTTTAGCTCACGGAGAAATCCATTTTTGGGAGACAATTTTCGGCGGAGACTTCCTTTTTTGGGAGACTTCTATTTATCAGAGAATCGAAACTAGGTAGTTAGAGCAAGAGGAGTGTATTTTTATCGATTCTGATAAGAATCAAATAGAGTAAGCGAGATTACCAATCGAAGGTTTAAAATGTTCGTATCCTCTTTGATTGAATGTGCAAAGTAATTTTTTTTGCTTAATTTACTGATATTATATATGCGAGAAGAACAAGAGAAGTAGACTAGACATATGTTAGTCGTTTGCGTCGTCGTTGGTCGTTGTCGTTGTCGTCATCAACCTCGAAGCAAGGAATACCTACATACCTATTTTTTTTCGGAAAGAATAATGCGTATATATACATTCGTATATCATCAAGGGTAGGTTGATTTTAATGCGGGAAAGGAAAATATGGTCATGTTGCGTAAGTTTATTTGTATAGGTATGCCATCGTATAGGTATTATTGAGGGTAGTTTTTATATTAAATTGTCTGGCAAAGATTTCTTATTTGCCGTGAAATTTGTGGAAAGTGCAAGATTTTGAGCATATTTTTTTGCGGAAAAGGAAAATATAACTTAATAGGTAGATATATTCGTATAAATAATGAATGGTAGGTTTTATTAATAACTAAATTATTGCATGATTTTGAGTTTGACCTGAAATTTCTTACAAGAAATTTACAATTTATTATGCCGACGAATACCTATATAAGTTAATTAAAAAAGTGAGAATTTGTATGCAATGTTGAGGCAGGTAGGTTCTTGGTGGTAGGTAGGTTGAATACCTAGGTACATAAAATAAAAACAAATTCCCTATTTTTGGCTTGAAATTTGTTTGTTTGATTTTTAGGGTAGGTAGGTAGGTTTATTGGCTTTGACTTTTCATTCACAATTTATCATACGAGTAGGAATGTAGGTAGGTATGTAAGTACCTACCTAGGTAACTTTTAATTGTTTGACACTAGAGTGTCAATGTGAGTGCCAGTGGGCGATATCCTAGTGGGTAGGTAAGTTTTATAATTTTTTTTATTTGAGTGTAGGTAGGTACCTACCTTCCTAGCAATTTTTGAAATATATACCTACCTACACTTATTGTACCTACAACATTGTTCGTTTAATTGAAACTACCTATAGGTATGCACTTAACGAAACAAACGACAAAAAATAAATCAACTAATACTCTTAATATTTGCACATTCAATGTAAGAACTTTAAGGACAGAGGAACGACAGGAGGAATTAAAAATTGCATTAACCAACATAAACTGGGATATAATAGGACTATGTGAAACAAGATTGTTTGGACAAAAAATAAACGAATCTGACACTGACATTTTCTGTTATATTGGACAAACAAAAGGACTTTATGGAGTAGGATTCCTAATTAAGAAACATTTGAAGAAACATATCCTAGACATCAGATTATTTAACGAGAGAATATGCTCAATAAGTCTTGACATTCAAAACACTAAAATTACCATCATCCAAATATACGCACCAACAACGAACTCAACTGACGAAGAAATTGAAGCCTTTTATGAAAACTTAGAACACACTTATAGAGAAACAAAAACAGAATTAATGTATGTAATAGGAGACTTTAACGCAAAACTTGGCACAATGGAAGATGGAGAAGAGCAGTTATTTGGACATTTTGGATATGGAAGAAGAAATAAGCGTGGAGTAAAACTTATTAAATGGATGCAAGAAATGAACCTGACTTTTGGAAATTCGTTTTTTAAGAAAAAAGAAAAAAACACATGGACATGGTTATCATCTGATGGACAATACAAAAACGAATATGACCTCGCTTTAACAAATAAAATCAGAACATTGACAGATGTTTCTGTAATTAACAGTTTAAAATTTGATAGTGACCACAGAATGGTGAGAATAAAAATAAAAGTTGACCATATAACATTACGAAGAAACTACCAAAAAATTATTCTTTATCGATTCAATAATGCCTGAAAGTATCCGATCTTATAACGAGACTCTGACGAGGAAACTAGAAGAGCACATCATGAATTTTAATCAATTTTACGATGACCCACAAAATTCATATAACATGCTAGAATATATTATAAAGACTACTGTAAAAGACACGCTTATGAAGTCAAGATCCAGAAAAACGGACAAGCTATCAAGCGAAACAAAATGACTCATCAGCCAACGCGAAATTCTAAGAAAAACAAGTAATCCCACAGAAACCGAAAAGCAAGAGTTAAAAAATCTAAGAAAAATTATCAAGAACAAAACAAAAGACGATGTCAAAATATTCAACGAAACAAAAATAAAAGAAATTCTAAGAAATACAAAATCAATCAAAAAAACAAAAAACTTTATAAGTAACGAAAAGGAATGGATAGTTTCACTGAAGCAAAAAACTAAAAACTCAACAAAAAGAAAAGACATAAACGAAACAGCTACGAGTTTCTTTGAAATGCTGTTCAAATCAAAAAATGACAACGCTTTGGACTCTCTTGACAACTTTGATAATGATAATTACAGTATTTTTCTTTTGAGTGAAACAGATGTGTCTTCTTCAATTGATAGTTTAAAAGCTGACAAAAGCGCAGGCAGTGATGGAATAGAGGCTGAAATGCTAAAATATGGAAAGGACGCTCTGACACCAGTAATAACAAAACTCTTTAATTCTATACTGACACACCAAAGAATACCAAGACAATGGCAGCAGAGTACAATAATACTACTCCACAAGAAGGGAGATAAGGATGACATGAACAACTATAGACCCATAAGCATTATATCGACAATCTATAAACTTTTCTCAAAGACCATATATATAAGAAGCAAAAAAGCAATGAATGACAATCAACTCCGAGAGCAAGCAGGATTTAGAGAAGGCTTCTCAACCACTGACCATCTTCAGACAATCAACCAGCTAATTGAAAAACAAAACGAATTTCAAAAACCACTTTACCTCTGTTTTATCGACTTTGCAAAAGCTTTTGATACCGTGGAACAGCATATGGACAGCACTAAGAAATCAAAGGATTAACCCCACCCTTATCAAAACTTTTAGAAACATTTATAGCAATAACACCGCTAAAGTAAAAACAGACAAAGTAGGAAGGGAATTTCATTTGAAAAGAGGGGTGCGACTAGGTGACCCTATGTGACCGCCACTATTTTCTGCAGTTCTAGAGGATATTTTTCAGAGGCTGGATTGGAAAAATAATTTTGGTGTAAGAATCAATGGGGATTACTTAAACAATTTAAGATTCGCAGATGACGTTGTTCTTCTTTCGAATTCAGCAATACAGATACAGACAATGTTAAATCAACTTTCAATATCCTGCAGACGAGATGGGCTTTGCTTAAACTTGACTAAAACAAAAGTCATGACTAATCATATAAAGGAGGACATCTTATTGGAAAATACTAAAATAGACTATGTTGAAGACTACGTTTACCTAGGACAAATTAAATCTTTCAAAAACCAAGACGAAAAAGAAATAACTAGACGAATTGATAACGGATGGAAACAGTTTTGGAGCTTAAAAGACATACTGAACTCGAACCTTAGTAATGATACAAAGAAATATATATTGGACTCTACAATCTTACCTGTTCTGACATACGGTCTGCAAACCCAAGGACTAACATCAAATCAACATAATAAACTAAGAATATGTCAAGCAAAAATGGAACGAAAACTTTTAAATATACGACAAATACAAAGGATACGTAACGAAGAAATTAGAAGAAGAACAAATATAGTTGACGTGATAACTCGAATAAAACAATTGAAATGGAGCTGGGCAGGGCTTTTATCAAGAATTGAAGACCAAAGATGGACAAAAATAATAACAAAATGGAACCTAAATGATGAAAAGAGACCAAGAGGGCGACCGAAAAAGAGATGGGTTGACGATCTAAAGCTATTTAATCAAAACTGGTATAATGATGCAAAAAATAGATTCTTATGGACAGCAATGGGGGAGGCTTACGCCAGATAAAGCAAAATCGAATTTTGAACATACTTAAAGAAAAAAACTGTAACTGTAATTGTAAATTAATATTAATTGTTAAATTATCTAATAAGAAGTATTTATTTTTATATAGTTACTTATAATAAAAAATGTTTGTGTATATTAAAACAACAATATTGGCAAATAAAGCTTTATATAATAATATAATAAAAATAATAATAATAATAGGTATGTACATAGGTATGTAGCTAACATTTTTATTTTTCAAATCAACCAGAAGGCGAAAATGAATGTAAATTGCAAGACAGCCAGTGCACTGAAAATTGTATTATACACAGCTATAGGTAGGTATGCACATACTTATGTTATATGTATACAGGATGTCCGGTAATTCGTGTGCCATACTTTGGCATGTGATTTTTGTTCATATTGTAAGAAAAAATTTGTTCTACAGTAAAGTCAGATTTTCAACTTTGACATCACTTTTTGAGGATTTAAAAAAGGTAAACTGTGGTGTACCCTGACCCCTGTTGAGGTTAATTTCTCTGTCAGTGCTAATGGTAGGGACCTCATTTTTTAGACCTTTTAGGACCTTTTTTTAGTAGAAATGCTAGCCTTTAAAATTACGTTTAAGTTAAGCCGATATGTGTTTAGGGTTGGCAGATATTCAATTTTAAATGGTGTTCAATTTTTCTTGTCCGAGCAAAATTTTGACTCAGGTAAATTTTTTTTCAAAAAATGCAAAATAACATAAAGTTTTATTATTTTAAACTGAACAAAACAATAATAAAAAAACTCATTAATAAGTGCACCCAAAAATTCATACATTTTATGATACTTGGGAATCGAATCGAATTTTGGGTTTTTTACCTACTTTTATTGCAGCACCTGTTTGATTGGGTTCAAACGGTTTTAGCTGTCTATTTAAACAAAGCTTTGGCAAGTTTTACACCTTTTTACAAACTACAGAAAAATAAGCAATTTTTGAAATATAAAACCTGTATTGAGCCATATGAATTTTGTTCAGGGAGCTCTTCAGAAGATTGAGGTCAAAATTTATTTTGGCAAAGTTCAATATTAACTAATGAATTTTAGGCAAATGGTAATGCCAATGAAAAATATTTTACTCAGTTAAGTTAGTGGAACTATAAGTCAATGTTTTAATGCAAAATTTGTAAAAAATAAAAACAAAAATCAATTGTGGACAGGGTGAGCAAGAAACTGGTTCAAAGTATGATTTTTTTTTTCAAATTTCAAAAAATAGCCCTTACTCGAGAACTGCTATGATTCGGTATGAAAAAGTTACCAAATTTCTCATAGGGTATGCCCTGGCCTTTTAGCAGTTCTTAGTTTGGACCATTGTTAATGGGACACCCTGTATATGTACCTAGGTAGGTACATATACAGATCAGACTTCATCTCAATTTATTTTTAAATTTTGGGACACTGATTTGATTTCGGTATATTTGTGTTTACCGAGGCTTTTCTTTGGTACGCGGTACACAGCGTTTATTTTCGGTACTGTACCGGTCGTTTTGGTACAGGACCTTAGGTATATCTATACTTTTAGAAACAAAAAATCTTAAAACAATTTTTCTGAAAAACAATTTTAAAAAATGAGAACGCCGGGATGAAACGCCAATTTTTATGGACTTCAGGCCGTTAAAAGCTATATTGAATCAATTTGAAAAATACTTTTTTTTAACAATTACCTTAAACTAGAGAACAAAAATTGGAAAAAAATGTATTAATTTTTTTTTTCAAAATTTTACTTTACTAAATACTATTTTTTTTCTTTATAAACTGCTTCAATTAATTTTTAGTCAAACACTTAAAACTAGAAGATCATTTAAACATTATTATCCAGGAAAATTAGACATGAATTCCTACAAAGTTCGGAAAAATTATATACAGGGTTTTTGTTTTTGAATCAGCCTTTAAAACACTCTTTCACCCCAGATATTTGTAAGCACGATTTTGATCCTATATTTCAATGATGAATTGAAATATTTACGTCATGTTTCATTAGTCGACGATTTTTGTTTGATCAAAATCAGCGAAATACCATGCTTCGTGACCTTTGACCCCCTCTTTTTAATAGACGCGGAGCTAGGATCGATGGGGGACTTCTACTCAAAAATTCATAAAGCTACTATTAGACGGTCAACGCAAATGGTCGATGCGTTGACTCTCTGACGTCACCAAAAAACGGTCAAAGCACTGACATGACAACGTCAATGCTCACCGTGTCAACACCTGAAATATTGACGATCACACAAATGACACAAGTCCGTCAATGTTGTCCCAAAATGCGTTGACAGGTAATATGTGTCAACGAGATTTATCCAAATCGGTGTCAATGCGCTGACAAGTAATCGTTGACGATCACACGGCTTGACCATGTCCACGCGCTTTGAGCGTTGACAATAGTACAAATCTGTAATTTTTCGAGTTGACGCCTACACGCGCTGAGACACAGTCAAATAAATTTATTTATTTCGGTTTAAATTTTTTTAATGCAAGGAAAAATGTTAAAAGCAAACGAAATGGAAATGACAATTTAGGTTTCGGCAGAAGGGACAACTTTCTAAAAAAATGACTTAAAATATAAACAAAATTATTAAAAATCAACGGCAACACTTAAAATATCATGTTATAACGTTTTTGAAAGCCAAAAACCTATCCTTAAATTAACTTTTTAAACCAAGTTTTTTGAGCAAACAGTATTTGAGAAAATAATTTTCAAACTCAAAATTCTTTCTTCTTTCCAAGATGGCGGACGCCCCACAAGACTAAAAATCCCGCAAATCGAGATTTATGCTAAGAAGCAACCCCTCTTCAAAACTGCGTTCAAACTTTTCAGACGTCAAAACTTTTTTCAGATTGCACTTATTTGACTCCCCGTTGCCTGTTCTAACTGCATCCTCCATCCCAAAGCACTGGTCGTTTCTCTACTGCCGCAATCAAAGCGGAGACCTCGTATTGTTTGGTACACGAGTAAAGTAATTTTCTTTTACGTTTCTCCGACAACTTTTCCTTCGATTTACTTATCCAACTCACTGGTGGTTTGGCTCATATTTTTTTTTAACTCAAACTTATTTAACCTTAAATAATTTTGTTTGGAAATGTTTTGTTTTCTTTTATGTTGCTGTGTTTTTTTTTGTTGCTGTTTTTAAATGAAAAGAATGTCAACGCCAGCTACTTTGACACAGCAGAAAATTATAGCGTGTCAACGTTGGAACCTGGACAACGCGTTGATGGGCAGTCAGGAAATATATGTCAATGTGTCCGAAAAATTCTGATGGGGTGATTACACGGTAAATGAAAATAGTCAACGCGTTGACTTTTCAAACCATGTCATCGCAAGTGTCAACGCTGATGTCAGTGCGTTGACAACGTTTTGCAATGACAATCACACGACTTGAAAGCCGTGGGACCATAAAAAAGCTGATTCAAAAACAAAAACCCTGTATATAATTTTTGTATTTTATAACCTTTCATTTGATACTTCCTTTATAAATATCAAAAAATAATTGCCCAAGTTATGTAAAGGTATATAATTGTGTATCACTAGTTTTTTTTTCATTTTTTTAAAGCGATAAAAATCAAATTTTGATTTTTTAATCAAACACCCCCACTTTGTTCCCGTTAGATTAAGAAATAGAAAATTATTTACATACTTACTAGTAGGTAGCAGGTCGCCAAAGGCGCCCGACGCCAAAGGCGCTATGTTATTTAATGTGAGTCAGGGCTGAGCGTAAATACCTATATATGTATATAAATTAGATGACTACCTCACGCTTCACTTAAAAAAAGAAGTTATTTTAAAGATGTGGCAACCCTTAAAATTTTACTCAATTTAGGCTTCTTAAAGTTAGTCTTTTTTGTAAAAAGTTAATTTTTTCCTTGTACAAAATTTAATTATTTTAATAGCGTTAATTTTTTTTTTTGTAAAAAAGTTTTTTTTTTTTGTAAAAAGTTGATTTTTGTTTGTAAAACAGTTAATTTTTGATTGTAAAAAAGTTAATTTTTTTTTGTAAAAAAGTTAATTTTTTTTTGTACAAAAGTTAATTTTTTTCCTCAACAAATTTAAAAAAAAAATTTAGGCACATTTAAAGGCTTATTTTAATAGGTATCTTAATTTGAAAATTCTTTCCAGCAGAAATGAAGTTAGGATTTTTTAAAACTCCAATTAGAAAATTGGTAGGCGATTGTCGACCATGAACCAAACAGAGAATTTCAAAGAAATTTCCCCAATTTTTAATAACCAAGAGTAACAATTTAGGTAATACCTAGATGCCCTTAATACTCAACAACATGGTCACATAGTGGTAAGTTATAAGTTCAAATTTCTCACTGAAAATCCTAAATAATGGTAGCCATCATTCCTATTTATTTCAAATTTCTAAACTAACACCTTAAAAAGAAAAAAATCAGCGAAAAATAATCATAAACATTCAATTTGGGTAGGTCTAGGTACCTACCTACCTACAAGTTTCTACCTAGATATTAATACAAATTATATACAACCATACCTTCTTTTTTAGGTTAAAATAAAAAAGCGACATACATAGCTAACTACCTACCACGAGCCATACTCATCAAGAAACATCATCGCCATCAACCTCAAAAATTATTGCATCACTCATATTCTTACCAACAGACCTAAATATCTAGAAAGCAAAAAAAAAAACAATCTACCTACCTATTATGCCTTGACCTTCACGCACCGCGCGCCGCCGCCACCATTGTCTTCTTGCACACAAGACACCCAAAGCTGTAAAAAAAAAAACCACCCCTTCCTCTTTAACCGCACAAATCCCAACAAACCAAGGAGAATACCCAACATTTTATTTCAGACTTTTTGATTCTCTGCACCTTTGCAAAGAAAAGTAACCGACAAAAAAATGTAAACCAACAAAAAACATCCCTTTCACTCTAACTGTTATAAATTAGGCTATTCCTTTCCTATTCTTGCAAATAATTCTCCACAAAATTCAAATGTCTCCGTGAGATAGAGTTGTGGAATTTAATGAAATTCTTTTGCCCACTGAATGAAGATGTCAGTCCATTCGACATTCACCATGATAGTACTATGGATTTCATATACAAGGGTAGGGATGAATAAAAAAAAATAAAAAAAATATACTACATAAAAATTCGAAGCCACCCAGTGAGATCATAGGATTAAAATCAAGTAGCGCCCCTATAAGGTCATAGCCGAAGCATCCGAGAATTGTATAAGGACTTCTAATGTTTCCAAAAGGTCACATACAAGGAATCCAAGTTGAATAAAATTCATGCGAAAGGGGAACATTTTTTACCAACACACAGACAGCTGGTATGAAAATAAGGAAAGACTGCGATTGGATGAAATGGATCGGATGACAACTATAGTATGTGAGGTGGAATTGCCTCAGAAAAAAGATAGGTGGTGTCTTTCGTAACCATCAACCATCAAGGTACAAAAATTAAAATTCGGATGACATTTCAATTGTGTCATTCAAAGAGCAACTTTCTCGCTCAGTGCAACGCGGAGTTCAAATTTTGAAAATTTAATTCTATAATTTATAATTTAAATTTGTCGGTAAATGCCTGTAAAAATTCGAAAAATTGCGTGACGGTACCTTAATAATAATAATCGAATTTTGTTGGTATTATAACCTTTTTATTGGATCATTTTCGTAAAAGTAAAACTATATAGTTTTGTGCAGAAGTAAATTTTTTGTGTATTCCAGTTTTTTTTATAGAATACAATACTTACGTTTCCGCTGACAAATTAGAAAGAAGTAGAACGGTACCAAAGATAAAATAACCCAAAATAAAAGATCAGATAAGGTGAGTGTTAGGCTAGAACGAATTTTGTTGAAGGAAAAACAGTGCTGAAGTGGTTAATTTGTACAGGTTTTGAGCAACTTTAATTTCTGGCGGTCTCAGAAAGCCAACGGAGACCCCCCATACTGGATGACATATTGGAGACACCTACTTGGATGACATCCTTTTGTCTTGACATTGTTTTGGAGGCGAAGACAATTTTTATTGGTGTTTAACCGCCGGAGTCCGACTTGAATCCGGGTGAAGACATAGCCTAGGATATTGGCTCAAATTACTTATTCTCATCTGGATCTAAGGTTGATCCAAGGTCATACACCGAACCAAATTATACCAGGGCTTCCTGCCTACCAAAGACAGGAAAAAAAGGAAAGAATACCCTTTAAAGGATTCAGAAAAAAATAAGATACAATTGTTATTTTTTTGGTTATTGTTTTTTTGTTGGTTTTCAAACCAATTGTTTTTTTTATGTGTGTTCAATTTTTTTTTGTGTAATTTATAAAAAAAGGCGGTGAAGTTATTCATTCATGTATTATAATCTATTTTTGGTTCTTAATATATTAATCATTTCGATATTATAACGTTTCCTTTATTATACGTTTTTCTTGTTTTTCAACATTATTATTAATTTTTTTTAATATATTAATTAGTTTTTCAATATTATAATTACAATATCCAATTTACATTTTTTTTCAATAGTACCATTTTTCCAATAGTACTATTCAATACTATTCATTTTTGTTTCAGTACTATTATTTTTCTTATTACTATTATTATTCTTTTCCTTTTTGATTTTTGATATTTCTTGAAAATTCCTAAAAACAAAAGTTAAGAATTGTTATATTGCCTTTTATTAATTACCTATTATTTGTTAATTATTTGTTTATTTAAAAATCAGTTTCTTTGTTAGTTTTTTTCTATTATTTGCTTACGTTTACTATTGATATGTTAAATAAACTTCTCGCCTTCATCAGATGAAGTTCCGTTTTTTTCTGGTTTCGGAACAAGAAACCATGAGTCGCTAAAATAAAATTTTCAGGGGTGGCGATGGTAGCTGATTAACTTTGGTGAAGATGGTGTGACCGGAAGCTGGTCGTCGACTAATTTTGGGGAAATCCAAATAGTGCCAATGGATTTCATGGCAGGGTGGGTACGGCATCGCTGCACTATCATACGCAGCACCTTGAAGTGGTGATCGTCCGTCCGTGGTCTTTTTAGTCTTTTTTAGATTATTTTTCTCTTTCTGGCCTGATAAGTGTTTTGCTTGCAGGTGAGGTTAGGTTTCGGGGGCAATTTCCCCCCGCATTCCGGTAAGTTCAGCTGAGCAACGACAAGCAGGCCACGTCCCTCGGAACCTAGCATTCTAATCCATTTCCAAACTCTTACTTTTTTATTTTCCTACCTGTTCCTTTTTCCATCCTTTGCCCAACCATCCCTTCTTATTGCCCCGCAACAAATGGCGTCCAACGTCTTAGCTTTTTAGCCAAGATTTCTGTAGTCTCCGTTTTTGTGATAGTCGAACTAAACTTACTGTGGATTTTCAAAACTCGTAAGTCTTTATCAAGAAAGTCTCTGACATACTTAGATAAATTGCGACGAGCTTTTGAAAATCGACAGTGACTGCGGTTCATGTGTGTTATATTTCTTTTCTAACTTCAAACTTGTGGTGGATTTTTAAGATTCGTAAGTCTTCATCAGGAAAGTCTCTGACAAACCTAGATGAATTGCGACGAATTCTTGAAAATTCACAGCGACGGCGACTATGTGTTTTTCTTTTCATTTCATCTAGACTTGCTGCAAATTTTAAGGTTCGTAAGTCTTCATCAGGAAATTCTTTGGCATACCTAGATGAATTGCGACGAAATCTGAAAATTTGCAGCGACAACAGTATCCTTTCTTATGTCCCGTTTTCCTCACATCCTCAATCCCAAATTTTAACTTTTCTGTCTAACATTTAATTTTCACTCCTCTTTTGTCTAGTTTTGTTAAATTTCTATTGGGACGCAGTGACCATGTTTGACGATCCGGTCGAACATTGATGCACCGTTTCCGTTTCCGTTTTCCTCATCGTTTCAAGTCTTCTAGCTAAGTTCTAAGAGACGGACTAGGATTGCGGGAACGATGAGGATAAACACATCTTTTTCTTTTTCGTTTTTTTTCTACTTTTGTCTACTTTTTTGTCATTCCTTTTCTACCTCACCACTTCAAGGGTTTTAATTCTGTCCGTCTGCAATCTTATTTTTGAAAGATGCCACTAGTAAGGTCACACCATGTCGTCAAGAAACCACCGAAGACGCTACCTGAAGCACCCCGTATGTGTATATACAAGTGAAAAACAATCTAGTCTACTTAAAAAAATTCAAAATTTTGAAAGAATTGTTCAAAGTGAAAAAACCTCTTTACGAAAAAAAACAATCTTAATATTTTTTTGTTATCTTTAAAAACTTTTCTTAGTTTATTAGATTCAATTATTTTTGAATTTAACTTAAACTAACCTTAATCTATTAATTCAATAATTTTTTTTTGTTATTCTACTACTTAGATTTACTAGTTTTCTTAAGGAAAAACAGTTAAATTTGCACATAGAAAACAAAGTTAAATTACTTATACTATTATTTATATTATTGCCTTAACTACCTATACAAATATTGATACTTTTCAGCGTTGTATTTTTTTTTGAAATAGGATAATTTCAAAAGAAAACTCACCTTATTTTGTTTCGTTATTTCGTTAATTTATTTATCTTTATTTGGTCAATCGTTTCACTTCTGGTAATTCCAAAATGTATCCCACTGGAAAAGATGAAGAAGACCGCATAAACCGGCTGACTAGGGATACTGAAATAGAAGAAAATGTTAGATTAACTAGATCAGCTAGTCAAAATTAAGATAGTACCGAGAGACGTAGGATGATTAATTCCCCTCTATTATCTGATAGGCACATCCGATCCACATCCAATTTACCAGCCAGTTCAGGGATTCCGGACGACAGCAATATCGAGTCTGTTTCTACTCCGTCTTTCAGCAATATCAGTGGGTTGGGAGCAGAAGATAGGCCGCCTCCACGGTCAAGTTTCGGGTCGATGAACGAGACCATTTTACCTAATTTAGGCAGGGCTCCCGCTCCTAGGCAAACTGGAGCAATTCCACGAAACTTGGGCGGGTGTCGGGACATCTTGGATTCCATTTCACAAAGACCGACTGGAAGTAAGAGAAAAGAAAAAACTATTATCTCTGAAGATTTAAAGGCTTATATAAATTTGGCCATGGTAGAAACTTTAACATCCTATAAGCAGTCTATTCAAGCTGAGGTTACCAATACCTTGATAGATGAACTCCAACATCAGCTGGGTGGATTCCTCAGGGAGTTGAATTTAGGTAGGCCGTCTCCGACAACCACCGAGCCAATACCGAAATCTTCAGCGCCGGTGTACAATTATCCACCTCCAAACCATCCACCATCACAGCAACCTCCTCAGCCAGATCCAAGGAGGAATGATTTTGGGCAACCTCCTCAACAGCGACGAAGACCTCAAGAACCCTTCCGTCGAAGCCAGGATGGGTTATACCAAACAGACTGCCAGCAAGATGCTTATTTTAGACCTGAGAGAGCTCCAATGAATGGTGATGTCCAAGATTACCAAGTCAGTTATCCACCACCCTGGTGGAAAACACCACATTGCACTCGATGCAACCCGGGAAACCGACCGTTGTACGTGAAGGATCCGGGGGATTCGCGTTCGACTCAAAAGTAGAACCCCCAGTATTTCAAAAATTCCCAGTTGTCGATGCTGAAACAAAATCATCAGAAAGCCCCCTTACTGAAGAGGGCCCACAGAAGTATAAAATTTTAAAAAGAAATGAAAACTCTAAAATAAATGATACGATAACTACAAAGCAACACCAATTTCAAATAAAGCCTTTACATGTACGAATTACGGAGTATAACAAGGCCCGAAAACGAATATTTAACAGCGCGATTTTTTAACCGTCAAAGAAAATTCTTTAGGCTAGATCTAGATTCAAATTTAGGAGAGAAACTAGGAAACGAATTTGTTCCACAGTCGTAGGTTTAGTGTCAGATCCAAGGCCTTACGCGAAAATTATGTTAGGTAACAAGGAAGTTTTAGGTTTGCTGGATAGCGGAGCCAGTGTAAGCATCCTCGGCAAAAATTGCTTGCAACTGGTGAACGAACTTGAACTCCCTATTACGCCATATGGGTCTGGCGTTAAAACTGCGGACGGCAAAAGCCAATCAATTATCGGAAAAGTAGGAATAAATGTAAAATACAATGATAGAGATGAGAAGTTAACATTCTTCCTGGTTCTTAATTTGGATCAAGAGATCTACCTTGGGGTAGACTTTTGGAGAGTATTCCAACTAGCCCCAAATGTCATATGCACCGTTTTGTTAACTGATGAAGCAGATCTTTCGAACGCTCATCAGTTGAACTCTTATCAGCAGGCCCGGCTGGAAGCAGTTTGGCAGAAATTTCTTTGCTTCGACCAGGATGGTCTTGGAAAAACAACGCTCATGGAGCATGTTATTGATACCGGAGATGCACTCCCTGTGAAACAGCGTCACTACCCTGTCTCCCCAGCGGTACAAGCCATATTGTATGAAGAGCTAGATCGGATGTTGAGTCTGGGAGTCATTGAGGAGAGTGAAAGCCCGTGGTGCTCGCCAGTGGTTCTCTTGCGGAAACCGGGAAAAAATAGACTTTGTCTCGATTCTCGCAAGATGAACGCACTGCGGAAGAAAAATGCAAACCCACTTCCTCATATTGAGGGTCTCCTCAGCCGACTACCAGATACGTACTTCATCAGCAGTATCGATCTGAAGGAAGCATTCCCGCAAATACCGCTGGAGAAACAGAGTAGGGAAAAGACTGCCTTTACGGTACCGGGAAGACCCTTGTACCAATTTACTGTCATGCCCTTTGGTTTTTGTAACGCAGCCCAAAGGTTATGTCAGTTAATGGACAAGGTAATTCCTGCACGACTTATGGATCGTGTCTTTGTGTATCTTGACGATTTATTGATTATGGCACCGGACTTCGAGACGCATATCGCCCTGGTAGGCGAAGTAGCCGACTGCTTACGCAGAGCTAACCTCACCATCAATATGAAGAAATCGAAGTTTTGCTACAAAGAACTGAAGTATTTTGGCTTCATAGTTGGTGGGGGTCAGCTTAAAACCGACTCTGCCAAGGTGGAGGCAATAGTGGATTTTCCAGTTTCCAAAACCCCAAGGCAGGTTCGGCGGTTACTTGGTTTGGCAGGGTGGTATCGAAAATTCATCAAAGATTTTTCAAGTCTCACTGCACCCCTGACGCACCTGTTGAAAAAGAGCAACAAAAAGTTTGAAATGACGAAAGGAGCCCTGAGAGCGTTCGAAGATCTGAAGAAGACGTTAACCACGGCACCGGTTCTGTCGCATCCTGATTTCTCCAAAAAGTTTAACATACAGTGCGATGCTTCAGATGCGGGAATCGGGGCCGTGCTTTTCCAAAAAAATGAACAGGACGAAGAAGTTCCTATATCCTTCTTTTCCCAAAAGTTTAATAAAAGCCAGAGAAATTATAGTGTGACCGAGAAGGAGTGTATGGCTGCGGTAATGGCAGTGCAAAAGTTCAGGCCATATGTCGAAGGCATGGACTTCACAGTAATCACGGACCACTCTAACCTCAAATGGCTTATGGGCATGAAAGATTTGAGTGGTAAGTTAGCCAGATGGAGTTTACTGCTGCAGTCATATGCCTTTGACATACAGCATCGAAAGGGCAGCTTAAACGGCGTACCGGATACTCTTTCTCGGATGCACATAGATTCTCTGGACATTGAAGATGTTGCGCCGTTGATTGACTTAGAGTCAGCGGAATTCCTATCTGATGAGTATCTAGACTTAATTGAAACGGTTATCGAGCGAAAAGATGAGCTTCCTGACAAATATGAAGACAAATATGTCTATAAGAAAGCGTTTAAGAAGTTAGGCGAAGAGGAAATGTTTGAACATTCATGGCTTCTTTGGGTACCTGCGGGGCTAACTGAAGAAATCATTAGCAAAGCTCACGACCCACCACAAGTTGCTCACGGCGGTATAGCAAAAACTTTGCATAGAATTCGGCAACACTTCCACTGGCCAAATATGACCGTGCAAATCCGTGAATACGTATCTAATTGTTCTGTATGCAAGCAGAGTAAAGCGTCCAACCAAGTATCTCGTCTACCTATTGTAACCTCCTATTGTTCTAATCGTCCATTCGAAAAATTATATATTGATTTTCTAGGGCCCTATCCTAGTCAAAGTCCTAGTCAAAGTCCGGAAACGCATTTGTATTTGTTGTTTTAGATCATTTGTCAAAATTTGTTTTTTTGAAAGCCTTGAGAAAAGCGAATACCTCAAGCCTTATACAGTTTTTACGACAAGAAATTTTCAATGTGTTTGGAGTTCCAAACATCATTCATTCAGACAACGGCAAACAATTCTCGTCTAAAGAATTTCAAAATTTGTTGTATTATGCATTTTAAAACTGCCAATTATGCTCCGCAATCGAATGCTTCGGAATGGGTTAACCGCTCTTTACTAGCAGCCATCCGTTCCTATCTCAAAGATTATCAGCGTGAATGGGATGTTCACCTGAGCGATATAGCGTGTGCGTTAAGAAGTGCAGTTCATGGTTCTACTGGTGTGTCACCATATTATGCCTTGTTCGGTACCAACATGATAACCCACGGTAGTAGTTATGAACTGGCCCGAAAGCTGAATGCGGTAGACGACAACGAGTTACTAACCGTACCCAGACAAAGTCGATTGCAATGCATTCGCAATCAAATTCGCGAAAATATTTCGAAGGCCAACGGAAAGTCGGCAAACCTGTATAACACTCGAACTAAAAAAGTAAATTATCTGCCCGGACAGGAAGTCTATAGGAGGAACTTCATCCTGTCAACATTGTTGAAACAGGAATTATACCCGCGAACAGGTAAGCAATAACATCATCGCTCCTGCTCGCCCTGGTATCGATGGGCCCAGAACCACACTCTAAGTCTCGCAGACTAAACGAAACAATAAGAGTCTGACAGTGGACGAAACATTAAATGGCAAGATTGTGCGGAGAAACTTGGTCAAGATGACGTGGCTTCATAACACCAATAGCTACCGTCTTAAAACTGCGACAGGTGAGGCAGCAAGAGTATATGGAGAAGTTCGTCTTAAAATCCGTTTGGGAGAATTATAGTTTTCGCATCTATTTTTGGTAGCAAATATATGTGATGAGTGCATAGTTGGAATCGACTTCATGAAAGAGCACGAAGTGATTCTGGATATCGGTAAGAAGGTGTTGAAGTACCAAAATGTAGAGATTCCTATGGTCAATGGCAACGAAAACTCATCAACTCTAAGAACTGTCATCAAAGAAGACATATGCTTGCCTGCCTCTTCAGAAGTGTTTGTTTGGACAAAACTAGAGGGCGATCTAGGTAGCCATCGATACCTCATGGTGGAACCAGAGTCTGAGCAATCTTCCCAAAACATCATCTTAGGGAAGACTCTTGTGGAACCAAAAAACAACATGGTACCCGTACGGATTCTGAACATCAAACCGTACGAGGTCAAGTACAAGAAAGGAGAAGTAATTGGAAAATGCGAATCTGTGACCGCAATTACTAAAATCACAGAAATGAATGCAAAAGAACCAATGGACCCCGGAAAATTCAGCTCCATGAAAGCCAAAATTCTCAAGCCATCCAATCTAAGTCAACATCAGCTTACAGTTGCTGGAAGCCTTCTTCATGAGTACACTTATATATTTTGTTCACCGAGTGGGCAGTATGGTCGAACACAACTGGTACAGTATCGAATCGACACAGGTGATGCGAGACCAATTCGATAACCAGCAAGACGTCTCCCATTAGCCAATCAAACCGAAGTTGAAGAAATGATATCGACAATGAAGAAAGATGGTCTAATCGAAAATTCCAAAAGCCATTGGGCGTCACCAGTTGTTCTTGCCAAAAAGAAAGACGGAAGCACCCGATTTTGTGTGGACTACCGTAGGCTGAACGATGTGACAAAGAAAGACAGCTACCCTCTGCCCAAAATTAGCGATACATTGGATGCAATGGAAGGAGCTCAATGGTTCTTGACGTTAGACTTGAAGAGTGGCTACTGGCAGGTAGAAATCCATCCAGAAGACCGAGAGAAGACATCTTTCTCAACCGGAAATGGTCTGTGGCAGTTTAAAGTGATGCCATTCGGACTGTGCAACGCTCCGGCAACATTTGAGCGTGTGTTCTTCAAGGCCTTACTTGGAAATCATGCCTTGTATATTTGGACGATGTCATCGTTTATGGAAAAACTTTTGACGAGCATTGTGAAAACCTTAAGGCTGTATTTCAGAGGCTTCGAGAAGCACACCTAAAATTAAATCCAGATAAATGTGCGCTTTTCAAGACCGAAGTTAAATACCTGGGACATATCATCTCATCCCAAGGAGTAAAGACTGATCCTGAGAAAGTTGACACTGTGAAGAATTGGCCAACACCACAGGATAAACATCAGCTCCGTAGCTTTCTTGGTCTAGCCACATATTATCGGCGCTTTGTGAAGGACTTTGCTGGAATCGCTAAGAACTTGCATCAACTTACTGAAAAGCGGAAGCCGTTCAAATGGTCAGGTGAGTGCGAGAAAAGTTTTCAGGAACTCAAGCTACGTTTGTGTAATGCTCCTGTGCTGACCTATCCGACTCCTGGAAAACCTTTTATCATCGATGCCGATGCCAGTAACGTCGGAATTGGAGCTGTGCTGTCGCAAGTCCATGAAGGAGAAGAAAAAGTCGTCGCCTACTACGGTAAGGTGCTCTCGAGGCCGTAGTGCGTCACCAGACGGGAACTTCTAGCTTTGATTTTGGCAACAAAGCACTTCCATAAGTACATCTATGGACAGAAGTTCCTCTTTCGAACAGATCATGGTGCGCTTAATTGGCTTCTGAACTTCAAAAATCCAGAAGGTCAAGTAGCAAGATGGATCGAGAGACTGCAGACATACGACTACGAAATTCAACATCGAAGAGGAAAGCTACACTCAAACGCAGATGCATTGTCTCGACGACCGTGTAAACAGGACTGTAAGCATTGCACGCGTCAAGAAGAAAAGAAAGCGGTTGCCATCCAACGAATAAGAGCCGATCCCATTTACGGTTGGAGCAATGAAGAACTGAGGACTGCCCAACAAGAAGACTCGGATATAGAACCCATTCTTGCATGGAAGGAACACGGAGAAAAACCAGAATGGGGTGACATCTGCGATAGAAGTCCAGCTCTCAAAGCATATTGGGCACAGTGGGACTCACTTCATGTGCAAGAAGGTGTTCTAAGGCGCAAATGGGAATCTGCAGATTGCAAGTCTTATCTGATGCAGTTGATAGTGCCTAGGTCAAAGGTTAATGAAATTCTTCGAGAGATGTGTGATGGAGCATCTGGAGGTCATTTGGGAGTCAATAAAACGCTGTCGTTACATCCAAGAGATGATGTCGAAAAGTGGTGCCGAAAATGTGATACTTGTGCTGGTACCTGGTACCAAGGGACCAGGTAGAAAGCTTCAAAGTAAAATGCAACAGTACAATGTGGGCACACCTTTCGAAAGAATAGCAGTAGATGTCGCAGGTCCGTTTCCGGAGACCAACAGCGGAAACCGATACATCCTTGTAGTCATGGATTACTTCAGCAAGTGGCCTGAGGCATTTGCCATCCCAAATCAAGAAACTAAAACAGTTGTTGATCAGATTATCTTCAATTGGGTGAGCAGGTTCGGCGTACCTTTGGAACTGCATTCTGACCAAGGCAGGAACTTCGAATCTAACATCTTCCAGGAGGTTTGCTCTCTCCTTGGCATCAAGAATACGAGGACAACACCGCTTCATCCACAATCTGATGGGATGGTAGAACGATTCAACAGGACCTTAAAGAACATCTGTCCAAGGTTGTAGGTGAATACCAACGAGACTGGGACCGCAATATTCCATTGTTCTTGATGGCCTATCGCAGTGCGGTTCATAGTTCAACAGGACATACACCATCGGAGATCCTGTTTGTCACAACAATACGGCTGCCCAGTGAAGTCAAATTTGGATGCCATACCATGGAACTGGAACGGTCAGATGAATATGTGGATAACCTCAAAGAAAGACTCATTGACATTCATCAACGGACAAGGAAAATCTTAAAAACCTCTAGTTATAGGATGAAAACACGGTACGACGCCCGTGCAACAACGATGGGATTCCAAGAAGGAGACCTGGTGTGGTTTTACAATCCTCACCTACAAAAGGGACTGTCACCAAAACTACAACAAAACTGGGAAGGCCCAAATACCGTTGTGAAGCGAATCAATGATGTGGTTTACCGCATTCAGAGAGGAGTAAGGGGTAAGCTTAAAGTAGTACACTGCGACCGTTTACATCGTTATAACGGTGGGAATAATGGATTAAATCGGGACGATCAATCCTAAGAGGGGGGCAATGTGGTGAATATGCCCAGTTATGTAAACAACCACACATTAATATAACTTTCCGCGCCATCCTTCAGTGAAATAAATAATAAAATCCATCACGGTTGGTGTCCAGCCTCGTTCGTACTGGAATATTGACGAAACCTTTTTGGAAAGCACCTTCTAGCAGACCCTAGAAAATTCCAGAACCTTTATTTCGGGTATAAATACAGGCGCACCAGTCCGATAGAGCAGTTTGATTTTGGAAGTGAATGAATAAATGTCAGTGTGAATAAAGAGTTGCATACTTGTGCTTGGTTATAATAAAAGTAACTGAAGAAAAAGTATTTGAAATAAAAAGCGTTTTATTTTGTGAATTAATTGCAGTTTCAGTTTGAATAAAGGAAATAAGTTTTATTTGCGAACCCTTAGTAAAATACTACAATATGTATGACTTATTGAGTGCAGATTGGCGCAAATCAAAAAATTTTTACCCGCAATAAAACACTGATTTCCACTTTTTAGATTCAAGCAATATGATAAAGCGAATCGATATTTTTAATATTTGGCATTCGGCTAAGAAAGTTGGCAGTGCTTCAAGAGCCAACGAAACTTGAACAATTTTTAAACAAATTCATAAAATTGATGATTTGGAAGCAAAAAAGAAGATAATTAATCTTTGTAAATGCTTTCAAAGGTGGGAGGCCTGGTCAAAGAAGAAAAACGTACTTTTGTCTAAAAACAGTGCTTGGCTTGATTTCGAAGAAGATATTAGTTCTGTACAGACCAAAAAAGCCATTTTCGGAAAGCTTGTCTAGAACAAAGAGGAGACGTCTTGCAGAGATCGTTGACGTGGTCGATGAAGATATCGCTTGTGCCTTAAAAAAATGTCAGTCCAAAGAAAATGTTCAAGTTAAACAACTTGATACGAATGATGCTTTGAAGCTTTCGGTTGAGGCAAAATTGTCAAAACATCAGTACCAAATCATCAGGAACTTGGTAAACCAAAAAACTGAAGTCGATGTTTTTCCAAAAAAGATCTTAAAGCCAGACAAGAATGATACCCAGCACTTCAAACGATAAAAATATCGGATTCATTAGCTGAAGTTTCGCTTAAAGGGCTTCTTAAACATACAGCTGAACGCATGGTAGAATCCCAACGAGAAATTTTTGAAAATTTGGAGAATGATTTCGGTAATAAAAAAAATTAAAAAACAAAGTTTTGTGTTATGGTGTAAAACTTGTCCCTTCATTTTTTAGCTGTGTTAATAGAAAAAGTGTTTCGTGTTTGTTGCAACCGATAACTTCAGTTGCCAATATAATAGTGTCGCTCGTCTGAATAAATCCACATGAGGTAGAATAATTTTGTGTTCGTCTTTTTAAAAATATAATTTCATTGTGCCTAAATGAATTCTTAATTTAGGTCATCTTACTCTAATCGGCAAATGGGGCTTTGATGGAAGCAGCGATTCGGACATGTTTATAACTTCATATGTTCCAACACAACTTTTTTCGCAAATGGGTTCTGAGTCTGAAAAGAAAATTGTATGGCAAAATCCTCGGCCAGGATCAACTCGATACTGCCGACCCATACGTTTTCAATTGAAAAAAGGAACGGCAGACTTGAGCCGAGCTGAGCAAGAGTATATACAGAGCCAAATAATTGAACTGAATGAAACAATTATAAAGATATCGGACCGTTTTAACAGCGTAAAGCATATACTAAAACTGACAATGGTTGATGGTAAGGTATGCAATGCCTTGTCTCATACACAACAAGTTTGCTATATTTGTGGAGCAAAACCTACCAATATGAACGACATTGAAAACTCCTTAGAAAGAACGATAAATGGAGATTTCCTAGATTTCGGCATATCTCCCCTGCATGCATGGATAAGGTTTTTTGAATTCTGCATTCATTTAGCCTATAGGTTGCACTTTAAAAAGTGGCGTACGGGAAGTAGTGAGAAACATCTTATGGAAGCACAAAAAAACGTATCCAAGGAGAATTTAGGCAGATTGGGTTGATAGTCGACAAGCCGAAACAAGGTGGAGGCAATTCAAACGATGGAAATACTGCCCGCAGATTTTTCGCAAACCCATCTGTATCCTCACAAATAACTGGAGTAAAACAGTCGGTTATAGAAAGATGTGCTGTCATTTTAAAAACTTTGGCTAGCTGTTTTGCAATAAATGCCGAAATTTTTCAGGAATACACTCAAGAAACAGCCCGAGAAATCGTTGCAAAGTATCCTTGGTACCCATTGCCAGCTTCAGTGCACAATGTTTTAATTCATGGCGGTCAAATAGTGAAACATTCTATATTGCCTATATGCCAATTTACGGAGGAGGCAGCTGAAGCCAAAAACAAAGATGTGAAGTTTTTCCGTTCAAAAAACACCCGAAAAATATCAAGGACGTCAACAAACACCGATTTGTTAAATAGACTATTGTTGACTTCAGACCCTTTGCTTTCTAACGAAAGAAATTTAAAAAAATATCAAAAATCGACTTTGTCAAAGGAAATTTTAAATTTATTGATGTAATTCTTTTGAAAGTAAAATAATATATGTAAAAAATTACTTTTTTAATAATTTAATTTAGTTTCCATCAGTTAAAGTTAAATTTAGAGTTTTGACCGCACTTCCCATACAAATGGAACCACTGTCAGGCGTAGGTAGGAGTATTAACAATTTATGTGATTCGGAAAAATTTGTTAGTTTTAAAAATGAAGTTATGTATTTGAATAGATGAAAGTTTTTTTCCACTGCAGTTCTTTCAATGAAACAGATGAGCGTAATCTTGGTTTCGGTTCGGAATTACTCCTTCTATTCCAGATTTTTAACATTCGATAGAAAAAGAACAGAAACAATAAAAAAGGAGTAACTCCAGACTATCAAATGAAAACGAAATAAATATATAATTTAATTATGTTCATCTCAATTTGCCATAGATTTCTACATTTCTACATACATTAATGATAGTGAAGAATTTTAAGTGCAAATTTGTTCATTATCCTTTGGAGTTAGGGCGTGGACGGTGACATCGGTTTTTCGACTTTTCACATTCATCTGAAAACTGTTAAAGCAAAAGGGGGTTTTTTCTTGGGTTTTTGACATCTCGCCTCCAACTATCAACTGTCAAAGTGAAAGGTGTGATTTTTCGGATTTTCGACATTGCGTCAACACTGTCAACTGTCAAAGTGTTGAGTGCGATTCTATCGCTTTCCACAGGGCTTAGAGTGCTAGTCGTGACTGTAGGTATAATGCAGCTGCTAAATCCATTGGCGCCCTCAAATTTTGACATTTTGACACTTGTCTAATTGAAAAGTGAAATTTCTCGGTTTCTGTTGGTGCTAGAGCGCTGGCCGAAACACTAGGTAATACCACCCTCCTATCTCGATTGGCATCCTCAGATTTTGACATTTCGACAATTGTCAAATTTATCGGTTTCTGTTGGTTCTAGAGCGCTTGCCGAATCACTAGGTAATAGCACCCTCCTTAATCGATTGGCATCCTCAGATTTTGACATTTCGACACTTTTCAAATTTCAAAGTGAAATTACTCCGTTTCTGTTGGTGCTAAAGCACTGGTCGAGACATTTCGACACCCGAACAGAAACCCACAGAGCTTTAATATTTTTGTATTAATATTTATTTATAAATTTTCAAACCCCGGAAAAATCATGTAAGTAAAAATTTAAGTTTTTTCAATTTAATTAAATTCTATACATTTCAGATAAACAAACATACTGTGGCTCCACAAATGTTGAGAAAATTATGTAACAATAAAAAATAAAATGAAAATAAGCTGGATTTTTTTATTTTTCCAACTGTATTGAGAGGCTTTTATAAAGTCTTACACAGAAGAACTTATTAGGCCTTTTTAAGACCTTATTATACAAGTTATTTGTTTTCAAAGTAACTGCAGGTGAAAGTCATTTAAAGACCATATTAAACAGATTTTTGTTTTCAGTTTCTTGTTTCTTTAAGGCCTTATTATAATGTTCGTGGAAAGGTATTGATTTGCATAGCACTTGTGATGGAAGTTCTTATGGCAGTTAAATAGCTTGTATAACCTGCGCCAAATTGATTTGCATAAACCTGCTTTGGTTACTATACAAGCCAGTAAGTAGCTTTTTTAAGGTCGAATTAAGATGTTCGTGGAAAGGTATTGATTTGCATAGTGATGGAAGTTCTTGTGGAGTTAGCTTGTATAGCTTACGCCAAAATTATTTGCATACGACCTGTTATGGTTACTATACAAGCCAGGAAATAGCTTGTATTGAACCTACTACAAGCTAAATTGTTAGTTAGGTAGCCTTCGCGCTCACTATGGAAGCATCAGAAGAGGCTTCTTTAGGAATTCATCGGGTAAGAGAGCTGGAAGTTGAGGAATGTTCTTGCCAGAGAGCTGAATTCCATAGAAAGCAGTGAGAAGGACCTGCTCGATGCTGGAATTGTAAACAAAACCGGACATCTCCTGCGCCAGTGCAGATTGCCACCGAGAAGAGTCACATGTCAACATTGTGGAAGCAGAAATAATACCCGCGAACAGGTAAGCAATAACATCAACGCTCCTGCTCGCCCTGGTATCGATGGGACCAGAACCACAATCCAAGTCTCGCAGACTAAACGAAACAATAAAAGTCTGACAGTGAACGCAAAATTAAATGGCAAGAAACATGTGGCTACAATTGACACCGGTGCCACAGCCTCCATTGTAAGAAAAGACTTGGTCAAGATGACATGGCTACATAACACCAATACCTACCGTCTGAAAACTGCAACAGGTGAGGCGGCAAGAGTATATGGAGAAGTTCGTCTGAAGATCTGTTTGGCAGAACTAGAGTTTTCGCACCTATTTTTGGTAGCAGATATATGTGATGAGTGCATAATTGAAATCGAATTTATGAAGGAGCACGGAGTGATTCTAGATATCGGTAAGCAAGTGCTGAATTACCAAAATGTACAGATTCCTATGGTTTATGGCAACGAAAACTCATCAACTCTAAGAACCGTCATCAAAGAAGGCATGTGCTTGCCTCCCTCTTCGGAAGTGGTTGTTTGGACGAATATAGAGGGCGATCTAGGTAGCCATCGATACCTCATGGTGGAACCAGAGTCTGAGCAATCTTCCCAAAACATCATCTTAGGGAAGACTCTTGTGGAACCAAAGAACAACATGGTACCCGTACGGATACTGAACATCAAACCGTACGAAGTCAAGCTCAGGAAAGGAGAAATAGTTGGAAAATGCGAATCTGTGTCCGTAATAACCAAGATCACAGAAATAAACACAGACAAATCTATGGACCCCGAAAAATACTGCTCCATGAAAGCCAAAATTCTGAGGCCATCCAATCTAAATCAACATCAGCTTAGTGTTGCTGGAAGCCTTCTTCATGAGTACGCTGATATATTTTGTTCACCGAGTGGGCAGTATGTTCGAACACAACTGGTACAGCATCGAATCGACACAGGTGACGCAAGACCGATTCGACAACCAGCAAGACGTCTCTCATTAGCCAAACAAGCCGAAGTTGAAGAGATGATATCGACAATAAAGAAAGATGGGCTAATCGGAAATTCCAAAAGCCCTTGGGCATCACCAGTAGTTCTTGTCAAAAAGAAGGATGGAAGCACCCGGTTTTGTGTAGACTACCGTAGGCTGAACGATGTGACAAAGAAAGACAGCTACTCTTTGCCCAGAATCAGCGATACTTTGGATTCAATGGAAGGAGCTCAATAGTTTTCGACGCTGGACTTAAAGAGTGACTCTATGCAGGTAGAAATTCATTCAGAAGATCGCGAGAAGACAGCTTTCTCCACAGGAAAAGGTCGGTGGCAATTTAAAGTTATGCCATTCGGACTGTGCAATGCTCCGGCAACATTTAAGCGTCTGATGGAGTGTGTTCTACAAGGACTTACCTGGAAATCATGCCTTATATATTTGGACGATGTAATGTATTCATAAACACACCACACATTGAATTGTATAAAGTGAACGCACCCAACCTAATGTAGTTAACAAAGAACTGTCATTTAGTAGTAAGTAAGAGAGAACAATAAAAAAACATTATTATACCGGCAATCAAACAGCACACATCTCTTTTAATATACTTCAATTGGCGACGAGGATTAGTAACATTTTGTTTTTTCGCACAAAGTAAAATTAAAGTAAAAGTCATAAAAATGCCAAACGGTGATACATCAAAAACCGAACAAAAGATGACTATTTTTCAAGCGTCTCAAATGACGGAATTTTCGCCAGAAACAGACAGTTTTACTGAATGGAAAGAGCGCTTAGAAATCCATTTCACCGACATTAATGTAACATTGGAGCCATCGAAAAAAGCAACGCTGTTGAAAAGTATCGGTACACATGCGTATTCACTGTTACGAGCACTTTGTGACCCAAAAAGGCCAAGCGATAAAAAATACGACGAACTGTGCACGCTGTTGGAAGAGCATTTTATGCCACCGGTAATGATTTATCGAGAACGATTGAATTTTTACATCGCATCGAAAAATTCAGATGAATCAGTCAATTCATGGTACGCACGCGTTAAAACATTAGCGCTGAAATGCAAATTTGCCAATTTGGACGAAGCTGTACGTGACCGATTTATCATGGGAATGGCCAACAACGAGAAATTGTTTGAGAAATTTTGCGAAGAGGACGAGAAGCTGACGATAGCCACGGCATTGAAGAAGGCGCTCATACACGAGGTGAAACTCAAGGGTAACTCAATGTCAACTGAGGTTAACTTTGTCCGAGGCAACAACAGTAACGAGACTCAACGCAACAGGCGACCTAACGGAAATTACCAGAAAAGGGATGCATGCAAACATTGTGGCTGGAGGACACACAAATCACAAACTTGCAAATTTAGAGACGCTACTTGTGATAAATGCGGAAAAAAGGGACATTTAAAGCCGATTTGCCGCTCAAAAGAGAAGAATTTATCGACAAATTTTGTTAATTTAAATCACACTATTTCTCATGTTCAAGAAACTAATGCTAATATTTCGACTTTCGTTAACACAGGTACTTAAGTTGGACCGGCATGTGGTGATGGAACGGATTGGTACTCCATTTTTAATATTTCCGGGAGCCGTAAGTCAGATACTTTCGATTTAACTGTGTACATCAACGGTATCCAATTCGATGTGGAATGTGACACTGGGTCTCCGATTTCGTTGATGCCCTTAACTCAATACAGGAAGCATTTTGACACGCGTTGTTTAAAGCAAAACACAGACAAATACGATGACTACGGTGGTCATGGAATACAAATTATCGGTGAGTTTTTACCAAACATAAAATATCGAGATCAAACTAAGGAAGTAGAAATGGTAGTCACGAATGTTAATCGACCAATTTTATTGGGGAGAAATTTTCTTCGGGTTTTCAACTTTGAATTAAGACAAGTTAACGCGATTTCAAGTTCGAGCTCAACCATTTCAAATCAAAAGAATTCAGTCAATCCTGTTCCAATTCAAAATTTTACATCTAATTTAGATAATACAAAAGTTTATAATACAATTGTTCAAAAGTTAAAAACGACTTTTAGTGAAGTTTTTGATGAAGGTTTAGGTAAATTTACCACCGCGAAAGTACATTTAGAAGTCATGCCGGGCACGAAACCAATTTTTTGGAAACCGCGTGCATTGCCGTTAGCATGGAAACCAATTGTTGAACAAAAATTAATTGAATTTTGTGATTCTGGTATGATGGAACCAGTCGATAACGCCGATTGGGGAACACCGATTGTGCCAGTGATGAAACCAAACGGTGATTTACGCATTTGTGGTGATTTTAGCGTCACTCTTAATAAATTTTTGGTAGATTTCAAATATCCATTGCCCCGTATCGAGGAAATTTTCGCTTCACTACAGGGTGGACAGTTGTTCAGTAAATTGGATCTATCGAATGCATACAATCAGTTAGAATTAGACCATGAATCCCAAAACCTTTGTACTCTTAGTACACATTTAGGCTTATTTAGAGTAAAGCGGTTAGCTTTTGGCATAAAACCAGCGGGGGCTATCTTCCAGAAAACCATTGAAACGTTGTTACGTGGTATACCTAACTGCATAAATTTTATGGACGATATTGTCGTCACCGGGCCGGACACTCATAGCCATAGCAAAACATTAATGATCGCCTTAGGTAAATTACAATCTGTTGGATTAAGACTGAACCCTAAGAAATGCATATTTTTTATGGAAGAAATTTCGTACTTAGGTTTTACCATTGACAAAAATGGCTTAAGGAAAAACGACAGCAATATTAGAAGCGTGCTTCACGCACCAATACCAACAAATGTGTCTGAAGTTAAGGCATTCATCAGAATGGTAAATTTTTACTCCAAATTTGTTCCAAATTTTGCACAAAAAATGGAACCTTTTTATAAGTTATTGAGAAAAGACACTAAATTTCATTGGAATGATGCCACGAATTCTGCATATGAATTATTAAAAAAGGAGATAACCGGAGACCAAGTGTTAGTTCATTTTGATAGAGAAAAACCAGTTATTTTAACAACAGACGCCTGTGATACAGCAGTGGCTGGTATTTTATCACATGAGTTTGAAAATGGTAAGCTCAAACCAGTAGCATACGTTTCACGTTCATTATCTCCAGCAGAACGAAATTATAGTACAATCCAAAAAGAAGCCCTTGCCATCGTTTTTAGCGTAACTAAATTATATCAATATTTGATAGGCATTAATTTCATTTTGCAAACTGATCATAAACCATTAATTTCAATATTCGGAGAGCACAAAGGCATTCCTTTGATGGCGGCGGCAAGAATACAACGGTGGGCATTCATTTTGTCTGGTTTTAACTTCAAGATACGTCATGTAAAGGGTTCATTGAATCACGCTGATACTTTATCACGCATACCACAGCTTAAATTTGAAAATGATTCCACAAGCGAAAATAAATTTATCAATTTTATTGATGTTGAACAGGCAAATTATATTAACTTTATTAATTCGAATAATCAACTTCAATTTAGTTTCAAAAATGTTCAAATTGAAACACGAAGAGATAAAGTTTTGTCCAAATTGATGGACGCTGTTCAAAGTGGTACAGTGTCGACCTTAACAGGTGATGAATTTATTCCGTATAAAAATAAGGGTAATGAATTATCGGTCGAATCCAATTGTTTATTATGGGGTTACCGTAGCATTATCCCTAATAAATTACGAAAACAAATTTTGTTGGATTTACATAAATCCCATTTAGGTATAGTCAAAACCAAGGCATTGGCCCGTTCATGCATTTGGTGGCCCAAAATCGATAGAGACATTGAAGATTTAATTAAATCATGTCATGCATGCAGATTACACCAGCCCAGTCCAGAAAAAAGTGCATTGATTCCATGGAACCCAGCGGATTATGCGTGGCCAAGAATTCACATTGATTATGCAGGTCCAATTCACGAATATTATTTGCTAATAATTGTTGATTCTTTTTCAAAATGGATTGAGGTGTTTAAAACAAAAACGATTACATCGGCATGTACTATCAATTTTCTGAGAGAAACATTTTGTAGATACGGTTTACCCGATATAATTGTAAGTGACAACGGAAGGCAATTTACGTCAAATGAATTCGCGGAATTTATTAAAAATAATCATATCAAACATATTTTTACTGCACCTGGCCATCCAGCTACAAATGGTCAAGCAGAAAATTCCGTAAAAACAGTAAAAAAGTCACTGATAGCCAACTTGAATATATTTCTATTCGATTACCGCATTAGTGTGCATTGCACAACGGGAGTTTCTCCATCACAAGTCATGTTAAACCGAACATTGAAATCACGTTTTACATTGTTGAAACCACCTTTGGTAAAGGAAAGCATTGTTGAAGCCCAAAAGGAAAATATATGGAATTTTCGAGGTAAAAGAGAAGTAGCATTTGAGATTGGTGATAAAGTATACATTCGTGACTATACCAATCCCAACAAGCCAAGCTGGACACCAGCGAAAATTAAAGAAAAATTTGGTCCTCGAAATTATGGTTGCGTAATTACTCAAAACGGGAGAGAAATAAAAAGACATTTGAATCAAATTCGTGAAATAAGCACTAGTCAAGATGTTGCACCTGAATTGAGTACAGTGGCCATCAAACAGGAGACTCAGCAAACACGAGAACATACGAATTTAAGGAGAAGTACTCCCGATACAATAGATGTTCATGCAGTGCCATCGAAAGGGGAAGAGGTAGTTAAACCAGTCAACGATGCACTTGATTCGAATGAAGATTTAAACGGAAAAGTTATTGAAACGCGCAACGTTCCATCATCAAGTCGACCAATTCGAGAGACTGCAAGCATTGCAAAAGCGAGCATTGCTGATCAATATCGAAATAATTTAGTTTAAAATTGTATTGCGTAATTTAGTTAATTTGAAACTATGTATATAACAAACTTTAGTAGGGAGTTGTAATGTATTCATAAACACACCACACATTGAATTGTATAAAGTGAACGCACCCAACCTAATGTAGTTAACAAAGAACTGTCATTTAGTAGTAAGTAAGAGAGAACAATAAAAAAACATTATTATACCGGCAATCAAACAGCACACATCTCTTTTAATATACTTCAGACGATGTCATCGTTATTGGGAAAACTTTTGACGAACGTTTTAAGAACCTCAAGGCCGTATTTCAGAGGCTTCGAGAAGCACACTTAAAATTAAATCCTGAGAAATGCGCGCTTTTCAAGACAGAAGTTAAATATCTGGGACATATCATCTCATCCCAAGGAGTAAAGACTGATCCTGAAAAAGCTGACACTGTGAAGAATTGGCCAACACCACAGGATAAACACCAACTCTGTAGCTTTCTATTAGTCACATATTATCGGCGCTTTGTGAAGGATTTTGCTGGTATCGCTAAGAGCTTGCATCAACTTACTGAAAAGGGGAAGCTGTTCAAATGGTCAGGTGAGTGCGAGAAAAGTTTTCAGGAACTCAAGCTACGTTTGTGTAATGCTCCTGTGCTGACCTATCCGACTCCTGGAAAACCTTTCATCATCGACGCCGATGCCAGTAACGTTGGAATTGGAGCTGTAATATCGCAAGTCTATGACGGAGAAGAAAAAGTCATCGCCTACTACAGTAAGGTACTCTCGAGACCAGAGCGCAATTATTGCGTCACCAGAAAGGAACTTCTAGCTTTGATTTTCGCAACAAAGCACTTCCATAAGTACATATATGGGCAGATCATGGTGCGCTTAATTGGCTTCTGAACTTCAAAAATCCCGAAGGTCAAGTAGCCAGCTGGATCGAGAGACTTCAGACATATGACTGGCCTGAGGCATTTGCCATCCCAAATCAAGAAGCCAAAACAGTGGTTGATCAGATTGTCTTTAATTGGGTGAGCAGGTTCGGTGTTCCTTTGGAATTGCACTCTGACCAAGGAAGGAACTTCGATTCTAACATCTTCCAGGAGGTTTGCTCTCTCCTTGGCATCAAGAAGACGAGGACAACACCGCTTCATCCACAATCTGACGGAATGGACGAACGATTTAACAGGACGCTTAAGGAACATCTGTCCAAGGTTGTAGGTGACTGGGATCGCCATATTCCATTGGTTTTGATTGTCTATCGAAGTGCGGTTCATAGTTCAACAGGACATACACCATCGGAGATCCCTGTTTGGCACAACAATAAGGCTGCCTAGTGAAGTTAAATTTGGATGCCGCACTATGGAACCGAAAAGGCCAAATGAATATATGGATAACCTGAAAGAAAGACTTATTGACATTCATCAACGGACAAGGAAAACCAAAAAAACAACCAGTGATAGGATGAAAACACGGTACGACGCTCATGCAACAACGATCGGATTCCAAGAAGGAGACCTGGTGTGGTTTTACAATCCCCATCGACAAAAAGGACTGTCACCAAAACTTCAACAAAACTGGGAGGGCCCATACACCGTTGTGAAGCGAATCAATAATGTGGTTTACCGCATTCAGAGAGGGTTGAGAGGCAAGCTTAAGGTAGTTCACTGTGACCGTTTACATCGCTATAACGGTGGTGACGGGAGTAATGGATTTAGTCGGGACGAACAATCCTAAGAGGGGGGCATCCCAACTAACAATTTAGCTTTTAGAAGGTTCAATACAAGCTATTTCCTGGCTTGTATAGTAACCATAACAGGTCTTATGCAAATCATTTTGGCATAAGTTATACAAGCTAATTAATTCCACAAGAACTTCCACCACAAGCACTATGCAAATCAATACCTTTCCACGAACATCTTAATTAGGCCTTAAAAAGCTATTTACTAGCTTGTATAGTAACCAAAACAGGTCTTAAACAAATCATTTTGGCGCAGGTTATACAAGCTATTTAACTCCCATAAGAACTACCATCACAAGTGCTATGCAAGTCAATACCTTTTTACAAACATCTTAATAAGGCCATAAAGAAGCTATTTAATGGCTTGTATAGTAACCAAAACAGGTCTTATGCAAATCATTTTGGCGCAGGTTATACAAGCTATTAAACTGCCATAAGAACTTCCATCACAAGTGCTATGCAAATCAATACCTTTCCACGAACATTATAATAAGGCCTTTAAGAAACTAGATACTGAAAACAATAATCTGTATAATAAAGTCTTAAAATGTCTTTCACCTGCAGTTACTTCGAAAACAAATAACTTGTATAATAAGGTCTTAAAAAGGCCTAATAAGTTCTTCTGTGTTAAACTTTATAAAAGCCTCTCAACACAGTTGGAAAAATAAAAATTTTTCTGGCTTATTTTCATTTTATTTTTTATTGTTACATAATTTTCTCAACATTTGTGGAGCCACAGCATGTTTGTTTATCTGAAATGTACAGAATTTAATTAAATTGAAAAAACTTAAATTTGTACTTACATGATTTTTCCGGGATTCGAACTCAACTGTCAGAGCACCCTTTTTTTGTTTTTTTTTTTTTAAATTAATTTTTATTTTTCATTTTTCTTATAACTATCTTAAAGCTAGACAAAAATTCATGAAAAACTAGCCTACTTATCAATATCTTAAAAATAACTTATTGGCCCTAAGCGAGTGCTCTAAATTAAACAATAACTTAATGCTAATGCATTTCGGCTTACGAACTACTTAAAATAATATCTTATCCTGGTTTTATTTTTCCCAAGAAAGATTTAAAAAAACTTGGAAACTATATCATTTTTTATTTTTATTTAAGAGCTATTTAAAACTTATTAAAACTACTGAAAACTATAAATATATATATAAATCTACTATAAAACTACTTGCAACTACCTTAAAATTAGAACAGCCACAGCAAGAATTTTCAATTTTGTTATTTTTTTGGTTTGATTTTTGGGTTTTATATTTTTTTTGTTTTGATTTTGATGGTTTTATAATTTGTTTTTTTTGTGCCACCCTGTCTGTCCCTACTTAATTAATACACTTAAAACTATGTAATTGGGCCAAGACGAGAAAACTAAGTCAACTATATTGTATCTAATTTTTTATTTAACCACCAAAACTGGTTCTCCTCTTTTACCCTGTCTCTTCGGTCATGATGGGACACAGTCCTACTGAACCGAAGGCACTCTGCTCCGCCCTGTACGAGGACGTCTCGACTATAAAGGAGTCGCATATCTACAGATGTGCGGCCGACGTGGTAGATTAGCGGAACCGCCGCTCTATCCTGTATCAGCCCTCGACCTTCTAAATAGAGGAAATCATCGGGTGGGATCCACACTCTCGTAGTAATCAGTGTTGGGGTAGTAAGCCCCCAAAATTAAGCTATTGGCTGAGGACATCGCTCTTGCAATGTGACCCCGAATCAGCTTGAGTATAAAATTATCGATTCTGTTAATGTTGGCTCCGTTATATAGAACCTCGTTGGAATAATAATGTTTGTACTCCGACTCTGGTGTTCTGTGTAATCCAAGGCAGCGTCGAAGACACTGCCTCTCAAACACCCGAATCTTTCCCGTTTGAGATGGGGCAACGTTGAACCACACCGGGCATCCATAGGCAATCATTGGCCGGATAAGGGCCATGTAGCAAATCACCCCTATCCCTGTCAAGACGGCTGCTATAAAACAACCGTTTTGTCAGGGCAAAAGCCTCCCTGGCCTTGGTCAGAGCAGCATTTATATGTCTGTCGAAATACAAATACTGATCCATCCAGATACCAAGCTACTTTACCAAGGTACATGTGGCCCTACGATCAACAGCTTGTGCCAGTTCTTTCTTGAATCCCTAGGGGCTCCATGCAACGGAGTCCTGAACAGAATAGTTTCGGATTTCTGGACGTTGATTTTCAACTTCCAGTCATCGCAATATCGGTGAATCTTGTCGAAGTCACGCTGTAAGAGAATTCTGATGACCTCAACTGTTGGAGCTTTTCTGTACGCAATTAGATCGTCGGCATACGCTATGGCATCGGCTAGACTACCTATCAGATCGCTGGTGTAAATACTGAAGAGAATCGGTGAGTTCACCGCTCCCTGCTGAAGACCATTTTTAGTTACATTGCCACTTTTGTCAACAAACTTTCTACCATTTAGCATATCATAAAGCTTATATAAAAGTGGTTTACTTATGCCAAGTCTGACTAGCTTTAAATAGAGACCTTCTAACCATACGGTGTCGAAAGCTTTCTCCAAGTCAACCATACAAGCACCTGTACACTTTCTTTTAGATTTGTTCCATTGGACATCAGAAACGAGCTTAGACGCAGCATGAATGGTGTCATGTCCCGCCTTAAAAACCGAACTGATTTTCCGTTATGATATTGTTGTCCTCCGCCCACTTGGACAGAGCTCTATTTATAACTTGCTTAAATACCTTACTGATACTCGGAAGAAGACTTATCGACCAGATTTCGCCGGATTGGAATTGTCCTTTCCCTTTTTCGGAAGAGGATGAACCACAACTGTCTTCCAACGCCCTGGATAATATGCATTATTCAGAGCGTTGTTAAACAGTGTGAAATAAATGTCAACTGCTTCCTGAGGCAGATGTCGCAGTACAACGTTGGATATACCATCGATTTCTGCTGCCTTTTTTTTCTTTAATGCAGCGAAGATGAGCTGGAGCTCAATTTTTGAAATTAACAGGGAATTAGCCCAGTTTCGCTCGGCGATGGTGGCGTTTGCCAAGTGTTCTTCATTGAACCCGGTGAAACCGAGATTCTCTGATCGCCATTGCGTCATTTGATTTCGAAGGTAGAAGTGGTGAAGCAAGACTCTGTTTTCCAGGTCATGGTTCGGGCGAATGCTATCATTCAGCTTGTACACTTGCTGGAAAGCAGCCCCCACATCCTCCACTTTCTCACGAGGATCTTCTATAATAAAGAGGTCTTCATCCAAGACGGCTTCCTCTGGATCTATGCCTGCTATCAGAAGTACGTCTCTGTTCTCTGTCGTTCTCTGAAGTTTAAGACACGGAAGTTCGTTTTGATCATTCCGTCTAAATATTTTATTAATTTGAGGAAACATACTCGGGTCGCTAGAATCAACGGCACGAATTTTGTTGTTCCAATACAAATTAAAAGACAACCGGTAATTTTCCTTGATCAATTGGTTGATGTTTTTGATAGACGACTTTAGTGCCCTAATCTCCAGATCGTGATCCGAGCACACTTCCACTAGGCCACCTTGTGATATACGAGTGGAAAGTCCAAATTTTAATGCGTAGATGCTTTGCGTATGCTTTACGTTTTAACTTCATTGTTAAAAAAAAAAACATTTGGCACCAGCAGGAATCGAAATGGATGAATGTCGCCGTCAAAATGATTTCATGTGCGTAGAAGGAAGGGGTTTGTTAGGAACTTGAGTTACCCATGGATTTAAATGAAATATTATTTTTACATATTTTTTCAGTAAAGGTAGAAGTAGAATGGTGGTAGATGAACTTAAGCGTTCGCGCGAAAAGAAGCAAATATAAGGATATTATACAGAGTGAGTCACCTAAGATTTGACAAATTTCACGTTTTAACGAACGCTGTAAAAATATAAAAATAATAAATAAATATTAATACAAAAATATTAAGGCTCTGTGGGTGTCTGGTCGGGTGTCGAAATACCAAAATATAAGGCGCCAATCTATTTAGGAGGGTGTTATAACCTAGTGTCTCGACCAGTGCCTTAGTACCTACAGAAACGGAGTAATTTCACTTTGAAATTTGACAAGTGTCGAAATGTCAAAATCTGAGGATGCCAAGCGATTCAGGAGGGTGGTATTATCTAGTAATTCGGCCAGCGCTCTAGAACCAACAGAAACCGAGAAATTTGACAAGTGTCGAGATGTCAAAATCTGAGGATGCCAATCGATTTAAGAGAATGGTATTACCTAGTGTTTCGGCCAGCGCTCTAGCACCAACAGAAACCGAGAAATTTCACTTTTCAATTTGACAAGTGTCGAAATGTCAAAATCTGAGGATGCCAATCGATTTACGAGGGCGGTATAACCTAGTGTTTCGGCCAGCGCTCTAGCACCAACAGAAGCCGAGAAATTTCACTTTTCAATTTCATAAGTGTTGAAATGTCGAAATCTGAGGGCGTCGATTGATTTAGGAGGGTCGTATTACCTACTCTCTCGGCCAGTGCTTTAGCACCAACAGAAACCGAGAAATTTAATTTTTAAGTTTGATAGGTAAAATCTCAAAATTTGAGGGCGCCAATGGATTTAGCAGCTGCATTTTACCTTCAGTCACGGCCAGCACTCTTAGCCCAGTGGAAACCAATACAATCGCACTCAACACTTTGACAGTTGACAGTGGTGACGAAATGTCGAAAATCGGAAAAATCACACCTTTCACTTTGACAGTTGATAGTTGGGGGCGAGATGTCATAAACCCACGGTCCACGCTCTAACTCCAAAAGAAAATGAGCAAATTTGCCCTTATAATTCTTCACTATCTTTAATGTAGAAATGTAGAAATTGAGCAAATTGAGATGAACAAAATTAAATTATATATTTATTTCGTTTTCATTTGATAGTCTGGAGTTACTCCTTTTTTATTGTTTCTATTCTTTTTCTATCGAATATTAAAAATCTGGATTACGCTCATCTGTTTCATTGCAAGAACTGCAGTGGAATAAAACGTTCATCTATTCAAATACATAACTTCATTTTAAAAACTAACAAATTTTTCCGAATCACATAAATTGTTAATACTCCTACCTACGCCTCTGTCTTGATTTTTTTCTAACCAAGCATTATTTTTTACCCACGATATATTGTACGCTTGATTTACAAAATCAGATGTTTAATTATTCTATTGCAATTGCATTATGAATACTCGTTCCTACAAAAGTATTTAGGAAAATGACTGCTATTTAATTTAGGCCCTTTTTCTTTTTCTCTTATGGGAAACTTTGAATGCAAAATTGAAAAAAAATATTGATAACACATACATAACAATTTAGCTTTTAGAAGGTTCAATACAAGCTATTTCCTGGCTTGTATAGTAACCATAACAGGTCTTATGCAAATCATTTTGGCATAAGTTATACAAGCTAATTAATTCCACAAGAACTTCCACCACAAGCACTATGCAAATCAATACCTTTCCACGAACATCTTAATTAGGCCTTAAAAAGCTATTTACTGGCTTGTATAGTAACCAAAACAGGTCTTACGCAAATCATTTTGGCGCAGGTTATACAAGCTATTTAACTCCCATAAGAACTACCATCACAAGTGCTGTGCAAGTCAATACCTTCTTACAAATATCTTAATAAGGCCTTAAAAAAGCTATTTACTGGCTTGTATAGTAACCAAAACAGGTCTTATGCAAATCATTTTGGCGCAGGTTATACAAGCTATTTAACTGCCATAAGAACTTCCATCACAAGTGCTATGCAAATCAATACCTTTCCACGAACATTATAATAAGGCCTTAAAGAAACTAGATACTGAAAACAATAATCTGTATAATAAAGTCTTAAAATGTCTTTCACCTGCAGTTACTTCGAAAACAAATAACTTTTATAATAAGGTCTTAAAAAGGCCAAATAAGCTTCTGTGTTAAACTTTATAAAAGCCTCTCAACACAGTTGGAAAAATAAAAATTTTTCTGGCTTATTTTCATTTTATTTTTTATTGTTACATAATTTTCTCAACATTTGTGGAGCCACAGCATGTTTGTTTATCTAAAATGTACAGAATTTAATTAAACTGAAAAAACTTAAATTTGTACTTACATGATTTTTCCGGGATTCGAACTCACGTCCTTCTGATCAACTGTCCCGGCACCATTTTTTTTTAAATTAATTTTTATTTTTCATTTTTCTTATAACTATCTTAAAGCTAGACAAAAATTCATGAAAAACTAGCCTACTTATCAATATATTAAAAATAACTTATTGGCCCTAAGCGAGTGCTCTAAATTAAACAATAACTTAATGCTAATGCCTTTCGGCTTACGAACTACTTAAAATAATATTTTATCCTGGTTTAATTTTTCCCAAGAAAGATTTAAAAAAATTTGGAAACTATATCATTTTTTATTTTTATTTAAGAGCTATTTAAAACTAATTAAAACTACTTAAAACAATAAATATATATATAAATCTACTATAAAACTACTTACAACTACCTTAAAATTAGAACAGCCACAGCAAGCATTTTCAATTTTGTTATTTTTTTGGTTTGATTTTTGGATTTTATAATTTTTTTGTTTTGATTTTGATGGTTTTATAATTTGTTTTTTTTTTGTGCCACCCTGTCTGTCCCTACTTAATTAATACACTTAAAACTATGTAAGTGGGCCAAGACGAGAAAACTAAGTCAACTATATTGTATCTAATTTTTATTTAACCACCAAAACTGGTTCTCCTCTTTTACCCTGTCTCTTCGGTCATGATCGGACACAGTCCTACTGAACCGAAGGCACTCTGCTCCGCCCTGTGCGAGGACGTCTCGACTATAAAGGAGTCGCTTATCTACAGATCTGCGGCCGACGTGGTAGATTAGCGGAACCGCTGCTCTATCATGTATCAGCCCTCGACCTTCTAAATAGAGGAAATCATCATTGGGTGGGATCCACACTCTCGTAGTAATCAGTATTGGGGTAGTAAGCCCCCAAAATTAAGCTATTGGCTGAGGACATCGCTCTTGCAATGTGACCCCGAATCAGCTTGAGTATAAAATTATCGATTCTGTTAATGTTGGCTCCGTTATATAGAACCTCGTTGGAATAACAATGTTTGTACTCCGACTCTGGTGTTCTGTGTAATCCAAGGCAGCGTCGAAGACACTGCCTCTCAAACACCCGAATCTTTTCCGTTTGAGATGGGGCAACGTTGAACCACACCGGGCATCCATAGGCAATCATTGGCCGGATAAGGGCCATGTAGCAAATCACCCCTAACCCTGTCAAGACGGCTGCTATAATACAACCGTTTTGTCAGGGCAAAAGCCTCCCTGGCCTTGGTCAGAGCAGCATTTATATGTCTGTCGAAATACAAATACTGATCCATCCAGATACCAAGGTACTTTACCAAGGTACATGTGGCCCTACGATCAACAGCTTGTGCCAGTTCTTTCTTGAATCCCTAGGGGCTCCATGCAACGGAGTCCTGAACAGAATAGTTTCGGATTTCTGGACGTTGATTTTCAACTTCCAGTCATCGCAATATCGGTGAATCTTGTCGAAGTCACGCTGTAAGAGAATTCTGATGACCTTGTTGGAGCTTTTCTGTACGCAATTAGATCGTCGGCATACGCTATGGCATCGGCTAGACTACCTATCAGATCGCTGGTGTAAATACTGAAGAGAATCGGTGAGTTCACCGCTCCCTGCTGAAGACCATTTTTAGTTACATTGCCACTTTTGTCAACAAACTTTCTACCATTTAGCATATCATAAAGCTTATATAAAAGTGGTTTACTTATGCCAAGTCTGACTAGCTTTAAATAGAGACCTTCTAACCATACGGTGTCGAAAGCTTTCTCCAAGTCAACCATACAAGCACCTGTACACTTTCTTTTAGATTTGTTCCATTGGACATCAGAAACGAGCTTAGACGCAGCATGAATGGTGTCATGTCCCGCCTTAAAAACCGAACTGATTTTCCGTTATGATATTGTTGTCCTCCGCCCACTTGGACAGAGCTCTATTTATAACTTGCTTAAATACCTTACTGATACTCGGAAGAAGACTTATCGACCAGATTTCGCCGGATTGGAATTGTCCTTTCCCTTTTTCGGAAGAGGATGAACCACAACTGTCTTCCAACGCCCTGGATAATATGCATTATTCAGAGCGTTGTTAAACAGTGTGAAATAAATGTCAACTGCTTCCTGAGGCAGATGTCGCAGTACAACGTTGGATATACCATCGATTTCTGCTGCCTTTTTTTTCTTTAATGTAGCGAAGATGAGCTGGAGCTCAATTTTTGAAATTAACAGGGAATTAGCCCAGTTTCGCTCGGCGATGGTGGCGTTTGCCAAGTGTTCTTCATTGAACCCGGTGAAACCGAGATTCTCTGATCGCCATTGCGTCATTTGATTTCGAAGGTAGAAGTGGTGAAGCAAGACTCTGTTTTCCAGGTCATGGTTCGGGCGAATGCTATCATTCAGCTTGTACACTTGCTGGAAAGCAGCCCCCACATCCTCCACTTTCTCACGAGGATCTTCTATAATAAAGAGGTCTTCATCCAAGACGGCTTCCTCTGGATCTATGTCTGCTATCAGAAGTACGTCTCTGTTCTCTGTCGTTCTCTGAAGTTTAAGACACGGAAGTTCGTTTTGATCATTCCGTCTAAATATTTTATTAATTTGAGGAAACATACTCGGGTCGCTAGAATCAACGGCACGAATTTTGTTGTTCCAATACAAATTAAAAGACAACCGGTAATTTTCCTTGATCAATTGGTTGATGTTTTTGATAGACGACTTTAGTGCCCTAATCTCCAGATCGTGATCCGAGCACATTTCCACTAGGCCACCTTGTGATATACGAGTGGAAAGTCCAAATTTTAATGCGTAGATGCTTTGCGTATGCTTTACGTTTTAACTTCATTGTTAAAAAAAAAACATTTGGCACCAGCAGGAATCGAAATGGATGAATGTCGCCGTCAAAATGATTTCATGTGCGTAGAAGGAAGGGGTTTGTTAGGAACTTGAGTTACCCATGGATTTAAATGAAATATTATTTTTACATATTTTTTCAGTAAAGGTAGAAGTAGAATGGTGGTAGATGAACTTAAGCGTTCGCGCGAAAAGAAGCAAATATAAGGATATTATACAGAGTGAGTCACCTAAGATTTGACAAATTTCACGTTTTAACGAACGCTGTAAAAATATAAAAATAATAAATAAATATTAATACAAAAATATTAAGGCTCTGTGGGTGTCTGGTCGGGTGTCGAAATACCAAAATATAAGGCGCCAATCTATTTAGGAGGGTGTTATAACCTAGTGTCTCGACCAGTGCCTTAGTACCTACAGAAACGGAGTAATTTCACTTTGAAATTTGACAAGTGTCGAAATGTCAAAATCTGAGGATGCCAAGCGATTCAGGAGGGTGGTATTATCTAGTAATTCGGCCAGCGCTCTAGAACCAACAGAAACCGAGAAATTTGACAAGTGTCGAGATGTCAAAATCTGAGGATGCCAATCGATTTAAGAGAATGGTATTACCTAGTGTTTCGGCCAGCGCTCTAGCACCAACAGAAACCGAGAAATTTCACTTTTCAATTTGACAAGTGTCGAAATGTCAAAATCTGAGGATGCCAATCGAAACGTTTTACTTTTACAAGTGTCGAAATGTCAAAATCTGAGGATGCCAATCGATTTACGAGGGCGGTATAACCTAGTGTTTCGGCCAGCGCTCTAGCACCAACAGAAGCCGAGAAATTTCACTTTTCAATTTCATAAGTGTTGAAATGTCGAAATCTGAGGGCGTCGATTGATTTAGGAGGGTCGTATTACCTACTCTCTCGGCCAGTGCTTTAGCACCAACAGAAACCGAGAAATTTAATTTTTAAGTTTGATAGGTAAAATCTCAAAATTTGATGGCGCCAATGGATTTAGCAGCTGCATTTTACCTTCAGTCACGGCCAGCACTCTTAGCCCAGTGGAAACCAATACAATCGCACTCAACACTTTGACAGTTGACAGTGGTGACGAAATGTCGAAAATCGGAAAAATCACACCTTTCACTTTGACAGTTGATAGTTGGGGGCGAGATGTCATAAACCCACGGTCCACGCTCTAACTCCAAAAGAAAATGAGCAAATTTGCCCTTATAATTCTTCACTATCTTTAATGTAGAAATGTAGAAATTGAGCAAATTGAGATGAACAAAATTAAATTATATATTTATTTCGTTTTCATTTGATAGTCTGGAGTTACTCCTTTTTTATTGTTTCTGTTCTTTTTCTATCGAATATTAAAAATCTGGATTACGCTCATCTGTTTCATTGCAAGAACTGCAGTGGAATAAAACGTTCATCTATTCAAATACATAACTTCATTTTAAAAACTAACAAATTTTTCCGAATCACATAAATTGTTAATACTCCTACCTACGCCTCTGTCTTGATTTTTTTCTAACCAAGCATTATTTTTTACCCACGATATATTGTACGCTTGATTTACAAAATCAGATGTTTAATTATTCTATTGCAATTGCATTATGAATACCCGTTCCTACAAAAGTATTTAGGAAAATGACTGCTATTTAATTTAGGCCCTTTTTCTTTTTCTCTTATGGGAAACTTTGAATGCAAAATTGAAAAAAAATATTGATAACACATACATAACAATTTAGCTTTTAGAAGGTTCAATACAAGCTATTTCTTGGCTTGTATAGTAACCATAACATGTCTTATGCAAATCATTTTGGCGCAGGTTATACAAGCTATTTAACTCCCATAAGAACTACCATCACAAGTTATAAGTTATACAAGCTAATTAATTCCACAAGAACTTCCACCACAAGCACTATGCAAATCAATACCTTTCCACGAACATCTTAATTAGGCCTTAAAAAGCTATTTACTGGCTTGTATAGTAACCAAAACAGGTCTTACGCAAATCATTTTGGCGCAGGTTATACAAGCTATTTAACTCCCATAAGAACTACCATCACAAGTGCTGTGCAAGTCAATACCTTCTTACAAATATCTTAATAAGGCCTTAAAGCTATTTACTGGCTTGTATAGTAACCAAAACAGGTCTTATGCAAATCATTTTGGCGCAGGTTATACAAGCTATTTAACTGCGATAAGAACTTCCATCACAAGTGCTATGCAAATCAATACCTTTCCACGAACATTATAATAAGGCCTTAAAGAAACTAGATACTGAAAACAATAATCTGTATAATAAAGTCTTAAAATGTCTTTCACCTGCAGTTACTTCGAAAACAAATAACTTTTATAATAAGGTCTTAAAAAGGCCAAATAAGCTTCTGTGTTAAACTTTATAAAAGCCTCTCAACACAGTTGGAAAAATAAAAATTTTTCTGGCTTATTTTCATTTTATTTTTTATTGTTACATAATTTTCTCAACATTTGTGGAGCCACAGCATGTTTGTTTATCTAAAATGTACAGAATTTAATTAAACTGAAAAAACTTAAATTTGTACTTACATGATTTTTCCGGGATTCGAACTCACGTCCTTCTGATCAACTGTCCGGGCACCCTTTTTTTTTAAAATTAATTTTTATTTTTCATTTTTCTTATAACTATCTTAAAGCTAGACAAAAATTCATGAAAAACTAGCCTACTTATCAATATATTAAAAATAACTTATTGGCCCTAAGCGAGTGCTCTAAATTAAACAATAACTTAATGCTAATGCCTTTCGGCTTACGAACTACTTAAAATAATATTTTATCCTGGTTTAATTTTTCCCAAGAAAGATTTAAAAAAATTTGGAAACTATATCATTTTTTATTTTTATTTAAGAGCTATTTAAAACTAATTAAAACTACTTAAAACAATAAATATATATATAAATCTACTATAAAACTACTTACAACTACCTTAAAATTAGAACAGCCACAGCAAGCATTTTCAATTTTGTTATTTTTTTGGTTTGATTTTTGGATTTTATAATTTTTTTGTTTTGATTTTGATGGTTTTATAATTTGTTTTTTTTTGTGCCACCCTGTCTGTCCCTACTTAATTAATACACTTAAAACTATGTAAGTGGGCCAAGACGAGAAAACTAAGTCAACTATATTGTATCTAATTTTTATTTAACCACCAAAACTGGTTCTCCTCTTTTACCCTGTCTCTTCGGTCATGATCGGACACAGTCCTACTGAACCGAGGGCACTCTGCTCCGCCCTGTGCGAGGACGTCTCGACTATAAAGGAGTCGCTTATCTACAGATCTGCGGCCGACGTGGTAGATTAGCGGAACCGCTGCTCTATCATGTATCAGCCCTCGACCTTCTAAATAGAGGAAATCATCATTGGGTGGGATCCACACTCTCGTAGTAATCAGTATTGGGGTAGTAAGCCCCCAAAATTAAGCTATTGGCTGAGGACATCGCTCTTGCAATGTGACCCCGAATCAGCTTGAGTATAAAATTATCGATTCTGTTAATGTTGGCTCCGTTATATAGAACCTCGTTGGAATAACAATGTTTGTACTCCGACTCTGGTGTTCTGTGTAATCCAAGGCAGCGTCGAAGACACTGCCTCTCAAACACCCGAATCTTTTCCGTTTGAGATGGGGCAACGTTGAACCACACCGGGCATCCATAGGCAATCATTGGCCGGATAAGGGCCATGTAGCAATTCACCCCTAACCCTGTCAAGACGGCTGCTATAATACAACCGTTTTGTCAGGGCAAAAGCCTCCCTGGCCTTGGTCAGAGCAGCATTTATATGTCTGTCGAAATACAAATACTGATCCATCCAGATACCAAGGTACTTTACCAAGGTACATGTGGCCCTACGATCAACAGCTTGTGCCAGTTCTTTCTTGAATCCCTAGGGGCTCCATGCAACGGAGTCCTGAACAGAATAGTTTCGGATTTCTGGACGTTGATTTTCAACTTCCAGTCATCGCAATATCGGTGAATCTTGTCGAAGTCACGCTGTAAGAGAATTCTGATGACCTCAACTGTTGGAGCTTTTCTGTACGCAATTAGATCGTCGGCATACGCTATGGCATCGGCTAGACTACCTATCAGATCGCTGGTGTAAATACTGAAGAGAATCGGTGAGTTCACCGCTCCCTGCTGAAGACCATTTTTAGTTACATTGCCACTTTTGTCAACAAACTTTCTACCATTTAGTATATCATAAAGCTTATATAAAAGTGGTTTACTTATGCCAAGTCTGACTAGCTTTAAATAGAGACCTTCTAACCATACGGTGTCGAAAGCTTTCTCCAAGTCAACCATACAAGCACCTGTACACTTTCTTTTAGATTTGTTCCATTGGACATCAGAAACGAGCTTAGACGCAGCATGAATGGTGTCATGTCCCGCCTTAAAAACCGAACTGATTTTCGTTAAGACACGGAAGTTCGTTTTGATCATTCCGTCTAAATATTTTATTAATTTGAGGAAACATACTCGGGTCGCTAGAATCAACGGCCCGAATTTTGTTGTTCCAATACAAATTAAAAGACAACCGGTAATTTTCCTTGATCAATTGGTTGATGTTTTTGATAGACGACTTCAGTGCCCTAATCTCCAGATCGTGATCCGAGCACACTTCCACTAGGCCACCTTGTGATATACGAGTGGAAAGTCCAAATTTTAATGCGTAGATGCTTTGCGTATGCTTTACGTTTTAACTTCATTGTTAAAAAAAAAAACATTTGGCACCAGCAGGATTCGAAATGGATGAATGTCGCCGTCAAAATGATTTCATGTGCGTAGAAGGAAGGGGTTTGTTAGGAACTTGAGTTACCCATGGATTTAAATGAAATATTATTTTTACATATTTTTTCAGTAAAGGTAGAAGTAGAATGGTGGTAGATGAACTTAAGCGTTCGCGCGAAAAGAAGCAAATATAAGGAAATTATACAGAGTGAGTCACCTAAGATTTGACAAATTTCACGTTTTAACGAACGCTGTAAAAATATAAAAATAATAAATAAATATTAATACAAAAATATAAAAGCTCTGTGGGTGTCTTTGTCTGGTCTGGTAAGGCGCCAATCTATTAAGGAGGGTGGTATTACCTAGTGTCTCGACCAGTGCCTTAGTACCTACAGAAACGGAGTAATTTCACTTTGAAATTTGACAAGTGTCGAAATGTCAAAATCTGTGGATGCCAAGCGATTCAGGAGGGTGGTATTATCTAGTAATTCGGCCAGCGCTCTAGCACCAACAGAAACCGAGAAATTTGACAAGTGTCGAAATGTCAAAATCTGAGGATGCCAATCGATTTAGGAGGGTGGTACCCAACTAACAATTTAGCTTGTAGTAGGTTTAATACAAGCTTTTTCCTGGCTTGTATAGTTACCATAACAGGTCTTATGCAAATCATTTTGGCGTAAGTTATACAAGCTAAATAACTCCACAAGAACTTCCATCACAAGTACTATGCAAATCAATACCTTCCCACGAACATCTTATTTAGGCCATAAAGAAGCTATTTACTGGCTTGTATAGTAACCAAAACAGGTCTTATGCAAATCATTTTGGCGCAGGTTATACAAGCTATTTAACTCCCATAAGAACTTCCATCACAAGTGCTATGCAAATCATTACCTTTTCACGAACATCTTAATAAGGGCTTAAAGAAGCTATTTACTGGCTTGTATAGTAACCAATACAGGTCTTATGCAAATCATTTTGGCGCAGGTTATACAAGCTATTTAACTGCCATAAAAACTTCCATCACAAGTGCTATGCAAATCAACACCTTTCCACGAACATTATAATAAGGCCTTAAAGAATCAAGATACTGAAAACAATAATCTGTATAGTAAGGTCTTAAAATGACTTTCACCTGCAGTTACTTTGAAACCAAATAACTTGTATAATAAGGTCTTTAAAAGGCCTAATAAGTTCTTCTGTGTAAGACTTTATAAAAGCCTCTCAATACAGTTGGAAAAATAAAAAAATGTCTATCTTTTCATTTGATTTTTATTGTTACATAATTTTCTCAACATTTGTGGAGCCACAGCATATGTTTGTTTATCTGAAAGGTATATAATTTAATTAAATTGAAAAAACTTAAATTTTTACTTACATGATTTTCCGGGGTTTGAACTCACGTCCTTCTGATCAACTGTAAGAGCACACTTCCACTAGGCCACCTTGTGATATACGAGTGGAAAGTCGAAATTTAAATGCGCTGATGCTTTGCGTATGCTTTGCGTTTTAACTTCATTAAAAAAAAAAAATTTGGCACCAGCAGGATTCGAACCCCGAAAATAGAATAATAAAATACGCGAGTTTGTAAATCGAGAGGAAAATATTATCGAAACATATTTGCTTTATTTAGTGTCGAAATGTCAAAATCTGAGGATGCCAATCGATTAAGGAGAGCGCTCTAGCACCAACAGAAACCGAGAAATTTGACAAGTGTCGAAATGTCAAAATCTGAGAATGCGAATCGATATAGGACGGTGGTACTACCTAGTGTTTCGGCCAGCGCTCTAGCACCAACAGAAACCGAGAAATTTGACAATTGTCGAAATGTCAAAATCTGGGTATGCCAATCGATTCAGGAGGGTGGTACTACCTAGTGTGCCGGTCAGCGCTCTAGCACCAACAGAAACCGAGAAATTTAACAAGTTTCGAAATGTCAAAATCTGAGGATGCCAATCGATTCAGGAGGGCGGTATTATCTGCCAGCGCTCTAGCACCAACAGAAACTGAGAAATTTCACTTTTTAATTTGACAAGTGTCGAAATGTTAAAATCTGAGGATGCCAATTGATTACCTAGTGTGTCGGCCAGCGCTCCAGCGCCAACAGAAACCGAGAAATTTGACAAGTGTCGGAATGTCAAAATCTGAGAATGCCAATCGATTAAGGAGGGTGGTATTACGTAGTGTTTCGGCCAGCGCTCTAGCACCAACAGAAACCGAGAAATCTGACAAGTGTCGAAATGTCAAAATCTGAGGATGCCAATCGATTTAGGAGGGTGGTATTACCTTGTGTTTTGGCCAGCGCTCTATCACCAACAGAAACCGAGAAATTTGAAAATTGTCGAAATGTCAAAATCTGGGTATGCCAATCGATTTAGGAGGGTGGTATTACGCGCAGAAACTGAGAAATTTGACAATTGTCAAAATGTCAAAAGCTGAGTATGCGCTCTAGATCCAACAGAAACCGAGAAATTTGACAAGTGTCGAAATGTCAAAATCTGAGTATGCCACTCGATTTAGGAGGGTGGTACTACCTAGTGTTTCGGCCAGCGCTCTAGCACCAACAGAAACCAAGAAATTTCACTTTTCAATTTGACAAGTGTTGAAATGTCAAAATCTGAGGATTCCAATCGATTTAGGAGGGTGGTACTACCTAGTGTATTGGCCAGCGCTCTAGCACCAACAGAAACCGAGAAATTTGACAAGTGTCGAAATGTCAAAATCTGAGGATGCCAATCGATTTAGGAGGGCGGTATTACCAAGTGTTTCGGCCAAGCGCTCTAGCACCAACAGAAACTGAGAAATTTCACTTTTCAATTTGACAAGTGTCGAAATGTCAAAATCTGAGGAAGCCAATTGATTAAGGAGGGTGGTATTACCTAGTGTGTCAGCAAGCGCTCCAGTGGCAACAGAAACCGAGAAATTTGACAAGTGTCGAAATGTCAAAATCTGAGTATGCCAATCGATTCAGGAGGGTGGTATTACGTAGTGTTTCGGCCAGCGCTCTAGAACCCACAGAAACCGAGAAATTTGACAAGTGTCGAGATGTCATAATCTGAGGATGCCAATCGATTTAGGAGGATGGTATTACCTAGTGTTTCGGCCAGCGCTCTACCACCAACAGAAACCGAGAAATTTCACTTTTCAATTTGAAAAGTGTCGAAATGTCAAAATCTGAGGATGCCAATCGAAACTTTTTACTTTTAAAGTGTCGAAATGTCAAAATCTGAGGATGCCAATCGATTTACGAGGGCGGTTTAACCTAGTGTTTCGGCCAGCGCTCTAGCACCTACAGAAGCCGAGAAATTTCACTTTTCAATTTCACAAGTGTTGAAATGTTGAAATCTGAGGGCGTCGATTGATTTAGGAGGGTCGTATTACCTACTCTCTCGGCCAGTGCTTTAGCACCAACAGAAACCGAGAAATTTAATTTTTAAGTTTGATAGGTGTCAAAATCTCAAAATTTGAGGGCGCCAATGGATTTAGCAGCTGCATTTTACCTTCAGTCACGGCCAGCACTCTAAGCCCAGTGGAAAGCGATACAATCGCACTCAACACTTTGACAGTTGACAGTGGTGACGAAATGTCGAAAACCGGAAAAATCACACCTTTCACTTTGACAGTTGATAGTTGGGGGCGAGATGTCATAAACCCACGGTCCACGCTCTAACTCCAAAAGAAAATGAGCAAATTTGCCCTTAAAATTCTTCACTATCTTCAATGTAGAAATGTAGAAATCTATTGCAAATTGAGGTGAACAAAATTAAATTATATATTTATTTCGTTTTCATTTGATAGTCTGGAGTTACTCCTTTTTTATTGTTTCTGTTCTTTTTCTATCGAATATTAAAAATCTGGATTACGCTCATCTGTTTCATTGCAAGAACTGCAGTGGAATAAAACGTTCATCTATTCAAATACATAACTTCATTTTATAAAATAACAAATTTTTCCGAATCACATAAATTGTTAATACTCCTACCTACGCCTCTGTCTTGATTTTTTTCTAACCAAGCATTATTTTTTACCCACGATATATTGTACGCTTGATTTACAAAATCAGATGTTTAATTATTCTATTGCAATTGCATTATGAATACCCGTTCCTACAAAAGTATTTAGGAAAATTACTGCTATTTAATTTAGGCCCTTTTTCTTTTTCTCTTATGGGAAACTTTGAATGCAAAATTGAAAAAAAATATTGATAACACATACATAACAATTTAGCTTTTAGAAGGTTCAATACAAGCTATTTCCTGGCTTGTATAGTAACCATAACAGGTCTTATGCAAATCATTTTGGCATAAGTTATACAAGCTAATTAATTCCACAAGAACTTCCACCACAAGCACTATGCAAATCAATACCTTTCCACGAACATCTTAATTAGGCCTTAAAAAGCTATTTACTGGCTTGTATAGTAACCAAAACAGGTCTTACGCAAATCATTTTGGCGCAGGTTATACAAGCTATTTAACTCCCATAAGAACTACCATCACAAGTGCTATGCAAGTCAATACCTTTTTACAAATATCTTAATAAGGCCTTAAAGAAGCTATTTACTGGCTTGTATAGTAACCAAAACAGGTTTTATGCAAATCATTTTGGCGCAGGTTATACAAGCTATTTAACTGCCATAAGAACTTCCATCACAAGTGCTATGCAAATCAATACCTTTCCACGAACATTATAATAAGGCCTTAAGGAAACTAGATACTGAAAACAATAATCTGTATAATAAAGTCTTAAAATGTCTTTCACCTGCAGTTTCTTCGAAAACAAATAACTTGTATAATAAGGTCTTAAAAAGGCCAAATAAGCTTCTGTGTTAAACTTTATAAAAGCCTCTCAACACAGTTGGAAAAATAAAAATTTTTCTGGCTTATTTTCATTTTATTTTTTATTGTTACATAATTTTCTCAACATTTGTGGAGCCACAGCATGTTTGTTTATCTTAAATGTACAGAATTTAATTAAACTGAAAAAACTTAAATTTGTACTTACATGATTTTTCCGGGATTCGAACTCACGTCCTTCTGATCAACTGTCCGGGCACCCTTTTTTTGTTTTTTTTTTTTTTAAATTAATTTTTATTTTTCATTTTTCTTATAACTATCTTAAAGCTAGACAAAAATTCATGAAAAACTAGCCTACTTATCAATATATTAAAAATAACTTATTAGCCCTAAGCGAGTGCTCTAAATTAAACAATAACTTAATGCTAATGCCTTTCGGCTTACGAACTACTTAAAATAATATTTTATCCTGGTTTAATTTTTCCCAAGAAAGATTTAAAAAAATTTGGAAACTATATCATTTTTTATTTTTATTTAAGAGCTATTTAAAACTAATTAAAACTACTTAAAACAATAAATATATATATAAATCTACTATAAAACTACTTACAACTACCTTAAAATTAGAACAGCCACAGCAAGCATTTTCAATTTTGTTATTTTTTTGGTTTGATTTTTGGATTTTATAATTTTTTTGTTTTGATTTTGATGGTTTTATAATTTGTTTTTTTTTTTTGTGCCACCCTGTCTGTCCCTACTTAATTAATACACTTAAAACTATGTAAGTGGGCCAAGACGAGAAAACTAAGTCAACTATATTGTATCTAATTTTTATTTAACCACCAAAACTGGTTCTCCTCTTTTACCCTGTCTCTTCGGTCATGATCGGACACAGTCCTACTGAACCGAAGGCACTCTGCTCCACCCTGTGCGAGGACGTCTCGACTATAAAGGAGTCGCTTATCTACAGATCTGCGGCCGACGTGGTAGATTAGCGGAACCGCCACTCTATCCTGTATCAGCCCTCGACCTTCTAAATAGAGGAAATCATCATCGGGTGGGATCCACACTCTCGTAGTAATCAGTGTTGGGGTAGTAAGCCCCCAAAATTAAGCTTTTGGCTGAGGACATCGCTCTTGCAATGTGACCCCGAATCAGCTTGAGTATAAAATTATCGATTATGTTAAAGTTGGCTCCGTTATATAGAACCTCGTTGGAATAACAATGTTTGTACTCCGACTCTGATGTTCTGTGTAATCCAAGGCAGCGTCGAAGACACTGCCTCTCAAACACCCGAATCTTTTCCGTTTGAGATGGGGCAACGTTGAACCACACCGGGCATCCATAGGCAATCATTGGCCGGATAAGGGCCATGTAGCAAATCACCCCTAACCCTGTCAAGACGGCTGTTATAAAACAACCGTTTTGTCAGGGCAAAAGCCTCCCTGGCCTTGGTCAGAGCAGCATTTATATGTCTGTCGAAGTACAAATACTGATCCATCCAGATACCAAGGTACTTTACCAAGGTACATGTGGCCCTACGATCAACAGCTTGTGCCAGTTCTTTCTTGAATCCCTAGGGGCTCCATGCAACGGAGTCCTGAACAGAATAGTTTCGGATTTCTGGACGTTGATTTTCAACTTCCAGTCATCGCAATATCGGTGAATCTTGTCGAAGTCACGCTGTAAGAGAATTCTGATGACCTCAACTGTTGGAGCTTTTCTGTACGCAATTAGATCGTCGGCATACGCTATGGCATCGGCTAGACTACCTATCAGATCGCTGGTGTAAATACTGAAGGGAATCGGTGAGTTCACCGCTCCCTGCTGAAGACCATTTTTAGTTACATTGCCACTTTTGTCAACAAACTTTCTACCATTTAGCATATCATAAAGCTTATATAAAAGTGGTTTACTTATGCCAAGTCTGACTAGCTTTAAATAGAGACCTTCTAACCATACGGTGTCGAAAGCTTTCTCCAAGTCAACCATACAAGCACCTGTACACTTTCTTTTAGATTTGTTCCATTGGACATCAGAAACGAGCTTAGACGCAGCATGAATGGTGTCATGTCCCGCCTTAAAAACCGAACTGATTTTCCGTTATGATATTGTTGTCCTCCGCCCACTTGGAAAGAGCTCTATTTATAACTTGCTTAAATACCTTACTGATACTCGGAAGAAGACTTATCGACCGGATTTCGCCGGATTGGAATTGTCCTTTCCCTTTTTCGGAAGAGGATGAACCACAACTGTCTTCCAACGCCCTGGATAATATGCATTATTCAGAGCGTTGTTAAACAGTGTGAAATAAATGTCAACTGCTTCCTGAGGCAGATGTCGCAGTACAATGTTGGATATACCATCGATTTCTGCTGCCTTTTTTTTCTTTAATGAAGCGAAGATGAGCTGGAGCTCAATTTTTGAAATTAACAGGGAATTAGCCCAGTTTCGCTCGGCGATGGTGGCGTTTGCCAAGTGTTCTTCATTGAACCCGGTGAAACCGAGATTCTCTGATCGCCATTGCGTCATTTCATTTCGAAGGTAGAAGTGGTGAAGCAAGATTCTGTTTTCCAGGTCATGGTTCGGGCGAATGCTATCATTCAGCTTGTACACTTGCTGGAAAGCAGCCCCCACATCCTCCACTTTCTCACGAGGATCTTCGATAATAAAGAGGTCTTCATCCAAGACGGCTTCCTCTGGATCTATGCCTGCTATCAGAAGTACGTCTCTGTTCTCAGTCGTTCTCTGAAGTTTAAGACACGGAAGTTCGTTTTGATCATTCCGTCTAAATATTTTATTAATTTAAGGAAACATACTCGGGTCGCTAGAATCAACGGCCCGAATTTTGTTGTTCCAATACAAATTAAAAGACAACCGGTAATTTTCCTTGATCAATTGGTTGATGTTTTTGATAGACGACTTCAGTGCCCTAATCTCCAGATCGTGATCCGAGCACACTTCCACTAGGCCACCTTGTGATATACGAGTGGAAAGTCCAAATTTTAATGCGTAGATGCTTTGCGTATGCTTTACGTTTTAACTTCATTGTTAAAAAAAAAACATTTGGCACCAGCAGGATTCGAAATGGATGAATGTCGCCGTCAAAATGATTTCATGTGCGTAGAAGGAAGGGGTTTGTTAGGAACTTGAGTTACCCATGGATTTAAATGAAATATTATTTTTACATATTTTTTCAGTAAAGGTAGAAGTAGAATGGTGGTAGATGAACTTAAGCGTTCGCGCGAAAAGAAGCAAATATAAGGAAATTATACAGAGTGAGTCACCTAAGATTTGACAAATTTCACGTTTTAACGAACGCTGTAAAAATATAAAAATAATAAATAAATATTAATACAAAAATATTAAAGCTCTGTGAGTGTCTGGTCGGGTGTCGAAATACCAAAATCTAAGGCGCCAATCTATTAAGGAGGGTGGTATTACCTAGTGTCTCGACCAGTGCCTTAGTACCTACAGAAACGGAGTAATTTCACTTTGAAATTTGACAAGTGTCGAAATGTCAAAATCTGTGGATGCCAAGCGATTCAGGAGGGTGGTATTATCTAGTAATTCGGCCAGCGCTCTAGCACCAACAGAAACCGAGAAATTTGACAAGTGTCGAAATGTCAAAATCTGAGGATGCCAATCGATTTAGGAGGGTGGTACCCAACTAACAATTTAGCTTGTAGTAGGTTTAATACAAGCTTTTTCCTGGCTTGTATAGTAACCATAACAGGTCTTATGCAAATCATTTTGGCGTAAGTTATACAAGCTAAATAACTCCACAAGAACTTCCATCACAAGTACTATGCAAATCAATACCTTCCCACGAACATCTTATTTAGGCCATAAAGAAGCTATTTACTGGCTTGTATAGTAACCAAAACAGGTCTTATGCAAATCATTTTGGCGCAGGTTATACAAGCTATTTAACTCCCATAAGAACTTCCATCACAAGTGCTATGCAAATCATTACCTTTTCACGAACATCTTAATAAGGCCTTAAAGAAGCTATTTACTGGCTTGTATAGTAACCAATACAGGTCTTATGCAAATCATTTTGGCGCAGGTTATACAAGCTATTTAACTGCCATAAGAACTTCCATCACAAGTGCTATGCAAATCAACACCTTTCCACGAACATTATAATAAGGCCTTAAAGAATCAAGATACTGAAAACAATAATCTGTATAGTAAGGTCTTAAAATGACTTTCACCTGCAGTTACTTTGAAACCAAATAACTTGTATAATAAGGTCTTTAAAAGGCCTAATAAGTTCTTCTGTGTAAGACTTTATAAAAGCCTACCTAGTGGTACTACCTAGTGTGCCGGTCAGCGCTCTAGAACCAACAGAAACCGAGAAATTTAACAAGTTTCGAAATGTCAAAATCTGAGGATGCCAATCGATTTAGGAGGGCGGTATTATCTGCCAGCGCTCTAGCACCAACAGAAACTGAGAAATTTCACTTTTTAATTTGACAAGTGTCGAAATGTCAAAATCTGAGGATGCCAATTGATTACCTAGTGTGTCGGCCAGCGCTCCAGCGCCAACAGAAACCGAGAAATTTGACAAGTGTCGAAATGTCAAAATCTGAGAATGCCAATCGATTTAGGAGGATGGTATTACGTAGTGTTTCGGCCAGCGCTCTAGCACCAACAGAAACCGAGAAATCTGACAAGTGTCGAAATGTCAAAATCTGAGGATGCCAATCGATTTAGGAGGGTGGTATTACCTGGTGTTTTGGCCAGCGCTCTATCACCAACAGAAACCGAGAAATTTGAAAATTGTCGAAATGTCAAAATCTGGGTATGCCAATTGATTAAGGAGGGTGGTACTACCTAGTGTTTCGGCCAGCGCTCTAGCACCAACAGAAACCAAGAAATTTCACTTTTCAATTTGACAAGTGTTGAAATGTCAAAATCTGAGGATTCCAATCGATTTAGGAGGGTGGTACTACCTAGTGTATTGGCCAGCGCTCTAGCACCAACAGAAACCGAGAAATTTGACAAGTGTCGAAATGTCAAAATCTGAGGATGCCAATTGATTAAGGAGGGTGGTATTACCTAGTGTGTCAGCCAGCGCTCCAGTGGCAACAGAAACCGAGAAATTTGACAAGTGTCGAAATATCAAAATCTGAGTATGCCAATCGATTTAGGAGGGTGATATTACGTAGTGTTTCGGCTTGCGCTCTAGAACCCACAGAAACCGAGAAATTTGACAAGTGTCGAGATGTCATAATCTGAGGATGCCAATCGATTTAGGAGGATGGTATTACCTAGTGTTTCGGCCAGCGCTCTAGCACCAACAGAAACCGAGAAATTTCACTTTTCAATTTGACAAGTGTCGAAATGTCAAAATCTGAGGATGCCAATCGAAACTTTTTACTTTTACAAGTGTCGAAATGTCAAAATCTGAGGATGCCAATCGATTTACGAGGGCGGTATAACCTAGTGTTTCGGCCAGCGCTCTAGCACCTACAGAAGCCGAGAAATTTCACTTTTCAATTTCACAAGTGTTGAAATGTCGAAATCTGAGGGCGTCGATTGATTTAGGAGGGTCGTATTACCTACTCTCTCGGCCAGTGCTTTAGCACCAACAGAAACCGAGAAATTTAATTTTTAAGTTTGATAGGTGTCAAAATCTCAAAATTTGAGGGCGCCAATGGATTTAGCAGCTGCATTTTACCTTCAGTCACGGCCAGCACTCTAAGCCCAGTGGAAAGCGATACAATCGCACTCAACACTTTGACAGTTGACAGTGGTGATGAAATGTCGAAAATCGGAAAAATCACACCTTTCACTTTGACAGTTGATAGTTGGGGGCGAGATATCATAAACCCACGGTCCACGCTCTAACTCCAAAAGAAAATGAGCAAATTTGCCCTTAAAATTCTTCACTATCTTTAATGTAGAAATGTAGAAATTGAGCAAATTGAGATGAACAAAATTAAATTATATATTTATTTCGTTTTCATTTGATAGTCTGGAGTTACTCCTTTTTTATTGTTTCTGTTCTTTTTCTATCGAATATTAAGAATCTGGATTACGCTCATCTGTTTCATTGCAAGAACTGCAGTGGAATAAAACGTTCATCTATTCAAATACATAACTTCATTTTAAAAACTAACAAATTTTTCCGAATCACATAAATTGTTAATACTCCTACCTACGCCTCTGTCTTGATTTTTTTCTAACAAAGCATTATTTTTTACCCACGATATATTGTACGCTTGATTTACAAAATCAGATGTTTAATTATTCTATTGCAATTGCATTATGAATACCCGTTCCTACAAAAGTATTTAGGAAAATTACTGCTATTTAATTTAGGCCCTTTTTCTTTTTCTCTTATGGGAAACTTTGAATGCAAAAAAATATTGATAACACATACATAACAATTGAGCTTTTAGAAGGTTCAATACAAGCTATTTCCTGGCTTGTATAGTAACCATAACACGTCTTATGCAAATCATTTTGGCATAAGTTATACAAGCTAATTAATTCCACAAGAACTTCCACCACAAGCACTATGCAAATCAATACCTTTCCACGAACATCTTAATTAGGCCTTAAAAAGCTATTTACTGGCTTGTATAGTAACCAAAACAGGTCTTACGCAAATCATTTTGGCGCAGGTTATACAAGCTATTTAACTCCCATAAGAACTACCATCACAAGTGCTATGCAAGTCAATACCTTTTTACTTTTAATTAGGCCTTAAAAAGCTATTTACTGGCTTGTATAGTAACCAAAACAGGTCTTACGCAAATCATTTTGGCGCAGGTTATACAAGCTATTTAACTCCCATAAGAACTACCATCACAAGTGCTATGCAAGTCAATACCTTTTTACAAATTCTTAATAAGGCCTTAAAGAAGCTATTTACTGGCTTGTATAGTAACCAAAACAGGTCTTATGCAAATCATTTTGGCGCAGGTTATACAAGCTATTTAACTGCCATAAGAACTTCCCTCACAAGGGCTATGCAAATCAATACCTTTCCACGAACATTATAATAAGGCCTTAAGGAAACTAGATACTGAAAACAATAATCTGTATAATAAAGTCTTAAAATGTCTTTCACCTGCAGTTACTTCGAAAACAAATAACTTGTATAATAAGGTCTTAAAAAGGCCAAATAAGCTTCTGTGTTAAACTTTATAAAAGCCTCTCAACACAGTTGGAAAAATAAAAATTTTTCTGGCTTATTTTCATTTTATTTTTATTGTTACATAATTTTCTCAACATTTGTGGAGCCACAGCATGTTTATTTATCTGAAATGTACAGAATTTAATTAAACTGAAAAAACTTAAATTTGTACTTACATGATTTTTCCGGGATTCGAACTCACGTCCTTCTGATCAACTGTCCGGGCACCCTTTTTTTGTTTTTTTTTTTTAAATTAATTTTTATTTTTCATTTTTCTTATAACTATCTTAAAGCTAGACAAAAATTCATGAAAAACTAGCCTACTTATCAATATATTAAAAATAACTTATTGGCCCTAAGCGAGTGCTCTAAATTAAACAATAACTTAATGCTAATGCCTTTCGGCTTACGAACTACTTAAAACAATATATCTTATCCTGGTTTTATTTTTCCCAAGAAAGATTTAAAAAAATTTGGAAACTGTATAATTTTTTATTTTTATTTAAGAGCTATTTAAAACTAATTAAAACTACTTAAAACTATAAATATATATATAAATCTACTATAAAACTACTTACAACTACCTTAAAATTAGAACAGCCACAGCAAGCATTTTCAATTTTGTTATTTTTTTGGTTTGATTTTTGGATTTTATAATTTTTTTGTTTTGATTTTGATGGTTTTATAATTTGTTTTTTTTTTTGTGCCACCCTGTCTGTCCCTACTTAATTAATACACTTAAAACTATGTAAGTGGGCCAAGACGAGAAAACTAAGTCAACTATATTGTATCTAATTTTTATTTAACAACCAAAACTGGTTCTCCTCTTTTACCCTGTCTCTTCGGTCATGATCGGACACAGTCCTACTGAACCGAAGGCACTCTGCTCCACCCTGTGCGAGGACGTCTCGACTATAAAGGAGTCGCTTATCTACAGATCTGCGGCCGACGTGGTAGATTAGCGGAACCGCCACTCTATCCTGTATCAGCCCTCGACCTTCTAAATAGAGGAAATCATCATCGGGTGGGATCCACACTCTCGTAGTAATCAGTGTTGGGGTAGTAAGCCCCCAAAATTAAGCTATTGGCTGAGGACATCGCTCTTGCAATGTGACCCCGAATCAGCTTGAGTATAAAATTATCGATTATGTTAAAGTTGGCTCCGTTATATAGAACCTCGTTGGAATAACAATGTTTGTACTCCGACTCTGATGTTCTGTGTAATCCAAGGCAGCGTCGAAGACACTGCCTCTCAAACACCCGAATCTTTTCCGTTTGAGATGGGGCAACGTTGAACCACACCGGGCATCCATAGGCAATCATTGGCCGGATAAGGGCCATGTAGCAAATCACCCCTAACCCTGTCAAGACGGCTGTTATAAAACAACCGTTTTGTCAGGGCAAAAGCCTCCCTGGCCTTGGTCAGAGCAGCATTTATATGTCTGTCGAAATACAAATACTGATCCATCCAGATACCAAGGTACTTTACCAAGGTACATGTGGCCCTACGATCAACAGCTTGTGCCAGTTCTTTCTTGAATCCCTAGGGGCTCCATGCAACGGAGTCCTGAACAGAATAGTTTCGGATTTCTGGACGTTGATTTTCAACTTCCAGTCATCGCAATATCGGTGAATCTTGTCGAAGTCACGCTGTAAGAGAATTCTGATGACCTCAACTGTTGGAGCTTTTCTGTACGCAATTAGATCGTCGGCATACGCTATGGCATCGGCTAGACTACCTATCAGATCGCTGGTGTAAATACTGAAGGGAATCGGTGAGTTCACCGCTCCCTGCTGAAGACCATTTTTAGTTACATTGCCACTTTTGTCAACAAACTTTCTACCATTTAGCATATCATAAAGCTTATATAAAAGTGGTTTACTTATGCCAAGTCTGACTAGCTTTAAATAGAGACCTTCTAACCATACGGTGTCGAAAGCTTTCTCCAAGTCAACCATACAAGCACCTGTACACTTTCTTTTAGATTTGTTCCATTGGACATCAGAAACGAGCTTAGACGCAGCATGAATGGTGTCATGTCCCGCCTTAAAAACCGAACTGATTTTCCGTTATGATATTGTTGTTGAGCTCTATTTATAACTTGCTTAAATACCTTACTGATACTCGGAAGAAGACTTATCGACCGGATTTCGCCGGATTGGAATTGTCCTTTCCCTTTTTCGGAAGAGGATGAACCACAACTGTCTTCCAACGCCCTGGATAATATGCATTATTCAGAGCGTTATTAAACAGTGTGAAATAAATGTCAACTGCTTCCTGAGGCAGATGTCGCAGTACAATGTTGGATATACCATCGATTTCTGCTGCCTTTTTTTTCTTTAATGAAGCGAAGATGAGCTGGAGCTCAATTTTTGAAATTAACAGGGAATTAGCCCAGTTTCGCTCGGCGATGGTGGCGTTTGCCAAGTGTTCTTCATTGAACCCGGTGAAACCGAGATTCTCTGATCGCCATTGCGTCATTTCATTTCGAAGGTAGAAGTGGTGAAGCAAGATTCTGTTTTCCAGGTCATGGTTCGGGCGAATGCTATCATTCAGCTTGTACACTTGCTGGAAAGCAGCCCCCACATCCTCCACTTTCTCACGAGGATCTTCGATAATAAAGAGGTCTTCATCCAAGACGGCTTCCTCTGGATCTATGCCTGCTATCAGAAGTACGTCTCTGTTCTCAGTCGTTCTCTGAAGTTTAAGACACGGAAGTTCGTTTTGATCATTCCGTCTAAATATTTTATTAATTTGAGGAAACATACTCGGGTCGCTAGAATCAACGGCCCGAATTTTGTTGTTCCAATACAAATTAAAAGACAACCGGTAATTTTCCTTGATCAATTGGTTGATGTTTTTGATAGACGACTTCAGTGCCCTAATCTCCAGATCGTGATCCGAGCACACTTCCACTAGGCCACCTTGTGATATACGAGTGGAAAGTCCAAATTTTAATGCGTAGATGCTTTGCGTATGCTTTACGTTTTAACTTCATTGTTAAAAAAAAAACATTTGGCACCAGCAGGATTCGAAATGGATGAATGTCGCCGTCAAAATGACGGAAGGGGTTTGTTAGGAACTTGAGTTACCCATGGACTTAAATGAAATATTATTTTTACATATTTTTTCAGTAAAGGTAGAAGTAGAATGGTGGTAGATGAACTTAAGCGTTCGCGCGAAAAGAAGCAAATATAAGGAAATTATACAGAGTGAGTCACCTAAGATTTGACAAATTTCACGTTTTAACGAACGCTGTAAAAATATAAAAATAATAAATAAATATTAATACAAAAATATTAAAGCTCTGTGGGTGTCTGGTCGGGTGTCGAAATACCAAAATCTAAGGCGCCAATCTATTAAGGAGGGTGGTATTACCTAGTGTCTCGACCAGTGCCTTAGTACCTACAGAAACGGAGTAATTTCACTTTGAAATTTGACAAGTGTCGAAATGTCAAAATCTGTGGATGCCAAGCGATTCAGGAGGGTGGTATTATCTAGTAATTTGGCCAGCGCTCTAGCACCAACAGAAACCGAGAAATTTGACAAGTGTCGAAATGTCAAAATCTGAGGATGCCAATCGATTTAGGAGGGTGGTACCCAACTAACAATTTAGCTTGTAGTAGGTTTAATACAAGCTTTTTCCTGGCTTGTATAGTAACCATAACAGGTCTTATGCAAATCATTTTGGCGTAAGTTATACAAGCTAAATAACTCCACAAGAACTTCCATCACAAGTACTATGCAAATCAATACCTTCCCACGAACATCTTATTTAGGCCATAAAGAAGCTATTTACTGGCTTGTATAGTAACCAAAACAGGTCTTATGCAAATCATTTGGCGCAGGTTATACAAGCTATTTAACTCCCATAAGAACTTCCATCACAAGTGCTATGCAAATCATTACCTTTTCACGAACATCTTAATAAGGCCTTAAAGAAGCTATTTACTGGCTTGTATAGTAACCAATACAGGTCTTATGCAAATCATTTTGGCGCAGGTTATACAAGCTATTTAACTGCCATAAGAACTTCCATCACAAGTGCTATGCAAATCAACACCTTTCCACGAACATTATAATAAGGCCTTAAAGAATCAAGATACTGAAAACAATAATCTGTATAGTAAGGTCTTAAAATGACTTTCACCTGCAGTTACTTTGAAACCAAATAACTTGTATAATAAGGTCTTTAAAAGGCCTAATAAGTTCTTCTGTGTAAGACTTTATAAAAGCCTACCTAGTGGTACTACCTAGTGTGCCGGTCAGCGCTCTAGAACCAACAGAAACCGAGAAATTTAACAAGTTTCGAAATGTCAAAATCTGAGGATGCCAATCGATTTAGGAGGGCGGTATTATCTGCCAGCGCTCTAGCACCAACAGAAACTGAGAAATTTCACTTTTTAATTTGACAAGTGTCGAAATGTCAAAATCTGAGGATGCCAATTGATTACCTAGTGTGTCGGCCAGCGCTCCAGCGCCAACAGAAACCGAGAAATTTGACAAGTGTCGAAATGTCAAAATCTGAGAATGCCAATCGATTTAGGAGGATGGTATTACGTAGTGTTTCGGCCAGCGCTCTAGCACCAACAGAAACCGAGAAATCTGACAAGTGTCGAAATGTCAAAATCTGAGGATGCCAATCGATTTAGGAGGGTGGTATTACCTGGTGTTTTGGCTGGAAAGATACGACAACGGTTCTACTGGCTACATACAAGAGAGGATGTCAAAAGTGGTGCCGAAAATGTGATACCTACCCAACTAACAATTCAGCTTCTTTTAGCTTAAAAATATTGATGTGCCGATGGTTTCACTTTATATAAAGCTTCGGTACGGCCTTCGGCGGAGTTAAATTTCTTATACATGTAACGAGCTGGATAACTGCTGCTTTAAAGCCGAATAGAAATAAGAAAAAGAAGACTTACCGAGTTTGCGAGCTGTCACTCGAATAGGCTTCTAAAATTGATATTACAGAAGATGATTGAAGATGTCACTCTAAAAAGGTTGCATAAAATTTGTATATAAGTTGCTACCTTTAAAAGTTTTCTGTAACCATTTCAATAAGCTTTATTGAATACTTCGATACGGCTTGTTAGTCTTACAAAAGAATCATAAACGAATGGCCACGTTCGGGTGGTAGGCAGACATATGGTACCTAATTTAGCATCTGATACGTTTTCGAACCACCAAAACCGTGTATGTAACCAAACCAAACGAAAACCAAGAAAATAAACAGGTGAGATATCAGCTGTTAGTATGAAGTATCTCTCCTAAACCAACGCGAAAGCGGCACGTAACATTCGCCGACAGCAGTTTTTTTTTGTTGTTTAGCATTATTTATTTGTCATTTATTTTGTATGATTCTGAATGATTCGCTCTGCGTAGAGAATGTTCCGCGTTTATTTGGGAGAGCCTTAAAACAAACAGATCCGAACATTTTTGCGATAGCCTTAGATTTCTTTTTGATATCAGCTCATCAGTTCGTCCGATGGTTTTTTCTTTAGGCATAACAACAACACGAACAAATCTAGATACTATATTGGCGACGTACCTGAACGCGGCCAATATGTCAATCTATAATAAAGAAGCTCGAATTTGTATAATTCATTTTAAAGAAGCTTTTTAAAAAGACTCTACTCACATTTATAATTATGTATGTATATTGAATAAATTCAACACGTGGAGAGAAAGATAATTCATTTTACTTGATTTGTCTTTTTGAGCATTCGGAAAGCTACTTTTCGCTGGTTAAAGACATAAACTTCAATGCACGATAAACAGAAACGAGTTTTATGCTCATCAGATAAACATAACATTCGGCATTTTCGTATATCTGGGTATTTATGTGACGTCACGGTCTGCTTTTATGTTTTTGTTCTATTTAAAGTGAAGACCATAATTAATTTAAGTGTTTAAATAAATTGTTTTTAAATTCTTAATGAGCAGTTTAAAAATAGAAAAAAATATAATAACAATCAAATAAAGTTAATTATTTTTCTTTTCTCCGAACATAAGCAGATGATTGTAACGTCACACCCCTAATGAGCATACCTTGTTTCTGTTAATCGTGCTTAAGTGGCCGTGTTTTTTTCGGATTGAAATCATCAAAAATATGCATTGTTACTTAGTTTATCTTAAGACTATTGGTATTAATTTAAGACTATTGAAATGAAAATGGAGCAAGGGAACTGCTAAGCAAATCGTTTAGCTACATTTGTTTCCTCACGCGAAATGTATAAGAGAGTTAAAGAAATCTTGATCGTGTGTGAAAATTTTTATAGAAGCTCGGATTTACTTAAGGAAAATTTAATGATTTAAAAAAGGAAAAGGTTGATTAAGTTTTTGCATCTTCCAAATTATATCTAAGAAGATGGCTGAGTGGTTAGAGTGATGGACTGTCACGTAGGAGTTCCCGAGTTCGATCCCTAGCGAGGTAAAAATATAATTTATGTTTTATAATTGTTTCCAATACTATAATTAATAAACAATTGAATTTGATACTTGATTTCAGATAAAATGCAGTAAAAATCACATTAAAAAATAAAAATAAAAATTTATTTTTCATTTTTTTTTTATTTATTTTTGCTCACCTTCTATAAGACTTGTATTTCAGTTTAATACAACCATGTCCGAAACTATCTGTCAAGTTGAAGAGTCATTCAAATTTCCAATATCGCTCGTTAAGACTTCGTATCGGCTTCTTTACGCTTTTATACAATCTGCTAATTTTAAGGGATCTGCGAATAAGTTTATAAGAAGATTTTCCGAAATCACGTATACAAGCTATATTAGCATAAAGGACTGTCACCAAAACTTCAACAAAACTGGGAAGGCCCATACATAGTTGTGAAGCGAATTAGTGATGTGGTTTACCGCATTCATAAAGGATTAAGAGGCAAGCTTTAGGTAGTTCACTGTGACCGTTTAAGGTTAGACCGCATATAACAGCAGCGGAACTACACTTCACGACGCGGCAAAACATTATTTGTATGAAATTGTATGAGCTTTATCGCATTAAGCGGCAACTGAACTTCATACAATTTCATACAAATTATTTTGATTCGCAGTTCCGCTGTCGTGCAGTTCCGCCTAGTGCGGTCTAACCTTTACATCGCTATAACGGTGGGAACGGGAGTAATAGATTTAATCGGGACGATCAATCCTAAGAGGGGGGCAATGTGGTGAATATGCCCATTTGTGCCAACAACGACATCTCTTATTCTTCTATAACAGAATAAATTAGTAATGAGTTCCGTGCCATCTATGAACAAAAGATTAACTAATGTTACCCAATACCTAAACCACCCAATACCTAAACCACTCTATCTTTATCCAATACCTAAACCACTCGCATCGTTATCCAATACCCAAACCATGGAACTGCTATAATTTGTAATTGGTCGAAAGCTTTTGAGCTACTTGTGGAGACTTTCCAGTGAAGTACATTCTAGCACATTCCAGAAACCCTAGAAAATTCTAATAGCTTTTTCTCGGATATAAATACACGGCCACGAGTCCGAAGACCTCAGTTGGATTTTGGAAGTGAACGAATAAACGTTGGTGTAAAATAATGAATTAAGAGTTGTGCTTGTTATAATAAAAGTATTGGAATTAAAGTATTTGAAGTGAAATGAAGGTGTTTTGTTTTTGTAAATTAATTGTTGTTCAGTTTGATAAAAGAAATAAGTTTTATTTGCGAACCCTTGACAAACTATTACAATATATTGTGGTGAATATGCCCATTTATGGAAACAACGACATCTTTTATTCTTCTATAACAGAATAAATAAGTAATGAGTTCAGCGCCATCTATGGACAAAAGATTAACTTATATTATTCAATACCTAAACCACTCTATCATTATCCAATACCTAAACCACTCACATCGTTATCCAATACCCAAACCATATAACTGCTATAATTTGTAATTGGTCGAAAGCTTTTGAGCTACTTGTGGAGGAAAAATGCATTCCAGCACATTCCAGAAGATTCTAGTAGCTATTTCTCGGATATTAATACACCGCCACCAGTCCGAAGATCTCAGTTTAATTTTGGAAGTGTAAAATAGTGAATTAAGAGTTGTGCTTGTTATAATTAAAGTAATGGAATTAAAGTATTTGAAGTGAAATAAAGGTGTTTTATTTTGCAAAGTAATTGTAAATTGTTCAGTTTGAAAAAAAGAAAAAAGTTTTATTTGCGAACCCTTGGCAAAATTATTACATTGGTGTCAGAAAAATTGGAATAAAACTTATTTAATCTGTGAATTCAGATAATTGATGGTGAAAAATTGATAAAGTGTGTGGATCAGTGATCAAATAAGAAAGGTGTTTGTGAAAAGTGACACACAAAAATATAAGAACAAAATAGAACAAAAATGGGTAAAATTGTGAATGCATTGAATTGTGTTGAACTTAAAGCAGAACTAAACAGGCGAGGTCTTCCTACTGCTGGAACGAAAAATGATCTCATTATCCGTCTTCAGGAAGATTTAAGGCAACACGGTGAAAATCCAGACACGTTTCCATTTGAAATTGAAATGTCGGAAGAGCAAGTAAGTACAAGCTTAGACATGACCAATATGATGGCTCAGCTGCTTACGCGGTTTGAAGAACAACTAAATGAGCAGAAGAATGAACAAAAGAATCTTCTCGAGCGGTTAGAAGAATAACGCAGTGAACAAAAGAATCTTCTAGAGGAACTGCGAAGTGGACAGAAGAATCTTCTAGAGGAACAGCGAAGTGAACAAAAGAATCTGCTCGAAAAACAAGAAAAGAACGGTCTCAAACAATGCGAAAAACAGAAACACATCCTCGGAGGTAAACTAGATTTATTCGAGAACAAGTTTATTGCCCTTGACGAACGTGTTGAAAAACAGTTTTCGTCAGTGGAAGCAAAATTCGAGAAGATCGAAGATAACATTGAGAGCATTACTAAGGAACTGGACAGAGTTCGAAAAATAAAGGTTCGAGAAAGTTCTGGCGAATGTCCAAAGAAAAAGGAAATGCACTCACCAACCTTTGATGGACAAACTTCTTGGTCAATTTACAAGAAGCAGTTTGAAGGAGCCGCATCGACAAATGGCTGGGATGACGAAGACAAGTTTATTGCCCTGACGCTTGCCCTTAGAGGTTCTGCTGCTGAACTTTTGCAAACCTTACCAGCAGACAAGAACGGCAACTTCAGTGCACTTGTTCAGGCCATTGACAAGCGATTTGGGGATGGCTATATGCAAGAAGTCTTCCGCGTCCAACTCAATACCAGAGTCCAGAAAAGAGGAGAAAGTCTACAACAACTCCAAGCAGACATTGAACGGTTGGCGCATCTAGCATACCCGAATGCAGGAGATGAAATTACCAACCAGTTAGCAACAGATGCTTCTGTCCGTCCAGTGTCCGAACTGCTGGAAAACGCACACTTTCTGAAGCATTATCCAACTAACAATTTAGCTTGTAGTAGGTCCGATTTTCATAATTTCGGAAGCTATTGCTTGTATATAATTTGCACAAGGTTAGTTATGCAAATCAAACATTTTTGTTGGTATTTTTACCCAAATCAATTTCCTTAAGGCCTTTAAGAATAAGTTATATAGCAGTCAATGAGGTTTAACTATCATAAGGCCTTTTTAAGACCTGCCAACATTGGTAAGATAAAGTGTGAAAATAAATGATTTGTATATAGCATTCTGGTGCAAGCCTAAAACAAATCATGCCACGTGGATTTGCATATAGCGAACTACTACACGCTATAGCTTTAGCATTATGTTCTTATACAAATCATACCACGTGGATTTATATATAGCAAACTACTACAAGATATAGCTTTTGCATTTTGTTCTTATGCAAATGTGCAGGTTTTTGCGGTTTGTATATAGCCAACTAATACAAATCATGCCACGGGGATTTGAATATAGCAAACTACTACAAGCTATAGCTTTTGCATTTTGTTCTTATAAAAATCAAACCACGGGGAATTGTACATATATAGCAAACTACTACAAGCTATAGCTTTTGCATTTTATTCTTATGCAAATGTGCAGGTTTTTGTGGTTTGTATATATCCAACAAATAGAAATCATGCCAAGTGGATATGAATATAGCAAATTACTACAAGCTATAGCTTTTGCATTTTGGTCTTATGCGAATGTGCAGGTTTTTGGCAGTTTGTATATAGCCAACAAGTACAAATCATGTCACGTGGATTTGTATATAGCAAATTACTACAAGCTATAGCTTTTGCATTTTTTTCTTATGCAAATGTGCAGGTCTTTGCGGTTTGTATATAGCCAACTAATACAAATCATGCCACGTGGATTTGTATATAGCAAATTACTACGAGCTATAGCTCTTGCATTTTGTTCTTATGCAAATAAGCAGGTTTTTGCGGTTTATATATAGCCACCTAATACAAATCATGCCACTTGGATTTGTATATAGCAAACTCCTACAAGCTATAGCTTTTGCATTTTGTTCTTATGCAAATGGGCGGTTTTTTGCGGTTTGTATATAGCCAACAAATACAAATCATACCAAGTGAATTTTTAAATATAAAATTACTACAAGCTATAGCTTTTGCATTTTGTTCTTATGCAAATGTGCAGGTTTTGCGGTTTTTATATAACCAACTAATACAAATCATGCCACGTGGATTTGTATATAGCAAACTACTACAAGCTAAAGCTTTTGCATTTTGTTCTTATAAAAATCAAACCACGTGGATTCGTGGATTTGTATATATCAAATTACTACAACTATCTTGTGAGTTGAAGTTTTTGTTATTGTCCATTGATTGACCATAGACCAATGACAAAACCAATACAGATCGAGAATCTAAACCATTTATCTCTATAATTGTAGGTACAAGTATTATTATAATATACCATATATAAAAGAGAAAAGAAGGTGGACTTGTATTTTGACGTGCATCTCTTTCGCCCATGGTGAAAACGAGGTCCACTGTTATCGTAGTTTCTATCTTTTTATTAGTAGGGATTATTGTATAAGAAAATCATAGTACTATCATGGACAAAAATTTTTAGGGCGACCCACTGCCTGTGGTGGCGCCACTTTAGCTCACGGAGAAATCCATTTTTGGGAGACAATTTTCGGCGGAGACTTCCTTTTTTGGGAGACTTCTATTTATCAGAGAATCGAAACTAGGTAGTTAGAGCAAGAGGAGTGTATTTTTATCGATTCTGATAAGAATCAAATGGAGTAAGCGAGATTACCAATCGAAGGTTTAAAATGTTCGTATCCTCTTTGATTGAATGTGCAAAGTAATTTTTTTTGCTTAATTTACTGATATTATATATGCGAGAAGAACAAGAGAAGTAGACTAGACATATGTTAGTCGTTTGCGTCGTCGTTGGTCGTTGTCGTTGTCGTCATCAACCTCGAAGCAAGGAATACCTACATACCTATTTTTTTTCGGAAAGAATAATGCGTATATATACATTCGTATATCATCAAGGGTAGGTTGATTTTAATGCGGGAAAGGAAAATATGGTCATGTTGCGTAAGTTTATTTGTATAGGTATGCCATCGTATAGGTATTATTGAGGGTAGTTTTTATATTAAATTGTCTGGCAAAGATTTCTTATTTGCCGTGAAATTTGTGGAAAGTGCAAGATTTTGAGCATATTTTTTTGCGGAAAAGGAAAATATAACTTAATAGGTAGATATATTCGTATAAATAATGAATGGTAGGTTTTATTAATAACTAAATTATTGCATGATTTTGAGTTTGACCTGAAATTTCTTACAAGAAATTTACAATTTATTATGCCGACGAATACCTATATAAGTTAATTAAAAAAGTGAGAATTTGTATGCAATGTTGAGGCAGGTAGGTTCTTGGTGGTAGGTAGGTTGAATACCTAGGTACATAAAATAAAAACAAATTCCCTATTTTTGGCTTGAAATTTGTTTGTTTGATTTTTAGGGTAGGTAGGTAGGTTTATTGGCTTTGACTTTTCATTCACAATTTATCATACGAGTAGGAATGTAGGTAGGTATGTAAGTACCTACCTAGGTAACTTTTAATTGTTTGACACTAGAGTGTCAATGTGAGTGCCAGTGGGCGATATCCTAGTGGGTAGGTAAGTTTTATAATTTTTTTTATTTGAGTGTAGGTAGGTACCTACCTTCCTAGCAATTTTTGAAATATATACCTACCTACACTTATTGTACCTACAACATTGTTCGTTTAATTAAAACTACCTATAGGTATGCACTTAACGAAACAAACGACAAAAAATAAATCAACTAATACTCTTAATATTTGCACATTCAATGTAAGAACTTTAAGGACAGAGGAACGACAGGAGGAATTAAAAATTGCATTAACCAACATAAACTGGGATATAATAGGACTATGTGAAACAAGATTGTTTGGACAAAAAATAAACGAATCTGACACTGACATTTTCTGTTATATTGGACAAACAAAAGGACTTTATGGAGTAGGATTCCTAATTAAGAAACATTTGAAGAAACATATCCTAGACATCAGATTATTTAACGAGAGAATATGCTCAATAAGTCTTGACATTCAAAACACTAAAATTACCATCATCCAAATATACGCACCAACAACGAACTCAACTGACGAAGAAATTGAAGCCTTTTATGAAAACTTAGAACACACTTATAGAGAAACAAAAACAGAATTAATGTATGTAATAGGAGACTTTAACGCAAAACTTGGCACAATGGAAGATGGAGAAGAGCAGTTATTTGGACATTTTGGATATGGAAGAAGAAATAAGCGTGGAGTAAAACTTATTAAATGGATGCAAGAAATGAACCTGACTTTTGGAAATTCGTTTTTTAAGAAAAAAGAAAAAAACACATGGACATGGTTATCATCTGATGGACAATACAAAAACGAATATGACCTCGCTTTAACAAATAAAATCAGAACATTGACAGATGTTTCTGTAATTAACAGTTTAAAATTTGATAGTGACCACAGAATGGTGAGAATAAAAATAAAAGTTGACCATATAACATTACGAAGAAACTACCAAAAAATTATTCTTTATCGATTCAATAATGCCTGAAAGTATCCGATCTTATAACGAGACTCTGACGAGGAAACTAGAAGAGCACATCATGAATTTTAATCAATTTTACGATGACCCACAAAATTCATATAACATGCTAGAATATATTATAAAGACTACTGTAAAAGACACGCTTATGAAGTCAAGATCCAGAAAAACGGACAAGCTATCAAGCGAAACAAAATGACTCATCAGCCAACGCGAAATTCTAAGAAAAACAAGTAATCCCACAGAAACCGAAAAGCAAGAGTTAAAAAATCTAAGAAAAATTATCAAGAACAAAACAAAAGACGATGTCAAAATATTCAACGAAACAAAAATAAAAGAAATTCTAAGAAATACAAAATCAATCAAAAAAACAAAAAACTTTATAAGTAACGAAAAGGAATGGATAGTTTCACTGAAGCAAAAAACTAAAAACTCAACAAAAAGAAAAGACATAAACGAAACAGCTACGAGTTTCTTTGAAATGCTGTTCAAATCAAAAAATGACAACGCTTTGGACTCTCTTGACAACTTTGATAATGATAATTACAGTATTTTTCTTTTGAGTGAAACAGATGTGTCTTCTTCAATTGATAGTTTAAAAGCTGACAAAAGCGCAGGCAGTGATGGAATAGAGGCTGAAATGCTAAAATATGGAAAGGACGCTCTGACACCAGTAATAACAAAACTCTTTAATTCTATACTGACACACCAAAGAATACCAAGACAATGGCAGCAGAGTACAATAATACTACTCCACAAGAAGGGAGATAAGGATGACATGAACAACTATAGACCCATAAGCATTATATCGACAATCTATAAACTTTTCTCAAAGACCATATATATAAGAAGCAAAAAAGCAATGAATGACAATCAACTCCGAGAGCAAGCAGGATTTAGAGAAGGCTTCTCAACCACTGACCATCTTCAGACAATCAACCAGCTAATTGAAAAACAAAACGAATTTCAAAAACCACTTTACCTCTGTTTTATCGACTTTGCAAAAGCTTTTGATACCGTGGAACAGCATATGGACAGCACTAAGAAATCAAAGGATTAACCCCACCCTTATCAAAACTTTTAGAAACATTTATAGCAATAACACCGCTAAAGTAAAAACAGACAAAGTAGGAAGGGAATTTCATTTGAAAAGAGGGGTGCGACTAGGTGACCCTATGTGACCGCCACTATTTTCTGCAGTTCTAGAGGATATTTTTCAGAGGCTGGATTGGAAAAATAATTTTGGTGTAAGAATCAATGGGGATTACTTAAACAATTTAAGATTCGCAGATGACGTTGTTCTTCTTTCGAATTCAGCAATACAGATACAGACAATGTTAAATCAACTTTCAATATCCTGCAGACGAGATGGGCTTTGCTTAAACTTGACTAAAACAAAAGTCATGACTAATCATATAAAGGAGGACATCTTATTGGAAAATACTAAAATAGACTATGTTGAAGACTACGTTTACCTAGGACAAATTAAATCTTTCAAAAACCAAGACGAAAAAGAAATAACTAGACGAATTGATAACGGATGGAAACAGTTTTGGAGCTTAAAAGACATACTGAACTCGAACCTTAGTAATGATACAAAGAAATATATATTGGACTCTACAATCTTACCTGTTCTGACATACGGTCTGCAAACCCAAGGACTAACATCAAATCAACATAATAAACTAAGAATATGTCAAGCAAAAATGGAACGAAAACTTTTAAATATACGACAAATACAAAGGATACGTAACGAAGAAATTAGAAGAAGAACAAATATAGTTGACGTGATAACTCGAATAAAACAATTGAAATGGAGCTGGGCAGGGCTTTTATCAAGAATTGAAGACCAAAGATGGACAAAAATAATAACAAAATGGAACCTAAATGATGAAAAGAGACCAAGAGGGCGACCGAAAAAGAGATGGGTTGACGATCTAAAGCTATTTAATCAAAACTGGTATAATGATGCAAAAAATAGATTCTTATGGACAGCAATGGGGGAGGCTTACGCCAGATAAAGCAAAATCGAATTTTGAACATACTTAAAGAAAAAAACTGTAACTGTAATTGTAAATTAATATTAATTGTTAAATTATCTAATAAGAAGTATTTATTTTTATATAGTTACTTATAATAAAAAATGTTTGTGTATATTAAAACAACAATATTGGCAAATAAAGCTTTATATAATAATATAATAAAAATAATAATAATAATAGGTATGTACATAGGTATGTAGCTAACATTTTTATTTTTCAAATCAACCAGAAGGCGAAAATGAATGTAAATTGCAAGACAGCCAGTGCACTGAAAATTGTATTATACACAGCTATAGGTAGGTATGCACATACTTATGTTATATGTATACAGGATGTCCGGTAATTCGTGTGCCATACTTTGGCATGTGATTTTTGTTCATATTGTAAGAAAAAATTTGTTCTACAGTAAAGTCAGATTTTCAACTTTGACATCACTTTTTGAGGATTTAAAAAAGGTAAACTGTGGTGTACCCTGACCCCTGTTGAGGTTAATTTCTCTGTCAGTGCTAATGGTAGGGACCTCATTTTTTAGACCTTTTAGGACCTTTTTTTAGTAGAAATGCTAGCCTTTAAAATTACGTTTAAGTTAAGCCGATATGTGTTTAGGGTTGGCAGATATTCAATTTTAAATGGTGTTCAATTTTTCTTGTCCGAGCAAAATTTTGACTCAGGTAAATTTTTTTTCAAAAAATGCAAAATAACATAAAGTTTTATTATTTTAAACTGAACAAAACAATAATAAAAAAACTCATTAATAAGTGCACCCAAAAATTCATACATTTTATGATACTTGGGAATCGAATCGAATTTTGGGTTTTTTACCTACTTTTATTGCAGCACCTGTTTGATTGGGTTCAAACGGTTTTAGCTGTCTATTTAAACAAAGCTTTGGCAAGTTTTACACCTTTTTACAAACAACAGAAAAATAAGCAATTTTTGAAATATAAAACCTGTATTGAGCCATATGAATTTTGTTCAGGGAGCTCTTCAGAAGATTGAGGTCAAAATTTATTTTGGCAAAGTTCAATATTAACTAATGAATTTTAGGCAAATGGTAATGCCAATGAAAAATATTTTACTCAGTTAAGTTAGTGGAACTATAAGTCAATGTTTTAATGCAAAATTTGTAAAAAATAAAAACAAAAATCAATTGTGGACAGGGTGAGCAAGAAACTGGTTCAAAGTATGATTTTTTTTTTCAAATTTCAAAAAATAGCCCTTACTCGAGAACTGCTATGATTCGGTATGAAAAAGTTACCAAATTTCTCATAGGGTATGCCCTGGCCTTTTAGCAGTTCTTAGTTTGGACCATTGTTAATGGGACACCCTGTATATGTACCTAGGTAGGTACATATACAGATCAGACTTCATCTCAATTTATTTTTAAATTTTGGGACACTGATTTGATTTCGGTATATTTGTGTTTACCGAGGCTTTTCTTTGGTACGCGGTACACAGCGTTTATTTTCGGTACTGTACCGGTCGTTTTGGTACAGGACCTTAGGTATATCTATACTTTTAGAAACAAAAAATCTTAAAACAATTTTTCTGAAAAACAATTTTAAAAAATGAGAACGCCGGGATGAAACGCCAATTTTTATGGACTTCAGGCCGTTAAAAGCTATATTGAATCAATTTGAAAAATACTTTTTTTTAACAATTACCTTAAACTAGAGAACAAAAATTGGAAAAAAATGTATTAATTTTTTTTTTCAAAATTTTACTTTACTAAATACTATTTTTTTTTCTTTATAAACTGCTTCAATTAATTTTTAGTCAAACACTTAAAACTAGAAGATCATTTAAACATTATTATCCAGGAAAATTAGACATGAATTCCTACAAAGTTCGGAAAAATTATATACAGGGTTTTTGTTTTTGAATCAGCCTTTAAAACACTCTTTCACCCCAGATATTTGTAAGCACGATTTTGATCCTATATTTCAATGATGAATTGAAATATTTACGTCATGTTTCATTAGTCGACGATTTTTGTTTGATCAAAATCAGCGAAATACCATGCTTCGTGACCTTTGACCCCCTCTTTTTAATAGACGCGGAGCTAGGATCGATGGGGGACTTCTACTCAAAAATTCATAAAGCTACTATTAGACGGTCAACGCAAATGGTCGATGCGTTGACTCTCTGACGTCACCAAAAAACGGTCAAAGCACTGACATGACAACGTCAATGCTCACCGTGTCAACACCTGAAATATTGACGATCACACAAATGACACAAGTCCGTCAATGTTGTCCCAAAATGCGTTGACAGGTAATATGTGTCAACGAGATTTATCCAAATCGGTGTCAATGCGCTGACAAGTAATCGTTGACGATCACACGGCTTGACCATGTCCACGCGCTTTGAGCGTTGACAATAGTACAAATCTGTAATTTTTCGAGTTGACGCCTACACGCGCTGAGACACAGTCAAATAAATTTATTTATTTCGGTTTAAATTTTTTTAATGCAAGGAAAAATGTTAAAAGCAAACGAAATGGAAATGACAATTTAGGTTTCGGCAGAAGGGACAACTTTCTAAAAAAATGACTTAAAATATAAACAAAATTATTAAAAATCAACGGCAACACTTAAAATATCATGTTATAACGTTTTTGAAAGCCAAAAACCTATCCTTAAATTAACTTTTTAAACCAAGTTTTTTGAGCAAACAGTATTTGAGAAAATAATTTTCAAACTCAAAATTCTTTCTTCTTTCCAAGATGGCGGACGCCCCACAAGACTAAAAATCCCGCAAATCGAGATTTATGCTAAGAAGCAACCCCTCTTCAAAACTGCGTTCAAACTTTTCAGACGTCAAAACTTTTTTCAGATTGCACTTATTTGACTCCCCGTTGCCTGTTCTAACTGCATCCTCCATCCCAAAGCACTGGTCGTTTCTCTACTGCCGCAATCAAAGCGGAGACCTCGTATTGTTTGGTACACGAGTAAAGTAATTTTCTTTTACGTTTCTCCGACAACTTTTCCTTCGATTTACTTATCCAACTCACTGGTGGTTTGGCTCATATTTTTTTTTAACTCAAACTTATTTAACCTTAAATAATTTTGTTTGGAAATGTTTTGTTTTCTTTTATGTTGCTGTGTTTTTTTTTGTTGCTGTTTTTAAATGAAAAGAATGTCAACGCCAGCTACTTTGACACAGCAGAAAATTATAGCGTGTCAACGTTGGAACCTGGACAACGCGTTGATGGGCAGTCAGGAAATATATGTCAATGTGTCCGAAAAATTCTGATGGGGTGATTACACGGTAAATGAAAATAGTCAACGCGTTGACTTTTCAAACCATGTCATCGCAAGTGTCAACGCTGATGTCAGTGCGTTGACAACGTTTTGCAATGACAATCACACGACTTGAAAGCCGTGGGACCATAAAAAAGCTGATTCAAAAACAAAAACCCTGTATATAATTTTTGTATTTTATAACCTTTCATTTGATACTTCCTTTATAAATATCAAAAAATAATTGCCCAAGTTATGTAAAGGTATATAATTGTGTATCACTAGTTTTTTTTTCATTTTTTTAAAGCGATAAAAATCAAATTTTGATTTTTTAATCAAACACCCCCACTTTGTTCCCGTTAGATTAAGAAATAGAAAATTATTTACATACTTACTAGTAGGTAGCAGGTCGCCAAAGGCGCCCGACGCCAAAGGCGCTATGTTATTTAATGTGAGTCAGGGCTGAGCGTAAATACCTATATATGTATATAAATTAGATGACTACCTCACGCTTCACTTAAAAAAAGAAGTTATTTTAAAGATGTGGCAACCCTTAAAATTTTACTCAATTTAGGCTTCTTAAAGTTAGTCTTTTTTGTAAAAAGTTAATTTTTTCCTTGTACAAAATTTAATTATTTTAATAGCGTTAATTTTTTTTTTTGTAAAAAAGTTTTTTTTTTTTGTAAAAAGTTGATTTTTGTTTGTAAAACAGTTAATTTTTGATTGTAAAAAAGTTAATTTTTTTTTGTAAAAAAGTTAATTTTTTTTTGTACAAAAGTTAATTTTTTTCCTCAACAAATTTAAAAAAAAAATTTAGGCACATTTAAAGGCTTATTTTAATAGGTATCTTAATTTGAAAATTCTTTCCAGCAGAAATGAAGTTAGGATTTTTTAAAACTCCAATTAGAAAATTGGTAGGCGATTGTCGACCATGAACCAAACAGAGAATTTCAAAGAAATTTCCCCAATTTTTAATAACCAAGAGTAACAATTTAGGTAATACCTAGATGCCCTTAATACTCAACAACATGGTCACATAGTGGTAAGTTATAAGTTCAAATTTCTCACTGAAAATCCTAAATAATGGTAGCCATCATTCCTATTTATTTCAAATTTCTAAACTAACACCTTAAAAAGAAAAAAATCAGCGAAAAATAATCATAAACATTCAATTTGGGTAGGTCTAGGTACCTACCTACCTACAAGTTTCTACCTAGATATTAATACAAATTATATACAACCATACCTTCTTTTTTAGGTTAAAATAAAAAAGCGACATACATAGCTAACTACCTACCACGAGCCATACTCATCAAGAAACATCATCGCCATCAACCTCAAAAATTATTGCATCACTCATATTCTTACCAACAGACCTAAATATCTAGAAAGCAAAAAAAAAACAATCTACCTACCTATTATGCCTTGACCTTCACGCACCGCGCGCCGCCGCCACCATTGTCTTCTTGCACACAAGACACCCAAAGCTGTAAAAAAAAAAACCACCCCTTCCTCTTTAACCGCACAAATCCCAACAAACCAAGGAGAATACCCAACATTTTATTTCAGACTTTTTGATTCTCTGCACCTTTGCAAAGAAAAGTAACCGACAAAAAAATGTAAACCAACAAAAAACATCCCTTTCACTCTAACTGTTATAAATTAGGCTATTCCTTTCCTATTCTTGCAAATAATTCTCCACAAAATTCAAATGTCTCCGTGAGATAGAGTTGTGGAATTTAATGAAATTCTTTTGCCCACTGAATGAAGATGTCAGTCCATTCGACATTCACCATGATAGTACTATGGATTTCATATACAAGGGTAGGGATGAATAAAAAAAAATAAAAAAAATATACTACATAAAAATTCGAAGCCACCCAGTGAGATCATAGGATTAAAATCAAGTAGCGCCCCTATAAGGTCATAGCCGAAGCATCCGAGAATTGTATAAGGACTTCTAATGTTTCCAAAAGGTCACATACAAGGAATCCAAGTTGAATAAAATTCATGCGAAAGGGGAACATTTTTTACCAACACACAGACAGCTGGTATGAAAATAAGAAAAGACTGCGATTGGATGAAATGGATCGGATGACAACTATAGTATGTGAGGTGGAATTGCCTCAGAAAAAAGATAGGTGGTGTCTTTCGTAACCATCAACCATCAAGGTACAAAAATTAAAATTCGGATACATTTCAATTGTGTCATTCAAAGAGCAACTTTCTCGCTCAGTGCAACGCGGAGTTCAAATTTTGAAAATTTAATTCTATAATTTATAATTTAAATTTGTCGGTAAATGCCTGTAAAAATTCGAAAAATTGCGTGACGGTACCTTAATAATAATAATCGAATTTTGTTGGTATTATAACCTTTTTATTGGATCATTTTCGTAAAAGTAAAACTATATAGTTTTGTGCAGAAGTAAATTTTTTGTGTATTCCAGTTTTTTTTATAGAATACAATACTTACGTTTCCGCTGACAAATTAGAAAGAAGTAGAACGGTACCAAAGATAAAATAACCCAAAATAAAAGATCAGATAAGGTGAGTGTTAGGCTAGAACGAATTTTGTTGAAGGAAAAACAGTGCTGAAGTGGTTAATTTGTACAGGTTTTGAGCAACTTTAATTTCTGGCGGTCTCAGAAAGCCAACGGAGACCCCCCATACTGGATGACATATTGGAGACACCTACTTGGATGACATCCTTTTGTCTTGACATTGTTTTGGAGGCGAAGACAATTTTTATTGGTGTTTAACCGCCGGAGTCCGACTTGAATCCGGGTGAAGACATAGCCTAGGATATTGGCTCAAATTACTTATTCTCATCTGGATCTAAGGTTGATCCAAGGTCATACACCGAACCAAATTATACCAGGGCTTCCTGCCTACCAAAGACAGGAAAAAAAGGAAAGAATACCCTTTAAAGGATTCAGAAAAAAATAAGATACAATTGTTATTTTTTTGGTTATTGTTTTTTTGTTGGTTTTCAAACCAATTGTTTTTTTTATGTGTGTTCAATTTTTTTTTGTGTAATTTATAAAAAAAGGCGGTGAAGTTATTCATTCATGTATTATAATCTATTTTTGGTTCTTAATATATTAATCATTTCGATATTATAACGTTTCCTTTATTATACGTTTTTCTTGTTTTTCAACATTATTATTAATTTTTTTTAATATATTAATTAGTTTTTCAATATTATAATTACAATATCCAATTTACATTTTTTTTCAATAGTACCATTTTTCCAATAGTACTATTCAATACTATTCATTTTTGTTTCAGTACTATTATTTTTCTTATTACTATTATTATTCTTTTCCTTTTTGATTTTTGATATTTCTTGAAAATTCCTAAAAACAAAAGTTAAGAATTGTTATATTGCCTTTTATTAATTACCTATTATTTGTTAATTATTTGTTTATTTAAAAATCAGTTTCTTTGTTAGTTTTTTTCTATTATTTGCTTACGTTTACTATTGATATGTTAAATAAACTTCTCGCCTTCATCAGATGAAGTTCCGTTTTTTTCTGGTTTCGGAACAAGAAACCATGAGTCGCTAAAATAAAATTTTCAGGGGTGGCGATGGTAGCTGATTAACTTTGGTGAAGATGGTGTGACCGGAAGCTGGTCGTCGACTAATTTTGGGGAAATCCAAATAGTGCCAATGGATTTCATGGCAGGGTGGGTACGGCATCGCTGCACTATCATACGCAGCACCTTGAAGTGGTGATCGTCCGTCCGTGGTCTTTTTAGTCTTTTTTAGATTATTTTTCTCTTTCTGGCCTGATAAGTGTTTTGCTTGCAGGTGAGGTTAGGTTTCGGGGGCAATTTCCCCCCGCATTCCGGTAAGTTCAGCTGAGCAACGACAAGCAGGCCACGTCCCTCGGAACCTAGCATTCTAATCCATTTCCAAACTCTTACTTTTTTATTTTCCTACCTGTTCCTTTTTCCATCCTTTGCCCAACCATCCCTTCTTATTGCCCCGCAACAAATGGCGTCCAACGTCTTAGCTTTTTAGCCAAGATTTCTGTAGTCTCCGTTTTTGTGATAGTCGAACTAAACTTACTGTGGATTTTCAAAACTCGTAAGTCTTTATCAAGAAAGTCTCTGACATACTTAGATAAATTGCGACGAGCTTTTGAAAATCGACAGTGACTGCGGTTCATGTGTGTTATATTTCTTTTCTAACTTCAAACTTGTGGTGGATTTTTAAGATTCGTAAGTCTTCATCAGGAAAGTCTCTGACAAACCTAGATGAATTGCGACGAATTCTTGAAAATTCACAGCGACGGCGACTATGTGTTTTTCTTTTCATTTCATCTAGACTTGCTGCAAATTTTAAGGTTCGTAAGTCTTCATCAGGAAATTCTTTGGCATACCTAGATGAATTGCGACGAAATCTGAAAATTTGCAGCGACAACAGTATCCTTTCTTATGTCCCGTTTTCCTCACATCCTCAATCCCAAATTTTAACTTTTCTGTCTAACATTTAATTTTCACTCCTCTTTTGTCTAGTTTTGTTAAATTTCTATTGGGACGCAGTGACCATGTTTGACGATCCGGTCGAACATTGATGCACCGTTTCCGTTTCCGTTTTCCTCATCGTTTCAAGTCTTCTAGCTAAGTTCTAAGAGACGGACTAGGATTGCGGGAACGATGAGGATAAACACATCTTTTTCTTTTTCGTTTTTTTTCTACTTTTGTCTACTTTTTTGTCATTCCTTTTCTACCTCACCACTTCAAGGGTTTTAATTCTGTCCGTCTGCAATCTTATTTTTGAAAGATGCCACTAGTAAGGTCACACCATGTCGTCAAGAAACCACCGAAGACGCTACCTGAAGCACCCCGTATGTGTATATACAAGTGAAAAACAATCTAGTCTACTTAAAAAAATTCAAAATTTTGAAAGAATTGTTCAAAGTGAAAAAACCTCTTTACGAAAAAAAACAATCTTAATATTTTTTTGTTATCTTTAAAAACTTTTCTTAGTTTATTAGATTCAATTATTTTTGAATTTAACTTAAACTAACCTTAATCTATTAATTCAATAATTTTTTTTTGTTATTCTACTACTTAGATTTACTAGTTTTCTTAAGGAAAAACAGTTAAATTTGCACATAGAAAACAAAGTTAAATTACTTATACTATTATTTATATTATTGCCTTAACTACCTATACAAATATTGATACTTTTCAGCGTTGTATTTTTTTTTGAAATAGGATAATTTCAAAAGAAAACTCACCTTATTTTGTTTCGTTATTTCGTTAATTTATTTATCTTTATTTGGTCAATCGTTTCACTTCTGGTAATTCCAAAATGTATCCCACTGGAAAAGATGAAGAAGACCGCATAAACCGGCTGATTAGGGATACTGAAATAGAAGAAAATGTTAGATTAACTAGATCAGCTAGTCAAAATTAAGATAGTACCGAGAGACGTAGGATGATTAATTCCCCTCTATTATCTGATAGGCACATCCGATCCACATCCAATTTACCAGCCAGTTCAGGGATTCCGGACGACAGCAATATCGAGTCTGTTTCTACTCCGTCTTTCAGCAATATCAGTGGGTTGGGAGCAGAAGATAGGCCGCCTCCACGGTCAAGTTTCGGGTCGATGAACGAGACCATTTTACCTAATTTAGGCAGGGCTCCCGCTCCTAGGCAAACTGGAGCAATTCCACGAAACTTGGGCGGGTGTCGGGACATCTTGGATTCCATTTCACAAAGACCGACTGGAAGTAAGAGAAAAGAAAAAACTATTATCTCTGAAGATTTAAAGGCTTATATAAATTTGGCCATGGTAGAAACTTTAACATCCTATAAGCAGTCTATTCAAGCTGAGGTTACCAATACCTTGATAGATGAACTCCAACATCAGCTGGGTGGATTCCTCAGGGAGTTGAATTTAGGTAGGCCGTCTCCGACAACCACCGAGCCAATACCGAAATCTTCAGCGCCGGTGTACAATTATCCACCTCCAAACCATCCACCATCACAGCAACCTCCTCAGCCAGATCCAAGGAGGAATGATTTTGGGCAACCTCCTCAACAGCGACGAAGACCTCAAGAACCCTTCCGTCGAAGCCAGGATGGGTTATACCAAACAGACTGCCAGCAAGATGCTTATTTTAGACCTGAGAGAGCTCCAATGAATGGTGATGTCCAAGATTACCAAGTCAGTTATCCACCACCCTGGTGGAAAACACCACATTGCACTCGATGCAACCCGGGAAACCGACCGTTGTACGTGAAGGATCCGGGGGATTCGCGTTCGACTCAAAAGTAGAACCCCCAGTATTTCAAAAATTCCCAGTTGTCGATGCTGAAACAAAATCATCAGAAAGCCCCCTTACTGAAGAGGGCCCACAGAAGTATAAAATTTTAAAAAGAAATGAAAACTCTAAAATAAATGATACGATAACTACAAAGCAACACCAATTTCAAATAAAGCCTTTACATGTACGAATTACGGAGTATAACAAGGCCCGAAAACGAATATTTAACAGCGCGATTTTTTAACCGTCAAAGAAAATTCTTTAGGCTAGATCTAGATTCAAATTTAGGAGAGAAACTAGGAAACGAATTTGTTCCACAGTCGTAGGTTTAGTGTCAGATCCAAGGCCTTACGCGAAAATTATGTTAGGTAACAAGGAAGTTTTAGGTTTGCTGGATAGCGGAGCCAGTGTAAGCATCCTCGGCAAAAATTGCTTGCAACTGGTGAACGAACTTGAACTCCCTATTACGCCATATGGGTCTGGCGTTAAAACTGCGGACGGCAAAAGCCAATCAATTATCGGAAAAGTAGGAATAAATGTAAAATACAATGATAGAGATGAGAAGTTAACATTCTTCCTGGTTCTTAATTTGGATCAAGAGATCTACCTTGGGGTAGACTTTTGGAGAGTATTCCAACTAGCCCCAAATGTCATATGCACCGTTTTGTTAACTGATGAAGCAGATCTTTCGAACGCTCATCAGTTGAACTCTTATCAGCAGGCCCGGCTGGAAGCAGTTTGGCAGAAATTTCTTTGCTTCGACCAGGATGGTCTTGGAAAAACAACGCTCATGGAGCATGTTATTGATACCGGAGATGCACTCCCTGTGAAACAGCGTCACTACCCTGTCTCCCCAGCGGTACAAGCCATATTGTATGAAGAGCTAGATCGGATGTTGAGTCTGGGAGTCATTGAGGAGAGTGAAAGCCCGTGGTGCTCGCCAGTGGTTCTCTTGCGGAAACCGGGAAAAAATAGACTTTGTCTCGATTCTCGCAAGATGAACGCACTGCGGAAGAAAAATGCAAACCCACTTCCTCATATTGAGGGTCTCCTCAGCCGACTACCAGATACGTACTTCATCAGCAGTATCGATCTGAAGGAAGCATTCCCGCAAATACCGCTGGAGAAACAGAGTAGGGAAAAGACTGCCTTTACGGTACCGGGAAGACCCTTGTACCAATTTACTGTCATGCCCTTTGGTTTTTGTAACGCAGCCCAAAGGTTATGTCAGTTAATGGACAAGGTAATTCCTGCACGACTTATGGATCGTGTCTTTGTGTATCTTGACGATTTATTGATTATGGCACCGGACTTCGAGACGCATATCGCCCTGGTAGGCGAAGTAGCCGACTGCTTACGCAGAGCTAACCTCACCATCAATATGAAGAAATCGAAGTTTTGCTACAAAGAACTGAAGTATTTTGGCTTCATAGTTGGTGGGGGTCAGCTTAAAACCGACTCTGCCAAGGTGGAGGCAATAGTGGATTTTCCAGTTTCCAAAACCCCAAGGCAGGTTCGGCGGTTACTTGGTTTGGCAGGGTGGTATCGAAAATTCATCAAAGATTTTTCAAGTCTCACTGCACCCCTGACGCACCTGTTGAAAAAGAGCAACAAAAAGTTTGAAATGACGAAAGGAGCCCTGAGAGCGTTCGAAGATCTGAAGAAGACGTTAACCACGGCACCGGTTCTGTCGCATCCTGATTTCTCCAAAAAGTTTAACATACAGTGCGATGCTTCAGATGCGGGAATCGGGGCCGTGCTTTTCCAAAAAAATGAACAGGACGAAGAAGTTCCTATATCCTTCTTTTCCCAAAAGTTTAATAAAAGCCAGAGAAATTATAGTGTGACCGAGAAGGAGTGTATGGCTGCGGTAATGGCAGTGCAAAAGTTCAGGCCATATGTCGAAGGCATGGACTTCACAGTAATCACGGACCACTCTAACCTCAAATGGCTTATGGGCATGAAAGATTTGAGTGGTAAGTTAGCCAGATGGAGTTTACTGCTGCAGTCATATGCCTTTGACATACAGCATCGAAAGGGCAGCTTAAACGGCGTACCGGATACTCTTTCTCGGATGCACATAGATTCTCTGGACATTGAAGATGTTGCGCCGTTGATTGACTTAGAGTCAGCGGAATTCCTATCTGATGAGTATCTAGACTTAATTGAAACGGTTATCGAGCGAAAAGATGAGCTTCCTGACAAATATGAAGACAAATATGTCTATAAGAAAGCGTTTAAGAAGTTAGGCGAAGAGGAAATGTTTGAACATTCATGGCTTCTTTGGGTACCTGCGGGGCTAACTGAAGAAATCATTAGCAAAGCTCACGACCCACCACAAGTTGCTCACGGCGGTATAGCAAAAACTTTGCATAGAATTCGGCAACACTTCCACTGGCCAAATATGACCGTGCAAATCCGTGAATACGTATCTAATTGTTCTGTATGCAAGCAGAGTAAAGCGTCCAACCAAGTATCTCGTCTACCTATTGTAACCTCCTATTGTTCTAATCGTCCATTCGAAAAATTATATATTGATTTTCTAGGGCCCTATCCTAGTCAAAGTCCTAGTCAAAGTCCGGAAACGCATTTGTATTTGTTGTTTTAGATCATTTGTCAAAATTTGTTTTTTTGAAAGCCTTGAGAAAAGCGAATACCTCAAGCCTTATACAGTTTTTACGACAAGAAATTTTCAATGTGTTTGGAGTTCCAAACATCATTCATTCAGACAACGGCAAACAATTCTCGTCTAAAGAATTTCAAAATTTGTTGTATTATGCATTTTAAAACTGCCAATTATGCTCCGCAATCGAATGCTTCGGAATGGGTTAACCGCTCTTTACTAGCAGCCATCCGTTCCTATCTCAAAGATTATCAGCGTGAATGGGATGTTCACCTGAGCGATATAGCGTGTGCGTTAAGAAGTGCAGTTCATGGTTCTACTGGTGTGTCACCATATTATGCCTTGTTCGGTACCAACATGATAACCCACGGTAGTAGTTATGAACTGGCCCGAAAGCTGAATGCGGTAGACGACAACGAGTTACTAACCGTACCCAGACAAAGTCGATTGCAATGCATTCGCAATCAAATTCGCGAAAATATTTCGAAGGCCAACGGAAAGTCGGCAAACCTGTATAACACTCGAACTAAAAAAGTAAATTATCTGCCCGGACAGGAAGTCTATAGGAGGAACTTCATCCTGTCAACATTGTTGAAACAGGAATTATACCCGCGAACAGGTAAGCAATAACATCATCGCTCCTGCTCGCCCTGGTATCGATGGGCCCAGAACCACACTCTAAGTCTCGCAGACTAAACGAAACAATAAGAGTCTGACAGTGGACGAAACATTAAATGGCAAGATTGTGCGGAGAAACTTGGTCAAGATGACGTGGCTTCATAACACCAATAGCTACCGTCTTAAAACTGCGACAGGTGAGGCAGCAAGAGTATATGGAGAAGTTCGTCTTAAAATCCGTTTGGGAGAATTATAGTTTTCGCATCTATTTTTGGTAGCAAATATATGTGATGAGTGCATAGTTGGAATCGACTTCATGAAAGAGCACGAAGTGATTCTGGATATCGGTAAGAAGGTGTTGAAGTACCAAAATGTAGAGATTCCTATGGTCAATGGCAACGAAAACTCATCAACTCTAAGAACTGTCATCAAAGAAGACATATGCTTGCCTGCCTCTTCAGAAGTGTTTGTTTGGACAAAACTAGAGGGCGATCTAGGTAGCCATCGATACCTCATGGTGGAACCAGAGTCTGAGCAATCTTCCCAAAACATCATCTTAGGGAAGACTCTTGTGGAACCAAAAAACAACATGGTACCCGTACGGATTCTGAACATCAAACCGTACGAGGTCAAGTACAAGAAAGGAGAAGTAATTGGAAAATGCGAATCTGTGACCGCAATTACTAAAATCACAGAAATGAATGCAAAAGAACCAATGGACCCCGGAAAATTCAGCTCCATGAAAGCCAAAATTCTCAAGCCATCCAATCTAAGTCAACATCAGCTTACAGTTGCTGGAAGCCTTCTTCATGAGTACACTTATATATTTTGTTCACCGAGTGGGCAGTATGGTCGAACACAACTGGTACAGTATCGAATCGACACAGGTGATGCGAGACCAATTCGATAACCAGCAAGACGTCTCCCATTAGCCAATCAAACCGAAGTTGAAGAAATGATATCGACAATGAAGAAAGATGGTCTAATCGAAAATTCCAAAAGCCATTGGGCGTCACCAGTTGTTCTTGCCAAAAAGAAAGACGGAAGCACCCGATTTTGTGTGGACTACCGTAGGCTGAACGATGTGACAAAGAAAGACAGCTACCCTCTGCCCAAAATTAGCGATACATTGGATGCAATGGAAGGAGCTCAATGGTTCTTGACGTTAGACTTGAAGAGTGGCTACTGGCAGGTAGAAATCCATCCAGAAGACCGAGAGAAGACATCTTTCTCAACCGGAAATGGTCTGTGGCAGTTTAAAGTGATGCCATTCGGACTGTGCAACGCTCCGGCAACATTTGAGCGTGTGTTCTTCAAGGCCTTACTTGGAAATCATGCCTTGTATATTTGGACGATGTCATCGTTTATGGAAAAACTTTTGACGAGCATTGTGAAAACCTTAAGGCTGTATTTCAGAGGCTTCGAGAAGCACACCTAAAATTAAATCCAGATAAATGTGCGCTTTTCAAGACCGAAGTTAAATACCTGGGACATATCATCTCATCCCAAGGAGTAAAGACTGATCCTGAGAAAGTTGACACTGTGAAGAATTGGCCAACACCACAGGATAAACATCAGCTCCGTAGCTTTCTTGGTCTAGCCACATATTATCGGCGCTTTGTGAAGGACCTTGCTGGAATCGCTAAGAACTTGCATCAACTTACTGAAAAGCGGAAGCCGTTCAAATGGTCAGGTGAGTGCGAGAAAAGTTTTCAGGAACTCAAGCTACGTTTGTGTAATGCTCCTGTGCTGACCTATCCGACTCCTGGAAAACCTTTTATCATCGATGCCGATGCCAGTAACGTCGGAATTGGAGCTGTGCTGTCGCAAGTCCATGAAGGAGAAGAAAAAGTCGTCGCCTACTACGGTAAGGTGCTCTCGAGGCCGTAGTGCGTCACCAGACGGGAACTTCTAGCTTTGATTTTGGCAACAAAGCACTTCCATAAGTACATCTATGGACAGAAGTTCCTCTTTCGAACAGATCATGGTGCGCTTAATTGGCTTCTGAACTTCAAAAATCCAGAAGGTCAAGTAGCAAGATGGATCGAGAGACTGCAGACATACGACTACGAAATTCAACATCGAAGAGGAAAGCTACACTCAAACGCAGATGCATTGTCTCGACGACCGTGTAAACAGGACTGTAAGCATTGCACGCGTCAAGAAGAAAAGAAAGCGGTTGCCATCCAACGAATAAGAGCCGATCCCATTTACGGTTGGAGCAATGAAGAACTGAGGACTGCCCAACAAGAAGACTCGGATATAGAACCCATTCTTGCATGGAAGGAACACGGAGAAAAACCAGAATGGGGTGACATCTGCGATAGAAGTCCAGCTCTCAAAGCATATTGGGCACAGTGGGACTCACTTCATGTGCAAGAAGGTGTTCTAAGGCGCAAATGGGAATCTGCAGATTGCAAGTCTTATCTGATGCAGTTGATAGTGCCTAGGTCAAAGGTTAATGAAATTCTTCGAGAGATGTGTGATGGAGCATCTGGAGGTCATTTGGGAGTCAATAAAACGCTGTCGTTACATCCAAGAGATGATGTCGAAAAGTGGTGCCGAAAATGTGATACTTGTGCTGGTACCTGGTACCAAGGGACCAGGTAGAAAGCTTCAAAGTAAAATGCAACAGTACAATGTGGGCACACCTTTCGAAAGAATAGCAGTAGATGTCGCAGGTCCGTTTCCGGAGACCAACAGCGGAAACCGATACATCCTTGTAGTCATGGATTACTTCAGCAAGTGGCCTGAGGCATTTGCCATCCCAAATCAAGAAACTAAAACAGTTGTTGATCAGATTATCTTCAATTGGGTGAGCAGGTTCGGCGTACCTTTGGAACTGCATTCTGACCAAGGCAGGAACTTCGAATCTAACATCTTCCAGGAGGTTTGCTCTCTCCTTGGCATCAAGAATACGAGGACAACACCGCTTCATCCACAATCTGATGGGATGGTAGAACGATTCAACAGGACCTTAAAGAACATCTGTCCAAGGTTGTAGGTGAATACCAACGAGACTGGGACCGCAATATTCCATTGTTCTTGATGGCCTATCGCAGTGCGGTTCATAGTTCAACAGGACATACACCATCGGAGATCCTGTTTGTCACAACAATACGGCTGCCCAGTGAAGTCAAATTTGGATGCCATACCATGGAACTGGAACGGTCAGATGAATATGTGGATAACCTCAAAGAAAGACTCATTGACATTCATCAACGGACAAGGAAAATCTTAAAAACCTCTAGTTATAGGATGAAAACACGGTACGACGCCCGTGCAACAACGATGGGATTCCAAGAAGGAGACCTGGTGTGGTTTTACAATCCTCACCTACAAAAGGGACTGTCACCAAAACTACAACAAAACTGGGAAGGCCCAAATACCGTTGTGAAGCGAATCAATGATGTGGTTTACCGCATTCAGAGAGGAGTAAGGGGTAAGCTTAAAGTAGTACACTGCGACCGTTTACATCGTTATAACGGTGGGAATAATGGATTAAATCGGGACGATCAATCCTAAGAGGGGGGCAATGTGGTGAATATGCCCAGTTATGTAAACAACCACACATTAATATAACTTTCCGCGCCATCCTTCAGTGAAATAAATAATAAAATCCATCACGGTTGGTGTCCAGCCTCGTTCGTACTGGAATATTGACGAAACCTTTTTGGAAAGCACCTTCTAGCAGACCCTAGAAAATTCCAGAACCTTTATTTCGGGTATAAATACAGGCGCACCAGTCCGATAGAGCAGTTTGATTTTGGAAGTGAATGAATAAATGTCAGTGTGAATAAAGAGTTGCATACTTGTGCTTGGTTATAATAAAAGTAACTGAAGAAAAAGTATTTGAAATAAAAAGCGTTTTATTTTGTGAATTAATTGCAGTTTCAGTTTGAATAAAGGAAATAAGTTTTATTTGCGAACCCTTAGTAAAATACTACAATATGTATGACTTATTGAGTGCAGATTGGCGCAAATCAAAAAATTTTTACCCGCAATAAAACACTGATTTCCACTTTTTAGATTCAAGCAATATGATAAAGCGAATCGATATTTTTAATATTTGGCATTCGGCTAAGAAAGTTGGCAGTGCTTCAAGAGCCAACGAAACTTGAACAATTTTTAAACAAATTCATAAAATTGATGATTTGGAAGCAAAAAAGAAGATAATTAATCTTTGTAAATGCTTTCAAAGGTGGGAGGCCTGGTCAAAGAAGAAAAACGTACTTTTGTCTAAAAACAGTGCTTGGCTTGATTTCGAAGAAGATATTAGTTCTGTACAGACCAAAAAAGCCATTTTCGGAAAGCTTGTCTAGAACAAAGAGGAGACGTCTTGCAGAGATCGTTGACGTGGTCGATGAAGATATCGCTTGTGCCTTAAAAAAATGTCAGTCCAAAGAAAATGTTCAAGTTAAACAACTTGATACGAATGATGCTTTGAAGCTTTCGGTTGAGGCAAAATTGTCAAAACATCAGTACCAAATCATCAGGAACTTGGTAAACCAAAAAACTGAAGTCGATGTTTTTCCAAAAAAGATCTTAAAGCCAGACAAGAATGATACCCAGCACTTCAAACGATAAAAATATCGGATTCATTAGCTGAAGTTTCGCTTAAAGGGCTTCTTAAACATACAGCTGAACGCATGGTAGAATCCCAACGAGAAATTTTTGAAAATTTGGAGAATGATTTCGGTAATAAAAAAAATTAAAAAACAAAGTTTTGTGTTATGGTGTAAAACTTGTCCCTTCATTTTTTAGCTGTGTTAATAGAAAAAGTGTTTCGTGTTTGTTGCAACCGATAACTTCAGTTGCCAATATAATAGTGTCGCTCGTCTGAATAAATCCACATGAGGTAGAATAATTTTGTGTTCGTCTTTTTAAAAATATAATTTCATTGTGCCTAAATGAATTCTTAATTTAGGTCATCTTACTCTAATCGGCAAATGGGGCTTTGATGGAAGCAGCGATTCGGACATGTTTATAACTTCATATGTTCCAACACAACTTTTTTCGCAAATGGGTTCTGAGTCTGAAAAGAAAATTGTATGGCAAAATCCTCGGCCAGGATCAACTCGATACTGCCGACCCATACGTTTTCAATTGAAAAAAGGAACGGCAGACTTGAGCCGAGCTGAGCAAGAGTATATACAGAGCCAAATAATTGAACTGAATGAAACAATTATAAAGATATCGGACCGTTTTATCAGCGTAAATCATATACTAAAACTGACAATGGTTGATGGTAAGGTATGCAATGCCTTGTCTCATACACAACAAGTTTGCTATATTTGTGGAGCAAAACCTACCAATATGAACGACATTGAAAACTCCTTAGAAAGAACGATAAATGGAGATTTCCTAGATTTCGGCATATCTCCCCTGCATGCATGGATAAGGTTTTTTGAATTCTGCATTCATTTAGCCTATAGGTTGCACTTTAAAAAGTGGCGTACGGGAAGTAGTGAGAAACATCTTATGGAAGCACAAAAAAACGTATCCAAGGAGAATTTAGGCAGATTGGGTTGATAGTCGACAAGCCGAAACAAGGTGGAGGCAATTCAAACGATGGAAATACTGCCCGCAGATTTTTCGCAAACCCATCTGTATCCTCACAAATAACTGGAGTAAAACAGTCGGTTATAGAAAGATGTGCTGTCATTTTAAAAACTTTGGCTAGCTGTTTTGCAATAAATGCCGAAATTTTTCAGGAATACACTCAAGAAACAGCCCGAGAAATCGTTGCAAAGTATCCTTGGTACCCATTGCCAGCTTCAGTGCACAATGTTTTAATTCATGGCGGTCAAATAGTGAAACATTCTATATTGCCTATATGCCAATTTACGGAGGAGGCAGCTGAAGCCAAAAACAAAGATGTGAAGTTTTTCCGTTCAAAAAACACCCGAAAAATATCAAGGACGTCAACAAACACCGATTTGTTAAATAGACTATTGTTGACTTCAGACCCTTTGCTTTCTAACGAAAGAAATTTAAAAAAATATCAAAAATCGACTTTGTCAAAGGAAATTTTAAATTTATTGATGTAATTCTTTTGAAAGTAAAATAATATATGTAAAAAATTACTTTTTTAATAATTTAATTTAGTTTCCATCAGTTAAAGTTAAATTTAGAGTTTTGACCGCACTTCCCATACAAATGGAACCACTGTCAGGCGTAGGTAGGAGTATTAACAATTTATGTGATTCGGAAAAATTTGTTAGTTTTAAAAATGAAGTTATGTATTTGAATAGATGAAAGTTTTTTTCCACTGCAGTTCTTTCAATGAAACAGATGAGCGTAATCTTGGTTTCGGTTCGGAATTACTCCTTCTATTCCAGATTTTTAACATTCGATAGAAAAAGAACAGAAACAATAAAAAAGGAGTAACTCCAGACTATCAAATGAAAACGAAATAAATATATAATTTAATTATGTTCATCTCAATTTGCCATAGATTTCTACATTTCTACATACATTAATGATAGTGAAGAATTTTAAGTGCAAATTTGTTCATTATCCTTTGGAGTTAGGGCGTGGACGGTGACATCGGTTTTTCGACTTTTCACATTCATCTGAAAACTGTTAAAGCAAAAGGGGGTTTTTTCTTGGGTTTTTGACATCTCGCCTCCAACTATCAACTGTCAAAGTGAAAGGTGTGATTTTTCGGATTTTCGACATTGCGTCAACACTGTCAACTGTCAAAGTGTTGAGTGCGATTCTATCGCTTTCCACAGGGCTTAGAGTGCTAGTCGTGACTGTAGGTATAATGCAGCTGCTAAATCCATTGGCGCCCTCAAATTTTGACATTTTGACACTTGTCTAATTGAAAAGTGAAATTTCTCGGTTTCTGTTGGTGCTAGAGCGCTGGCCGAAACACTAGGTAATACCACCCTCCTATCTCGATTGGCATCCTCAGATTTTGACATTTCGACAATTGTCAAATTTATCGGTTTCTGTTGGTTCTAGAGCGCTTGCCGAATCACTAGGTAATAGCACCCTCCTTAATCGATTGGCATCCTCAGATTTTGACATTTCGACACTTTTCAAATTTCAAAGTGAAATTACTCCGTTTCTGTTGGTGCTAAAGCACTGGTCGAGACATTTCGACACCCGAACAGAAACCCACAGAGCTTTAATATTTTTGTATTAATATTTATTTATAAATTTTCAAACCCCGGAAAAATCATGTAAGTAAAAATTTAAGTTTTTTCAATTTAATTAAATTCTATACATTTCAGATAAACAAACATACTGTGGCTCCACAAATGTTGAGAAAATTATGTAACAATAAAAAATAAAATGAAAATAAGCTGGATTTTTTTATTTTTCCAACTGTATTGAGAGGCTTTTATAAAGTCTTACACAGAAGAACTTATTAGGCCTTTTTAAGACCTTATTATACAAGTTATTTGTTTTCAAAGTAACTGCAGGTGAAAGTCATTTAAAGACCATATTAAACAGATTATTGTTTTCAGTTTCTTGTTTCTTTAAGGCCTTATTATAATGTTCGTGGAAAGGTATTGATTTGCATAGCACTTGTGATGGAAGTTCTTATGGCAGTTAAATAGCTTGTATAACCTGCGCCAAATTGATTTGCATAAACCTGCTTTGGTTACTATACAAGCCAGTAAGTAGCTTTTTTAAGGTCGAATTAAGATGTTCGTGGAAAGGTATTGATTTGCATAGTGATGGAAGTTCTTGTGGAGTTAGCTTGTATAGCTTACGCCAAAATTATTTGCATACGACCTGTTATGGTTACTATACAAGCCAGGAAATAGCTTGTATTGAACCTACTACAAGCTAAATTGTTAGTTAGGTAGCCTTCGCGCTCACTATGGAAGCATCAGAAGAGGCTTCTTTAGGAATTCATCGGGTAAGAGAGCTGGAAGTTGAGGAATGTTCTTGCCAGAGAGCTGAATTCCATAGAAAGCAGTGAGAAGGACCTGCTCGATGCTGGAATTGTAAACAAAACCGGACATCTCCTGCGCCAGTGCAGATTGCCACCGAGAAGAGTCACATGTCAACATTGTGGAAGCAGAAATAATACCCGCGAACAGGTAAGCAATAACATCAACGCTCCTGCTCGCCCTGGTATCGATGGGACCAGAACCACAATCCAAGTCTCGCAGACTAAACGAAACAATAAAAGTCTGACAGTGAACGCAAAATTAAATGGCAAGAAACATGTGGCTACAATTGACACCGGTGCCACAGCCTCCATTGTAAGAAAAGACTTGGTCAAGATGACATGGCTACATAACACCAATACCTACCGTCTGAAAACTGCAACAGGTGAGGCGGCAAGAGTATATGGAGAAGTTCGTCTGAAGATCTGTTTGGCAGAACTAGAGTTTTCGCACCTATTTTTGGTAGCAGATATATGTGATGAGTGCATAATTGAAATCGAATTTATGAAGGAGCACGGAGTGATTCTAGATATCGGTAAGCAAGTGCTGAATTACCAAAATGTACAGATTCCTATGGTTTATGGCAACGAAAACTCATCAACTCTAAGAACCGTCATCAAAGAAGGCATGTGCTTGCCTCCCTCTTCGGAAGTGGTTGTTTGGACGAATATAGAGGGCGATCTAGGTAGCCATCGATACCTCATGGTGGAACCAGAGTCTGAGCAATCTTCCCAAAACATCATCTTAGGGAAGACTCTTGTGGAACCAAAGAACAACATGGTACCCGTACGGATACTGAACATCAAACCGTACGAAGTCAAGCTCAGGAAAGGAGAAATAGTTGGAAAATGCGAATCTGTGTCCGTAATAACCAAGATCACAGAAATAAACACAGACAAATCTATGGACCCCGAAAAATACTGCTCCATGAAAGCCAAAATTCTGAGGCCATCCAATCTAAATCAACATCAGCTTAGTGTTGCTGGAAGCCTTCTTCATGAGTACGCTGATATATTTTGTTCACCGAGTGGGCAGTATGTTCGAACACAACTGGTACAGCATCGAATCGACACAGGTGACGCAAGACCGATTCGACAACCAGCAAGACGTCTCTCATTAGCCAAACAAGCCGAAGTTGAAGAGATGATATCGACAATAAAGAAAGATGGGCTAATCGGAAATTCCAAAAGCCCTTGGGCATCACCAGTAGTTCTTGTCAAAAAGAAGGATGGAAGCACCCGGTTTTGTGTAGACTACCGTAGGCTGAACGATGTGACAAAGAAAGACAGCTACTCTTTGCCCAGAATCAGCGATACTTTGGATTCAATGGAAGGAGCTCAATAGTTTTCGACGCTGGACTTAAAGAGTGACTCTATGCAGGTAGAAATTCATTCAGAAGATCGCGAGAAGACAGCTTTCTCCACAGGAAAAGGTCGGTGGCAATTTAAAGTTATGCCATTCGGACTGTGCAATGCTCCGGCAACATTTAAGCGTCTGATGGAGTGTGTTCTACAAGGACTTACCTGGAAATCATGCCTTATATATTTGGACGATGTAATGTATTCATAAACACACCACACATTGAATTGTATAAAGTGAACGCACCCAACCTAATGTAGTTAACAAAGAACTGTCATTTAGTAGTAAGTAAGAGAGAACAATAAAAAAACATTATTATACCGGCAATCAAACAGCACACATCTCTTTTAATATACTTCAATTGGCGACGAGGATTAGTAACATTTTGTTTTTTCGCACAAAGTAAAATTAAAGTAAAAGTCATAAAAATGCCAAACGGTGATACATCAAAAACCGAACAAAAGATGACTATTTTTCAAGCGTCTCAAATGACGGAATTTTCGCCAGAAACAGACAGTTTTACTGAATGGAAAGAGCGCTTAGAAATCCATTTCACCGACATTAATGTAACATTGGAGCCATCGAAAAAAGCAACGCTGTTGAAAAGTATCGGTACACATGCGTTTTCACTGTTACGAGCACTTTGTGACCCAAAAAGGCCAAGCGATAAAAAATACGACGAACTGTGCACGCTGTTGGAAGAGCATTTTATGCCACCGGTAATGATTTATCGAGAACGATTGAATTTTTACATCGCATCGAAAAATTCAGATGAATCAGTCAATTCATGGTACGCACGCGTTAAAACATTAGCGCTGAAATGCAAATTTGCCAATTTGGACGAAGCTGTACGTGACCGATTTATCATGGGAATGGCCAACAACGAGAAATTGTTTGAGAAATTTTGCGAAGAGGACGAGAAGCTGACGATAGCCACGGCATTGAAGAAGGCGCTCATACACGAGGTGAAACTCAAGGGTAACTCAATGTCAACTGAGGTTAACTTTGTCCGAGGCAACAACAGTAACGAGACTCAACGCAACAGGCGACCTAACGGAAATTACCAGAAAAGGGATGCATGCAAACATTGTGGCTGGAGGACACACAAATCACAAACTTGCAAATTTAGAGACGCTACTTGTGATAAATGCGGAAAAAAGGGACATTTAAAGCCGATTTGCCGCTCAAAAGAGAAGAATTTATCGACAAATTTTGTTAATTTAAATCACACTATTTCTCATGTTCAAGAAACTAATGCTAATATTTCGACTTTCGTTAACACAGGTACTTAAGTTGGACCGGCATGTGGTGATGGAACGGATTGGTACTCCATTTTTAATATTTCCGGGAGCCGTAAGTCAGATACTTTCGATTTAACTGTGTACATCAACGGTATCCAATTCGATGTGGAATGTGACACTGGGTCTCCGATTTCGTTGATGCCCTTAACTCAATACAGGAAGCATTTTGACACGCGTTGTTTAAAGCAAAACACAGACAAATACGATGACTACGGTGGTCATGGAATACAAATTATCGGTGAGTTTTTACCAAACATAAAATATCGAGATCAAACTAAGGAAGTAGAAATGGTAGTCACGAATGTTAATCGACCAATTTTATTGGGGAGAAATTTTCTTCGGGTTTTCAACTTTGAATTAAGACAAGTTAACGCGATTTCAAGTTCGAGCTCAACCATTTCAAATCAAAAGAATTCAGTCAATCCTGTTCCAATTCAAAATTTTACATCTAATTTAGATAATACAAAAGTTTATAATACAATTGTTCAAAAGTTAAAAACGACTTTTAGTGAAGTTTTTGATGAAGGTTTAGGTAAATTTACCACCGCGAAAGTACATTTAGAAGTCATGCCGGGCACGAAACCAATTTTTTGGAAACCGCGTGCATTGCCGTTAGCATGGAAACCAATTGTTGAACAAAAATTAATTGAATTTTGTGATTCTGGTATGATGGAACCAGTCGATAACGCCGATTGGGGAACACCGATTGTGCCAGTGATGAAACCAAACGGTGATTTACGCATTTGTGGTGATTTTAGCGTCACTCTTAATAAATTTTTGGTAGATTTCAAATATCCATTGCCCCGTATCGAGGAAATTTTCGCTTCACTACAGGGTGGACAGTTGTTCAGTAAATTGGATCTATCGAATGCATACAATCAGTTAGAATTAGACCATGAATCCCAAAACCTTTGTACTCTTAGTACACATTTAGGCTTATTTAGAGTAAAGCGGTTAGCTTTTGGCATAAAACCAGCGGGGGCTATCTTCCAGAAAACCATTGAAACGTTGTTACGTGGTATACCTAACTGCATAAATTTTATGGACGATATTGTCGTCACCGGGCCGGACACTCATAGCCATAGCAAAACATTAATGATCGCCTTAGGTAAATTACAATCTGTTGGATTAAGACTGAACCCTAAGAAATGCATATTTTTTATGGAAGAAATTTCGTACTTAGGTTTTACCATTGACAAAAATGGCTTAAGGAAAAACGACAGCAATATTAGAAGCGTGCTTCACGCACCAATACCAACAAATGTGTCTGAAGTTAAGGCATTCATCGGAATGGTAAATTTTTACTCCAAATTTGTTCCAAATTTTGCACAAAAAATGGAACCTTTTTATAAGTTATTGAGAAAAGACACTAAATTTCATTGGAATGATGCCACGAATTCTGCATATGAATTATTAAAAAAGGAGATAACCGGAGACCAAGTGTTAGTTCATTTTGATAGAGAAAAACCAGTTATTTTAACAACAGACGCCTGTGATACAGCAGTGGCTGGTATTTTATCACATGAGTTTGAAAATGGTAAGCTCAAACCAGTAGCATACGTTTCACGTTCATTATCTCCAGCAGAACGAAATTATAGTACAATCCAAAAAGAAGCCCTTGCCATCGTTTTTAGCGTAACTAAATTATATCAATATTTGATAGGCATTAATTTCATTTTGCAAACTGATCATAAACCATTAATTTCAATATTCGGAGAGCACAAAGGCATTCCTTTGATGGCGGCGGCAAGAATACAACGGTGGGCATTCATTTTGTCTGGTTTTAACTTCAAGATACGTCATGTAAAGGGTTCATTGAATCACGCTGATACTTTATCACGCATACCACAGCTTAAATTTGAAAATGATTCCACAAGCGAAAATAAATTTATCAATTTTATTGATGTTGAACAGGCAAATTATATTAACTTTATTAATTCGAATAATCAACTTCAATTTAGTTTCAAAAATGTTCAAATTGAAACACGAAGAGATAAAGTTTTGTCCAAATTGATGGACGCTGTTCAAAGTGGTACAGTGTCGACCTTAACAGGTGATGAATTTATTCCGTATAAAAATAAGGGTAATGAATTATCGGTCGAATCCAATTGTTTATTATGGGGTTACCGTAGCATTATCCCTAATAAATTACGAAAACAAATTTTGTTGGATTTACATAAATCCCATTTAGGTATAGTCAAAACCAAGGCATTGGCCCGTTCATGCATTTGGTGGCCCAAAATCGATAGAGACATTGAAGATTTAATTAAATCATGTCATGCATGCAGATTACACCAGCCCAGTCCAGAAAAAAGTGCATTGATTCCATGGAACCCAGCGGATTATGCGTGGCCAAGAATTCACATTGATTATGCAGGTCCAATTCACGAATATTATTTGCTAATAATTGTTGATTCTTTTTCAAAATGGATTGAGGTGTTTAAAACAAAAACGATTACATCGGCATGTACTATTAATTTTCTGAGAGAAACATTTTGTAGATACGGTTTACCCGATATAATTGTAAGTGACAACGGAAGGCAATTTACGTCAAATGAATTCGCGGAATTTATTAAAAATAATCATATCAAACATATTTTTACTGCACCTGGCCATCCAGCTACAAATGGTCAAGCAGAAAATTCCGTAAAAACAGTAAAAAAGTCACTGATAGCCAACTTGAATATATTTCTATTCGATTACCGCATTAGTGTGCATTGCACAACGGGAGTTTCTCCATCACAAGTCATGTTAAACCGAACATTGAAATCACGTTTTACATTGTTGAAACCACCTTTGGTAAAGGAAAGCATTGTTGAAGCCCAAAAGGAAAATATATCGAATTTTCGAGGTAAAAGAGAAGTAGCATTTGAGATTGGTGATAAAGTATACATTCGTGACTATACCAATCCCAACAAGCCAAGCTGGACACCAGCGAAAATTAAAGAAAAATTTGGTCCTCGAAATTATGGTTGCGTAATTATTCAAAACGGGAGAGAAATAAAAAGACATTTGAATCAAATTCGTGAAATAAGCACTAGTCAAGATGTTGCACCTGAATTGAGTACAGTGGCCATCAAACAGGAGACTCAGCAAACACGAGAACATACGAATTTAAGGAGAAGTACTCCCGATACAATAGATGTTCATGCAGTGCCATCGAAAGGGGAAGAGGTAGTTAAACCAGTCAACGATGCACTTGATTCGAATGAAGATTTAAACGGAAAAGTTATTGAAACGCGCAACGTTCCATCATCAAGTCGACCAATTCGAGAGACTGCAAGCATTGCAAAAGCGAGCATTGCTGATCAATATCGAAATAATTTAGTTTAAAATTGTATTGCGTAATTTAGTTAATTTGAAACTATGTATATAACAAACTTTAGTAGGGAGTTGTAATGTATTCATAAACACACCACACATTGAATTGTATAAAGTGAACGCACCCAACCTAATGTAGTTAACAAAGAACTGTCATTTAGTAGTAAGTAAGAGAGAACAATAAAAAAACATTATTATACCGGCAATCAAACAGCACACATCTCTTTTAATATACTTCAGACGATGTCATCGTTATTGGGAAAACTTTTGACGAACGTTTTAAGAACCTCAAGGCCGTATTTCAGAGGCTTCGAGAAGCACACTTAAAATTAAATCCTGAGAAATGCGCGCTTTTCAAGACAGAAGTTAAATATTTGGGACATATCATCTCATCCCAAGGAGTAAAGACTGATCCTGAAAAAGCTGACACTGTGAAGAATTGGCCAACACCACAGGATAAACACCAACTCTGTAGCTTTCTATTAGTCACATATTATCGGCGCTTTGTGAAGGATTTTGCTGGTATCGCTAAGAGCTTGCATCAACTTACTGAAAAGGGGAAGCTGTTCAAATGGTCAGGTGAGTGCGAGAAAAGTTTTCAGGAACTCAAGCTACGTTTGTGTAATGCTCCTGTGCTGACCTATCCGACTCCTGGAAAACCTTTCATCATCGACGCCGATGCCAGTAACGTTGGAATTGGAGCTGTAATATCGCAAGTCTATGACGGAGAAGAAAAAGTCATCGCCTACTACAGTAAGGTACTCTCGAGACCAGAGCGCAATTATTGCGTCACCAGAAAGGAACTTCTAGCTTTGATTTTCGCAACAAAGCACTTCCATAAGTACATATATGGGCAGATCATGGTGCGCTTAATTGGCTTCTGAACTTCAAAAATCCCGAAGGTCAAGTAGCCAGCTGGATCGAGAGACTTCAGACATATGACTGGCCTGAGGCATTTGCCATCCCAAATCAAGAAGCCAAAACAGTGGTTGATCAGATTGTCTTTAATTGGGTGAGCAGGTTCGGTGTTCCTTTGGAATTGCACTCTGACCAAGGAAGGAACTTCGATTCTAACATCTTCCAGGAGGTTTGCTCTCTCCTTGGCATCAAGAAGACGAGGACAACACCGCTTCATCCACAATCTGACGGAATGGACGAACGATTTAACAGGACGCTTAAGGAACATCTGTCCAAGGTTGTAGGTGACTGGGATCGCCATATTCCATTGGTTTTGATTGTCTATCGAAGTGCGGTTCATAGTTCAACAGGACATACACCATCGGAGATCCCTGTTTGGCACAACAATAAGGCTGCCTAGTGAAGTTAAATTTGGATGCCGCACTATGGAACCGAAAAGGCCAAATGAATATATGGATAACCTGAAAGAAAGACTTATTGACATTCATCAACGGACAAGGAAAACCAAAAAAACAACCAGTGATAGGATGAAAACACGGTACGACGCTCATGCAACAACGATCGGATTCCAAGAAGGAGACCTGGTGTGGTTTTACAATCCCCATCGACAAAAAGGACTGTCACCAAAACTTCAACAAAACTGGGAGGGCCCATACACCGTTGTGAAGCGAATCAATAATGTGGTTTACCGCATTCAGAGAGGGTTGAGAGGCAAGCTTAAGGTAGTTCACTGTGACCGTTTACATCGCTATAACGGTGGTGACGGGAGTAATGGATTTAGTCGGGACGAACAATCCTAAGAGGGGGGCATCCCAACTAACAATTTAGCTTTTAGAAGGTTCAATACAAGCTATTTCCTGGCTTGTATAGTAACCATAACAGGTCTTATGCAAATCATTTTGGCATAAGTTATACAAGCTAATTAATTCCACAAGAACTTCCACCACAAGCACTATGCAAATCAATACCTTTCCACGAACATCTTAATTAGGCCTTAAAAAGCTATTTACTAGCTTGTATAGTAACCAAAACAGGTCTTAAACAAATCATTTTGGCGCAGGTTATACAAGCTATTTAACTCCCATAAGAACTACCATCACAAGTGCTATGCAAGTCAATACCTTTTTACAAACATCTTAATAAGGCCATAAAGAAGCTATTTAATGGCTTGTATAGTAACCAAAACAGGTCTTATGCAAATCATTTTGGCGCAGGTTATACAAGCTATTAAACTGCCATAAGAACTTCCATCACAAGTGCTATGCAAATCAATACCTTTCCACGAACATTATAATAAGGCCTTTAAGAAACTAGATACTGAAAACAATAATCTGTATAATAAAGTCTTAAAATGTCTTTCACCTGCAGTTACTTCGAAAACAAATAACTTGTATAATAAGGTCTTAAAAAGGCCTAATAAGTTCTTCTGTGTTAAACTTTATAAAAGCCTCTCAACACAGTTGGAAAAATAAAAATTTTTCTGGCTTATTTTCATTTTATTTTTTATTGTTACATAATTTTCTCAACATTTGTGGAGCCACAGCATGTTTGTTTATCTGAAATGTACAGAATTTAATTAAATTGAAAAAACTTAAATTTGTACTTACATGATTTTTCCGGGATTCGAACTCAACTGTCAGAGCACCCTTTTTTTGTTTTTTTTTTTTTTAAATTAATTTTTATTTTTCATTTTTCTTATAACTATCTTAAAGCTAGACAAAAATTCATGAAAAACTAGCCTACTTATCAATATCTTAAAAATAACTTATTGGCCCTAAGCGAGTGCTCTAAATTAAACAATAACTTAATGCTAATGCATTTCGGCTTACGAACTACTTAAAATAATATCTTATCCTGGTTTTATTTTTCCCAAGAAAGATTTAAAAAAACTTGGAAACTATATCATTTTTTATTTTTATTTAAGAGCTATTTAAAACTTATTAAAACTACTGAAAACTATAAATATATATATAAATCTACTATAAAACTACTTGCAACTACCTTAAAATTAGAACAGCCACAGCAAGAATTTTCAATTTTGTTATTTTTTTGGTTTGATTTTTGGGTTTTATATTTTTTTTGTTTTGATTTTGATGGTTTTATAATTTGTTTTTTTTGTGCCACCCTGTCTGTCCCTACTTAATTAATACACTTAAAACTATGTAATTGGGCCAAGACGAGAAAACTAAGTCAACTATATTGTATCTAATTTTTTATTTAACCACCAAAACTGGTTCTCCTCTTTTACCCTGTCTCTTCGGTCATGATGGGACACAGTCCTACTGAACCGAAGGCACTCTGCTCCGCCCTGTACGAGGACGTCTCGACTATAAAGGAGTCGCATATCTACAGATGTGCGGCCGACGTGGTAGATTAGCGGAACCGCCGCTCTATCCTGTATCAGCCCTCGACCTTCTAAATAGAGGAAATCATCGGGTGGGATCCACACTCTCGTAGTAATCAGTGTTGGGGTAGTAAGCCCCCAAAATTAAGCTATTGGCTGAGGACATCGCTCTTGCAATGTGACCCCGAATCAGCTTGAGTATAAAATTATCGATTCTGTTAATGTTGGCTCCGTTATATAGAACCTCGTTGGAATAATAATGTTTGTACTCCGACTCTGGTGTTCTGTGTAATCCAAGGCAGCGTCGAAGACACTGCCTCTCAAACACCCGAATCTTTCCCGTTTGAGATGGGGCAACGTTGAACCACACCGGGCATCCATAGGCAATCATTGGCCGGATAAGGGCCATGTAGCAAATCACCCCTATCCCTGTCAAGACGGCTGCTATAAAACAACCGTTTTGTCAGGGCAAAAGCCTCCCTGGCCTTGGTCAGAGCAGCATTTATATGTCTGTCGAAATACAAATACTGATCCATCCAGATACCAAGCTACTTTACCAAGGTACATGTGGCCCTACGATCAACAGCTTGTGCCAGTTCTTTCTTGAATCCCTAGGGGCTCCATGCAACGGAGTCCTGAACAGAATAGTTTCGGATTTCTGGACGTTGATTTTCAACTTCCAGTCATCGCAATATCGGTGAATCTTGTCGAAGTCACGCTGTAAGAGAATTCTGATGACCTCAACTGTTGGAGCTTTTCTGTACGCAATTAGATCGTCGGCATACGCTATGGCATCGGCTAGACTACCTATCAGATCGCTGGTGTAAATACTGAAGAGAATCGGTGAGTTCACCGCTCCCTGCTGAAGACCATTTTTAGTTACATTGCCACTTTTGTCAACAAACTTTCTACCATTTAGCATATCATAAAGCTTATATAAAAGTGGTTTACTTATGCCAAGTCTGACTAGCTTTAAATAGAGACCTTCTAACCATACGGTGTCGAAAGCTTTCTCCAAGTCAACCATACAAGCACCTGTACACTTTCTTTTAGATTTGTTCCATTGGACATCAGAAACGAGCTTAGACGCAGCATGAATGGTGTCATGTCCCGCCTTAAAAACCGAACTGATTTTCCGTTATGATATTGTTGTCCTCCGCCCACTTGGACAGAGCTCTATTTATAACTTGCTTAAATACCTTACTGATACTCGGAAGAAGACTTATCGACCAGATTTCGCCGGATTGGAATTGTCCTTTCCCTTTTTCGGAAGAGGATGAACCACAACTGTCTTCCAACGCCCTGGATAATATGCATTATTCAGAGCGTTGTTAAACAGTGTGAAATAAATGTCAACTGCTTCCTGAGGCAGATGTCGCAGTACAACGTTGGATATACCATCGATTTCTGCTGCCTTTTTTTTCTTTAATGCAGCGAAGATGAGCTGGAGCTCAATTTTTGAAATTAACAGGGAATTAGCCCAGTTTCGCTCGGCGATGGTGGCGTTTGCCAAGTGTTCTTCATTGAACCCGGTGAAACCGAGATTCTCTGATCGCCATTGCGTCATTTGATTTCGAAGGTAGAAGTGGTGAAGCAAGACTCTGTTTTCCAGGTCATGGTTCGGGCGAATGCTATCATTCAGCTTGTACACTTGCTGGAAAGCAGCCCCCACATCCTCCACTTTCTCACGAGGATCTTCTATAATAAAGAGGTCTTCATCCAAGACGGCTTCCTCTGGATCTATGCCTGCTATCAGAAGTACGTCTCTGTTCTCTGTCGTTCTCTGAAGTTTAAGACACGGAAGTTCGTTTTGATCATTCCGTCTAAATATTTTATTAATTTGAGGAAACATACTCGGGTCGCTAGAATCAACGGCACGAATTTTGTTGTTCCAATACAAATTAAAAGACAACCGGTAATTTTCCTTGATCAATTGGTTGATGTTTTTGATAGACGACTTTAGTGCCCTAATCTCCAGATCGTGATCCGAGCACACTTCCACTAGGCCACCTTGTGATATACGAGTGGAAAGTCCAAATTTTAATGCGTAGATGCTTTGCGTATGCTTTACGTTTTAACTTCATTGTTAAAAAAAAAACATTTGGCACCAGCAGGAATCGAAATGGATGAATGTCGCCGTCAAAATGATTTCATGTGCGTAGAAGGAAGGGGTTTGTTAGGAACTTGAGTTACCCATGGATTTAAATGAAATATTATTTTTACATATTTTTTCAGTAAAGGTAGAAGTAGAATGGTGGTAGATGAACTTAAGCGTTCGCGCGAAAAGAAGCAAATATAAGGATATTATACAGAGTGAGTCACCTAAGATTTGACAAATTTCACGTTTTAACGAACGCTGTAAAAATATAAAAATAATAAATAAATATTAATACAAAAATATTAAGGCTCTGTGGGTGTCTGGTCGGGTGTCGAAATACCAAAATATAAGGCGCCAATCTATTTAGGAGGGTGTTATAACCTAGTGTCTCGACCAGTGCCTTAGTACCTACAGAAACGGAGTAATTTCACTTTGAAATTTGACAAGTGTCGAAATGTCAAAATCTGAGGATGCCAAGCGATTCAGGAGGGTGGTATTATCTAGTAATTCGGCCAGCGCTCTAGAACCAACAGAAACCGAGAAATTTGACAAGTGTCGAGATGTCAAAATCTGAGGATGCCAATCCATTTAAGAGAATGGTATTACCTAGTGTTTCGGCCAGCGCTCTAGCACCAACAGAAACCGAGAAATTTCACTTTTCAATTTGACAAGTGTCGAAATGTCAAAATCTGAGGATGCCAATCGAAACGTTTTACTTTTACAAGTGTCGAAATGTCAAAATCTGAGGATGCCAATCGATTTACGAGGGCGGTATAACCTAGTGTTTCGGCCAGCGCTCTAGCACCAACAGAAGCCGAGAAATTTCACTTTTCAATTTCATAAGTGTTGAAATGTCGAAATCTGAGGGCGTCGATTGATTTAGGAGGGTCGTATTACCTACTCTCTCGGCCAGTGCTTTAGCACCAACAGAAACCGAGAAATTTAATTTTTAAGTTTGATAGGTAAAATCTCAAAATTTGAGGGCGCCAATGGATTTAGCAGCTGCATTTTACCTTCAGTCACGGCCAGCACTCTTAGCCCAGTGGAAACCAATACAATCGCACTCAACACTTTGACAGTTGACAGTGGTGACGAAATGTCGAAAATCGGAAAAATCACACCTTTCACTTTGACAGTTGATAGTTGGGGGCGAGATGTCATAAACCCACGGTCCACGCTCTAACTCCAAAAGAAAATGAGCAAATTTGCCCTTATAATTCTTCACTATCTTTAATGTAGAAATGTAGAAATTGAGCAAATTGAGATGAACAAAATTAAATTATATATTTATTTCGTTTTCATTTGATAGTCTGGAGTTACTCCTTTTTTATTGTTTCTATTCTTTTTCTATCGAATATTAAAAATCTGGATTACGCTCATCTGTTTCATTGCAAGAACTGCAGTGGAATAAAACGTTCATCTATTCAAATACATAACTTCATTTTAAAAACTAACAAATTTTTCCGAATCACATAAATTGTTAATACTCCTACCTACGCCTCTGTCTTGATTTTTTTCTAACCAAGCATTATTTTTTACCCACGATATATTGTACGCTTGATTTACAAAATCAGATGTTTAATTATTCTATTGCAATTGCATTATGAATACTCGTTCCTACAAAAGTATTTAGGAAAATGACTGCTATTTAATTTAGGCCCTTTTTCTTTTTCTCTTATGGGAAACTTTGAATGCAAAATTGAAAAAAAATATTGATAACACATATATAACAATTTAGCTTTTAGAAGGTTCAATACAAGCTATTTCCTGGCTTGTATAGTAACCATAACAGGTCTTATGCAAATCATTTTGGCATAAGTTATACAAGCTAATTAATTCCACAAGAACTTCCACCACAAGCACTATGCAAATCAATACCTTTCCACGAACATCTTAATTAGGCCTTAAAAAGCTATTTACTGGCTTGTATAGTAACCAAAACAGGTCTTACGCAAATCATTTTGGCGCAGGTTATACAAGCTATTTAACTCCCATAAGAACTACCATCACAAGTGCTGTGCAAGTCAATACCTTCTTACAAATATCTTAATAAGGCCTTAAAAAAGCTATTTACTGGCTTGTATAGTAACCAAAACAGGTCTTATGCAAATCATTTTGGCGCAGGTTATACAAGCTATTTAACTGCCATAAGAACTTCCATCACAAGTGCTATGCAAATCAATACCTTTCCACGAACATTATAATAAGGCCTTAAAGAAACTAGATACTGAAAACAATAATCTGTATAATAAAGTCTTAAAATGTCTTTCACCTGCAGTTACTTCGAAAACAAATAACTTTTATAATAAGGTCTTAAAAAGGCCAAATAAGCTTCTGTGTTAAACTTTATAAAAGCCTCTCAACACAGTTGGAAAAATAAAAATTTTTCTGGCTTATTTTCATTTTATTTTTTATTGTTACATAATTTTCTCAACATTTGTGGAGCCACAGCATGTTTGTTTATCTAAAATGTACAGAATTTAATTAAACTGAAAAAACTTAAATTTGTACTTACATGATTTTTCCGGGATTCGAACTCACGTCCTTCTGATCAACTGTCCGGGCACCCTTTTTTTTTAAATTAATTTTTATTTTTCATTTTTCTTATAACTATCTTAAAGCTAGACAAAAATTCATGAAAAACTAGCCTACTTATCAATATATTAAAAATAACTTATTGGCCCTAAGCGAGTGCTCTAAATTAAACAATAACTTAATGCTAATGCCTTTCGGCAAAATAATATTTTATCCTGGTTTAATTTTTCCCAAGAAAGATTTAAAAAAATTTGGAAACTATATCATTTTTTATTTTTATTTAAGAGCTATTTAAAACTTATTAAAACTACTTAAAACAATAAATATATATATAAATCTACTATAAAACTACTTACAACTACCTTAAAATTAGAACAGCCACAGCAAGCATTTTCAATTTTGTTATTTTTTTGGTTTGATTTTTGGATTTTATAATTTTTTTGTTTTGATTTTGATGGTTTTATAATTTGTTTTTTTTTTGTGCCACCCTGTCTGTCCCTACTTAATTAATACACTTAAAACTATGTAAGTGGGCCAAGACGAGAAAACTAAGTCAACTATATTGTATCTAATTTTTATTTAACCACCAAAACTGGTTCTCCTCTTTTACCCTGTCTCTTCGGTCATGATCGGACACAGTCCTACTGAACCGAAGGCACTCTGCTCCGCCCTGTGCGAGGACGTCTCGACTATAAAGGAGTCGCTTATCTACAGATCTGCGGCCGACGTGGTAGATTAGCGGAACCGCTGCTCTATCATGTATCAGCCCTCGACCTTCTAAATAGAGGAAATCATCATTGGGTGGGATCCACACTCTCGTAGTAATCAGTATTGGGGTAGTAAGCCCCCAAAATTAAGCTATTGGCTGAGGACATCGCTCTTGCAATGTGACCCCGAATCAGCTTGAGTATAAAATTATCGATTCTGTTAATGTTGGCTCCGTTATATAGAACCTCGTTGGAATAACAATGTTTGTACTCCGACTCTGGTGTTCTGTGTAATCCAAGGCAGCGTCGAAGACACTGCCTCTCAAACACCCGAATCTTTTCCGTTTGAGATGGGGCAACGTTGAACCACACCGGGCATCCATAGGCAATCATTGGCCGGATAAGGGCCATGTAGCAAATCACCCCTAACCCTGTCAAGACGGCTGCTATAATACAACCGTTTTGTCAGGGCAAAAGCCTCCCTGGCCTTGGTCAGAGCAGCATTTATATGTCTGTCGAAATACAAATACTGATCCATCCAGATACCAAGGTACTTTACCAAGGTACATGTGGCCCTACGATCAACAGCTTGTGCCAGTTCTTTCTTGAATCCCTAGGGGCTCCATGCAACGGAGTCCTGAACAGAATAGTTTCGGATTTCTGGACGTTGATTTTCAACTTCCAGTCATCGCAATATCGGTGAATCTTGTCGAAGTCACGCTGTAAGAGAATTCTGATGACCTTGTTGGAGCTTTTCTGTACGCAATTAGATCGTCGGCATACGCTATGGCATCGGCTAGACTACCTATCAGATCGCTGGTGTAAATACTGAAGAGAATCGGTGAGTTCACCGCTCCCTGCTGAAGACCATTTTTAGTTACATTGCCACTTTTGTCAACAAACTTTCTACCATTTAGCATATCATAAAGCTTATATAAAAGTGGTTTACTTATGCCAAGTCTGACTAGCTTTAAATAGAGACCTTCTAACCATACGGTGTCGAAAGCTTTCTCCAAGTCAACCATACAAGCACCTGTACACTTTCTTTTAGATTTGTTCCATTGGACATCAGAAACGAGCTTAGACGCAGCATGAATGGTGTCATGTCCCGCCTTAAAAACCGAACTGATTTTCCGTTATGATATTGTTGTCCTCCGCCCACTTGGACAGAGCTCTATTTATAACTTGCTTAAATACCTTACTGATACTCGGAAGAAGACTTATCGACCAGATTTCGCCGGATTGGAATTGTCCTTTCCCTTTTTCGGAAGAGGATGAACCACAACTGTCTTCCAACGCCCTGGATAATATGCATTATTCAGAGCGTTGTTAAACAGTGTGAAATAAATGTCAACTGCTTCCTGAGGCAGATGTCGCAGTACAACGTTGGATATACCATCGATTTCTGCTGCCTTTTTTTTCTTTAATGCAGCGAAGATGAGCTGGAGCTCAATTTTTGAAATTAACAGGGAATTAGCCCAGTTTCGCTCGGCGATGGTGGCGTTTGCCAAGTGTTCTTCATTGAACCCGGTGAAACCGAGATTCTCTGATCGCCATTGCGTCATTTGATTTCGAAGGTAGAAGTGGTGAAGCAAGATTCTGTTTTCCAGGTCATGGTTCGGGCGAATGCTATCATTCAGCTTGTACACTTGCTGGAAAGCAGCCCCCACATCCTCCACTTTCTCACGAGGATCTTCTATAATAAAGAGGTCTTCATCCAAGACGGCTTCCTCTGGATCTATGTCTGCTATCAGAAGTACGTCTCTGTTCTCTGTCGTTCTCTGAAGTTTAAGACACGGAAGTTCGTTTTGATCATTCCGTCTAAATATTTTATTAATTTGAGGAAACATACTCGGGTCGCTAGAATCAACGGCACGAATTTTGTTGTTCCAATACAAATTAAAAGACAACCGGTAATTTTCCTTGATCAATTGGTTGATGTTTTTGATAGACGACTTTAGTGCCCTAATCTCCAGATCGTGATCCGAGCACATTTCCACTAGGCCACCTTGTGATATACGAGTGGAAAGTCCAAATTTTAATGCGTAGATGCTTTGCGTATGCTTTACGTTTTAACTTCATTGTTAAAAAAAAAACATTTGGCACCAGCAGGAATCGAAATGGATGAATGTCGCCGTCAAAATGATTTCATGTGCGTAGAAGGAAGGGGTTTGTTAGGAACTTGAGTTACCCATGGATTTAAATGAAATATTATTTTTACATATTTTTTCAGTAAAGGTAGAAGTAGAATGGTGGTAGATGAACTTAAGCGTTCGCGCGAAAAGAAGCAAATATAAGGATATTATACAGAGTGAGTCACCTAAGATTTGACAAATTTCACGTTTTAACGAACGCTGTAAAAATATAAAAATAATAAATAAATATTAATACAAAAATATTAAGGCTCTGTGGGTGTCTGGTCGGGTGTCGAAATACCAAAATATAAGGCGCCAATCTATTTAGGAGGGTGTTATAACCTAGTGTCTCGACCAGTGCCTTAGTACCTACAGAAACGGAGTAATTTCACTTTGAAATTTGACAAGTGTCGAAATGTCAAAATCTGAGGATGCCAAGCGATTCAGGAGGGTGGTATTATCTAGTAATTCGGCCAGCGCTCTAGAACCAACAGAAACCGAGAAATTTGACAAGTGTCGAGATGTCAAAATCTGAGGATGCCAATCGATTTAAGAGAATGGTATTACCTAGTGTTTCGGCCAGCGCTCTAGCACCAACAGAAACCGAGAAATTTCACTTTTCAATTTGACAAGTGTCGAAATGTCAAAATCTGAGGATGCCAATCGAAACGTTTTACTTTTACAAGTGTCGAAATGTCAAAATCTGAGGATGCCAATCGATTTACGAGGGCGGTATAACCTAGTGTTTCGGCCAGCGCTCTAGCACCAACAGAAGCCGAGAAATTTCACTTTTCAATTTCATAAGTGTTGAAATGTCGAAATCTGAGGGCGTCGATTGATTTAGGAGGGTCGTATTACCTACTCTCTCGGCCAGTGCTTTAGCACCAACAGAAACCGAGAAATTTAATTTTTAAGTTTGATAGGTAAAATCTCAAAATTTGATGGCGCCAATGGATTTAGCAGCTGCATTTTACCTTCAGTCACGGCCAGCACTCTTAGCCCAGTGGAAACCAATACAATCGCACTCAACACTTTGACAGTTGACAGTGGTGACGAAATGTCGAAAATCGGAAAAATCACACCTTTCACTTTGACAGTTGATAGTTGGGGGCGAGATGTCATAAACCCACGGTCCACGCTCTAACTCCAAAAGAAAATGAGCAAATTTGCCCTTATAATTCTTCACTATCTTTAATGTAGAAATGTAGAAATTGAGCAAATTGAGATGAACAAAATTAAATTATATATTTATTTCGTTTTCATTTGATAGTCTGGAGTTACTCCTTTTTTATTGTTTCTGTTCTTTTTCTATCGAATATTAAAAATCTGGATTACGCTCATCTGTTTCATTGCAAGAACTGCAGTGGAATAAAACGTTCATCTATTCAAATACATAACTTCATTTTAAAAACTAACAAATTTTTCCGAATCACATAAATTGTTAATACTCCTACCTACGCCTCTGTCTTGATTTTTTTCTAACCAAGCATTATTTTTTACCCACGATATATTGTACGCTTGATTTACAAAATCAGATGTTTAATTATTCTATTGCAATTGCATTATGAATACCCGTTCCTACAAAAGTATTTAGGAAAATGACTGCTATTTAATTTAGGCCCTTTTTCTTTTTCTCTTATGGGAAACTTTGAATGCAAAATTGAAAAAAAATATTGATAACACATACATAACAATTTAGCTTTTAGAAGGTTCAATACAAGCTATTTCTTGGCTTGTATAGTAACCATAACAGGTCTTATGCAAATCATTTTGGCGCAGGTTATACAAGCTATTTAACTCCCATAAGAACTACCATCACAAGTTATAAGTTATACAAGCTAATTAATTCCACAAGAACTTCCACCACAAGCACTATGCAAATCAATACCTTTCCACGAACATCTTAATTAGGCCTTAAAAAGCTATTTACTGGCTTGTATAGTAACCAAAACAGGTCTTACGCAAATCATTTTGGCGCAGGTTATACAAGCTATTTAACTCCCATAAGAACTACCATCACAAGTGCTGTGCAAGTCAATACCTTCTTACAAATATCTTAATAAGGCCTTAAAAAAGCTATTTACTGGCTTGTATAGTAACCAAAACAGGTCTTATGCAAATCATTTTGGCGCAGGTTATACAAGCTATTTAACTGCGATAAGAACTTCCATCACAAGTGCTATGCAAATCAATACCTTTCCACGAACATTATAATAAGGCCTTAAAGAAACTAGATACTGAAAACAATAATCTGTATAATAAAGTCTTAAAATGTCTTTCACCTGCAGTTACTTCGAAAACAAATAACTTTTATAATAAGGTCTTAAAAAGGCCAAATAAGCTTCTGTGTTAAACTTTATAAAAGCCTCTCAACACAGTTGGAAAAATAAAAATTTTTCTGGCTTATTTTCATTTTATTTTTTATTGTTACATAATTTTCTCAACATTTGTGGAGCCACAGCATGTTTGTTTATCTAAAATGTACAGAATTTAATTAAACTGAAAAAACTTAAATTTGTACTTACATGATTTTTCCGGGATTCGAACTCACGTCCTTCTGATCAACTGTCCGGGCACCCTTTTTTTTTAAAATTAATTTTTATTTTTCATTTTTCTTATAACTATCTTAAAGCTAGACAAAAATTCATGAAAAACTAGCCTACTTATCAATATATTAAAAATAACTTATTGGCCCTAAGCGAGTGCTCTAAATTAAACAATAACTTAATGCTAATGCCTTTCGGCTTACGAACTACTTAAAATAATATTTTATCCTGGTTTAATTTTTCCCAAGAAAGATTTAAAAAAATTTGGAAACTATATCATTTTTTATTTTTATTTAAGAGCTATTTAAAACTAATTAAAACTACTTAAAACAATAAATATATATATAAATCTACTATAAAACTACTTACAACTACCTTAAAATTAGAACAGCCACAGCAAGCATTTTCAATTTTGTTATTTTTTTGGTTTGATTTTTGGATTTTATAATTTTTTTGTTTTGATTTTGATGGTTTTATAATTTGTTTTTTTTTGTGCCACCCTGTCTGTCCCTACTTAATTAATACACTTAAAACTATGTAAGTGGGCCAAGACGAGAAAACTAAGTCAACTATATTGTATCTAATTTTTATTTAACCACCAAAACTGGTTCTCCTCTTTTACCCTGTCTCTTCGGTCATGATCGGACACAGTCCTACTGAACCGAGGGCACTCTGCTCCGCCCTGTGCGAGGACGTCTCGACTATAAAGGAGTCGCTTATCTACAGATCTGCGGCCGACGTGGTAGATTAGCGGAACCGCTGCTCTATCATGTATCAGCCCTCGACCTTCTAAATAGAGGAAATCATCATTGGGTGGGATCCACACTCTCGTAGTAATCAGTATTGGGGTAGTAAGCCCCCAAAATTAAGCTATTGGCTGAGGACATCGCTCTTGCAATGTGACCCCGAATCAGCTTGAGTATAAAATTATCGATTCTGTTAATGTTGGCTCCGTTATATAGAACCTCGTTGGAATAACAATGTTTGTACTCCGACTCTGGTGTTCTGTGTAATCCAAGGCAGCGTCGAAGACACTGCCTCTCAAACACCCGAATCTTTTCCGTTTGAGATGGGGCAACGTTGAACCACACCGGGCATCCATAGGCAATCATTGGCCGGATAAGGGCCATGTAGCAATTCACCCCTAACCCTGTCAAGACGGCTGCTATAATACAACCGTTTTGTCAGGGCAAAAGCCTCCCTGGCCTTGGTCAGAGCAGCATTTATATGTCTGTCGAAATACAAATACTGATCCATCCAGATACCAAGGTACTTTACCAAGGTACATGTGGCCCTACGATCAACAGCTTGTGCCAGTTCTTTCTTGAATCCCTAGGGGCTCCATGCAACGGAGTCCTGAACAGAATAGTTTCGGATTTCTGGACGTTGATTTTCAACTTCCAGTCATCGCAATATCGGTGAATCTTGTCGAAGTCACGCTGTAAGAGAATTCTGATGACCTCAACTGTTGGAGCTTTTCTGTACGCAATTAGATCGTCGGCATACGCTATGGCATCGGCTAGACTACCTATCAGATCGCTGGTGTAAATACTGAAGAGAATCGGTGAGTTCACCGCTCCCTGCTGAAGACCATTTTTAGTTACATTGCCACTTTTGTCAACAAACTTTCTACCATTTAGCATATCATAAAGCTTATATAAAAGTGGTTTACTTATGCCAAGTCTGACTAGCTTTAAATAGAGACCTTCTAACCATACGGTGTCGAAAGCTTTCTCCAAGTCAACCATACAAGCACCTGTACACTTTCTTTTAGATTTGTTCCATTGGACATCAGAAACGAGCTTAGACGCAGCATGAATGGTGTCATGTCCCGCCTTAAAAACCGAACTGATTTTCGTTAAGACACGGAAGTTCGTTTTGATCATTCCGTCTAAATATTTTATTAATTTGAGGAAACATACTCGGGTCGCTAGAATCAACGGCCCGAATTTTGTTGTTCCAATACAAATTAAAAGACAACCGGTAATTTTCCTTGATCAATTGGTTGATGTTTTTGATAGACGACTTCAGTGCCCTAATCTCCAGATCGTGATCCGAGCACACTTCCACTAGGCCACCTTGTGATATACGAGTGGAAAGTCCAAATTTTAATGCGTAGATGCTTTGCGTATGCTTTACGTTTTAACTTCATTGTTAAAAAAAAAACATTTGGCACCAGCAGGATTCGAAATGGATGAATGTCGCCGTCAAAATGATTTCATGTGCGTAGAAGGAAGGGGTTTGTTAGGAACTTGAGTTACCCATGGATTTAAATGAAATATTATTTTTACATATTTTTTCAGTAAAGGTAGAAGTAGAATGGTGGTAGATGAACTTAAGCGTTCGCGCGAAAAGAAGCAAATATAAGGAAATTATACAGAGTGAGTCACCTAAGATTTGACAAATTTCACGTTTTAACGAACGCTGTAAAAATATAAAAATAATAAATAAATATTAATACAAAAATATAAAAGCTCTGTGGGTGTCTTTGTCTGGTCTGGTAAGGCGCCAATCTATTAAGGAGGGTGGTATTACCTAGTGTCTCGACCAGTGCCTTAGTACCTACAGAAACGGAGTAATTTCACTTTGAAATTTGACAAGTGTCGAAATGTCAAAATCTGTGGATGCCAAGCGATTCAGGAGGGTGGTATTATCTAGTAATTCGGCCAGCGCTCTAGCACCAACAGAAACCGAGAAATTTGACAAGTGTCGAAATGTCAAAATCTGAGGATGCCAATCGATTTAGGAGGGTGGTACCCAACTAACAATTTAGCTTGTAGTAGGTTTAATACAAGCTTTTTCCTGGCTTGTATAGTTACCATAACAGGTCTTATGCAAATCATTTTGGCGTAAGTTATACAAGCTAAATAACTCCACAAGAACTTCCATCACAAGTACTATGCAAATCAATACCTTCCCACGAACATCTTATTTAGGCCATAAAGAAGCTATTTACTGGCTTGTATAGTAACCAAAACAGGTCTTATGCAAATCATTTTGGCGCAGGTTATACAAGCTATTTAACTCCCATAAGAACTTCCATCACAAGTGCTATGCAAATCATTACCTTTTCACGAACATCTTAATAAGGGCTTAAAGAAGCTATTTACTGGCTTGTATAGTAACCAATACAGGTCTTATGCAAATCATTTTGGCGCAGGTTATACAAGCTATTTAACTGCCATAAAAACTTCCATCACAAGTGCTATGCAAATCAACACCTTTCCACGAACATTATAATAAGGCCTTAAAGAATCAAGATACTGAAAACAATAATCTGTATAGTAAGGTCTTAAAATGACTTTCACCTGCAGTTACTTTGAAACCAAATAACTTGTATAATAAGGTCTTTAAAAGGCCTAATAAGTTCTTCTGTGTAAGACTTTATAAAAGCCTCTCAATACAGTTGGAAAAATAAAAAAATGTCTATCTTTTCATTTGATTTTTATTGTTACATAATTTTCTCAACATTTGTGGAGCCACAGCATATGTTTGTTTATCTGAAAGGTATATAATTTAATTAAATTGAAAAAACTTAAATTTTTACTTACATGATTTTCCGGGGTTTGAACTCACGTCCTTCTGATCAACTGTAAGAGCACACTTCCACTAGGCCACCTTGTGATATACGAGTGGAAAGTCGAAATTTAAATGCGCTGATGCTTTGCGTATGCTTTGCGTTTTAACTTCATTAAAAAAAAAAAATTTGGCACCAGCAGGATTCGAACCCCGAAAATAGAATAATAAAATACGCGAGTTTGTAAATCGAGAGGAAAATATTATCGAAACATATTTGCTTTATTTAGTGTCGAAATGTCAAAATCTGAGGATGCCAATCGATTAAGGAGAGCGCTCTAGCACCAACAGAAACCGAGAAATTTGACAAGTGTCGAAATGTCAAAATCTGAGAATGCGAATCGATATAGGACGGTGGTACTACCTAGTGTTTCGGCCAGCGCTCTAGCACCAACAGAAACCGAGAAATTTGACAATTGTCGAAATGTCAAAATCTGGGTATGCCAATCGATTCAGGAGGGTGGTACTACCTAGTGTGCCGGTCAGCGCTCTAGCACCAACAGAAACCGAGAAATTTAACAAGTTTCGAAATGTCAAAATCTGAGGATGCCAATCGATTCAGGAGGGCGGTATTATCTGCCAGCGCTCTAGCACCAACAGAAACTGAGAAATTTCACTTTTTAATTTGACAAGTGTCGAAATGTTAAAATCTGAGGATGCCAATTGATTACCTAGTGTGTCGGCCAGCGCTCCAGCGCCAACAGAAACCGAGAAATTTGACAAGTGTCGAAATGTCAAAATCTGAGAATGCCAATCGATTAAGGAGGGTGGTATTACGTAGTGTTTCGGCCAGCGCTCTAGCACCAACAGAAACCGAGAAATCTGACAAGTGTCGAAATGTCAAAATCTGAGGATGCCAATCGATTTAGGAGGGTGGTATTACCTTGTGTTTTGGCCAGCGCTCTATCACCAACAGAAACCGAGAAATTTGAAAATTGTCGAAATGTCAAAATCTGGGTATGCCAATCGATTTAGGAGGGTGGTATTACGCGCAGAAACTGAGAAATTTGACAATTGTCAAAATGTCAAAAGCTGAGTATGCGCTCTAGATCCAACAGAAACCGAGAAATTTGACAAGTGTCGAAATGTCAAAATCTGAGTATGCCACTCGATTTAGGAGGGTGGTACTACCTAGTGTTTCGGCCAGCGCTCTAGCACCAACAGAAACCAAGAAATTTCACTTTTCAATTTGACAAGTGTTGAAATGTCAAAATCTGAGGATTCCAATCGATTTAGGAGGGTGGTACTACCTAGTGTATTGGCCAGCGCTCTAGCACCAACAGAAACCGAGAAATTTGACAAGTGTCGAAATGTCAAAATCTGAGGATGCCAATCGATTTAGGAGGGCGGTATTACCAAGTGTTTCGGCCAAGCGCTCTAGCACCAACAGAAACTGAGAAATTTCACTTTTCAATTTGACAAGTGTCGAAATGTCAAAATCTGAGGAAGCCAATTGATTAAGGAGGGTGGTATTACCTAGTGTGTCAGCAAGCGCTCCAGTGGCAACAGAAACCGAGAAATTTGACAAGTGTCGAAATGTCAAAATCTGAGTATGCCAATCGATTCAGGAGGGTGGTATTACGTAGTGTTTCGGCCAGCGCTCTAGAACCCACAGAAACCGAGAAATTTGACAAGTGTCGAGATGTCATAATCTGAGGATGCCAATGGATTTAGGAGGATGGTATTACCTAGTGTTTCGGCCAGCGCTCTACCACCAACAGAAACCGAGAAATTTCACTTTTCAATTTGAAAAGTGTCGAAATGTCAAAATCTGAGGATGCCAATCGAAACTTTTTACTTTTAAAGTGTCGAAATGTCAAAATCTGAGGATGCCAATCGATTTACGAGGGCGGTTTAACCTAGTGTTTCGGCCAGCGCTCTAGCACCTACAGAAGCCGAGAAATTTCACTTTTCAATTTCACAAGTGTTGAAATGTTGAAATCTGAGGGCGTCGATTGATTTAGGAGGGTCGTATTACCTACTCTCTCGGCCAGTGCTTTAGCACCAACAGAAACCGAGAAATTTAATTTTTAAGTTTGATAGGTGTCAAAATCTCAAAATTTGAGGGCGCCAATGGATTTAGCAGCTGCATTTTACCTTCAGTCACGGCCAGCACTCTAAGCCCAGTGGAAAGCGATACAATCGCACTCAACACTTTGACAGTTGACAGTGGTGACGAAATGTCGAAAACCGGAAAAATCACACCTTTCACTTTGACAGTTGATAGTTGGGGGCGAGATGTCATAAACCCACGGTCCACGCTCTAACTCCAAAAGAAAATGAGCAAATTTGCCCTTAAAATTCTTCACTATCTTCAATGTAGAAATGTAGAAATCTATTGCAAATTGAGGTGAACAAAATTAAATTATATATTTATTTCGTTTTCATTTGATAGTCTGGAGTTACTCCTTTTTTATTGTTTCTGTTCTTTTTCTATCGAATATTAAAAATCTGGATTACGCTCATCTGTTTCATTGCAAGAACTGCAGTGGAATAAAACGTTCATCTATTCAAATACATAACTTCATTTTATAAAATAACAAATTTTTCCGAATCACATAAATTGTTAATACTCCTACCTACGCCTCTGTCTTGATTTTTTTCTAACCAAGCATTATTTTTTACCCACGATATATTGTACGCTTGATTTACAAAATCAGATGTTTAATTATTCTATTGCAATTGCATTATGAATACCCGTTCCTACAAAAGTATTTAGGAAAATTACTGCTATTTAATTTAGGCCCTTTTTCTTTTTCTCTTATGGGAAACTTTGAATGCAAAATTGAAAAAAAATATTGATAACACATACATAACAATTTAGCTTTTAGAAGGTTCAATACAAGCTATTTCCTGGCTTGTATAGTAACCATAACAGGTCTTATGCAAATCATTTTGGCATAAGTTATACAAGCTAATTAATTCCACAAGAACTTCCACCACAAGCACTATGCAAATCAATACCTTTCCACGAACATCTTAATTAGGCCTTAAAAAGCTATTTACTGGCTTGTATAGTAACCAAAACAGGTCTTACGCAAATCATTTTGGCGCAGGTTATACAAGCTATTTAACTCCCATAAGAACTACCATCACAAGTGCTATGCAAGTCAATACCTTTTTACAAATATCTTAATAAGGCCTTAAAGAAGCTATTTACTGGCTTGTATAGTAACCAAAACAGGTTTTATGCAAATCATTTTGGCGCAGGTTATACAAGCTATTTAACTGCCATAAGAACTTCCATCACAAGTGCTATGCAAATCAATACCTTTCCACGAACATTATAATAAGGCCTTAAGGAAACTAGATACTGAAAACAATAATCTGTATAATAAAGTCTTAAAATGTCTTTCACCTGCAGTTTCTTCGAAAACAAATAACTTGTATAATAAGGTCTTAAAAAGGCCAAATAAGCTTCTGTGTTAAACTTTATAAAAGCCTCTCAACACAGTTGGAAAAATAAAAATTTTTCTGGCTTATTTTCATTTTATTTTTTATTGTTACATAATTTTCTCAACATTTGTGGAGCCACAGCATGTTTGTTTATCTTAAATGTACAGAATTTAATTAAACTGAAAAAACTTAAATTTGTACTTACATGATTTTTCCGGGATTCGAACTCACGTCCTTCTGATCAACTGTCCGGGCACCCTTTTTTTGTTTTTTTTTTTTTTAAATTAATTTTTATTTTTCATTTTTCTTATAACTATCTTAAAGCTAGACAAAAATTCATGAAAAACTAGCCTACTTATCAATATATTAAAAATAACTTATTAGCCCTAAGCGAGTGCTCTAAATTAAACAATAACTTAATGCTAATGCCTTTCGGCTTACGAACTACTTAAAATAATATTTTATCCTGGTTTAATTTTTCCCAAGAAAGATTTAAAAAAATTTGGAAACTATATCATTTTTTATTTTTATTTAAGAGCTATTTAAAACTAATTAAAACTACTTAAAACAATAAATATATATATAAATCTACTATAAAACTACTTACAACTACCTTAAAATTAGAACAGCCACAGCAAGCATTTTCAATTTTGTTATTTTTTTGGTTTGATTTTTGGATTTTATAATTTTTTTGTTTTGATTTTGATGGTTTTATAATTTGTTTTTTTTTTTTGTGCCACCCTGTCTGTCCCTACTTAATTAATACACTTAAAACTATGTAAGTGGGCCAAGACGAGAAAACTAAGTCAACTATATTGTATCTAATTTTTATTTAACCACCAAAACTGGTTCTCCTCTTTTACCCTGTCTCTTCGGTCATGATCGGACACAGTCCTACTGAACCGAAGGCACTCTGCTCCACCCTGTGCGAGGACGTCTCGACTATAAAGGAGTCGCTTATCTACAGATCTGCGGCCGACGTGGTAGATTAGCGGAACCGCCACTCTATCCTGTATCAGCCCTCGACCTTCTAAATAGAGGAAATCATCATCGGGTGGGATCCACACTCTCGTAGTAATCAGTGTTGGGGTAGTAAGCCCCCAAAATTAAGCTTTTGGCTGAGGACATCGCTCTTGCAATGTGACCCCGAATCAGCTTGAGTATAAAATTATCGATTATGTTAAAGTTGGCTCCGTTATATAGAACCTCGTTGGAATAACAATGTTTGTACTCCGACTCTGATGTTCTGTGTAATCCAAGGCAGCGTCGAAGACACTGCCTCTCAAACACCCGAATCTTTTCCGTTTGAGATGGGGCAACGTTGAACCACACCGGGCATCCATAGGCAATCATTGGCCGGATAAGGGCCATGTAGCAAATCACCCCTAACCCTGTCAAGACGGCTGTTATAAAACAACCGTTTTGTCAGGGCAAAAGCCTCCCTGGCCTTGGTCAGAGCAGCATTTATATGTCTGTCGAAGTACAAATACTGATCCATCCAGATACCAAGGTACTTTACCAAGGTACATGTGGCCCTACGATCAACAGCTTGTGCCAGTTCTTTCTTGAATCCCTAGGGGCTCCATGCAACGGAGTCCTGAACAGAATAGTTTCGGATTTCTGGACGTTGATTTTCAACTTCCAGTCATCGCAATATCGGTGAATCTTGTCGAAGTCACGCTGTAAGAGAATTCTGATGACCTCAACTGTTGGAGCTTTTCTGTACGCAATTAGATCGTCGGCATACGCTATGGCATCGGCTAGACTACCTATCAGATCGCTGGTGTAAATACTGAAGGGAATCGGTGAGTTCACCGCTCCCTGCTGAAGACCATTTTTAGTTACATTGCCACTTTTGTCAACAAACTTTCTACCATTTAGCATATCATAAAGCTTATATAAAAGTGGTTTACTTATGCCAAGTCTGACTAGCTTTAAATAGAGACCTTCTAACCATACGGTGTCGAAAGCTTTCTCCAAGTCAACCATACAAGCACCTGTACACTTTCTTTTAGATTTGTTCCATTGGACATCAGAAACGAGCTTAGACGCAGCATGAATGGTGTCATGTCCCGCCTTAAAAACCGAACTGATTTTCCGTTATGATATTGTTGTCCTCCGCCCACTTGGAAAGAGCTCTATTTATAACTTGCTTAAATACCTTACTGATACTCGGAAGAAGACTTATCGACCGGATTTCGCCGGATTGGAATTGTCCTTTCCCTTTTTCGGAAGAGGATGAACCACAACTGTCTTCCAACGCCCTGGATAATATGCATTATTCAGAGCGTTGTTAAACAGTGTGAAATAAATGTCAACTGCTTCCTGAGGCAGATGTCGCAGTACAATGTTGGATATACCATCGATTTCTGCTGCCTTTTTTTTCTTTAATGAAGCGAAGATGAGCTGGAGCTCAATTTTTGAAATTAACAGGGAATTAGCCCAGTTTCGCTCGGCGATGGTGGCGTTTGCCAAGTGTTCTTCATTGAACCCGGTGAAACCGAGATTCTCTGATCGCCATTGCGTCATTTCATTTCGAAGGTAGAAGTGGTGAAGCAAGATTCTGTTTTCCAGGTCATGGTTCGGGCGAATGCTATCATTCAGCTTGTACACTTGCTGGAAAGCAGCCCCCACATCCTCCACTTTCTCACGAGGATCTTCGATAATAAAGAGGTCTTCATCCAAGACGGCTTCCTCTGGATCTATGCCTGCTATCAGAAGTACGTCTCTGTTCTCAGTCGTTCTCTGAAGTTTAAGACACGGAAGTTCGTTTTGATCATTCCGTCTAAATATTTTATTAATTTAAGGAAACATACTCGGGTCGCTAGAATCAACGGCCCGAATTTTGTTGTTCCAATACAAATTAAAAGACAACCGGTAATTTTCCTTGATCAATTGGTTGATGTTTTTGATAGACGACTTCAGTGCCCTAATCTCCAGATCGTGATCCGAGCACACTTCCACTAGGCCACCTTGTGATATACGAGTGGAAAGTCCAAATTTTAATGCGTAGATGCTTTGCGTATGCTTTACGTTTTAACTTCATTGTTAAAAAAAAAACATTTGGCACCAGCAGGATTCGAAATGGATGAATGTCGCCGTCAAAATGATTTCATGTGCGTAGAAGGAAGGGGTTTGTTAGGAACTTGAGTTACCCATGGATTTAAATGAAATATTATTTTTACATATTTTTTCAGTAAAGGTAGAAGTAGAATGGTGGTAGATGAACTTAAGCGTTCGCGCGAAAAGAAGCAAATATAAGGAAATTATACAGAGTGAGTCACCTAAGATTTGACAAATTTCACGTTTTAACGAACGCTGTAAAAATATAAAAATAATAAATAAATATTAATACAAAAATATTAAAGCTCTGTGAGTGTCTGGTCGGGTGTCGAAATACCAAAATCTAAGGCGCCAATCTATTAAGGAGGGTGGTATTACCTAGTGTCTCGACCAGTGCCTTAGTACCTACAGAAACGGAGTAATTTCACTTTGAAATTTGACAAGTGTCGAAATGTCAAAATCTGTGGATGCCAAGCGATTCAGGAGGGTGGTATTATCTAGTAATTCGGCCAGCGCTCTAGCACCAACAGAAACCGAGAAATTTGACAAGTGTCGAAATGTCAAAATCTGAGGATGCCAATCGATTTAGGAGGGTGGTACCCAACTAACAATTTAGCTTGTAGTAGGTTTAATACAAGCTTTTTCCTGGCTTGTATAGTAACCATAACAGGTCTTATGCAAATCATTTTGGCGTAAGTTATACAAGCTAAATAACTCCACAAGAACTTCCATCACAAGTACTATGCAAATCAATACCTTCCCACGAACATCTTATTTAGGCCATAAAGAAGCTATTTACTGGCTTGTATAGTAACCAAAACAGGTCTTATGCAAATCATTTTGGCGCAGGTTATACAAGCTATTTAACTCCCATAAGAACTTCCATCACAAGTGCTATGCAAATCATTACCTTTTCACGAACATCTTAATAAGGCCTTAAAGAAGCTATTTACTGGCTTGTATAGTAACCAATACAGGTCTTATGCAAATCATTTTGGCGCAGGTTATACAAGCTATTTAACTGCCATAAGAACTTCCATCACAAGTGCTATGCAAATCAACACCTTTCCACGAACATTATAATAAGGCCTTAAAGAATCAAGATACTGAAAACAATAATCTGTATAGTAAGGTCTTAAAATGACTTTCACCTGCAGTTACTTTGAAACCAAATAACTTGTATAATAAGGTCTTTAAAAGGCCTAATAAGTTCTTCTGTGTAAGACTTTATAAAAGCCTACCTAGTGGTACTACCTAGTGTGCCGGTCAGCGCTCTAGAACCAACAGAAACCGAGAAATTTAACAAGTTTCGAAATGTCAAAATCTGAGGATGCCAATCGATTTAGGAGGGCGGTATTATCTGCCAGCGCTCTAGCACCAACAGAAACTGAGAAATTTCACTTTTTAATTTGACAAGTGTCGAAATGTCAAAATCTGAGGATGCCAATTGATTACCTAGTGTGTCGGCCAGCGCTCCAGCGCCAACAGAAACCGAGAAATTTGACAAGTGTCGAAATGTCAAAATCTGAGAATGCCAATCGATTTAGGAGGATGGTATTACGTAGTGTTTCGGCCAGCGCTCTAGCACCAACAGAAACCGAGAAATCTGACAAGTGTCGAAATGTCAAAATCTGAGGATGCCAATCGATTTAGGAGGGTGGTATTACCTGGTGTTTTGGCCAGCGCTCTATCACCAACAGAAACCGAGAAATTTGAAAATTGTCGAAATGTCAAAATCTGGGTATGCCAATTGATTAAGGAGGGTGGTACTACCTAGTGTTTCGGCCAGCGCTCTAGCACCAACAGAAACCAAGAAATTTCACTTTTCAATTTGACAAGTGTTGAAATGTCAAAATCTGAGGATTCCAATCGATTTAGGAGGGTGGTACTACCTAGTGTATTGGCCAGCGCTCTAGCACCAACAGAAACCGAGAAATTTGACAAGTGTCGAAATGTCAAAATCTGAGGATGCCAATTGATTAAGGAGGGTGGTATTACCTAGTGTGTCAGCCAGCGCTCCAGTGGCAACAGAAACCGAGAAATTTGACAAGTGTCGAAATATCAAAATCTGAGTATGCCAATCGATTTAGGAGGGTGATATTACGTAGTGTTTCGGCTTGCGCTCTAGAACCCACAGAAACCGAGAAATTTGACAAGTGTCGAGATGTCATAATCTGAGGATGCCAATCGATTTAGGAGGATGGTATTACCTAGTGTTTCGGCCAGCGCTCTAGCACCAACAGAAACCGAGAAATTTCACTTTTCAATTTGACAAGTGTCGAAATGTCAAAATCTGAGGATGCCAATCGAAACTTTTTACTTTTACAAGTGTCGAAATGTCAAAATCTGAGGATGCCAATCGATTTACGAGGGCGGTATAACCTAGTGTTTCGGCCAGCGCTCTAGCACCTACAGAAGCCGAGAAATTTCACTTTTCAATTTCACAAGTGTTGAAATGTCGAAATCTGAGGGCGTCGATTGATTTAGGAGGGTCGTATTACCTACTCTCTCGGCCAGTGCTTTAGCACCAACAGAAACCGAGAAATTTAATTTTTAAGTTTGATAGGTGTCAAAATCTCAAAATTTGAGGGCGCCAATGGATTTAGCAGCTGCATTTTACCTTCAGTCACGGCCAGCACTCTAAGCCCAGTGGAAAGCGATACAATCGCACTCAACACTTTGACAGTTGACAGTGGTGATGAAATGTCGAAAATCGGAAAAATCACACCTTTCACTTTGACAGTTGATAGTTGGGGGCGAGATATCATAAACCCACGGTCCACGCTCTAACTCCAAAAGAAAATGAGCAAATTTGCCCTTAAAATTCTTCACTATCTTTAATGTAGAAATGTAGAAATTGAGCAAATTGAGATGAACAAAATTAAATTATATATTTATTTCGTTTTCATTTGATAGTCTGGAGTTACTCCTTTTTTATTGTTTCTGTTCTTTTTCTATCGAATATTAAGAATCTGGATTACGCTCATCTGTTTCATTGCAAGAACTGCAGTGGAATAAAACGTTCATCTATTCAAATACATAACTTCATTTTAAAAACTAACAAATTTTTCCGAATCACATAAATTGTTAATACTCCTACCTACGCCTCTGTCTTGATTTTTTTCTAACAAAGCATTATTTTTTACCCACGATATATTGTACGCTTGATTTACAAAATCAGATGTTTAATTATTCTATTGCAATTGCATTATGAATACCCGTTCCTACAAAAGTATTTAGGAAAATTACTGCTATTTAATTTAGGCCCTTTTTCTTTTTCTCTTATGGGAAACTTTGAATGCAAAAAAATATTGATAACACATACATAACAATTGAGCTTTTAGAAGGTTCAATACAAGCTATTTCCTGGCTTGTATAGTAACCATAACACGTCTTATGCAAATCATTTTGGCATAAGTTATACAAGCTAATTAATTCCACAAGAACTTCCACCACAAGCACTATGCAAATCAATACCTTTCCACGAACATCTTAATTAGGCCTTAAAAAGCTATTTACTGGCTTGTATAGTAACCAAAACAGGTCTTACGCAAATCATTTTGGCGCAGGTTATACAAGCTATTTAACTCCCATAAGAACTACCATCACAAGTGCTATGCAAGTCAATACCTTTTTACAAATTCTTAATAAGGCCTTAAAGAAGCTATTTACTGGCTTGTATAGTAACCAAAACAGGTCTTATGCAAATCATTTTGGCGCAGGTTATACAAGCTATTTAACTGCCATAAGAACTTCCCTCACAAGGGCTATGCAAATCAATACCTTTCCACGAACATTATAATAAGGCCTTAAGGAAACTAGATACTGAAAACAATAATCTGTATAATAAAGTCTTAAAATGTCTTTCACCTGCAGTTACTTCGAAAACAAATAACTTGTATAATAAGGTCTTAAAAAGGCCAAATAAGCTTCTGTGTTAAACTTTATAAAAGCCTCTCAACACAGTTGGAAAAATAAAAATTTTTCTGGCTTATTTTCATTTTATTTTTATTGTTACATAATTTTCTCAACATTTGTGGAGCCACAGCATGTTTATTTATCTGAAATGTACAGAATTTAATTAAACTGAAAAAACTTAAATTTGTACTTACATGATTTTTCCGGGATTCGAACTCACGTCCTTCTGATCAACTGTCCGGGCACCCTTTTTTTGTTTTTTTTTTTTTAAATTAATTTTTATTTTTCATTTTTCTTATAACTATCTTAAAGCTAGACAAAAATTCATGAAAAACTAGCCTACTTATCAATATATTAAAAATAACTTATTGGCCCTAAGCGAGTGCTCTAAATTAAACAATAACTTAATGCTAATGCCTTTCAGCTTACGAACTACTTAAAACAATATATCTTATCCTGGTTTTATTTTTCCCAAGAAAGATTTAAAAAAATTTGGAAACTGTATCATTTTTTATTTTTATTTAAGAGCTATTTAAAACTAATTAAAACTACTTAAAACTATAAATATATATATAAATCTACTATAAAACTACTTACAACTACCTTAAAATTAGAACAGCCACAGCAAGCATTTTCAATTTTGTTATTTTTTTGGTTTGATTTTTGGATTTTATAATTTTTTTGTTTTGATTTTGATGGTTTTATAATTTGTTTTTTTTTTTGTGCCACCCTGTCTGTCCCTACTTAATTAATACACTTAAAACTATGTAAGTGGGCCAAGACGAGAAAACTAAGTCAACTATATTGTATCTAATTTTTATTTAACAACCAAAACTGGTTCTCCTCTTTTACCCTGTCTCTTCGGTCATGATCGGACACAGTCCTACTGAACCGAAGGCACTCTGCTCCACCCTGTGCGAGGACGTCTCGACTATAAAGGAGTCGCTTATCTACAGATCTGCGGCTGACGTGGTAGATTAGCGGAACCGCCACTCTATCCTGTATCAGCCCTCGACCTTCTAAATAGAGGAAATCATCATCGGGTGGGATCCACACTCTCGTAGTAATCAGTGTTGGGGTAGTAAGCCCCCAAAATTAAGCTATTGGCTGAGGACATCGCTCTTGCAATGTGACCCCGAATCAGCTTGAGTATAAAATTATCGATTATGTTAAAGTTGGCTCCGTTATATAGAACCTCGTTGGAATAACAATGTTTGTACTCCGACTCTGATGTTCTGTGTAATCCAAGGCAGCGTCGAAGACACTGCCTCTCAAACACCCGAATCTTTTCCGTTTGAGATGGGGCAACGTTGAACCACACCGGGCATCCATAGGCAATCATTGGCCGGATAAGGGCCATGTAGCAAATCACCCCTAACCCTGTCAAGACGGCTGTTATAAAACAACCGTTTTGTCAGGGCAAAAGCCTCCCTGGCCTTGGTCAGAGCAGCATTTATATGTCTGTCGAAATACAAATACTGATCCATCCAGATACCAAGGTACTTTACCAAGGTACATGTGGCCCTACGATCAACAGCTTGTGCCAGTTCTTTCTTGAATCCCTAGGGGCTCCATGCAACGGAGTCCTGAACAGAATAGTTTCGGATTTCTGGACGTTGATTTTCAACTTCCAGTCATCGCAATATCGGTGAATCTTGTCGAAGTCACGCTGTAAGAGAATTCTGATGACCTCAACTGTTGGAGCTTTTCTGTACGCAATTAGATCGTCGGCATACGCTATGGCATCGGCTAGACTACCTATCAGATCGCTGGTGTAAATACTGAAGGGAATCGGTGAGTTCACCGCTCCCTGCTGAAGACCATTTTTAGTTACATTGCCACTTTTGTCAACAAACTTTCTACCATTTAGCATATCATAAAGCTTATATAAAAGTGGTTTACTTATGCCAAGTCTGACTAGCTTTAAATAGAGACCTTCTAACCATACGGTGTCGAAAGCTTTCTCCAAGTCAACCATACAAGCACCTGTACACTTTCTTTTAGATTTGTTCCATTGGACATCAGAAACGAGCTTAGACGCAGCATGAATGGTGTCATGTCCCGCCTTAAAAACCGAACTGATTTTCCGTTATGATATTGTTGTCCTCCGCCCACTTGGACAGAGCTCTATTTATAACTTGCTTAAATACCTTACTGATACTCGGAAGAAGACTTATCGACCGGATTTCGCCGGATTGGAATTGTCCTTTCCCTTTTTCGGAAGAGGATGAACCACAACTGTCTTCCAACGCCCTGGATAATATGCATTATTCAGAGCGTTATTAAACAGTGTGAAATAAATGTCAACTGCTTCCTGAGGCAGATGTCGCAGTACAATGTTGGATATACCATCGATTTCTGCTGCCTTTTTTTTCTTTAATGAAGCGAAGATGAGCTGGAGCTCAATTTTTGAAATTAACAGGGAATTAGCCCAGTTTCGCTCGGCGATGGTGGCGTTTGCCAAGTGTTCTTCATTGAACCCGGTGAAACCGAGATTCTCTGATCGCCATTGCGTCATTTCATTTCGAAGGTAGAAGTGGTGAAGCAAGATTCTGTTTTCCAGGTCATGGTTCGGGCGAATGCTATCATTCAGCTTGTACACTTGCTGGAAAGCAGCCCCCACATCCTCCACTTTCTCACGAGGATCTTCGATAATAAAGAGGTCTTCATCCAAGACGGCTTCCTCTGGATCTATGCCTGCTATCAGAAGTACGTCTCTGTTCTCAGTCGTTCTCTGAAGTTTAAGACACGGAAGTTCGTTTTGATCATTCCGTCTAAATATTTTATTAATTTGAGGAAACATACTCGGGTCGCTAGAATCAACGGCCCGAATTTTGTTGTTCCAATACAAATTAAAAGACAACCGGTAATTTTCCTTGATCAATTGGTTGATGTTTTTGATAGACGACTTCAGTGCCCTAATCTCCAGATCGTGATCCGAGCACACTTCCACTAGGCCACCTTGTGATATACGAGTGGAAAGTCCAAATTTTAATGCGTAGATGCTTTGCGTATGCTTTACGTTTTAACTTCATTGTTAAAAAAAAAACATTTGGCACCAGCAGGATTCGAAATGGATGAATGTCGCCGTCAAAATGACGGAAGGGGTTTGTTAGGAACTTGAGTTACCCATGGACTTAAATGAAATATTATTTTTACATATTTTTTCAGTAAAGGTAGAAGTAGAATGGTGGTAGATGAACTTAAGCGTTCGCGCGAAAAGAAGCAAATATAAGGAAATTATACAGAGTGAGTCACCTAAGATTTGACAAATTTCACGTTTTAACGAACGCTGTAAAAATATAAAAATAATAAATAAATATTAATACAAAAATATTAAAGCTCTGTGGGTGTCTGGTCGGGTGTCGAAATACCAAAATCTAAGGCGCCAATCTATTAAGGAGGGTGGTATTACCTAGTGTCTCGACCAGTGCCTTAGTACCTACAGAAACGGAGTAATTTCACTTTGAAATTTGACAAGTGTCGAAATGTCAAAATCTGTGGATGCCAAGCGATTCAGGAGGGTGGTATTATCTAGTAATTTGGCCAGCGCTCTAGCACCAACAGAAACCGAGAAATTTGACAAGTGTCGAAATGTCAAAATCTGAGGATGCCAATCGATTTAGGAGGGTGGTACCCAACTAACAATTTAGCTTGTAGTAGGTTTAATACAAGCTTTTTCCTGGCTTGTATAGTAACCATAACAGGTCTTATGCAAATCATTTTGGCGTAAGTTATACAAGCTAAATAACTCCACAAGAACTTCCATCACAAGTACTATGCAAATCAATACCTTCCCACGAACATCTTATTTAGGCCATAAAGAAGCTATTTACTGGCTTGTATAGTAACCAAAACAGGTCTTATGCAAATCATTTGGCGCAGGTTATACAAGCTATTTAACTCCCATAAGAACTTCCATCACAAGTGCTATGCAAATCATTACCTTTTCACGAACATCTTAATAAGGCCTTAAAGAAGCTATTTACTGGCTTGTATAGTAACCAATACAGGTCTTATGCAAATCATTTTGGCGCAGGTTATACAAGCTATTTAACTGCCATAAGAACTTCCATCACAAGTGCTATGCAAATCAACACCTTTCCACGAACATTATAATAAGGCCTTAAAGAATCAAGATACTGAAAACAATAATCTGTATAGTAAGGTCTTAAAATGACTTTCACCTGCAGTTACTTTGAAACCAAATAACTTGTATAATAAGGTCTTTAAAAGGCCTAATAAGTTCTTCTGTGTAAGACTTTATAAAAGCCTACCTAGTGGTACTACCTAGTGTGCCGGTCAGCGCTCTAGAACCAACAGAAACCGAGAAATTTAACAAGTTTCGAAATGTCAAAATCTGAGGATGCCAATCGATTTAGGAGGGCGGTATTATCTGCCAGCGCTCTAGCACCAACAGAAACTGAGAAATTTCACTTTTTAATTTGACAAGTGTCGAAATGTCAAAATCTGAGGATGCCAATTGATTACCTAGTGTGTCGGCCAGCGCTCCAGCGCCAACAGAAACCGAGAAATTTGACAAGTGTCGAAATGTCAAAATCTGAGAATGCCAATCGATTTAGGAGGATGGTATTACGTAGTGTTTCGGCCAGCGCTCTAGCACCAACAGAAACCGAGAAATCTGACAAGTGTCGAAATGTCAAAATCTGAGGATGCCAATCGATTTAGGAGGGTGGTATTACCTGGTGTTTTGGCCAGCGCTCTATCACCAACAGAAACCGAGAAATTTGAAAATTGTCGAAATGTCAAAATCTGGGTATGCCAATCGATTTAGGAGGGTGGTATTACGCGCAGAAACTGAGAAATTTGACAATTGTCGAAATGTCAAAATCTGAGTATGCGCTCTAGATCCAACAGAAACCGAGAAATTTGACAAGTGTCGAAATGTCAAAATCTGAGTATGCCACTCGATTTAGGAGGGTGGTACTACCTAGTGTTTCGGCCAGCGCTCTAGCACCAACAGAAACCAAGAAATTTCACTTTTCAATTTGACAAGTGTTGAAATGTCAAAATCTGAGGATTCCAATCGATTTAGGAGGGTGGTACTACCTAGTGTATTGGCCAGCGCTCTAGCACCAACAGAAACCGAGAAATTTGACAAGTGTCGAAATGTCAAAATCTGAGGATGCCAATTGATTAAGGAGGATGGTATTACCTAGTGTGTCAGCCAGCGCTCCAGTGGCAACAGAAACCGAGAAATTTGACAAGTGTCGAAATATCAAAATCTGAGTATGCCAATCGATTTAGGAGGGTGGTATTACGTAGTGTTTCGGCCAGCGCTCTAGAACCCACAGAAACCGAGAAATTTGACAAGTGTCGAGATGTCATAATCTGAGGATGCCAATCGATTTAGGAGGATGGTATTACCTAGTGTTTCGGCCAGCGCTCTAGCACCAACAGAAACCGAGAAATTTCACTTTTCAATTTGACAAGTGTCGAAATGTCAAAATCTGAGGATGCCAATCGAAACTTTTTACTTTTACAAGTGTCGAAATGTCAAAATCTGAGGATGCCAATCGATTTACGAGGGCGGTATAACCTAGTGTTTCGGCCAGCGCTCTAGCACCTACAGAAGCCGAGAAATTTCACTTTTCAATTTCACAAGTGTTGAAATGTCGAAATCTGAGGGCGTCGATTGATTTAGGAGGGTCGTATTACCTACTCTCTCGGCCAGTGCTTTAGCACCAACAGAAACCGAGAAATTTAATTTTTAAGTTTGATAGGTGTCAAAATCTCAAAATTTGAGGGCGCCAATGGATTTAGCAGCTGCATTTTACCTTCAGTCACGGCCAGCACTCTAAGCCCAGTGGAAAGCGATACAATCGCACTCAACACTTTGACAGTTGACAGTGGTGATGAAATGTCGAAAATCGGAAAAATCACACCTTTCACTTTGACAGTTGATAGTTGGGGGCGAGATATCATAAACCCACGGTCCACGCTCTAACTCCAAAAGAAAATGAGCAAATTTGCCCTTAAAATTCTTCACTATCTTTAATGTAGAAATGTAGAAATTGAGCAAATTGAGATGAACAAAATTAAATTATATATTTATTTCGTTTTCATTTGATAGTCTGGAGTTACTCCTTTTTTATTGTTTCTGTTCTTTTTCTATCGAATATTAAGAATCTGGATTACGCTCATCTGTTTCATTGCAAGAACTGCAGTGGAATAAAACGTTCATCTATTCAAATACATAACTTCATTTTAAAAACTAACAAATTTTTCCGAATCACATAAATTGTTAATACTCCTACCTACGCCTCTGTCTTGATTTTTTTCTAACAAAGCATTATTTTTTACCCACGATATATTGTACGCTTGATTTACAAAATCAGATGTTTAATTATTCTATTGCAATTGCATTATGAATACCCGTTCCTACAAAAGTATTTAGGAAAATTACTGCTATTTAATTTAGGCCCTTTTTCTTTTTCTCTTATGGGAAACTTTGAATGCAAAAAAATATTGATAACACATACATAACAATTGAGCTTTTAGAAGGTTCAATACAAGCTATTTCCTGGCTTGTATAGTAACCATAACACGTCTTATGCAAATCATTTTGGCATAAGTTATACAAGCTAATTAATTCCACAAGAACTTCCACCACAAGCACTATGCAAATCAATACCTTTCCACGAACATCTTAATTAGGCCTTAAAAAGCTATTTACTGGCTTGTATAGTAACCAAAACAGGTCTTACGCAAATCATTTTGGCGCAGGTTATACAAGCTATTTAACTCCCATAAGAACTACCATCACAAGTGCTATGCAAGTCAATACCTTTTTACTTTTAATTAGGCCTTAAAAAGCTATTTACTGGCTTGTATAGTAACCAAAACAGGTCTTACGCAAATCATTTTGGCGCAGGTTATACAAGCTATTTAACTCCCATAAGAACTACCATCACAAGTGCTATGCAAGTCAATACCTTTTTACAAATTCTTAATAAGGCCTTAAAGAAGCTATTTACTGGCTTGTATAGTAACCAAAACAGGTCTTATGCAAATCATTTTGGCGCAGGTTATACAAGCTATTTAACTGCCATAAGAACTTCCCTCACAAGGGCTATGCAAATCAATACCTTTCCACGAACATTATAATAAGGCCTTAAGGAAACTAGATACTGAAAACAATAATCTGTATAATAAAGTCTTAAAATGTCTTTCACCTGCAGTTACTTCGAAAACAAATAACTTGTATAATAAGGTCTTAAAAAGGCCAAATAAGCTTCTGTGTTAAACTTTATAAAAGCCTCTCAACACAGTTGGAAAAATAAAAATTTTTCTGGCTTATTTTCATTTTATTTTTATTGTTACATAATTTTCTCAACATTTGTGGAACCACAGCATGTTTATTTATCTGAAATGTACAGAATTTAATTAAACTGAAAAAACTTAAATTTGTACTTACATGATTTTTCCGGGATTCGAACTCACGTCCTTCTGATCAACTGTCCGGGCACCCTTTTTTTGTTTTTTTTTTTTAAATTAATTTTTATTTTTCATTTTTCTTATAACTATCTTAAAGCTAGACAAAAATTCATGAAAAACTAGCCTACTTATCAATATATTAAAAATAACTTATTGGCCCTAAGCGAGTGCTCTAAATTAAACAATAACTTAATGCTAATGCCTTTCGGCTTACGAACTACTTAAAACAATATATCTTATCCTGGTTTTATTTTTCCCAAGAAAGATTTAAAAAAATTTGGAAACTGTATCATTTTTTATTTTTATTTAAGAGCTATTTAAAACTAATTAAAACTACTTAAAACTATAAATATATATATAAATCTACTATAAAACTACTTACAACTACCTTAAAATTAGAACAGCCACAGCAAGCATTTTCAATTTTGTTATTTTTTTGGTTTGATTTTTGGATTTTATAATTTTTTTGTTTTGATTTTGATGGTTTTATAATTTGTTTTTTTTTTTGTGCCACCCTGTCTGTCCCTACTTAATTAATACACTTAAAACTATGTAAGTGGGCCAAGACGAGAAAACTAAGTCAACTATATTGTATCTAATTTTTATTTAACAACCAAAACTGGTTCTCCTCTTTTACCCTGTCTCTTCGGTCATGATCGGACACAGTCCTACTGAACCGAAGGCACTCTGCTCCACCCTGTGCGAGGACGTCTCGACTATAAAGGAGTCGCTTATCTACAGATCTGCGGCCGACGTGGTAGATTAGCGGAACCGCCACTCTATCCTGTATCAGCCCTCGACCTTCTAAATAGAGGAAATCATCATCGGGTGGGATCCACACTCTCGTAGTAATCAGTGTTGGGGTAGTAAGCCCCCAAAATTAAGCTATTGGCTGAGGACATCGCTCTTGCAATGTGACCCCGAATCAGCTCCGTTATATAGAACCTCGTTGGAATAACAATGTTTGTACTCCGACTCTGATGTTCTGTGTAATCCAAGGCAGCGTCGAAGACACTGCCTCTCAAACACCCGAATCTTTTCCGTTTGAGATGGGGCAACGTTGAACCACACCGGGCATCCATAGGCAATCATTGGCCGGATAAGGGCCATGTAGCAAATCACCCCTAACCCTGTCAAGACGGCTGTTATAAAACAACCGTTTTGTCAGGGCAAAAGCCTCCCTGGCCTTGGTCAGAGCAGCATTTATATGTCTGTCGAAATACAAATACTGATCCATCCAGATACCAAGGTACTTTACCAAGGTACATGTGGCCCTACGATCAACAGCTTGTGCCAGTTCTTTCTTGAATCCCTAGGGGCTCCATGCAACGGAGTCCTGAACAGAATAGTTTCGGATTTCTGGACGTTGATTTTCAACTTCCAGTCATCGCAATATCGGTGAATCTTGTCGAAGTCACGCTGTAAGAGAATTCTGATGACCTCAACTGTTGGAGCTTTTCTGTACGCAATTAAATCGTCGGCATACGCTATGGCATCGGCTAGACTACCTATCAGATCGCTGGTGTAAATACTGAAGGGAATCGGTGAGTTCACCGCTCCCTGCTGAAGACCATTTTTAGTTACATTGCCACTTTTGTCAACAAACTTTCTACCATTTAGCATATCATAAAGCTTATATAAAAGTGGTTTACTTATGCCAAGTCTGACTAGCTTTAAATAGAGACCTTCTAACCATACGGTGTCGAAAGCTTTCTCCAAGTCAACCATACAAGCACCTGTACACTTTCTTTTAGATTTGTTCCATTGGACATCAGAAACGAGCTTAGACGCAGCATGAATGGTGTCATGTCCCGCCTTAAAAACCGAACTGATTTTCCGTTATGATATTGTTGTCCTCCGCCCACTTGGACAGAGCTCTATTTATAACTTGCTTAAATACCTTACTGATACTCGGAAGAAGACTTATCGACCGGATTTCGCCGGATTGGAATTGTCCTTTCCCTTTTTCGGAAGAGGATGAACCACAACTGTCTTCCAACGCCCTGGATAATATGCATTATTCAGAGCGTTGTTAAACAGTGTGAAATAAATGTCAACTGCTTCCTGAGGCAGATGTCGCAGTACAATGTTGGATATACCATCGATTTCTGCTGCCTTTTTTTTCTTTAATGAAGCGAAGATGAGCTGGAGCTCAATTTTTGAAATTAACAGGGAATTAGCCCAGTTTCGCTCGGCGATGGTGGCGTTTGCCAAGTGTTCTTCATTGAACCCGGTGAAACCGAGATTCTCTGATCGCCATTGCGTCATTTCATTTCGAAGGTAGAAGTGGTGAAGCAAGATTCTGTTTTCCAGGTCATGGTTCGGGCGAATGCTATCATTCAGCTTGTACACTTGCTGGAAAGCAGCCCCCACATCCTCCACTTTCTCACGAGGATCTTCGATAATAAAGAGGTCTTCATCCAAGACGGCTTCCTCTGGATCTATGCCTGCTATCAGAAGTACGTCTCTGTTCTCAGTCGTTCTCTGAAGTTTAAGACACGGAAGTTCGTTTTGATCATTCCGTCTAAATATTTTATTAATTTGAGGAAACATACTCGGGTCGCTAGAATCAACGGCCCGAATTTTGTTGTTCCAATACAAATTAAAAGACAACCGGTAATTTTCCTTGATCAATTGGTTGATGTTTTTGATAGACGACTTCAGTGCCCTAATCTCCAGATCGTGATCCGAGCACACTTCCACTAGGCCACCTTGTGATATACGAGTGGAAAGTCCAAATTTTAATGCGTAGATGCTTTGCGTATGCTTTACGTTTTAACTTCATTGTTAAAAAAAAACATTTGGCACCAGCAGGATTCGAAATGGATGAATGTCGCCGTCAAAATGACGGAAGGGGTTTATTAGGAACTTTAGTTACCCATGGACTTAAATGAAATATTATTTTTACATATTTTTTCAGTAAAGGTAGAAGTAGAATGGTGGTAGATGAACTTAAGCGTTCGCGCGAAAAGAAGCAAATATAAGGAAATTATACAGAGTGAGTCACCTAAGATTTGACAAATTTCACGTTTTAACGAACGCTGTAAAAATATAAAAATAATAAATAAATATTAATACAAAAATATTAAAGCTCTGTGGGTGTCTGGTCGGGTGTCGAAATACCAAAATCTAAGGCGCCAATCTATTAAGGAGGGTGGTATTACCTAGTGTCTCGACCAGTGCCTTAGTACCTACAGAAACGGAGTAATTTCACTTTGAAATTTGACAAGTGTCGAAATGTCAAAATCTGTGGATGCCAAGCGATTCAGGAGGGTGGTATTATCTAGTAATTTGGCCAGCGCTTTAGCACCAACAGAAACCGAGAAATTTGACAAGTGTCGAAATGTCAAAATCTGAGGATGCCAATCGATTTAGGAGGGTGGTACCCAACTAACAATTTAGCTTGTAGTAGGTTTAATACAAGCTTTTTCCTGGCTTGTATAGTAACCATAACAGGTCTTATGCAAATCATTTTGGCGTAAGTTATACAAGCTAAATAACTCCACAAGAACTTCCATCACAAGTACTATGCAAATCAATACCTTCCCACGAACATCTTATTTAGGCCATAAAGAAGCTATTTACTGGCTTGTATAGTAACCAAAACAGGTCTTATGCAAATCATTTTGGCGCAGGTTATACAAGCTATTTAACTCCCATAAGAACTTCCATCACAAGTGCTATGCAAATCATTACCTTTTCACGAACATCTTAATAAGGCCTTAAAGAAGCTATTTACTGGCTTGTATAGTAACCAATACAGGTCTTATGCAAATCATTTTGGCGCAGGTTATACAAGCTATTTAACTGCCATAAGAACTTCCATCACAAGTTCTATGCAAATCAACACCTTTCCACGAACATTATAATAAGGCCTTAAAGAATCAAGATACTGAAAACAATAATCTGTATAGTAAGGTCTTAAAATGACTTTCACCTGCAGTTACTTTGAAACCAAATAACTTGTATAATAAGGTCTTTAAAAGGCCTAATAAGTTCTTCTGTGTAAGACTTTATAAAAGCCTACCTAGTGGTACTACCTAGTGTGCCGGTCAGCGCTCTAGAACCAACAGAAACCGAGAAATTTAACAAGTTTCGAAATGTCAAAATCTGAGGATGCCAATCGATTTAGGAGGGCGGTATTATCTGCCAGCGCTCTAGCACCAACAGAAACTGAGAAATTTCACTTTTTAATTTGACAAGTGTCGAAATGTCAAAATCTGAGGATGCCAATTGATTACCTAGTGTGTCAGCCAGCGCTCCAGTGGCAACAGAAACCGAGAAATTTGACAAGTGTCGAAATGTCAAAATCTGAGAATGCCAATCGATTTAGGAGGGTGGTATTACGTAGTGTTTCGGCCAGCGCTCTAGCACCAACAGAAACCGAGAAATCTGACAAGTGTCGAAATGTCAAAATCTGAGGATGCCAATCGATTTAGGAGGGTGGTATTACCTGGTGTTTTGGCCAGCGCTCTATCACCAACAGAAACCGAGAAATTTGAAAATTGTCGAAATGTCAAAATCTGGGTATGCCAATCGATTTAGGAGGGTGGTATTACGCGCAGAAACTGAGAAATTTGACAATTGTCGAAATGTCAAAATCTGAGTATGCGCTCTAGATCCAACAGAAACCGAGAAATTTGACAGGTGTCGAAATGTCAAAATCTGAGTATGCCACTCGATTTAGGAGGGTGGTACTACCCAGTGTTTCGGCCAGCGCTCTAGCACCAACAGAAACCAAGAAATTTCACTTTTCAATTTGACAAGTGTTGAAATGTCAAAATCTGAGGATTCCAATCGATTTAGGAGGGTGGTACTACCTAGTGTATTGGCCAGCGCTCTAGCACCAACAGAAACCGAGAAATTTGACAAGTGTCGAAATGTCAAAATCTGAGGATGCCAATTGATTAAGGAGGGTGGTATTACCTAGTGTGTCAGCCAGCGCTCCAGTGGCAACAGAAACCGAGAAATTTGACAAGTGTCGAAATATCAAAATCTGAGTATGCCAATCGATTTAGGAGGGTGGTATTACGTAGTGTTTCGGCCAGCGCTCTAGAACCACAGAAACCGAGAAATTTGACAAGTGTCGAGATGTCATAATCTGAGGATGCCAATCGATTTAGGAGGATGGTATTACCTAGTGTTTCGGCCAGCGCTCTAGCACCAACAGAAACCGAGAAATTTCACTTTTCAATTTGACAAGTGTCAAAATGTCAAAATCTGAGGATGCCAATCGAAACTTTTTACTTTTACAAGTGTCGAAATGTCAAAATCTGAGGATGCCAATCGATTTACGAGGGCGGTATAACCTAGTGTTTCGGCCAGCGCTCTAGCACCTACAGAAGCCGAGAAATTTCACTTTTCAATTTCACAAGTGTTGAAATGTCAAAATCTGAGGGCGTCGATTGATTTAGGAGGGTCGTATTACCTACTCTCTCGGCCAGTGCTTTAGCACCAACAGGAACCGAGAAATTTAATTTTTAAGTTTGATAGGTGTCAAAATCTCAAAATTTGAGGGCGCCAATGGATTTAGCAGCTGCATTTTACCTTCAGTCACGGCCAGCACTCTAAGCCCAGTGGAAAGCGATACAATCGCACTCAACACTTTGACAGTTGACAGTGGTGACGAAATGTCGAAAATCGGAAAAATCACACCTTTCACTTTGACAGTTGATAGTTGGGGACGAGATGTCATAAACCCACGGTCCACGCTCTAACTCCAAAAGAAAATGAGCAAATTTGCCCTTAAAATTCTTCACTATCTTTAATGTAGAAATGTAGAAATCTATTGCAAATTGAGATGAACAGAATTAAATTATATATTTATTTCGTTTTCATTTGATAGTCTGGAGTTACTCCTTTTTTATTGTTTCTGTTCTTTTTCTATCGAATATTAAAAATCTGGATTACGCTCATCTGTTTCATTGCAAGAACTGCAGTGGAATAAAACGTTCATCTATTCAAATACATAACTTCATTTTAAAAACTAACAAATTTTTCCGAATCACATAAATTGTTAATACTCCTACCTACGCCTCTGTCTTGATTTTTTTCTAACCAAGCATTATTTTTTACCCACGATATATTGTACGCTTGATTTACAAAATCAGATGTTTAATTATTCTATTGCAATTGCATTATGAATACCCGTTCCTACAAAAGTATTTAGGAAAATTACTGCTATTTAATTTAGGCCCTTTTTCTTTTTCTCTTATGGGAAACTTTGAATGCAAAAAAATATTGATAACACATACATAACAATTGAGCTTTTAGAAGGTTCAATACAAGCTATTTCCTGGCTTGTATAGTAACCATAACACGTCTTATGCAAATCATTTTGGCATAAGTTATACAAGCTAATTAATTCCACAAGAACTTCCACCACAAGCACTATGCAAATCAATACCTTTCCACGAACATCTTAATTAGGCCTTAAAAAGCTATTTACTGGCTTGTATAGTAACCAAAACAGGTCTTACGCAAATCATTTTGGCGCAGGTTATACAAGCTATTTAACTCCCATAAGAACTACCATCACAAGTGCTATGCAAGTCAATACCTTTTTACAAATATCTTAATAAGGCCTTAAAGAAGCTATTTACTGGCTTGTATAGTAACCAAAACAGGTCTTATGCAAATCATTTTGGCGCAGGTTATACAAGCTATTTAACTGCCATAAGAACTTCCCTCACAAGTGCTATGCAAATCAATACCTTTCCACGAACATTATAATAAGGCCTTAAGGAAACTAGATACTGAAAACAAAAATCTGTATAATAAAGTCTTAAAATGTCTTTCACCTGCAGTTACTTCGAAAACAAATAACTTGTATAATAAGGTCTTAAAAAGGCCAAATAAGCTTCTGTGTTAAACTTTATAAAAGCCTCTCAACACAGTTGGAAAAATAAAAATTTTTCTGGCTTATTTTCATTTTATTTTTATTGTTACATAATTTTCTCAACATTTGTGGAGCCACAGCATGTTTATTTATCTGAAATGTACAGAATTTAATTAAACTGAAAAAACTTAAATTTGTACTTACATGATTTTTCCGGGATTCGAACTCACGTCCTTCTGATCAACTGTCCGGGCACCCTTTTTTTGTTTTTTTTTTTTAAATTAATTTTTATTTTTCATTTTTCTTATAACTATCTTAAAGCTAGACAAAAATTCATGAAAAACTAGCCTACTTATCAATATATTAAAAATAAGTTATTGGCCCTAAGCGAGTGCTCTAAATTAAACAATAACCTAATGCTAATGCCTTTCGGCTTTATTTTTCCCAAGAAAGATTTAAAAAAATTTGGAAACTATATCATTTTTTATTTTTATTTAAGAGCTATTTAAAACTAATTAAAACTACTTAAAACTATAAATATATATATAAATCTACTATAAAACTACTTACAACTACCTTAAAATTAGAACAGCCACAGCAAGCATTTTCAATTTTGTTATTTTTTTGGTTTGATTTTTGGATTTTATAATTTTTTTGTTTTGATTTTGATGGTTTTATAATTTGTTTTTTTTTTGTGCCACCCTGTCTGTCCCTACTTAATTAATACACTTAAAACTATGTAAGTGGGCCAAGACGAGAAAACTAAGTCAACTATATTGTATCTAATTTTTATTTAACAATCAAAACTGGTTCCCCTCTTTTACCCTGTCTCTTCGGTCATGATCGGACACAGTCCTACTGAACCGAAGGCACTCTGCTCCACCCTGTGCGAGGACGTCTCGACTATAAAGGAGTCGCTTATCTACAGATCTGCGGCCGACGTGGTAGATTAGCGGAACCGCCACTCTATCCTGTATCAGCCCTCGACCTTCTAAATAGAGGAAATCATCATCGGGTGGGATCCACACTCTCGTAGTAATCAGTGTTGGGGTAGTAAGCCCCCAAAATTAAGCTATTGGCTGAGGACATCGCTCTTGCAATGTGACCCCGAATCAGCTTGAGTATAAAATTATCGATTATGTTAAAGTTGGCTCCGTTATATAGAACCTCGTTGGAATAACAATGTTTGTACTCCGACTCTGATGTTCTGTGTAATCCAAGGCAGCGTCGAAGACACTGCCTCTCAAACACCCGAATCTTTTCCGTTTGAGATGGGGCAACGTTGAACCACACCCGGCATCCATAGGCAATCATTGGCCGGATAAGGGCCATGTAGCAAATCACCCCTAACCCTGTCAAGACGGCTGTTATAAAACAACCGTTTTGTCAGGGCAAAAGCCTCCCTGGCCTTGGTCAGAGCAGCATTTATATGTCTGTCGAAATACAAATACTGATCCATCCAGATACCAAGGTACTTTACCAAGGTACATGTGGCCCTACGATCAACAGCTTGTGCCAGTTCTTTCTTGAATCCCTAGGGGCTCCATGCAACGGAGTCCTGAACAGAATAGTTTCGGATTTCTGGACGTTGATTTTCAACTTCCAGTCATCGCAATATCGGTGAATCTTGTCGAAGTCACGCTGTAAGAGAATTCTGATGACCTCAACTGTTGGAGCTTTTCTGTACGCAATTAAATCGTCGGCATACGCTATGGCATCGGCTAGACTACCTATCAGATCGCTGGTGTAAATACTGAAGGGAATCGGTGAGTTCACCGCTCCCTGCTGAAGACCATTTTTAGTTACATTGCCACTTTTGTCAACAAACTTTCTACCATTTAGCATATCATAAAGCTTATATAAAAGTGGTTTACTTATGCCAAGTCTGACTAGCTTTAAATAGAGACCTTCTAACCATACGGTGTCGAAAGCTTTCTCCAAGTCAACCATACAAGCACCTGTACACTTTCTTTTAGATTTGTTCCATTGGACATCAGAAACGAGCTTAGACGCAGCATGAATGGTGTCATGTCCCGCCTTAAAAACCGAACTGATTTTCCGTTATGATATTGTTGTCCTCCGCCCACTTGGACAGAGCTCTATTTATAACTTGCTTAAATACCTTACTGATACTCGGAAGAAGACTTATCGACCGGATTTCGCCGGATTGGAATTGTCCTTTCCCTTTTTCGGAAGAGGATGAACCACAACTGTCTTCCAACGCCCTGGATAATATGCATTATTCAGAGCGTTGTTAAACAGTGTGAAATAAATGTCAACTGCTTCCTGAGGCAGATGTCGCAGTACAATGTTGGATATACCATCGATTTCTGCTGCCTTTTTTTTCTTTAATGAAGCGAAGATGAGCTGGAGCTCAATTTTTGAAATTAACAGGGAATTAGCCCAGTTTCGCTCGGCGATGGTGGCGTTTGCCAAGTGTTCTTCATTGAACCCGGTGAAACCGAGATTCTCTGATCGCCATTGCGTCATTTCATTTCGAAGGTAGAAGTGGTGAAGCAAGATTCTGTTTTCCAGGTCATGGTTCGGGCGAATGCTATCATTCAGCTTGTACACTTGCTGGAAAGCAGCCCCCACATCCTCCACTTTCTCACGAGGATCTTCGATAATAAAGAGGTCTTCATCCAAGACGGCTTCCTCTGGATCTATGCCTGCTATCAGAAGTACGTCTCTGTTCTCAGTCGTTCTCTGAAGTTTAAGACACGGAAGTTCGTTTTGATCATTCCGTCTAAATATTTTATTAATTTAAGGAAACATACTCGGGTCGCTAGAATCAACGGCCCGAATTTTGTTGTTCCAATACAAATTAAAAGACAACCGGTAATTTTCCTTGATCAATTGGTTGATGTTTTTGATAGACGACTTCAGTGCCCTAATCTCCAGATCGTGATCCGAGCACACTTCCACTAGGCCACCTTGTGATATACGAGTGGAAAGTCCAAATTTTAATGCGTAGATGCTTTGCGTATGCTTTACGTTTTAACTTCATTGTTAAAAAAAAAAACATTTGGCACCAGCAGGATTCGAAATGGATGAATGTCGCCGTCAAAATGATTTCATGTGCGTAGAAGGAAGGGGTTTGTTAGGAACTTGAGTTACCCATGGATTTAAATGAAATATTATTTTTACATATTTTTTCAGTAAAGGTAGAAGTAGAATGGTGGTAGATGAACTTAAGCGTTCGCGCGAAAAGAAGCAAATATAAGGAAATTATACAGAGTGAGTCACCTAAGATTTGACAAATTTCACGTTTTAACGAACGCTGTAAAAATATAAAAATAATAAATAAATATTAATACAAAAATATTAAAGCTCTGTGGGTGTCTGGTCGGGTGTCGAAATACCAAAATCTAAGGCGCCAATCTATTAAGGAGGGTGGTATTACCTAGTGTCTCGACCAATGCCTTAGTACCTACAGAAACGGAGTAATTTCACTTTGAAATTTGACAAGTGTCGAAATGTCAAAATCTGTGGATGCCAAGCGATTCAGGAGGGTGGTATTATCTAGTAATTCGGCCAGCGCTCTAGCACCAACAGAAACCGAGAAATTTGACAAGTGTCGAAATGTCAAAATCTGAGGATGCCAATCGATTTAGGAGGGTGGTACCCAACTAACAATTTAGCTTGTAGTAGGTTTAATACAAGCTTTTTCCTGGCTTGTATAGTAACCATAACAGGTCTTATGCAAATCATTTTGGCGTAAGTTATACAAGCTAAATAACTCCACAAGAACTTCCATCACAAGTACTATGCAAATCAATACCTTCCCACGAACATCTTATTTAGGCCATAAAGAAGCTATTTACTGGCTTGTATAGTAACCAAAACAGGTCTTATGCAAATCATTTTGGCGCAGGTTATACAAGCTATTTAACTCCCATAAGAACTTCCATCACAAGTGCTATGCAAATCATTACCTTTTCACGAACATCTTAATAAGGCCTTAAAGAAGCTATTTACTGGCTTGTATAGTAACCAATACAGGTCTTATGCAAATCATTTTGGCGCAGGTTATACAAGCTATTTAACTGCCATAAGAACTTCCATCACAAGTGCTATGCAAATCAACACCTTTCCACGAACATTATAATAAGGCCTTAAAGAATCAAGATACTGAAAACAATAATCTGTATAGTAAGGTCTTAAAATGACTTTCACCTGCAGTTACTTTGAAACCAAATAACTTGTATAATAAGGTCTTTAAAAGGCCTAATAAGTTCTTCTGTGTAAGACTTTATAAAAGCCTACCTAGTGGTACTACCTAGTGTGCCGGTCAGCGCTCTAGAACCAACAGAAACCGAGAAATTTAACAAGTTTCGAAATGTCAAAATCTGAGGATGCCAATCGATTTAGGAGGGCGGTATTATCTGCCAGCGCTCTGGCACCAACAGAAACTGAGAAATTTCACTTTTTAATTTGACAAGTGTCGAAATGTCAAAATCTGAGGATGCCAATTGATATCGCTCCAGCGCCAACAGAAACCGAGAAATTTGACAAGTGTCGAAATGTCAAAATCTGAGAATGCCAATCGATTTAGGAGGGTGGTATTACGTAGTGTTTCGGCCAGCGCTCTAGCACCAACAGAAACCGAGAAATCTGACAAGTGTCGAAATGTCAAAATCTGAGGATGCCAATCGATTTAGGAGGGTGGTATTACGCGCAGAAACTGAGAAATTTGACAATTGTCGAAATGTCAAAATCTGAGTATGCGCTCTAGATCCAACAGAAACCGAGAAATTTGACAAGTGTCGAAATGTCAAAATCTGAGTATGCCACTCGATTTCGGAGGGTGGTACTACCCAGTGTTTCGGCCAGCGCTCTAGCACCAACAGAAACCAAGAAATTTCACTTTTCAATTTGACAAGTGTTGAAATGTCAAAATCTGAGGATTCCAATCGATTTAGGAGGGTGGTACTACCTAGTGTATTGGCCAGCGCTCTAGCACCAACAGAAACCGAGAAATTTGACAAGTGTCGAAATGTCAAAATCTGAGGATGCCAATTGATTAAGGAGGGTGGTATTACCTAGTGTGTCAGCCAGCGCTCCAGTGGCAACAGAAACCGAGAAATTTGACAAGTGTCGAAATATCAAAATCTGAGTATGCCAATCGATTTAGGAGGGTGGTATTACGTAGTGTTTCGGCCAGCGCTCTAGAACCACAGAAACCGAGAAATTTGACAAGTGTCGAGATGTCATAATCTGAGGATGCCAATCGATTTAGGAGGATGGTATTACCTAGTGTTTCGGCCAGCGCTCTAGCACCAACAGAAACCGAGAAATTTCACTTTTCAATTTGACAAGTGTCAAAATGTCAAAATCTGAGGATGCCAATCGAAACTTTTTACTTTTACAAGTGTCGAAATGTCAAAATCTGAGGATGCCAATCGATTTACGAGGGCGGTATAACCTAGTGTTTCGGCCAGCGCTCTAGCACCTACAGAAGCCGAGAAATTTCACTTTTCAATTTCACAAGTGTTGAAATGTCGAAATCTGAGGGCGTCGATTGATTTAGGAGGGTCGTATTACCTACTCTCTCGGCCAGTGCTTTAGCACCAACAGAAACCGAGAAATTTAATTTTTAAGTTTGATAGGTGTCAAAATCTCAAAATTTGAGGGCGCCAATGGATTTAGCAGCTGCATTTTACCTTCAGTCACGGCCAGCACTCTAAGCCCAGTGGAAAGCGATACAATCGCACTCAACACTTTGACAGTTGACAGTGGTGACGAAATGTCGAAAATCGGAAAAATCACACCTTTCACTTTGACAGTTGATAGTTGGGGGCGAGATGTCATAAACCCACGGTCCACGCTCTAACTCCAAAAGAAAATGAGCAAATTTGCCCTTAAAATTCTTCACTATCTTTAATGTAGAAATGTAGAAATCTATTGCAAATTGAGATGAACAGAATTAAATTATATATTTATTTCGTTTTCATTTGATAGTCTGGAGTTACTCCTTTTTTATTGTTTCTGTTCTTTTTCTATCGAATATTAAAAATCTGGATTACGCTCATCTGTTTCATTGCAAGAACTGCAGTGGAATAAAACGTTCATCTATTCAAATACATAACTTCATTTTAAAAACTAACAAATTTTTCCGAATCACATAAATTGTTAATACTCCTACCTACGCCTCTGTCTTGATTTTTTTCTAACCAAGCATTATTTTTTACCCACGATATATTGTACGCTTGATTTACAAAATCAGATGTTTAATTATTCTATTGCAATTGCATTATGAATACCCGTTCCTACAAAAGTATTTAGGAAAATTACTGCTATTTAATTTAGGCCCTTTTTCTTTTTCTCTTATGGGAAACTTTGAATGCAAAAAAATATTGATAACACATACATAACAATTGAGCTTTTAGAAGGTTCAATACAAGCTATTTCCTGGCTTGTATAGTAACCATAACAGGTCTTATGCAAATCATTTTGGCATAAGTTATACAAGCTAATTAATTCCACAAGAACTTCCACCACAAGCACTATGCAAATCAATACCTTTCCACGAACATCTTAATTAGGCCTTAAAAAGCTATTTACTGGCTTGTATAGTAACCAAAACAGGTCTTACGCAAATCATTTTGGCGCAGGTTATACAAGCTATTTAACTCCCATAAGAACTACCATCACAAGTGCTATGCAAGTCAATACCTTTTTACAAATATCTTAATAAGGCCTTAAAGAAGCTATTTACTGGCTTGTATAGTAACCAAAACAGGTCTTATGCAAATCATTTTGGCGCAGGTTATACAAGCTATTTAACTGCCATAAGAACTTCCCTCACAAGTGCTATGCAAATCAATACCTTTCCACGAACATTATAATAAGGCCTTAAGGAAACTAGATACTGAAAACAAAAATCTGTATAATAAAGTCTTAAAATGTCTTTCACCTGCAGTTACTTCGAAAACAAATAACTTGTATAATAAGGTCTTAAAAAGGCCAAATAAGCTTCTGTGTTAAACTTTATAAAAGCCTCTCAACACAGTTGGAAAAATAAAAATTTTTCTGGCTTATTTTCATTTTATTTTTATTGTTACATAATTTTCTCAACATTTGTGGAGCCACAGCATGTTTATTTATCTGAAATGTACAGAATTTAATTAAACTGAAAAAACTTAAATTTGTACTTACATGATTTTTCCGGGATTCGAACTCACGTCCTTCTGATCAACTGTCCGGGCACCCTTTTTTTGTTTTTTTTTTTTAAATTAATTTTTATTTTTCATTTTTCTTATAACTATCTTAAAGCTAGACAAAAATTCATGAAAAACTAGCCTACTTATCAATATATTAAAAATAAGTTATTGGCCCTAAGCGAGTGCTCTAAATTAAACAATAACCTAATGCTAATGCCTTTCGGCTTTATTTTTCCCAAGAAAGATTTAAAAAAATTTGGAAACTATATCATTTTTTATTTTTATTTAAGAGCTATTTAAAACTAATTAAAACTACTTAAAACTATAAATATATATATAAATCTACTATAAAACTACTTACAACTACCTTAAAATTAGAACAGCCACAGCAAGCATTTTCAATTTTGTTATTTTTTTGGTTTGATTTTTGGATTTTATAATTTTTTTGTTTTGATTTTGATGGTTTTATAATTTGTTTTTTTTTTGTGCCACCCTGTCTGTCCCTACTTAATTAATACACTTAAAACTATGTAAGTGGGCCAAGACGAGAAAACTAAGTCAACTATATTGTATCTAATTTTTATTTAACAATCAAAACTGGTTCCCCTCTTTTACCCTGTCTCTTCGGTCATGATCGGACACAGTCCTACTGAACCGAAGGCACTCTGCTCCACCCTGTGCGAGGACGTCTCGACTATAAAGGAGTCGCTTATCTACAGATCTGCGGCCGACGTGGTAGATTAGCGGAACCGCCACTCTATCCTGTATCAGCCCTCGACCTTCTAAATAGAGGAAATCATCATCGGGTGGGATCCACACTCTCGTAGTAATCAGTGTTGGGGTAGTAAGCCCCCAAAATTAAGCTATTGGCTGAGGACATCGCTCTTGCAATGTGACCCCGAATCAGCTTGAGTATAAAATTATCGATTATGTTAAAGTTGGCTCCGTTATATAGAACCTCGTTGGAATAACAATGTTTGTACTCCGACTCTGATGTTCTGTGTAATCCAAGGCAGCGTCGAAGACACTGCCTCTCAAACACCCGAATCTTTTCCGTTTGAGATGGGGCAACGTTGAACCACACCCGGCATCCATAGGCAATCATTGGCCGGATAAGGGCCATGTAGCAAATCACCCCTAACCCTGTCAAGACGGCTGTTATAAAACAACCGTTTTGTCAGGGCAAAAGCCTCCCTGGCCTTGGTCAGAGCAGCATTTATATGTCTGTCGAAATACAAATACTGATCCATCCAGATACCAAGGTACTTTACCAAGGTACATGTGGCCCTACGATCAACAGCTTGTGCCAGTTCTTTCTTGAATCCCTAGGGGCTCCATGCAACGGAGTCCTGAACAGAATAGTTTCGGATTTCTGGACGTTGATTTTCAACTTCCAGTCATCGCAATATCGGTGAATCTTGTCGAAGTCACGCTGTAAGAGAATTCTGATGACCTCAACTGTTGGAGCTTTTCTGTACGCAATTAAATCGTCGGCATACGCTATGGCATCGGCTAGACTACCTATCAGATCGCTGGTGTAAATACTGAAGGGAATCGGTGAGTTCACCGCTCCCTGCTGAAGACCATTTTTAGTTACATTGCCACTTTTGTCAACAAACTTTCTACCATTTAGCATATCATAAAGCTTATATAAAAGTGGTTTACTTATGCCAAGTCTGACTAGCTTTAAATAGAGACCTTCTAACCATACGGTGTCGAAAGCTTTCTCCAAGTCAACCATACAAGCACCTGTACACTTTCTTTTAGATTTGTTCCATTGGACATCAGAAACGAGCTTAGACGCAGCATGAATGGTGTCATGTCCCGCCTTAAAAACCGAACTGATTTTCCGTTATGATATTGTTGTCCTCCGCCCACTTGGACAGAGCTCTATTTATAACTTGCTTAAATACCTTACTGATACTCGGAAGAAGACTTATCGACCGGATTTCGCCGGATTGGAATTGTCCTTTCCCTTTTTCGGAAGAGGATGAACCACAACTGTCTTCCAACGCCCTGGATAATATGCATTATTCAGAGCGTTGTTAAACAGTGTGAAATAAATGTCAACTGCTTCCTGAGGCAGATGTCGCAGTACAATGTTGGATATACCATCGATTTCTGCTGCCTTTTTTTTCTTTAATGAAGCGAAGATGAGCTGGAGCTCAATTTTTGAAATTAACAGGGAATTAGCCCAGTTTCGCTCGGCGATGGTGGCGTTTGCCAAGTGTTCTTCATTGAACCCGGTGAAACCGAGATTCTCTGATCGCCATTGCGTCATTTCATTTCGAAGGTAGAAGTGGTGAAGCAAGATTCTGTTTTCCAGGTCATGGTTCGGGCGAATGCTATCATTCAGCTTGTACACTTGCTGGAAAGCAGCCCCCACATCCTCCACTTTCTCACGAGGATCTTCGATAATAAAGAGGTCTTCATCCAAGACGGCTTCCTCTGGATCTATGCCTGCTATCAGAAGTACGTCTCTGTTCTCAGTCGTTCTCTGAAGTTTAAGACACGGAAGTTCGTTTTGATCATTCCGTCTAAATATTTTATTAATTTAAGGAAACATACTCGGGTCGCTAGAATCAACGGCCCGAATTTTGTTGTTCCAATACAAATTAAAAGACAACCGGTAATTTTCCTTGATCAATTGGTTGATGTTTTTGATAGACGACTTCAGTGCCCTAATCTCCAGATCGTGATCCGAGCACACTTCCACTAGGCCACCTTGTGATATACGAGTGGAAAGTCCAAATTTTAATGCGTAGATGCTTTGCGTATGCTTTACGTTTTAACTTCATTGTTAAAAAAAAAAACATTTGGCACCAGCAGGATTCGAAATGGATGAATGTCGCCGTCAAAATGATTTCATGTGCGTAGAAGGAAGGGGTTTGTTAGGAACTTGAGTTACCCATGGATTTAAATGAAATATTATTTTTACATATTTTTTCAGTAAAGGTAGAAGTAGAATGGTGGTAGATGAACTTAAGCGTTCGCGCGAAAAGAAGCAAATATAAGGAAATTATACAGAGTGAGTCACCTAAGATTTGACAAATTTCACGTTTTAACGAACGCTGTAAAAATATAAAAATAATAAATAAATATTAATACAAAAATATTAAAGCTCTGTGGGTGTCTGGTCGGGTGTCGAAATACCAAAATCTAAGGCGCCAATCTATTAAGGAGGGTGGTATTACCTAGTGTCTCGACCAATGCCTTAGTACCTACAGAAACGGAGTAATTTCACTTTGAAATTTGACAAGTGTCGAAATGTCAAAATCTGTGGATGCCAAGCGATTCAGGAGGGTGGTATTATCTAGTAATTCGGCCAGCGCTCTAGCACCAACAGAAACCGAGAAATTTGACAAGTGTCGAAATGTCAAAATCTGAGGATGCCAATCGATTTAGGAGGGTGGTACCCAACTAACAATTTAGCTTGTAGTAGGTTTAATACAAGCTTTTTCCTGGCTTGTATAGTAACCATAACAGGTCTTATGCAAATCATTTTGGCGTAAGTTATACAAGCTAAATAACTCCACAAGAACTTCCATCACAAGTACTATGCAAATCAATACCTTCCCACGAACATCTTATTTAGGCCATAAAGAAGCTATTTACTGGCTTGTATAGTAACCAAAACAGGTCTTATGCAAATCATTTTGGCGCAGGTTATACAAGCTATTTAACTCCCATAAGAACTTCCATCACAAGTGCTATGCAAATCATTACCTTTTCACGAACATCTTAATAAGGCCTTAAAGAAGCTATTTCCTGGCTTGTATAGTAACCAAAACAGGTCTTATGCAAATCATTTTGGCGCAGGTTATACAAGCTATTTAACTCCCATAAGAACTTCCATCACAAGTGCTATGCAAATCATTACCTTTTCACGAACATCTTAATAAGGGCTTAAAGAAGCTATTTACTGGCTTGTATAGTAACCAATACAGGTCTTATGCAAATCATTTTGGCGCAGGTTATACAAGCTATTTAACTGCCATAAAAACTTCCATCACAAGTGCTATGCAAATCAACACCTTTCCACGAACATTATAATAAGGCCTTAAAGAATCAAGATACTGAAAACAATAATCTGTATAGTAAGGTCTTAAAATGACTTTCACCTGCAGTTACTTTGAAACCAAATAACTTGTATAATAAGGTCTTTAAAAGGCCTAATAAGTTCTTCTGTGTAAGACTTTATAAAAGCCTCTCAATACAGTTGGAAAAATAAAAAAATGTCTATCTTTTCATTTGATTTTTATTGTTACATAATTTTCTCAACATTTGTGGAGCCACAGCATATGTTTGTTTATCTGAAAGGTATATAATTTAATTAAATTGAAAAAACTTAAATTTTTACTTACATGATTTTCCGGGGTTTGAACTCACGTCCTTCTGATCAACTGTCCGAGCACACTTCCACTAGGCCACCTTGTGATATACGAGTGGAAAGTCGAAATTTAAATGCGCTGATGCTTTGCGTATGCTTTACGTTTTAACTTCATTAAAAAAAAAAAATTTGGCACCAGCAGGATTCGAACCCCGAAAATAGAATAATAAAATACGCGAGTTTGTAAATCGAGAGGAAAATATTATCGAAACATATTTGCTTTATTTAGTGTCGAAATGTCAAAATCTGAGGATGCCAATCGATTAAGGAGAGCGCTCTAGCACCAACAGAAACCGAGAAATTTGACAATAGTCGAAATGTCAAAATCTGGGTATGCCAATCGATTCAGGAGGGTGGTACTACCTAGTGTGCCGGTCAGCGCTCTAGCACCAACAGAAACCGAGAAATTTAACAAGTTTCGAAATGTCAAAATCTGAGGATGCCAATCGATTTAGGAGGGCGGTATTATCTGCCAGCGCTCTAGCACCAACAGAAACTGAGAAATTTCACTTTTTAATTTGACAAGTGTCGAAATGTCAAAATCTGAGGATGCCAATTGATTACCTAGTGTGTCGGCCAGCGCTCCAGCGCCAACAGAAACCGAGAAATTTGACAAGTGTCGAAATGTCAAAATCTGAGAATGCCAATCGATTTAGGAGGGTGGTATTACGTAGTGTTTCGGCCAGCGCTCTAGCACCAACAGAAACCGAGAAATCTGACAAGTGCCGAAATGTCAAAATCTGAGGATGCCAATCGATTTAGGAGGGTGGTATTACCTGGTGTTTTGGCCAGCGCTCTATCACCAACAGAAACCGAGAAATTTGAAAATTGTCGAAATGTCAAAATCTGGGTATGCCAATCGATTTAGGAGGGTGGTATTACGCGCAGAAACTGAGAAATTTGACAATTGTCGAAATGTCAAAATCTGAGTATGCGCTCTAGATCCAACAGAAACCGAGAAATTTGACAAGTGTCGAAATGTCAAAATCTGAGTATGCCACTCGATTTAGGAGGGTGGTATTACCTGGTGTTTTGGCCAGCGATCTATCACCAACAGAAACCGAGAAATTTGAAAATTGTCGAAATGTCAAAATCTGGGTATGCCAATCGATTTAGGAGGGTGGTATTACGCGCAGAAACTGAGAAATTTGACAATTGTCGAAATGTCAAAATCTGAGTATGCGCTCTAGATCCAACAGAAACCGAGAAATTTGACAAGTGTCGAAATGTCAAAATCTGAGTATGCCACTCGATTTAGGAGGGTGGTACTACCTAGTGTTTCGGCCAGCGCTCTAGCACCAACAGAAACCAAGAAATTTCACTTTTCAATTTGACAAGTGTTGAAATGTCAAAATCTGAGGATTCCAATCGATTTAGGAGGGTGGTACTACCTAGTGTATTGGCCAGCGCTCTAGCACCAACAGAAACCGAGAAATTTGACAAGTGTCGAAATGTCAAAATCTGAGGATGCCAATCGATTTAGGAGGGCGGTATTACCAAGTGTTTCGGCCAAGCGCTCTAGCACCAACAGAAACTGAGAAATTTCACTTTTCAATTTGACAAGTGTCGAAATGTCAAAATCTGAGGATGCCAATTGATTAAGGAGGGTGGTATTACCTAGTGTGTCAGCCAGCGCTCCAGTGGCAACAGAAACCGAGAAATTTGACAAGTGTCGAAATGTCAAAATCTGAGTATGCCAATCGATTTAGGAGGGTGGTATTACGTAGTCTTTCGGCCAGCGCTCTAGAACCAACAGAAACCGAGAAATTTGACAAGTGTCGAGATGTCATAATCTGAGGATGCCAATCGATTTAGGAGGATAGTATTACCTAGTGTTTCGGCCAGCGCTCTAGCACCAACAGAAACCGAGAAATTTCACTTTTCAATTTGACAAGTGTCGAAATGTCAAAATCTGAGGATGCCAATCGATTTACGAGGGCGGTATAACCTAGTGTTTCGGCCAGCGCTCTAGCACCTACAGAAGCCGAGAAATTTCACTTTTCAATTTCACAAGTGTTGAAATGTCGAAATCTGAGGGCGTCGATTGATTTAGGAGGGTCGTATTACCTACTCTCTCGGCCAGTGCTTTAGCACCAACAGAAACCGAGAAATTTAATTTTTAAGTTTGATAGGTGTCAAAATCTCAAAATTTGAGGGCGCCAATGGATTTAGCAGCTGCATTTTACCTTCAGTCACGGGCAGCACTCTAAGCCCAGTGGAAAGCGATACAATCGCACTCAACACTTTGACAGTTGACAGTGGTGACGAAATGTCGAAAATCGGAAAAATCACACCTTTCACTTTGACAGTTGATAGTTGGGGGCGAGATGTCATAAACCCACGGTCCACGCTCTAACTCCAAAAGAAAATGAGCAAATTTGCCCTTAAAATTCTTCACTATCTTTAATGTAGAAATGTAGAAATTGAGCAAATTGAGATGAACAAAATTAAATTATATATTTATTTCGTTTTCATTTGATAGTCTGGAGTTACTCCGTTTTTATTGTTTCTGTTCTTTTTCTATCGAATATTAAAAATCTGGATTACGCTCATCTGTTTCATTGCAAGAACTGCAGTGGAATAAAACGTTCATCTATTCAAATACATAACTTCATTTTAAAAACTAACAAATTTTTCCGAATCACATAAATTGTTTATACTCCTACCTACGCCTCTGTCTTGATTTTTTTCTAACCAAGCATTATTTTTTACCCACGATATATTGTACGCTTGATTTACAAAATCAGATGTTTAATTATTCTATTGCAATTGCATTATGAATACCCGTTCCTACAAAAGTATTTAGGAAAATTACTGCTATTTAATTTAGGCCCTTTTTCTTTTTCTCTTATGGGAAACTGAATGCAAAATTGAAAAAAATATTGATTACACATACATATTAATTTATCTTTTCATTTGATTTTTATTGTTACATAATTTTCTCAACATTTGTGGAGCCACAGCATATGTTTGTTTATATGAAAGGTATATAATTTAATTAAATTGAAAAAACCTTAAATTTTTACTTACATGATTTTCCGGGGTTTGAACTCACGTCCTTCTGATCAACTGTCCGAGCCACCTTGTGATATACGAGTGGAAAGTCGAAATTTAAATGCGCTGATGCTTTGCGTATGCTTTACGTTTTAACTTCATTAAAAAAAAAAAATTTGGCACCAGCAGGATTCGAACCCCGAAAATAGAATAATAAAATACGCGAGTTTGTAAATCGAGAGGAAAATATTATCGAAACATATTTGCTTTATTTAGTGTCGAAATGTCAAAATCTGAGGATGCCAATCGATTAAGGAGAGCGCTCTAGCACCAACAGAAACCGAGAAATTTGACAAGTGTCGAAATGTCAAAATCTGAGAATGCGAATCGATTTAGGACGGTGGTACTACCTCGTGTTTCGGCCAGCGCTCTAGCACCAACAGAAACCGAGAAATTTGACAATTGTCGAAATGTCAAAATCTGGGTATGCCAATCGATTCAGGAGGGTGGTACTACCTAGTGTGCCGGTCAGTGCTCTAGCACCAACAGAAACCGAGAAATTTAACAAGTTTCGAAATGTCAAAATCTGAGGATGCCAATCGATTTAGGAGGGCGGTATTATCTGCCAGCGCTCTAGCACCAACAGAAACTGAGAAATTTCACTTTTTAATTTGACAAGTGTCGAAATGTCAAAATCTGAGGATGCCAATTGATTACCTAGTGTGTCGGCCAGCGCTCCAGCGCCAACAGAAACCGAGAAATTTGACAAGTGTCGAAATGTCAAAATCTGAGAATGCCAATCGATTTAGGAGGGTGGTATTACGTAGTGTTTCGGCCAGCGCTCTAGCACCAACAGAAACCGAGAAATCTGACAAGTGTCGAAATGTCAAAATCTGAGGATGCCAATCGATTTAGGAGGGTGGTATTACCTGGTGTTTTGGCCAGCACTCTATCACCAACAGAAACCGAGAAATTTGACAATTGTCGAAATGTCAAAATCTGAGTATGCGCTCTAGATCCAACAGAAACCGAGAAATTTGACAAGTGTCGAAATGTCAAAATCTGAGTATGCCACTCGATTTAGGAGGGTGGTATTACCTGGTGTTTTGGCCAGCGCTCTATCACCAACAGAAACCGAGAAATTTGAAAATTGTCGAAATGTCAAAATCTGGGTATGCCAATCGATTTAGGAGGGTGGTATTACGCGCAGAAACTGAGAAATTTGACAATTGTCGAAATGTCAAAATCTGAGTATGCGCTCTAGATCCAACAGAAACCGAGAAATTTGACAAGTGTCGAAATGTCAAAATCTGAGTATGCCACTCGATTTAGGAGGGTGGTACTACCTAGTGTTTCGGCCAGCGCTCTAGCACCAACAGAAACCAAGAAATTTCACTTTTCAATTTGACAAGTGTTGAAATGTCAAAATCTGAGGATTCCAATCGATTTAGGAGGGTGGTACTACCTAGTGTATTGGCCAGCGCTCTAGCACCAACAGAAACCGAGAAATTTGACAAGTGTCGAAATGTCAAAATCTGAGGATGCCAATCGATTTAGGAGGGCGGTATTACCAAGTGTTTCGGCCAAGCGCTCTAGCACCAACAGAAACTGAGAAATTTCACTTTTCAATTTGACAAGTGTCGAAATGTCAAAATCTGAGGATGCCAATTGATTAAGGAGGGTGGTATTACCTAGTGTGTCAGCCAGCGCTCCAGTGGCAACAGAAACCGAGAAATTTGACAAGTGTCGAAATGTCAAAATCTGAGTATGCCAATCGATTTAGGAGGGTGGTATTACGTAGTGTTTCGGCCAGCGCTCTAGAACCAACAGAAACCGAGAAATTTGACAAGTGTCGAGATGTCATAATCTGAGGATGCCAATCGATTTAGGAGGATGGTATTACCTAGTGTTTCGGCCAGCGCTCTAGCACCAACAGAAACCGAGAAATTTCACTTTTCAATTTGACAAGTGTCGAAATGTCAAAATCTGAGGATGCCAATCGAAACTTTTTACTTTTACAAGTGTCGAAATGTCAAAATCTGAGGATGCCAATCGATTTACGAGGGCGGTATAACCTAGTGTTTCGGCCAGCGCTCTAGCACCTACAGAAGCCGAGAAATTTCACTTTTCAATTTCACAAGTGTTGAAATGTCGAAATCTGAGGGCGTCGATTGATTTAGGAGGGTCGTATTACCTACTCTCTCGGCCAGTGCTTTAGCACCAACAGAAACCGAGAAATTTAATTTTTAAGTTTGATAGGTGTCAAAATCTCAAAATTTGAGGGCGCCAATGGATTTAGCAGCTGCATTTTACCTTCAGTCACGGCCAGCACTCTAAGCCCAGTGGAAAGCGATACAATCGCACTCAACACTTTGACAGTTGACAGTGGTGACGAAATGTCGAAAATCGGAAAAATCACACCTTTCACTTTGACAGTTGATAGTTGGGGGCGAGATGTCATAAACCCACGGTCCACGCTCTAACTCCAAAAGAAAATGAGCAAATTTGCCCTTAAAATTCTTCACTATCTTTAATGTAGAAATGTAGAAATTGAGCAAATTGAGATGAACAAAATTAAATTATATATTTATTTCGTTTTCATTTGATAGTCTGGAGTTACTCCTTTTTTATTGTTTCTGTTCTTTTTCTATCGAATATTAAAAATCTGGATTACGCTCATCTGTTTCATTGCAAGAACTGCAGTAGAATAAAACGTTCATCTATTCAAATACATAACTTCATTTTAAAAACTAACAAATTTTTCCGAATCACATAAATTGTTAATACTCCTACCTACGCCTCTGTCTTGATTTTTTTCTAACCAAGCATTATTTTTTACCCACGATATATTGTACGCTTGATTTACAAAATCAGATGTTTAATTATTCTATTGCAATTGCATTATGAATACCCGTTCCTACAAAAGTATTTAGGAAAATTACTGCTATTTAATTTAGGCCTTTTTTCTTTTTCTCTTATGGGAAACTTTGAATGCAAAATTGAGTGTTTCCGCCAGCGCTCTAGCACCAACAGAAACCGAGAAATTTCACTTTTCAATTTGACAAGTGTCGAAATGTCAAAATCTGAGGATGCCAATCGAAACTTTTTACTTTTACAAGTGTCGAAATGTCAAAATCTGAGGATGCCAATCGATTTACGAGGGCGGTATAACCTAGTGTTTCGGCCAGCGCTCTAGCACCTACAGAAGCCGAGAAATTTCACTTTTCAATTTCACAAGTGTTGAAATGTCGAAATCTGAGGGCGTCGATTGATTTAGGAGGGTCGTATTACCTACTCTCTCGGCCAGTGCTTTAGCACCAACAGAAACCGAGAAATTTAATTTTTAAGTTTGATAGGTAAAATCTCAAAATTTGAGGGCGCCAATGGATTTAGCAGCTGCATTTTACCTTCAGTCACGGCCAGCACTCTTAGCCCAGTGGAAAGCAATACAATCGCACTCAACACTTTGACAGTTGACAGTGGTGACGAAATGTCGAAAATCGGAAAAATCACACCTTTCACTTTGACAGTTGATAGTTGGGGGCGAGATGTCATAAACCCACGGTCCACGCTCTAACTCCAAAAGAAAATGAGCAAATTTGCCCTTAAAATTCTTCACTATCTTTAATGTAGAAATGTAGAAATCTATTGCAAATTGAGATGAACAAAATTAAATTATATATTTATTTCGTTTTCATTTGATAGTCTGGAGTTACTCCTTTTTTATTGTTTCTGTTCTTTTTCTATCGAATATTAAAAATCTGGATTACGCTCATCTGTTTCATTGCAAGAACTGCAGTGGAATAAAACGTTCATCTATTCAAATACATAACTTCATTTTAAAAACTAACAAATTTTTTCGAATCACATAAATTGTTAATACTCCTACCTACGCCTCTGTCTTGATTTTTTTCTAACCAAGCATTATTTTTTACCCACGATATATTGAACGCTTGATTTACAAAATCAGATGTTTAATTATTCTATTCCAATTGCATTATGAATACCTATTCCTACATAAGTATTTAGGAAAATTATTGCTATTTAATTTAGGCCCTTTTTCTTTTTCTCTTATGGGAAACTTTGAATGCAAAATCGAAACAAAATATTGATAACACATACAGGGTTTGTTTTTCGTATTGTGATTGTGATTATTGATCGAAATTTCGAACTCCGGGGTTCATATCCTGCTGGTAACCATTTTTTTTTGTTTTGTTAACAATGAAGTTAAAACAAAATGAATATTAACATCAATATTTATTCACTACTCATCGCTCAATTTCCATGAAATAGAAATTAATTTACAACGAACAAAAAGTATGATAGGTACATAATATGAACATATATATACATATACATAATCTCAAAACGTACAAATGCTGTTGCAGTTCCATAAATTTATATAAGATGGCTATAAACAAAAATGCAAAAAAATAGCTTGTAGTAACTTGCTACATAACAAACCCACGTGGTTTGATTTGTATTAGTTGGCTATATACAAACAGCAAAGACCTGCACATTTGCATTAGAACAAAATGCAAAAGCTATAGCTTGCAGTAATTTGCTATATACAAATCCACGTGGCATGACTTGTATTAGTTGGCTATATACAAACAAAATGCAAAAGCTATAGCTTGTAGTAATTTGCTATATTCAAATCCACGTGGCACGATTTGTATTAGTTGGCTATATACAATCCGCAAAAACCTGCTTATTTGCATAAGAACAAAATGCAAAAGCTATAGCTTGTAGTAGCTTGCTATATACAAATCCACGTGGTTTGATTTTTATAAAAACAAAATGCAAAAGCTATAGCTTGTAGTAGTTTGCTATATTGTAGTATTTTACTAAGGGTTCGCAAATAAAACTTATTTCCTTTATTCAAACTGAAACTGCAATTAATTCGCAAAATAAAACGCTTTTTATTTCAAATACTTTTTCTTTCTTCTTTTATTATAACCAATCACAAGTATGCAACTCTTTATTCATACTGACATTTATTCATTCACTTTCAAAATCAAACTGCCCTTTTCGGACTGGTGGCCCTGTATTTATATCCGAAATAAAGGGTTCTAGAATTTTCAAGGGTTCTGGATTCTGCTAGATGATTCTTTTTCGTTTCGTTCAAATATTTCAGTAGCCTGGACACCAACCGTGATGGATTTAGTTATTTATTTCACTCAAAGATGGCGCGGAAAGTTGTACTAATGTGTGGTTGTTTACATAACTGGGCATATTCACCACACACCCTCTTAGGATTGATCGTCCCGATTTAATCCATTATTCCCACCGTTAAAACGATGTAAACGGTCGCAGTGTACTACTTTAAGCTTACCCCTTACTCCTCTCTGAATGCGGTAAGCCACATCATTGATTCGCTTCACAACGGTATATGTGCCTTCCCAGTTTTGTTGTAGTTTTGGTGACAGTCCCTTTTGTCGGTGAGGATTGTAAAACCACACACACTAGAGGTTTTTATGTTTTTCCTTGTCCGTTGATGAATGTCAATGAGTCTTCCTTTGAGGTTATCCACATATTCACCTGACCTTTCCGGTTCCATGGTATGGCATCCAAATTTGACTTCACTGGGCAGCCGTATTATTGTGCCAAACAGGATCTCCGATGGTGTATGTCCTGTTGAACTATGAACCGCACTGCGATAGGCCATCAAGAACAATGGAATATGGCAATCCCAGTCTCGTTGGTATTCACCTACAACCTTGGACAGATGTTCTTTAAGGTCCTGTTGAATCGTTCTACCATCCCATCAGATTGTGGATGAAGCGGTGTTGTCCTCGTCTTCTTGATGCCAAGGAAAGAGCAAACCTCCTGAAAGATGTTAGATTCGAAGATCCTTCCTTGGTCAGAATGCAGTTCCAAAGGTACGCCGAACCAGCTCACCCAATTGAAGATAATCTGATCAACAACTGTTTTAGTTTCTTGATTTGGGATGGCAAATGCCTCAGGCCACTTGCTGAAGTAATCCATGACTACAAGGATGTATCGGTTTCCGCTGTTGGTCTCCGGAAACGGACCTGCGACATCTACTTCTATTCTTTCGAAAGGTGTGCCCACATTGTACTGTTGCATTTTACTTTTCAGCTTTCTACCTGGTCCCTTGGTAGCAGCACAAGTATCACATTTTCGGCACCACTTTTCGACATCATCTCTTGCATGTAGCCAGTAGAACCGTTGTCGTATCTTCACCAGCGTTTTATTGACTCCCAAATGACCTCCAGATGCTCCATCATGCATCTCTCGAAGAACGTCATTAACCTTTGACCTAGGCACTATCAACTGCATCAGGTAAGACTTGCCATCTGCAGATTCCCATTTTCGCCTTAGTACTCCTTCTTGCACATGAAGTGAGTCCCACTGTGCCCAATATGCTTTGAGAGCTGGACTTTTATCGCAGTCACCCCATTCTGGTTTTTCTCCGTGTTCCTTCCATGCAAGAATGAGTTCTATATCCGAGTCTTCTTGTTGAGCAGTCCTCAGTTCTTCATTGCTCCAACCGTACATGGGATCGGCTCTTATTCGTTGGATGGTAACCGCTTCCTTTTCTTCTTGACGCGTGCAATGCTTACAGTCTTGTTTACACGGTCGTCGAGACAATGCATCTGCGTTTGAGTGCAGCTTTCCTCTTCGATGTTGAATTTCGTAGTCGTATGTTTGCAGTCTCTCGATCCATCTTGCTACTTGACCTTCTGGATTTTTGAAGTTCAGAAGCCAATTAAGCGCACCATGGTCTGTTCGAAGGAGGAACTTCTGTCCATAGATGTACTTATGCAAGTGCTTTGTTGCCAAAATCAAAGCTAGAAGTTCCCTTCTGGTGACGAAATAATTGCGCTCTGGCCTCGAGAGCACCTTACTGTAGTAGGCAACGACTTTTTCTTCTCCTTCATGGACTTGCGACAGCACAGCTCCAATTCCGATGTTACTGGTATCGGCATCGATGATAAAAGGTTTTCCAGGAGTCGGATAGGTCAGCACAGGAGCATTACACAAACGTAGCTTGAGTTCCTGAAAACTTTTCTCGCACTCACCTGACCATTTGAACGGCTTCCGCTTTTCAGTAAGTTGATGCAAGCTCTTAGCGATTCCAGCAAAGTATTTCACAAAGCGCCGATAATATGTGGCTAGACCAAGAAAGCTACGGAGCTGATGTTTATCCTGTGGTGTTGGCCAATTCTTCACAGTGTCAACTTTCTCAGGATCAGTCTTTACTCCTTGGGATGAGATGATATGTCCCAGGTATTTAACTTCGGTCTTGAAAAGCGCACATTTATCAGGATTTAGTTTTAAGTGTGCTTCTCGAAGCCTCTGAAATACAGCCTTAAGGTTTTCACAATGCTCGTCAAAAGTTTTTCCATAAACGATGACATCGTCCAAATATACAAGGCATGATTTCCAAGTAATGCCTTGAAGAACACACTCCATCAGACGCTCAAATGTTGCCGGAGCGTTGCACAGTCCGAATGGCATCACTTTAAACTGCCACAGACCATTTCAGGTTGAGAAAGCTGTCTTCTCTCGATCTTCTGGATGGATTTCTACCTGCATGTAGCCACTCTTCAAGTCTAACGTCGAGAACCATTGAGCTCCTTCCATTGCATCCAATGTATCGCTGATTCTGGGCAGAGGGTAGCTGTCTTTCTTTGTCACATCGTTCAGCCTACGGTAGTCCACACAAAATCGGGTGCTTCCATCTTTCTTTTTGACAAGAACAACTGGTGACGCCCAAGGGCTTTTGGAATTTTTGATTAGACCATCTTTCTTCATTGTCGATATCATTTCTTCAACTTCGGCTTGTTTGGCTAATGGGAGACGTTTTGCTGGTTGTCGAATTGGTCTCGCATCACCTGTGTCGATTCGATGCTGTACCAGTTGTGTTCGACCATACTGCTCACTCGGTGAAGAAAATATATCAGTGTACTCATGAAGAAGGCTTCCAGCAACATTAAGCTGATGTTGACTTAGATTGGATGGCTTGAGAATTTTGGCTTTCATGGAGCTGAATTTTCCGGGGTCCATTGGTTCTTCTGCGTTCATTTCTGTGATTTTAGTAATTGCGGTCACAGATTCGCATTTTCCAATTACTTCTCCTTTCTTGAGTACGGTTTGATGTTCAGAATCCGTACGGGTACCATGTTGCTCTTTGGTTCCACAAGAGTCTTCCCTAAGATGATGTTTTGGGAAGATTGCTCAGACTCTGGTTCCACCATGAGGTATCGATGGCTACCTAGATCGCCCTCTATTTTCGTCCAAACAAAAACTTCTGAAGAGGCAGGCAAGCATATGTCTTCTTTGATGACAGTTCTTAGAGTTGATGAGTTTTCGGTGCCATAAACCATAGGAACCTCTTCATTTTGGTACTTCAACACTTGCTTACCGATATCCATAATCACTCCGTGCTCTTACATGAAGTCGATTCCAATTATGCTCTCATCACATATATCTGCTACCAAAAATAGATGCGAAAACTCTAATTCTGCCAAACGGATTTTAAGACGAACTTCTCCATATACTCTTGCTGCCTCACTTGTCGCAGTTTTAAGACGGTAGCTATTGGTGTTATGAAGCCACGTCATCTTGACCAAGTCTCTCCGCACAATGGAGGCTGTGGCATCGGTGTCAATTGTAGCCACGTGTTTCTTGCCATTTAATGTTGCGTCCACTGTCAGACTCTTATTGTTTCGTTTAGTCTGCGAGACTTGGATTGTGGTTCTGGGCCCATCGATACCAGGGCGAGCAGGAGCGATGATGTTATTGCTTACCTGTTCGCGGGTATAATTCCTGTTTCCACAATGTTGACAGGCGACTCTTCTTGGTGGCAATCTGCACTGGCGCTGGAGATGTCCGGTTTTGTTGCAATTCCAGCATCGAGCAGGTCCTTCTCGCTGACTTCTATGGAATTCAGCTCTCTGGCAAGAACATTCCTCAACTTCAAGTTCTCTTACCCGATGAACTCCAAAGGAAGCCTGTTCTGATGCTTCCATAGTCAGAGCGAACGCTAATGCTTCAGAAAGCGTGCGTTTCCCAGCAGTTCGAATTGCTCGCTGGAGGTTGATGTCGGAAACTGCACGGACAAAAGCCTCCGTTGCTAGCTGGTTGGTAATTTCATCTCCTGCAGTCGGGTATGCTAGGTGTGCCAACCGTTCGATGTCTGCTTGGAGTTGTTGCAGACTTTCACCTCTTTTCTGGACTCTAGTATTGAGTTGGACGCGGAAGACTTTTTGCATATGGCTATCGCCGAAGCGTTTGTCAATAGCCTGAACAAGAGCACTGAAGTTGCCGTTCTGGTCTGCTGGTATGGTTTGCAAAAGTTCAGCAGCAGAACCTCTAAGGGCAAGCGTCAGGGCAATAAACATGTCTCCGTCATCCCAGCCATTTGTTGTTGCGGCTGCCTCAAACTGCTTCTTGTAGATTGACCAAGAAGAATGTCCATCAAAGGTTGGTGGATGCATTTCTTTCTTCTTAGGAAAATCGCCACTGCCCTCTCTTACCTTCATTTTCCTAACCTAATCTAATTCATTGGCAAAGTTCTGCATTTTGTCTTCAAATTTCTCGAACTGTTTTTCGACGTTTTCAACACGTTTTTCAAGAGCCATGAATTTATTTTCAAATGAATTAAGCTTACTTTCATTTAGATTTTTCTCGCCTCGTTTTTCTCGTTGCTCGTTGCGTTGTTCCTCTAGAAGATTCTTTTGGTCTTTTCGTTGGTCTTCAAACTGAGCCAGCAGCTGAGCCATCATACTAGAAATGTCTAAGCTTGTACTTACTTGCTCTTCCGGCATTCCAATTTCAAATAGAAACGTGTCTGGATTTTCATCGTGTTGCCTTAAATCTTCCTGCAGACGGATAATGATGTCGTTTTTTGTTCCAGCAGTAGGAAGACCTCGTCTGTTCAGTTCTGCTTTAAGTTCAACACAATTCAATGCATTCACAATTTTACTCATTTTGTTTCTTATATTTTTGTATGTCACTTTTCACAAACACCTTTCTTATATGTTCACTAATCTACACACTTTATCAATTTTTCACCATCAATTATCTGAATCTAAGATTAAATAAGTTTTATTCCACTTTTTCTGAAACCAATGTAGTATTTTACTACGGGTTCGCAAATAAAACTTATTTCCTTTATTCAAACTGAAACTGCAATTAATTCACAAAATAAAACGCTTTTATTTCAAAAACTTTTACTTCTAATACTTTTATTATAACCAAGCACAAGTATGCAATTTTAATTCACACTGACATTTATTCATTCACTTTCAAAACTAACTGCCCTTTTCGGACTGGTGGCCCTGTATTTATATCCGAAATAAAGGGCTCTAGAATTTTCTAAGGTTCTGGATTCTGCTAGATGATTCTTTTTCGTTTCGTCCTTGTATATGAAAACCCTTGTATATGAAAACCCTTGTATATGAAAACTATAGTACTATCATGGACAAAATTTTTTTGTGCAACAATGCTTCGTTGATGGCGCCACTTTAGCTCGGCGGAGACTTCCATTTTTGGGAGACAATTGTCGGCGGAGACTTCAATTTTTGGGAGACTTCCATTTATCAGAGAATCGAAACTAAGTAGTTAGAGCAAGAGGAGTGTATTTTTTTCGATTCTGGTAAGAATCAAATGGAGTAAGCGAGATTACCAATCGAAGGTTTTGTTCAACGTCAATGATGAGAAAAATGTGAAGAGAATGGCAAAAAAATGTTCGTATCCTCTTTGATTGAATGTGCAATGCAAGGTTATTTTTTTTGCTTAATTTACTGATTATGCTATATGCGAGAAGAGAAGTGGACATACATACATGTAAGTTAGCTTTTTGCGTCGTCGTTGTCAACAACCTTGAAGCAAGGAATATAGTTTTTTTTTGCGGGAAAGAATAATGCGTGGAGGTATACATTCTTATATTATCAAGGGTAGGTTGATTTTAATGCGTGAAAGAAAAATATGTTCATGTTGTGTAAGTATATTTGTAGGTATATATGCAATCGAATGTTATTGAGGGTAGTTTTTATATAATATTGTCTTACAAAGATTTCTCATTTGCCGTGAAATTTGTTGCAAGTGCAAGATTTTGAGCATATTTTTTTGCGGGAACATCTACATAGGTAGATAATATTCGTATAAATCATGAATGGTAGGTTTTATTAATATTAATGTTGTTTGCATGATTTGAGTTTGACTTGAAATGTTTTGAAGAAATTTACAATTTATTATGCCGACAAATATAGGTAGGTCCATACATAATGCATAACTATATGTAGCTAGGTATGAAAATAAGTTATGAAAAAAGGGAGAATTTCTATGCAATGTTGAGGTAGGTAAGTGCTTGGTGGTAGGTACGTTGTATTTGTTTACCTACTTTTAATTCACAATTTATCATACAAGCAGGCATGTAGGATGTAGGTATAGGTATGTACCTACATAGGTAGATATGATTTAATTGTTTGACACTAGAGTCTGTCAACGTGGTGGTTGAATTTCAGCCAGTGTTATTAATTTTTTTTAAATCAACCAATTGCAAAACGTGCCAACAGGTAGGTACCTATCTACTTACCTATTTTAATTTTTATTTCCGATTTTTTGATATCAGGTAGTTTACAAAATAAATGCTTTAATGTAGAAAGGTAGGTACCTACCTGTAGATACCTTCCTAGCAATAACTTTTTTCGTTAGGAATTTTTTCCTTTTTTTGAAATTTAAGTGTAAAATAAATTTGAAAAACTTAAATATGAATTTTTGCATACCTAACACAATAATAATAATTATAAATTGTTCCTATTTTCGTGACCTTTTTTTATAAATTATTTATTTATTATTATTTATTTATTTTATTTATTTTAGAAATTTATAATAATTTTAATTAGTTGGTGTTTTTTTTAATGTTTAAAGCTTAAAACTTCTATCTCCCTCCGTTTGTGGGGGAGGGGCAATTTTATAAAACAATTGCTTTAAATGGATTAAAAATTATTAAAAATCAACGATATTACTTACAATATTATGCGATAGCTTTTTTTCAGGCTATTTTTTTCAAATTGTTTTCAAAATAAAAATTTTCAATGAATAGTTTTTGAAACAAAATTTTTCAAAGTCAAAATTTAGAAAAAAAAATTGAAAAACAAATTTTATTTGCATTTTTTACTTCAGAATTTTACGTAATATTCTTTGTTCCAAAAACGATTGCTGTAATTAGTTTTTAGTCAAACGCTAAGAACCAGAAGCTGGTATATAGTTTAGTTTTAGAGAAAATCGAAACTTTGAAAGTACTTTTTTCTTCCAAAATTAATTTTTTGAGTAGGTATTTAGTACGTGTATACAGGGTGATTTGCATAAGGTGTCATAAAAGGCTAGAGCGTATAGGTTGGACTAAGGCAAGACAAAATTCGTATGGGAGGGGGGTCTATTTTCCTCCGTTTAGGCGGGAGGGGCAATTTCCAAAAAAAAAATCACTTAAAACAGAAAAAAAAATATAAAAAAATAACGGTAACACTTACAGAGTGACGCTATAGCATATTGAAAAGCCAAAAGTCTATTCTTTAATATAATTTTCAAATTAAGTTGTTCGGGTAAATAGTTTTTGAAAAATAAATTTTCAATGTCAAAATTTTGAAAAAAAAATTAAAAAAATTTCAAGCAAATTTTTTTTCGAAATTTTATGTAATTAAGCATAATTTTTGTTTTCAAAACTTAATGCTCTTGTCAATTTTTAGTCAAACGCTGGAAACCGTATGGATCTAGGACTTTTAGTTTTCAAGATATGAAAAAATTAATGAAGCAACTTTCACATTAAACTAAGAAGAATCCGGCTAAATAATCATTTCAGCAACCAATTGATTATCGTCAAGTTTAAGTTGTGAAAATTGGCAGAAAAATAGTTATAATATTAACTATTATTTAGCCCAAATTGGTGATAAATGATCATTTCAGCAACCATCAGTTGATTATGGTCAAGTTTAAATTGTGAAAATTGGCAGAAAAATAGTTATAATATTAACTATAATTTAGCCCAAATAAAGCAATTCCAGGCTAGTCCAGGCGTATTAGCACTAAAAATTGTATAATCATCTAAATATTTTATATGTACATATGTATTTACATGCTGATAATATATAACCTTTCTATAGACATCTAAATTTTTAAATTCGGGTAAGTACTTTTCGATTTATAACCAATTTTATGCCGACAAATTGACAATTGACAAAATTCTGGATTTGATCTTTTTTATTAGATTTATTAGATTTTCAAAATTTATAATTTTTAAATTTGAAAATATTTGATTGTGTGAAAGTGCTGACAATATAAAAATAGAATTCCTTGAAAAAGCACCACTTTGCATTTTTTTTGTAAATAAATCAATAAAACTAACTTTAGAGTGGCTTTTGTTGCAATAATCACTTAAAATTTATAAGCAATATTTTGGAAGAGGATTAGAGCAATTAGTGTGTTGGTTTTGTTTTTCAAAATTTATCAATTTTTTATTAAAAAAAAAAATAAATAAATCGGGTGGCACAACGGCTCATGAAGAGCCAGGGCCTAATGACTTACAACTCGCAAACATTCCTGTGTGCGCCTATCGATACTATAAATACTAGAATAGTAAGCTGTTGATATCCTCCATCTTTTTTATCTTTAATCCGTCACAAGAATGGAATGGACCTACAATTGTATGTCGAATCCGAACGGCTAGAAGAGAAGCACTTATTCGTGACAAGTGATACTCTTGGAGGATTTGTCAATTCCTAGCAAGAGGCAGTAGCCCTGAAAAAAAACTTTTTAGTTTTTAGGTGGACGAGGCTGGGAAGCGAACCCAGACCTCCAGCGTGATAGTTGAACGCACTAACCATTACGCTACGGGCTACTACAATTTTTTATTAACGTTTGCATTTAAAGAACCAAAAATCGAATTGATTTTTCACTAAATCCCATTTTTAGTATGAATTTTTTAAGATTATGCAAACATTTTAACACAGGAATTTAGATTATAAATTTCTATCTTTAATTCATGTATCATTTGTTATGAACTATTAAGTATTACTCAAGTTTGAAGCCTCTAAACTTGGTTAAATAGAGCTAAAATTGCCCCTACTTTTTTTCCAGTTAGATTTACAAATACAAAATTACTCACATGTTTGTAGAAGAAGGTTACACCTATAAATGTGCATCATTATTTTCGAAAATATATAAATTTTTCATTAACTTTTGAATTTAAAGTACGAAAAATAGAGTTGATTATTCATTAAAACACATTTTTAGTACAAATATTTTGCAATAATTCTTACACAAAAATTTAAGTTATAAATTTCTACATAAATTTCATGTATCATTTATTATGAACTATTAAGTATTACTCAATTTTTAAGCCTCTAAAGTTGTCTAAATGTAGATTTTTTGTAATTTATGATTTGTATATGGTTATGATTTTTTATATTAAAAAAATAAAAAAAAGATTTGAGATAACGTTGCTTTGCACTGGTTGACGATTGTTGACAATGAACAAAGCAAAGTATTTCTATGGATTTTATTTGAATTTTTATGGATTTTAAAAAATCAATTGTGACACTAATACACTGACACTGTTTATTGAAAAGATATTAATAAAAAACCAAAAAGAAACATTTTAAAATGTTTACCCTTTCTTAAATAAATCTATCAAATGATAAGTTAGAAAGATAACATTTTTACCATTTAATTGCTATCAAATATATCTATAAGATATTAACATTTTAGATTTTCCCAACCACCCGTTAAAAATCAAATAGATTGAAAAATTGACCAAGATAATTTACCCTTTTTCAAAAATCATTTTGGGTATGAAAAAAAAATCCTGTCAAAAATTGCTTAAACATGGATAATTTTTTTGTTCATCCGATATAAAAATATGTAAAAATAAAAAAAATAAGAAATGTACCCCCATATAACTACTCAGTACTTTTCGAAACAACTATTTATCAATTTTCAGTTTTAAAACCGGGTATATCTCGGTTTGTAGATTTTTAATAAAAAAAAGTTGTGCATATTTTGTTGCCTAGTTTTTCAATATCTTTCAAATAAAAAAATCATGTTTCTACGGTGTCGCGTTTAGAAGTTAGTTTTTTGACTTTGATTCAGTTTTACCCTATTAAATGTGCGAATTTCAAAAATTCCGTTCTTAGTGCAACCCTGAATATAATTTGCTATTATATAAATTTTAGTATATAGATACCTACCTACTTTTAATACTTCTAGTTTAAGCTGTTGCAATTTTCATTCTTTCATTTATATCTATAATATAAATAAATTAACATTCACATAAAAATAAGGTACGTTCCTTCTTACATGTACCTAGTACCTACCTAGACATTAATACAAATTATCTACAAACATACCTACCTTTCTAGGTTAAAATAAAAAAGCGACAAACCTAACTACCTACCATGAGCCATACTCATCAAAAAACATCATCGCCATGAAACTCATGAATTATTGCATCACTGATATTCTTTCCAACAGACCTACATACATAAATATCTAGAAAGCAAAAAAAAACAATCTACCTATGCCTTTACCTTCATGCCGCCGCCGGCCGACGCGACGTCACGATTGTCTTCTTGCATTGCACACAAGTTGTAAAAAAAACCACCCCTTCCTCTTTAAGCGCACAAGACCCAACAAACCAAGGAGAATTCCCAAATTTTTTTCACACTTTTCAATTCTCTGCACCTTTGCATAGCAAAGTAATCGACAAAAAAATGTAAACCTAACAAAAAACATTCATTCTACCTATTTCACTCTAACTATTATAAATATAAGTATTCCTTTCTTATTCTTACTAGAAATTCTCCACAAAACTCAATTTTCTCCACTGTGAAATTCGATGAGATTCTTTCACAATCGATCTGTAGATGGCAGTCCATTCGACATTCACCATGATAGTACTATGGATTTCATATACAAGGCTATAGTTTTCATATACAAGGGTTTCGTTCAATTATTCCAGTATCCTGGACACCAACCGTGATGGATTTAATTATTTATTTCACTCAAAGGTGTCGAGGAAAGTTGTACTAATGTGTGGTTGTTTACATAACTGGCCATATTCACCACAATATATAAAAACCCACGCGGCATGATTTGTACTAGTTGGCTATGTGCAAACCGCCAAAAACTGCACATTTGCATAAGAACAAAATGCAAAAAGTATAGCTTGTAGTAGTTTGCTATATACAAATCCACGTGGCATGATTTGTATTAGTTGGCTATATACAAACCGCTAAAAACCTGCACATTTGCATAAGAACAAAATGAAAAAACTGTAGCTTGTAGTTATTTGCTATATACAAATCCACTTGGAAGATTTGTATTTGTTGGCTATATACAAACCGCAAAAACCTGCACATTTGCATAAGAACAAAATGCAAAAACTATAGCTTGTAGTAGTTTGCTACATACAAATCCACGTGGCATGATTTGTTATAGTTTTTTTTTTTTTTTTTTTTTTAGTTGAGCGCGCACTAAAGGTATTTTGGCTGCCCTTAAAATGTTGAAGCACAGTGCGAGCGTTGGGAAAATAGGGTTGGATTTAAGTGGAGATACCGATGCACATTGGTTTTGAACCTCTGAATATTAAATTGGTCAGGAAAGATAGAGCAGGGTAAAGCATTCCACATTCGAGTAGTGCGACTAAAAAAAGAATCTCTATACTTGACACTGACAGTGCGTCCGAAGTTTGGATCGAGGATAAACTGATGTGCATTCCTAGAAGTACGAGTATTACGGTTGAATTGTTTTAAGGGGGAATGCAGCTGGCTATTTCACTAGAACAATGTTTATAACTATAACGGTAGAATAATGTTAGACATGAAACATTGCGGCGGTGGTCGAGGGATGCAAATGTTTCTGTTATATTTCTGTCACCTATCATTTTCAAAGCTCTTTTTTGAATCCTATCTAACAGACTCAAGTAGGTTATTGGGGCACCTGTCCAAATATGAGAATTGTACTCAAGTTTCGGACGGATAAATGCTTTATAGATTACAGCCAGATCAGAAGGGGAGAAACATTTCTTGCATCGCCGAAGTAAACCTAAGCACTTAGCAGCATTTTTGGAAACGTCGAATATGTGTTGATTCCACAGAAGGTGGTCTGTGATACACATACCGAGGACTGAAAGCTTTTCGGTTTCCTCAATACAAGTACCGCTCATGGATAGCGGCATGAGGGGTGTGTTTCGTTTTGACGACAGTAGACAGCACTTAGTTTTTGAAGCATTAAATTCTACGCAGTTTTTGATTCCCCATTGGACAATGCTGTCGAGATCAGAATTAAATGAGCTAATCATACGCTGCCGTTCTAGTTCCACATCCGAAGGACATGGATGCGAGTCTGAAGACGAATATGAGAAGCTGAGGGTGCTGTCGTCAGCGAAACAGTTTAATAGAATAGAAGTTTCAGACAAAAGATCATTTATGAATATAAGGAAGAGAGTCGGAGACAAAGCGGAGCCCTGGGGCACACCAGCATTTATTTTTTGAATTTCAGACTTGAAACCGTCTAATACAACTTGTATTGATCGGTCCGAAAGGTTGTTTCTAATCTAACGAAGAAGAGATTCATCAATACCAAATGCGCGCATTTTCGATAAGAGAGCTGGGTGCCAAACTATATCAAACGCTTTAGAAATATCAAGCGCAATAATCTTACTTTCTCCAAAACGATGTAAAGATTTGTTCTACTATTCGGTGAGATATACCATCAGATCACCAGTGTCATTAAGAAGCTTTCGTTCTTCAAGATATTTCTTGAGCTGAAAATTAGTCCCTTCTTTCCAAGGTCATGTAAACGACCTTGGAAAGAAGGGACGTTAATGCAATTGGCCAATAGTTTGAGGGTGAAGAAGATACGCCTCTTTTAGGGACAGGCTGGACAAATAATGTTTTCCATCCACTCGGAAAGAGACCAGTAGAATAGGACAGATGGAAAAGCTTACGCAGTGGTTTTGCCAGCGTTGAAGAACACCTCTTCAGAACAATGGGAGGAATACTATCCGGGCCAGCGGATTTGTGTATGTCGAGGTCTTTTAAAACTCTAGCAACTGCACGAGTGCGAAAGAAGATTTGACCCATAGAATCGTTTACGCTCTCAAGTACAGGCGGAGTTCTATCACTTGCTGGCAGCGTCGAATTAACAGCAAACTGTGCTGCAAGCAAATTGGCTTTATGTTGCGAGCTGACAGCAGGTGTGTCGTTGAAATGAGTGTTGGAACCGAAGACGAAGTAGTGTTTCGAATATTTTTTACAAATGACCAAACATTTTTACTACTATTGGGACATTGTAGTATTTTTTGCCTTAATTTTTGGTCATGCAAAAATTTGGTTCGTCGAATATGAACGTTACAGGTCTTCCTGGCTTGTTGAAATTTCTTCCGGTTTGCCTCAGTAGGGTTGGCTTTGTAACTACGGAAACTTACTTCTCTGACCCTAATAACCTCCTAACAGCTCGACTCAAACCATGAGTTTTCTTTGGGTTTGATAGATTTTACCCTATTCGGGATAAAATTTCTCATTCCACAAAGAATTAAGTTTGTTATCATATCTGCACTGGCATATACGTCACTATCGAGGAAGCACAGTGACCAGTTAAAGTTACTGAAGAAACCGTTGAGACCGTCCCAGTTGGCTTTCTCGTATTGCCAAACAGTTCTCGTTGGTACTTTCTCTTTAACTGAGTTTTGTTGGCACGAGAAATTAGCAGATACGACACAATGGTCCGATGTGCCTAGAGGCGATAATACACTAACAGTGTATTTATCAGGGTCAGAGGTAAGAAACAAGTCAAGTGTGTTGGCGGATTGACCTGCAACATCAGGGATTCGAGTTGGCTCGTCAACAAGCTGAGTCAGGTGGTTTAACTCAGCAAAGAGCTCAACATACCTTCCTTCGGGTGTTGTCTGGCCAGAAAAGCGAAGCCAACTAGAATTGTGTACATTGAAATCGCCCGCAATGACGATTTCAGTGTGAGGATAATGGGCAACAATTCTTTGAATAGAGTCGGACAGAGCATCAAACTCGTTAGAAGTTGAATTTGTGTCAAAATTAGGGCTTCGATAAACGAAGCAAGTATGAATGATGTGCTTTTTGACCGTAAAATTTTAACCACATGAAATTAAAGTTTGTGTTAGAACACTAACCATATTGTGGTTGGTACGCAACATCATTTCTTATGTATATGTAATGGCACTAAATTATACCCAAATAAATTAAATTCCGAATGATCGGAATTTTCACCTATCTGAGTTTCACTCAGTGCCAAAACAGCTGGCCTGTTTTGTACAGTATAGACATACGCAGCATAGAAATTTTGCCTAAGCAACGAATGTTGCTATAATCAACCCTAAATTTACTCGCCACTAAAAAATTCAAAACTAACTAAAAACCAACTCAGACAATTATCTAAATTATACGTCTCATCTAAATTCCAATTTGAACTTTTCAATAACAATTTATCACTAGTGTTGTGCCTTAGTGACAAATTGCACTGAAACGCCCCTGGTTATTTAGAGAGACGAACATTTATCTATCCGAGATCACGTTAACTTAATCCCGCGCGCAGTGTGCGGATGTTACACGCTTGTAGTAGTTTGCTATATATAAAAACCCACGCGGCATGATTTGTACTAGTTGGCTATGTACAAACCGCCAAAAACTGCGCATTTGCATTAGAACAAAATGCAAAAGGTATAGCTTGTACTAGTTTGCTATATACAAATCCATGTGGCATGATTTGTATTAGTTGGCTATATACAAACCGCCAAAAACCTGCACATTTACATAAGAACAAAATGCAAAAGCTATAGCTTATAGTAGTTTGCTATATACAAATCCACGTGGTGTGATTTTTATAAGAACAAAATGCAAAAGCTATAGCTTGTAGTAATTTGCTAGATACAAATCCACGTGGCATGATTTGTATTAGTTGGCTATATACAAACCGCAAAGACTTTCACATTTGCATAAGAACAAAATGCAAAAGCTATAGCTTGTAGTAATTTTCTATATACAAATCCACGTGGCATGATTTGTATTAGTTGGCTATATACAAACCGCAAATACCGGCACATTTGCATAAGAGCAAAATCCAAAAGCTATAGCTGGTAGTAATTTGCTATATTCAAATCCACGTGGCACGATTTGTATTAGTTGGCTATATACAATCCGCAAAATCCTGCTTATTTGCATAAGAACAAAATGCAAAAGCTATAGCTTGTAGTAGTTTGCTATATACAAATCCACGTGGTTTGATTTTTATAAGAACAAAATGCAAAAGCTATAGCTTGTAGTAATTTGCTATATACAAATCCACGTGGTATGATTTGTATTAGTTGGCTTTATACAAACCGCCAAAAACCTGCACATTTACATAAGAACAAAATGCAAAAGCTATAGCTTGTAGTAGTTTGCTATATACAAATCCACGTGGTTTGATTTTTATAAGAACAAAATGCAAAAGCTATAGCTTGTAGTAATTTGCTATATACAAATCCACGTGGTATGATTTGTATTAGTTGGCTTTATACAAACCGTAAAAACCTGCTTATTTGCATAAGAACAAACTGCAAAAGCTATAGGTTGTAGTAATTTGCTATATACAAATCCACGTGGCATGATTTGTATTAGTTGGCTATATACAAACCGCAGACCTGCACATTTGCATAAGAAAAAAATGCAAAAGCTATAGCTTGCAGTAATTTGCTATATACAAATCCACGTGGCATGATCTGTATTAGTTGGCTATATACAAACCGCAAAAACCTGCACATTTGCATAAGAACAAAATGCAAAAGCTATAGCTTGTAGTAGTTAGCTATATACATATCCACGTGGTTTGATTTTTATAAGAACAAAATGCAAAAGCTATAGCTTGTAGTAGTTTGCTATATATAAAAACCCATGTGGCATGATTTGTACTAGTTGGCTATATACAAACAGCCAAAAACTGCACATTTGCATAAGAACAAAATGCAAAGGGTATAGCTTGTAGTAGTTTGCTATATACAAATCCACGTTGTCATGATTTGCATTAGTTGGCTATATACAAACCGCAAAAACCTGCACATTTGCATAAGAACAAAATGCAAAAACTATAGCTTGTAGTAGTTTGCTACATACAAATCCACGTGGTTTGATTTTTATAAGAACAAAATGCAAAAGCTATAGCTTGTAGTAGTTTGTTTTATATAATAACCCACGCGGCATGATTTGTACTAGTTGGCTATGTTCAAACCGCCAAAAACTGCGCATTTGCATTAGAACAAAATGCAAAAGGTAAAGCTTGTATTATTTAGCTATATACAAATCCACGTGGCATAATTTGTATTAGTTGGCTATATAAAAACCGCAAAAACCTGCACATTTGCATAAAAACAAAATGCAAAAGCTATAGCTTGTAGTAGTTTGCTACATACAAATCCACGTGGTTTGATTTTTATAAGAACAAAATGCAAAAGCTATAGCTTGTAGTAGTTTGTTTTATATAAGAACCCACGCGGCATGATTTGTACTAGTTGGCTATGTTCAAACCGCCAAAAACTGCGCATTTGCATTAGAACAAAATGCAAAAGGTAAAGCTTGTATTATTTAGCTATATAGAAATCCACGTGGCATAATTTGTATTAGTTGGCTATATAAAAACCGCAAAAACCTGCACATTTGCATAAAAACAAAATGCAAAAGCTATAGCTTGTAGTAATTTGCTATATACAAATCCACGTGGCATGATTTGTTATAGTTTTTTTTTTTTAGTTTTTAGTTGAGCGCGCACTAAAGGTATTTTGGCTGCCCTTAAAATATTAAGCACAGTGCGAGCGTTGGGAAAATAGGGTAGGATTTAAGAGGAGATACCGATGCACATTGGTTTTGAACCTCTGAATATTAAAATGGTCAGGAAAGATAGAGCAGGGTAAAGCATTCCACATTCGAGTAGTGCGACTAAAAAAAGAATCTCTATACTTGACACTGACAGTGCGTCCGAAGTTTGGATCGAGGGTAAACTGATGTGCATTCCTAGAAGTACGAGTATTACGATTGAATTGTTTTAAGGGAGGAATGCAGCTGGCTATTTCACTAGAACAATGTTTATAACCATAACGGTAGAATAATGTTAGACATGAAACATTGTGGCGGTGGTCGAGGGATGCAAATGTTTCTGTTATTTTTCTGTCACCTATCATTTTCAAAGCTCTTTTTTGAATCCTATCTAACAGACTCAAGTAGGTTATTGGGGCACCTGCCCAAATATGAGAATTGTACTCATGTTTCGGACGGATAAATGCTTTATAGATTACAGCCAGATCAGAAGGGGAGACAAATTTCTTGCATCGCCGAAGTAAACCCAAGCACTTAGCAGCATTTTTGGCGACGTCGAATATGTGTTTATTTCACAGAAGGTGGTATGTGATACACATACCGAGGACTGAAAGCTTTTCGGTTTCCTCAATACAAGTACCGCTCATGGATAGCGGCATGGGGGGTGTGTTTCGTTTTGACGACAGTAGACAGCACTTAGTTTTTGAAGCATTAAATTCTACGCGGCTTTTGATTCCCCATTGGACAATGCTGTCGAGATCAGAATTTAATGAGCTAATCATACGCTGCCGTTCTAGTTCCACATCCGAAGGACATGGATGCGAGTCTGAAAACGAATATGAGAAGCTGAGGGTGCTGTCGTCAGCGAAACAGTTTAATGGATTAGAAGTTTCAGACAAGAGATCATTTATGAATATAAGGAAGAGAGTCGGAGACAAAACGGAGCCCTGGGGCAGACCAGCATTTATTTTGTGAATTTCAGACTTAAAACCGTCCAATACAACTTGTATTGATCGGTCCGAAAGGTAGTTTCTAATCCAACGAAGAAGAGATTCATCAATACCAAATGCGCGCATTTTCGATAAGAGAGCTGGGTGCCAAACTATATCAAACGATTAAGATATATCAAGCGCAATAATCTTACTTTCTCCAAAACGATGTAAAGATTTGTTCTACTGTTCGGTGAGATATACATACCATCAGATCACCAGTGGACCTATTGCTACGAAAGCCGTACTGCCGGTCATTAAGAAACTTTTGTTCTTCAAGATATATCTTGAGCTGAAAATTAGTCCCTTCTTTCCAAGGTCATGAAAACGACCTTGGAAAGAAGGGACGTTAATGCAATTGGCCGATAGTTTGAGGGTGAAGAAGATACGCCTCTTTTAGGGACAGGCTGGACAAATAATTTTTTCCATCCACTCGGAAAGAGACCAGTAGAATAGGACAGATGGAAAAGCTTACGCAGTGGTTTTGCCAGCGGTGAAGAACACCTCTTCAGAACAATGGGAAGAATACTATCTGGGTCAGCGGATTTGTGTATGTCGAGGTCTTTTAAAACTCTAGCAACTGCGCGAGTGCGAAAGAAGATTTGACCCATAGAATCGTTTACGCTCTCAAGTACAGGCGGAGTTCTATCACTTGCTGGCAGCGTCGAATTAACAGCAAACTGTGCTGCAAGCAAATTGGCTTTATGTTGCGAGCTGACAGCAGGTGTGTCGTTGAAATGAGTGTTGGAACCGAAGACAAAGTAGTGTTTCGAATATTTTTTACAAATGACCAAACATTTTTACTACTATTGGGACATTGTAGTATTTTTTGCCTTAATTTTTGGTCATGCAAAAATTTGGTTCGTCGAATATGAGCGTTACACGTCTTCCTGGCTTGTTGAAATTTCTTCCGGTTTGTCTCAGTAGGGTTGGCTTTGTAACTACGGAAACTTACTTCTCTGACCCTAATAACCTCCTTACAGCTCGAATCAAACCATGAGTTTTCTTTTGGTTTGATAGATTTTACCCTATTCGGGATAAAATTTCTCATTCCACAAAGAATTAAGTTTGTTATCATATCTGCACTTGCACCACGTCACTATCGAGGAAGCACAGTGACCAGTTAAAGTTACTGAAGAAACCGTTGAGACTGTCCCAGTTGGCTTTCTCGTATTGCCAAACAGTTCTCGTTGGTACTTTCTCTTTACCTGAGTTTTGTTGGCACGAGAAATTAGCAGATACGACACAATGGTCTGATGTGCCTAGAGGTGATAATACACTAACAGTGTATTTATCAGGGTCAGAAGTAAGAAACAAGTCAAGTGTGTTGGCTGATTGACCTGCAACATCAGGGATTCGAGTTGGCTCGTCAACAAGCTGAGTCGTGGTTTAACTCAGCAAAGAGCTCAACATACCTTCCTTCGGGTGTTGTCTGGCCAGAAAAGCGAAGCCAACTAGAATTGTGTACATTGAAATCGCCCGCAATGACGATTTCAGTGCGAGGATAATGGGCAACAATTCTTTGAAATTCGATAAACGAAACAAGTGTGAATGATGTGCTTTTTTACCGTAAATTTTAACCACATGAAATTAAAGTTTGTGTTAGAACACAAACCATATTTTGGTTGAAGTTGGTACGAAACATCATTTCTTATGTATACAGCAAGACCATGATGGGGAAAGAATAATGGCACTAAATTATACCCAAATAAATTAAATTCCGAATGATCGGAATTTTCACCTATCTGAGTTTCACTCAGTGCCAAAACAGCTGGCCTGTTTTGTACAGTATAGACATACGCAGCATAGAAATTTCTCCTAAGCCCACGAATGTTGCTATAATCAACCCTTAATTTACTCGCCATTAAAAAATTCAAAACTAACTAAAAACCAACTCAGACAATTATGTAAATTATACGTCCCATCTAAATTCCAATTTGAACTTTTCAATAACAATTTATCACTAGAATTATGCCTAAGTGACAAATTGCACTGATCCGCCCCTGGTTATTTAGAGAGACGAACATTTGTCTATCCGAGATCACGTTAATCTAATTCCGCGCGCAGTGTGCGGGGGTTACACGCTTGTAGTAGTTTGCTATGTATAAAAACCCACGCGGCATGATATGTACTAGTTGGCTATATACAAACCGCCAAAAACCTGCACATTTGCATAAGAACAAAATGCAAAAGCTATAGCTTATAGTAGTTTGCTATATACAAATCCACGTGGTTTGATTTTTATAAGAACAAAATGCAAAAGCTATAGCTTGTAGTAATTTGCTATACACAAATCCACGTGGTATGATTTGCATTAGTTGGCTCTATACAAACCACAAAAACCTGCTTATCTGCATAAGAACAAAATGCAAAAGCTCTAGCTTGTAGTAATTTGCTATATACAAATCCACGTGGCATGATTTGTATAAGTTGGCTATATACAAACCGCAAAGACCTTCACATTTGCATAAGAACAAAATGCAAAAGCTATAGCTTGTAGTAATTTTCTATATACAAATCCACGTGGCATAATTTGTATTAGTTGGCTATATAAAAACCGCAAAAACCTGCACATTTGCATAAAAACAAAATGCAAAAGCTATAGCTTGTAGTAGTTTGCTACATACAAATCCACGTGGTTTGATTTTTATAAGAACAAAATGCAAAAGCTATAGCTTGTAGTAGTTTGTTTTATATAAGAACCCACGCGGCATGATTTGTACTAGTTGGCTATGTTCAAACCGCCAAAAACTGCGCATTTGCATTAGAACAAAATGCAAAAGGTAAAGCTTGTATTATTTAGCTATATAGAAATCCACGTGGCATAATTTGTATTAGTTGGCTATATAAAAACCGCAAAAACCTGCACATTTGCATAAAAACAAAATGCAAAAGCTATAGCTTGTAGTAATTTGCTATATACAAATCCACGTGGCATGATTTGTTATAGTTTTTTTTTTTTAGTTTTTAGTTGAGCGCGCACTAAAGGTATTTTGGCTGCCCTTAAAATATTAAGCACAGTGCGAGCGTTGGGAAAATAGGGTAGGATTTAAGAGGAGATACCGATGCACATTGGTTTTGAACCTCTGAATATTAAAATGGTCAGGAAAGATAGAGCAGGGTAAAGCATTCCACATTCGAGTAGTGCGACTAAAAAAAGAATATCTATACTTGACACTGACAGTGCGTCCGAAGTTTGGATCGAGGGTAAACTGATGTGCATTCCTAGAAGTACGAGTATTACGATTGAATTGTTTTAAAGGAGGAATGCAGCTGGCTATTTCACTAGAACAATGTTTATAACCATAACGGTAGAATAATGTTAGACATGAAACATTGTGGCGGTGGTCGAGGGATGCAAATGTTTCTGTTATTTTTCTGTCACCTATCATTTTCAAAGCTCTTTTTTGAATCCTATCTAACAGACTCAAGTAGGTTATTGGGGCACCTGCCCAAATATGAGAATTGTACTCATGTTTCGGACGGATAAATGCTTTATAGATTACAGCCAGATCAGAAGGGGAGACAAATTTCTTGCATCGCCGAAGTAAACCTAAGCACTTAGCAGCATTTTTGGCGACGTCGAATATGTGTTTATTTCACAGAAGGTGGTATGTGATACACATACCGAGGACTGAAAGCTTTTCGGTTTCCTCAATACAAGTACCGCTCATGGATAGCGGCATGGGGGGTGTGTTTCGTTTTGACGACAGTAGACAGCACTTAGTTTTTGAAGCATTAAATTCTACGCGGCTTTTGATTCCCCATTGGACAATGCTGTCGAGATCAGAATTTAATGAGCTAATCATACGCTGCCGTTCTAGTTCCACATCCGAAGGACATGGATGCGAGTCTGAAAACGAATATGAGAAGCTGAGGGTGCTGTCGTCAGCGAAACAGTTTAATGGATTAGAAGTTTCAGACAAGAGATCATTTATGAATATAAGGAAGAGAGTCGGAGACAAAACGGAGCCCTGGGGCATTTATTTTGTGAATTTCAGACTTAAAACCGTCCAATACAACTTGTATTGATCGGTCCGAAAGGTAGTTTCTAATCCAACGAAGAAGAGATTCATCAATACCAAATGCGCGCATTTTCGATAAGAGAGCTGGGTGCCAAACTATATCAAACGATTAAGATATATCAAGCGCAATAATCTTACTTTCTCCAAAACGATGTAAAGATTTGTTCTACTGTTCGGTGAGATATACATACCATCAGATCACCAGTGGACCTATTGCTACGAAAGCCGTACTGCCGGTCATTAAGAAACTTTTGTTCTTCAAGATATATCTTGAGCTGAAAATTAGTCCCTTCCTTCCAAGGTCATGAAAACGACCTTGGAAAGAAGGGACGTTAATGCAATTGGCCGATAGTTTGAGGGTGAAGAAGATACGCCTCTTTTAGGGACAGGCTGGACAAATAATTTTTTCCATCCACTCGGAAAGAGACCAGTAGAATAGGACAGATGGAAAAGCTTACGCAGTGGTTTTGCCAGCGTTGAAGAACACCTCTTCAGAACAATGGGAAGAATACTATCTGGGTCAGCGGATTTGTGTATGTCGAGGTCTTTTAAAACTCTAGCAACTGCGCGAGTGCGAAAGAAGATTTGACCCATAGAATCGTTTACGCTCTCAAGTACAGGCGGAGTTCTATCACTTGCTGGCAGCGTCGAATTAACAGCAAACTGTGCTGCAAGCAAATTGACTTTATCTTGCGAGCTGACAGCAGGTGTGTCGTTAAAGACGAGTGTTGGAACCGAAGACGAAGTAGTGTTTCGAATATTTTTTACAAATGACCAAACATTTTTACTACTATTGGGACATTGTAGTATTTTTTGCCTTAATTTTTGGTCATGCAAAAATTTGGTTCGTCGAATATGAGCGTTACACGTCTTCCTGGCTTGTTGAAATTTCTTCCGGTTTGTCTCAGTAGGGTTGGCTTTGTAACTACGGAAACTTACTTCTCTGACCCTAATAACCTCCTTACAGCTCGAATCAAACCATGAGTTTTCTTTTGGTTTGATAGATTTTACCCTATTCGGGATAAAATTTCTCATTCCACAAAGAATTAAGTTTGTTATCATATCTGCACTTGCACCACGTCACTATCGAGGAAGCACAGTGACCAGTTAAAGTTACTGAAGAAACCGTTGAGACTGTCCCAGTTGGCTTTCTCGTATTGCCAAACAGTTCTCGTTGGTACTTTCTCTTTACCTGAGTTTTGTTGGCACGAGAAATTAGCAGATACGACACAATGGTCTGATGTGCCTAGAGGTGATAATACACTAACAGTGTATTTATCAGGGTCAGAAGTAAGAAACAAGTCAAGTGTGTTGGCGGATTGACCTGCAACATCAGGGATTCGAGTTGGCTCGTCAACAAGCTGAGTCGTGGTTTAACTCAGCAAAGAGCTCAACATACCTTCCTTCGGGTGTTGTCTGGCCAGAAAAGCGAAGCCAACTAGAATTGTGTACATTGAAATCGCCCGCAATGACGATTTCAGTGCGAGGATAATGGGCAACAATTCTTTGAAATTCTGTCCAAATTAGGGCTTCGATAAACGAAACAAGTGTGAATGATGTGCTTTTTTACCGTAAATTTTAACCACATGAAATTAAAGTTTGTGTTAGAACACAAACCATATTTTGGTTGAAGTTGGTACGAAACATCATTTCTTATGTATACAGCAAGACCATGATGGGGAAAGAATAATGGCACTAAATTATACCCAAATAAATTAAATTCCGAATGATCGGAATTTTCACCTATCTGAGTTTCACTCAGTGCCAAAACAGCTGGCCTGTTTTGTACAGTATAGACATACGCAGCATAGAAATTTTTCCTAAGCCCACGAATGTTGCTATAATCAACCCTTAATTTACTCGCCATTCAAAAATTCAAAACTAACTAAAAACCAACTCAGACAATTATGTAAATTATACGTCCCATCTAAATTCCAATTTGAACTTTTCAATAACAATTTATCACTAGAATTATGCCTAAGTGACAAATTGCACTGATCCGCCCCTGGTTATTTAGAGAGACGAACATTTGTCTATCCGAGATCACGTTAATTTAATTCCGCGCGCAGTGTGCGGGGGTTACACGCTTGTAGTAGTTTGCTATGTATAAAAACCCACGCGGCATGATATGTACTAGTTGGCTATATACAAACCGCCAAAAACCTGCACATTTGCATAAGAACAAAATGCAAAAGCTATAGCTTAGAGTAGTTTGCTATATACAAATCCACGTGGTTTGATTTTTATAAGAACAAAATGCAAAAGCTATAGCTTGTAGTAATTTGCTATACACAAATCCACGTGGTATGATTTGCATTAGTTGGCTCTATACAAACCACAAAAACCTGCTTATCTGCATAAGAACAAAATGCAAAAGCTCTAGCTTGTAGTAATTTGCTATATACAAATCCACGTGGCATGATTTGTATTAGTTGGCTATATACAAACCGCAAAGACCTTCACATTTGCATAAGAACAAAATGCAAAAGCTATAGCTTGTAGTAATTTTCTATATACAAATCCACGTGGCATGATTTGTATTAGTTGGCTATATACAAACCGCAAAAACCTGCACATTTGCATAAGAATAAAATGCAAAAGCTATAGCTTGAAGTAGTTTGCTATATACAAATCCACGTGGTTTGATTTTTATAAGAACAAAATGCAAAAGCTATAGCTTGTAGTAGTTTGCTTTATATAAGAACCCACGTGGCATGATTTGTACTAGTTGGCTATGTACAAACCGCCAAAAACTACGCATTTGCATTAGAACAAAATGCAAAAGGTATAGCTTGTACTATTTTGCTATATACAAATCCACGTGGCATGATTTATATTAGTTGGCTATATACAAACCGCCAAAAACCTGCACATTTGCATAAGAACAAATTGCAAAAGCTATAGCTTGTAGTAGTTTGCTATATACAAATCCACGTGGTTTGATTTTTATAAGAACAAAATGCAAAAGCTATAGCTTGTAGTAATTTGCTATATACAAATCCACGTGGTATGATTTGTATTAGTTGGCTTTATACAATCCGCAAAAACCTGCTTATTTGCATAAGAACAAAATGAAATAGCTATAGCTTGTAGTTATTTGCTATATACAAATCCACGTGGCATGATTTGTTTTAGTTGGCTATATACAAACCGCAAAGACCTCCACATTTGCATAAGGACAAAATGCAAAAGCTATAGCTTGCAGTAATTTGCTATATACAAATCCACTTGGCATGATCTGTATTAGTTGGCTATATTCAAACCGCAAAAACCTGCACATTTGCATAAGAACAAAATGCAAAAGCTATAGCTTGTAGAAGTTTGCTATATACAAATCCACGTGGTTTGATTTTTATAAGAACAAAATGCAAAAGCTATAGCTTGTAGTAGTTTGTTTTATATAAGAACCCACGCGGCATGATTTGTACTAGTTGGCTATGTTCAAACCGCCAAAAACTGCGCATTTGCATTAGAACAAAATGCAAAAGGTAAAGCTTGTATTATTTAGCTATATACAAATCCACGTGGCATAATTTGTATTAGTTGGCTATATAAAAACCGCAAAAACCTGCACATTTGCATAAAAACAAAATGCAAAAGCTATAGCTTGTAGTAGTTTGCTACATACAAATCCACGTGGTTTGATTTTTATAAGAACAAAATGCAAAAGCTATAGCTTGTAGTAGTTTGTTTTATATAAGAACCCACGCGGCATGATTTGTACTAGTTGGCTATGTTCAAACCGCCAAAAACTGCGCATTTGCATTAGAACAAAATGCAAAAGGTAAAGCTTGTATTATTTAGCTATATAGAAATCCACGTGGCATAATTTGTATTAGTTGGCTATATAAAAACCGCAAAAACCTGCACATTTGCATAAAAACAAAATGCAAAAGCTATAGCTTGTAGTAATTTGCTATATACAAATCCACGTGGCATGATTTGTTATAGTTTTTTTTTTTTAGTTTTTAGTTGAGCGCGCACTAAAGGTATTTTGGCTGCCCTTAAAATATTAAGCACAGTGCGAGCGTTGGGAAAATAGGGTAGGATTTAAGAGGAGATACCGATGCACATTGGTTTTGAACCTCTGAATATTAAAATGGTCAGGAAAGATAGAGCAGGGTAAAGCATTCCACATTCGAGTAGTGCGACTAAAAAAAGAATATCTATACTTGACACTGACAGTGCGTCCGAAGTTTGGATCGAGGGTAAACTGATGTGCATTCCTAGAAGTACGAGTATTACGATTGAATTGTTTTAAGGGAGGAATGCAGCTGGCTATTTCACTAGAACAATGTTTATAACCATAACGGTAGAATAATGTTAGACATGAAACATTGTGGCGGTGGTCGAGGGATGCAAATGTTTCTGTTATTTTTCTGTCACCTATCATTTTCAAAGCTCTTTTTTGAATCCTATCTAACAGACTCAAGTAGGTTATTGGGGCACCTGCCCAAATATGAGAATTGTACTCATGTTTCGGACGGATAAATGCTTTATAGATTACAGCCAGATCAGAAGGGGAGACAAATTTCTTGCATCGCCGAAGTAAACCTAAGCACTTAGCAGCATTTTTGGCGACGTCGAATATGTGTTTATTTCACAGAAGGTGGTATGTGATACACATACCGAGGACTGAAAGCTTTTCGGTTTCCTCAATACAAGTACCGCTCATGGATAGCGGCATGGGGGGTGTGTTTCGTTTTGACGACAGTAGACAGCACTTAGTTTTTGAAGCATTAAATTCTACGCGGCTTTTGATTCCCCATTGGACAATGCTGTCGAGATCAGAATTTAATGAGCTAATCATACGCTGCCGTTCTAGTTCCACATCCGAAGGACATGGATGCGAGTCTGAAAACGAATATGAGAAGCTGAGGGTGCTGTCGTCAGCGAAACAGTTTAATGGATTAGAAGTTTCAGACAAGAGATCATTTATGAATATAAGGAAGAGAGTCGGAGACAAAACGGAGCCCTGGGGCAGACCAGCATTTATTTTGTGAATTTCAGACTTAAAACCGTCCAATACAACTTCTATTGATCGGTCCGAAAGGTAGTTTCTAATCCAACGAAGAAGAGATTCGTCAATACCAAATGCGCGCATTTTCGATAAGAGAGCTGGGTGCCAAACTATATCAAACGATTAAGATATATCAAGCGCAATAATCTTACTTTCTCCAAAACGATGTAAAGATTTGTTCTACTGTTCGGTGAGATATACATACCATCAGATCACCAGTGGACCTATTGCTACGAAAGCCGTACTGCCGGTCATTAAGAAACTTTTGTTCTTCAAGATATATCTTGAGCTGAAAATTAGTCCCTTCCTTCCAAGGTCATGAAAACGACCTTGGAAAGAAGGGACGTTAATGCAATTGGCCGATAGTTTGAGGGTGAAGAAGATACGCCTCTTTTAGGGACAGGCTGGACAAATAATTTTTTCCATCCACTCGGAAAGAGACCAGTAGAATAGGACAGATGGAAAAGCTTACGCAGTGGTTTTGCCAGCGTTGAAGAACACCTCTTCAGAACAATGGGAAGAATACTATCTGGGTCAGCGGATTTGTGTATGTCGAGGTCTTTTAAAACTCTAGCAACTGCGCGAGTGCGAAAGAAGATTTGACCCATAGAATCGTTTACGCTCTCAAGTACAGGCGGAGTTCTATCACTTGCTGGCAGCGTCGAATTAACAGCAAACTGTGCTGCAAGCAAATTGACTTTATCTTGCGAGCTGACAGCAGGTGTGTCGTTAAAGACGAGTGTTGGAACCGAAGACGAAGTAGTGTTTCGAATATTTTTTACAAATGACCAAACATTTTTACTACTATTGGGACATTGTAGTATTTTTTGCCTTAATTTTTGGTCATGCAAAAATTTGGTTCGTCGAATATGAGCGTTACACGTCTTCCTGGCTTGTTGAAATTTCTTCCGGTTTGTCTCAGTAGGGTTGGCTTTGTAACTACGGAAACTTACTTCTCTGACCCTAATAACCTCCTCACAGCTCGAATCAAACCATGAGTTTTCTTTTGGTTTGATAGATTTTACCCTATTCGGGATAAAATTTCTCATTCCACAAAGAATTAAGTTTGTTATCATATCTGCACTTGCACCACGTCACTATCGAGGAAGCACAGTGACCAGTTAAAGTTACTGAAGAAACCGTTGAGACTGTCCCAGTTGGCTTTCTCGTATTGCCAAACAGTTCTCGTTGGTACTTTCTCTTTACCTGAGTTTTGTTGGCACGAGAAATTAGCAGATACAACACAATGGTCTGATGTGCCTAGAGGTGATAATACACTAACAGTGTATTTATCAGGGTCAGAAGTAAGAAACAAGTCAAGTGTGTTGGCGGATTGACCTGCAACATCAGGGATTCGAGTTGGCTCGTCAACAAGCTGAGTCGTGGTTTAACTCAGCAAAGAGCTCAACATACCTTCCTTCGGGTGTTGTCTGGCCAGAAAAGCGAAGCCAACTAGAATTGTGTACATTGAAATCGCCCGCAATGACGATTTCAGTGCGAGGATAATGGGCAACAATTCTTTGAAATTCTGTCCAAATTAGGGCTTCGATAAACGAAACAAGTGTGAATGATGTGCTTTTTTACCGTAAATTTTAACCACATGAAATTAAAGTTTGTGTTAGAACACAAACCATATTTTGGTTGAAGTTGGTACGAAACATCATTTCTTATGTATACAGCAAGACCATGATGGGGAAAGAATAATGGCACTAAATTATACCCAAATAAATTAAATTCCGAATGATCGGAATTTTCACCTATCTGAGTTTCACTCAGTGCCAAAACAGCTGGCCTGTTTTGTACAGTATAGACATACGCAGCATAGAAATTTTTCCTAAGCCCGCGAATGTTGCTATAATCAACCCTTAATTTACTCGCCATTCAAAAATTCAAAACTAACTAAAAACCAACTCAGACAATTATGTAAATTATACGTCCCATCTAAATTCCAATTTGAACTTTTCAATAACAATTTATCACTAGAATTATGCCTAAGTGACAAATTGCACTGATCCGCCCCTGGTTATTTAGAGAGACGAACATTTGTCTATCCGAGATCACGTTAATTTAATTCCGCGCGCAGTGTGCGGGGGTTACACGCTTGTAGTAGTTTGCTATGTATAAAAACCCACGCGGCATGATATGTACTAGTTGGCTATATACAAACCGCCAAAAACCTGCACATTTGCATAAGAACAAAATGCAAAAGCTATAGCTAATAGTAGTTTGCTATATACAAATCCACGTGGTTTGATTTTTATAAGAACAAAATGCAAAAGCTATAGCTTGTAGTAATTTGCTATACACAAATCCACGTGGTATGATTTGCATTAGTTGGCTCTATACAAACCACAAAAACCTGCTTATCTGCATAAGAACAAAATGCAAAAGCTCTAGCTTGTAGTAATTTGCTATATACAAATCCACGTGGCATGATTTGTATTAGTTGGCTATATACAAACCGCAAAGACCTTCACATTTGCATAAGAACAAAATGCAAAAGCTATAGCTTGTAGTAATTTTCTATATACAAATCCACGTGGCATGATTTGTATTAGTTGGCTATATACAAACCGCAAAAACCTGCACATTTGCATAAGAATAAAATGCAAAAGCTATAGCTTGAAGTAGTTTGCTATATACAAATCCACGTGGTTTGATTTTTATAAGAACAAAACGCAAAAGCTATAGCTTGTAGTAGTTTGCTTTATATAAGAACCCACGTGGCATGATTTGTACTAGTTGGCTATGTACAAACCGCCAAAAACTACGCATTTGCATTAGAACAAAATGCAAAAGGTATAGCTTGTACTATTTTGCTATATACAAATCCACGTGGCATGATTTGTATTAGTTGGCTATATACAAACCGCCAAAAACCTGCACATTTGCATAAGAACAAATTGCAAAAGCTATAGCTTGTAGTAGTTTGCTATATACAAATCCACGTGGTTTGATTTTTATAAGAACAAAATGCAAAAGCTATAGCTTGTAGTAATTTGCTATATACAAATCCACGTGGTATGATTTGTATTAGTTGGCTTTATACAATCCGCAAAAACCTGCTTATTTGCATAAGAACAAAATGAAATAGCTATAGCTTGTAGTTATTTGCTATATACAAATCCACGTGGCATGATTTGTTTTAGTTGGCTATATACAAACCGCAAAGACCTGCACATTTGCATAAGGACAAAATGCAAAAGCTATAGCTTGCAGTAATTTGCTATATACAAATCCACTTGGCATGATCTGTATTAGTTGGCTATATTCAAACCGCAAAAACCTGCACATTTGCATAAGAACAAAATGCAAAAGCTATAGCTTGTAGAAGTTTGCTATATACAAATCCACGTGGTTTTATTGTTATAAGAACAAAGTGCAAAAGCTATAGCTTGTAGTAGTTTGATATGTATAAAAACACACATGGCATGATTTGTACTGGTTGGCTATATACAATCCGCCAAAAACTGCACATTTGCATGAGATCAAAATGCAAAAACTATAGCTTGTAGTAGTTTGCTTTATACAAATCCACGTTGTCATGATTTGTATTAGTTGGCTATATACAAACCGCAAATCCTGCACATTTACATAAGAACAAGATGAAAAAGCTGTAGCTTTTAGTTATTTGCTATACACAAATCCACTTGGCATGATTTGTATTTGTTGGCTATATACAAACCGCAAAAACCTGCACATTTGCATATGAACAAAATGCAAAAACTATAGCTTGTAGTAGTTTGCTACATACAAATCTACGTGGTTTGATTTGTATAAGATCAAAATGCAAAAGCTATAGCTTGTATTAGTTTGTTCTATAGAAATCCACGTGGCATAATTTGTATTAGTTGGCTATATAAAAACCGCAAAAACCTGCACATTTGCATAAGAACAAAATGCAAAAGCTATAGCTTATAGTAATTTGCTATATACAAATCCACGTGGCATGATTTGTTATAGTTTTGTTTTTTTTTTTTTTTAGTTGAACGCATGAACGCACACTAAAGGGATTTTGGCTGCCCTTAAAATGTTTAAACCCAGTGCGAGCTTTGGGAAAATAGGGTAGGATTTAAGAGGAGATACCGATGCACATTGGTTTTGAACCTCTGAATATTAAAATGGTCAGGAAAGATGGAGCGGGTAAAGCATTCCACATTCAAGTAGTGCGACTAAAAAAAGAATCTCTATACTTGACACTGACAGTGCGCCCGAAGTTTGGATCGAGGGTAAAGTGATGTGCATTCCTAGAAGTACGAGTATTACGGTTGAATTATTTTAAGGGAGGAATGCAGCTAGCTATTTCACTAGAACAATGTTTATAACCATAACGGTAGAATAATGTTAGACATGAAACATTGCGGCGGTGGTCGAGGGATGCAAATGTTTCTGTTATATTTCTGTCACCTATCATTTTCAAATCTCTTTTTTGAATCCTATCTAACAGACTCAAGTAGGTTATTGGAGCACCTGCCCAAATATGAGAATTGTACTCAAGTTTCGGACGGATAAATGCTTTATAGATTACAGCCAGATCAGAAGGGGAGACAAATTTCTTGCATCGCCGAAGTAAACCTAAGCACTTAGCAGCATTTTTGGCGACGTCCAATATGTGTTCATTCCACAGAAGGTGGTCTGTGATAGACATACCGAGGACTGAAAGCTTTTCGGTTTCCTCAATACAATTACCGCTCATGGACAGCGGCATGGGGTGTGTGTTTCGTTTTGACGACAGTAGACAGCACTGAGTTTTTGAAGCATTAAATTATACGCGGGTTTTGATTCCCCATTGGACAATGCTGTCGAGATCAGAATTTAGTGAGCTTATCATATGCTGCCGTTCTAGTTCCACATCCGAAGGACATGGATGTGAGTCTGCAATTGAATATGAGAAGCTGAGGGTGCTGTCGTCAGCGAAACAGTTTAATGGATAAGAAGTTTGAGACAAGAGATCATTTATGAATATAAGGAAGAGAGTTGGAGACAAAACGGAGCCTTAGGGCAGACCAGCATTTATTTTGTGAATTTCAGACTTGAAACCGTTCAATACAACTTGTTTTGATCGGTCCGAAAGGTAGTTTCTAATTCAACGAAGAAGAGATTCATCAATACCAAATGCGCGCATTTTCGATAAGAGAGCTGGGTGCCAAACTATATCAAACGCTGAGGAAATATCAAACGCAATAATCTTACTTTCTCCAAAACGATGTAAAAATTTGTTCTACTGTTCGGTGAGATATACCATCAGAAAGTGGCGGATCCAGGGGGGTGGCTATAGGGGCTAAAGCCCCCCCCACAGCCGATTGCTAAAATAATTTGAAATATAGAAAATAATACATTACAACGTGTTAAGTTTTATATTCGTCTAAAATATTGTTTAGATGAGAATTTTGATGGACAAAATAACGTGGTTGGGGCTGAACAATTTACATGCTCTGCAACTTCTTTTCTAAGCCCTAAGGTTGTGGCTAAAGCCTATGAAGTGAATTGGAAAAGAGAAACAATTGGGGGCTATGAAATATGGACATGTTTCATGCAACGACAATTTCCCCTTAAAACAAAACCAAGAAAATTGAAAAAAAAACAATTTGGGACTAATAAGGTCTGAGAATATTGGACAAAAAACGTAGTCAGGGTTAAACAACTAACTCCCTAAAAACTAACCTTATTCCAGATAGCTTTTGGGGCATAGGTCTAAGGATTTTCAAAGTCCGAAGTTGGAACTAAAGCTTGAAGATATAATTTTAAAAAAACGTGGTCGGGGCTTAACATTTACATGTCAAAAGCAACAACTGTTTACCTACACTAAAAACTTAGCTAATTTAACGAAAGAAACGCAATTGAGGCTAATTGAGAACACCGGGGTTTAAAGCTTACTTACTTTACTTTACTTTTGATGGTGCTCACAGCCCAGGATGGGCTTCGGCCTCAACTAACAAGCCCCTCCAGCTAGCTCTGTCCCTAGCTAGCCGCTTCCAGTTGCGCACACCGAGTGCTTTGATGTCGTCATTCACTTGATTGCGCCACCTGTTACGGGTTCTTCCTCTGCTGCGTACCCCATCGGGGTTGGATTCGAAGACTCGTCGGGCAGGTGCGTTGCTGTCCATACGCTCCACGTGCCCCAGCCATCTCAGCCGCTGTATTTTCAGCTTTTTGACCAGGTCAACGTCGCTGTATAGCCCGTATAGCTCGTCGTTGAATCTTCTCCTCCATACTCCTTCGATACACACCGGACCAAAAATCAAACGAAGAATCTTCCTCTCAAAGCACCCTAGCAGATTTTTATCCGAATCTTTCAGTGTCCATGCTTCTGACCCATAAAGCAGGACCGGGATGATTAGGGTTTTGTATAAAGTCTCCTTGGTTCTCTGAGAGAGGGCCTTACTACTTAAATGCCTTCTTAGACCGAGGAAACAGCGGTTGGCAAGAGTAATTCTTCGCTTGATCTCTGCACTGATGTCATTCTGCGATGTAATAGTGGAGCCCAGGTAGACAAAGTCCTTGACAACTTCGAAGTTATATCTGTCCATCGTGATATTTTGCCCGAGTCGACGATGTTGAGATTCCTCTCTCGATGACAGCATATACTTCGTCTTGTCCTCATTAACCGCCAATCCCATTCTAGCCGCCTCCGATTCAATGCTCGCAAATGCCCCTGCCACAGCTCGCTTCGTTCTGCCGACAATGTCTATGTCATCTGCATATGCAAGCAATTGAACATTTTGATAGATTGTACCGTTGGTGTTGACATGTGCGTTGCGTACAATGGCTTCAAGAACGATGTTGAATAGGTTGCATGATAACGCGTCGCCTTGCCTCAATCCTTTCTCAACATCAAAGGAATCGGTGGTGTTCTTACCAATTTTGACAGAGCAGCGAGATTTCTCCATCGTCATCCTGCACAAACGGACGATTTTGGCAGGGATGCCGAGACTCGACATGGCTCTGTATAATTCGTCCCTTTTCACGCTATCATACGCGACTTTAAAATCGATAAAAAGGTGCTGTGTATCGATCTGGAATTCCCGGGATTTTTCTAAAATCTGTCGGAGTGTGAACATTTGATCGACGGTTGACTTGCCTGGCCTAAAACCGCACTGATAAGGGCCGATTTTATAAGCGACGTTTAGGAGACTAATTCCTCTGTAGTTGGTACATTTCAGAACATCTCCCTTTTTATGGATGGGGAACACTATACCGAGGTTCCATTCATTGGGCATACTTTCCTCCGACCAAATTTTGCAGATGAGCTGGTGTATGCTCCTAGCCAATTCATCTCCCGCTGATTTAAATAGTTCGGCTTGTAAGCCATCCGCACCAGCAGCCTTTTAGGACTTAAGTTTGGATATCGCCAGCCACACTTCGGTTAGGCCAGGTGGACGGAACTCTTGGCCATCATCGTCCAAGTTGAATGGAGCGTTCTGCCTATTAGCGGCATCTTGACTGTCTTCGCCATTAAGCAGTCTAGAGAAGTGTTCTTTCCAGATCCTCAGCACTGACTGTGTGTCTACTACCATATTCCCACACTCATCTCGGCAGGCTTCCGTTCTAGCCTTGAATCCTTGGGTGGATCTATTCACCGTCTGATACAATTTTCGAACATCTCCCCTACCGCTACAACCCTCAATAGACTCTACCGCCCGCTTCTCGTGCTCTCTCTTTTTCCTCCTGAGAAGTCGGCGTTCCTCTTTCGTTTCAGCCCGTAGAGCTCCCGGGCCACTCTCTCAGCAGCTCTTGTTCGAGTCTGCAGCATTGCCTGGTAGGCCTCCTCCTTAGCTGCATGCGCTAACCGGCACTCTTCATCGAACCAGGGGTTTCGTTGTATTCGCCTAGTGAAACCCAGCACATCAGAGGCGGTACTTCTGATGGCTTGTTGACAGTGTTCCCACTGGTCCTCTGCACTTGATGCTGGTGGTGGACCTGGACTAAAGAGTTACGTGGACTGCAAAAGTTCTGGCAGTCTCTTGCGATTTAAGCTTCTCGACATCGAATCTTTTCACAGCATCTGCTCTGCGTTGTCGCGTCATGGATATCCGCATACGTAGTCTAGCTACCACCAGGTAGTGATCCGAGTCAATGTTGGCCCCTCGGAACGTTCGGACGTCCAAGATACTGGAAGCATGTCTCACGTCTATCGCAACGTGGTCGATTTGGTTGACGGTTACTTGATCACGCGACCGCCAAGTCCCCTTGTGTATATTGAGGTGTGGGAAGTAGGTGCTTGAGATGATGACATTTCGCCCCGCCGCAGTCTGCCAGCCTGTGTCCGTTGCCGGAAGTTTCGTCGTGTAGGCTGTGTCCTCCGACTATCGAACCAAAGATGCCCTCCTTTCCGAATCTTGCGTTGAAGTCACCAAGAATGATCTTCACGTCGTACTTCGGGCACATATCATACGTTGTCTCCAAGAGATCGTAGAATGCTTCTTTGGTTGAGTCTTCTCTCCTTTCATGGGGGGCGTGAACACAAATCAGCGAAATGTTCTTAAATTTGCCTTTGATGCGGATTGTGACCAGGCGCTCGCTTACACTTCGGAAGCCCAAGACTTCTTGCCTAAGTCTTCCCCTTATCACAAAACCACAACCAAAGAGCCGCTGACCCTGTTCCTTCAAGCACCCGCCGTAGTAGATGTCACACGTTTTCAGTCTCCGTACGCCCTCTCCATCCCATCGCACTTCCTGGATGGCTGTTACGTCAGCTTTAAAGCTTAGTGTAAATGTTTAATACAACAGGAATTGTTTCTAACGGCCTTGGCTGGGTTTAGATCATTTTGAGGCTTAGTTTTTAAAATTTCAAAGGTCCAATGCAATACATACAAAACATTTTTCTACTAAGCAATTCAATACAAATTCTCTAGTCCAGGAGCCAAATTCCAAAAGCGTGAGAAACTCTGTGAACTCAGAAAAACCTTGCAGGTGGACATGAATATTTATAATCTCTATAGACTCTTGAGTGGCTTAAAAATTTATCGACACATTTTTTGAGCAGGAATAGAAAGTGTATGTAGGTGCAGTGTAAACGAAAATTCATTGACACTTGCAGAATTGAGCCGTGCAGCTTATTTCTTAGAGCAGCTGTTTCTTATGCCCAACTAAAAGTCTTGAAATTTTGATATTTTATTTTTCGATCCACAAAATCTTATTTTCGTGCTTTCCAGTGACAATTTGAAGAAAACAGGTAGGTTGGTTGCTTTGACTAATTAAAAAAAATGAGAGCTCAAAACACATATAAGCTTTTGCCAGAAAGACCACTTAAATATCATTTTTCTGAACTAGCATTACAACAGTTTTAAAATTTTGTTAAAAAGGTGAAGTTCAAAGCATACCTTCAGCTAATTTAAACAAACACATACAAAGGTGGGCACTTGATACCTAATCAATTATTAAGCAATATACCTATAAATAAACGAATTTGTTCGTGTGGTAACGTGGCTAGAACTTAAAGTTATAAAATTAGTTATACTACCATGTTTTGCTGAGCCTTAATATTGGCTTTTAAACAAAATTCCCAAATTCCCAATCCAAAATTCTTCTTATTGTGCTTCGTTTTGAAAAAATTATAAAGCGCGATAGGAGCGGATATAAAGGCACAAAAAACACGGCTTTTATTAAAGGAAAAGTGATGTCAAAATTCGTTTTCTGTTATATAACTTCAAATTTACAATCTGGATTTCCAAACTCCAAGCCCCCCCAACAGCCAAATCCTAGATCCGCTACTGCATCAGATCACCAGTGGACCTATTGCTACGAAAGCCGTACTGCCGGTCATTAAGAAGCTTTCGTTCTTCATGATATTTCTTGAGCTGAAAATTAGTCCCTTCTTTCCAAGGTCATGAAAACGACCTTGGAAAGAAGGGACGTTAATGCAATTGGCCGATAGTTTGAGGGTGAAGAAGATACGCCTCTTTTAGGGACAGGCTGGACAAATGCTGTTTTCCATCCACTCGGAAAAAGACCAGTAGAATAGGACAGATGGAAAAGCTTACGCAGTGGTTTTGCCAGCGTTGAAGAACACCTCTTCAGAACAATGGGAGGAATACTATCCGGGCCAGCGGATTTGTGTATGTCAAGGTCTTTTAGAACTCTAGCAACTGCACGAGTGCGAAAGAAGATTTGACCCATAGAATCGTTTACGCTGTCAAGTACAGGCGGAGTTCTATCACTTGCTGGCAGCGTCGAATAAACAGCAAACTGTGCTGCAAGCAAATTGGCTTTATCTTGCGAGCTGACAGCAGGTGTGTCGTTAAAGACGAGTGTTGGAACCGAAGACGAAGTAGTGTTTCGAATATTTTTTACAAATGACCAAACATTTTTACTACTATTGGGACATTGTAGTATTTTTTGCCTTAATTTTTGGTCATGCAAAAATTTGGTTCGTCGAATATGAGCGTTACAGGTCTTCCTGGCTTGTTGAAACTTCTTCCGATTTGCCTCAGTAGGGTTGGCTTTGTAACTACGGAAACTTACTTCTCTGACCCTAATAACCTCCTTACAGCTCGAATCAAACCATGAGTTTTCTTTGGGTTTGATAGATTTTACCCTATTCGGGATAAAATGTCTCATTCCACAAAGAATTAAGTTTGTTATCATATCTGCACTGGCATCTACGTCACTATCGAGGAAGCACAGTGACCAGTTAAAGTTACTGAAGAAACCATTGAGACCGTCCCAGTTGGCTTTCTCGTATTGCCAAACGGTTTTCGTTGGTACTTTCTCTTTAACTGAGTTTTGTTGGCACGAGAAATTAGCAGATACGACACAATGGTCTGATGTGCCTAGAGGCCATAATACACTAACAGTGTATTTATCAGGGTCAGAAGTAAGAAACAAGTCAAGTGTGTTGGCGGATTGACCTGCAACATCAGGGATTCGAGTTGGCTCGTCAACAAGCTGAGTCGTGGTTTAACTCAGCAAAGAGCTCAACATACCTTCCTTTGGGTGTTGTCTGGCCAGAAAAGCGAAGCCAACTAGAATTGTGTACATTGAAATCGTCCGCAATGACGATTTCAGTGTGAGGATAATGGGCAACAATTCTTTGAATGGAGTCGGACAAAGCATCAAACTCGTTAGAAGTTGAATTTCTGTCCAAATTAGGGCTTCGATAAACGAAACAAGTGTGAATGATGTGCTTTTTTACCGTAAATTTTAACCACATGAAATTAAAGTTTTTGTTAGAACACGAACCATATTGTGGTTGAAGTTGGTACGCAACATCATTTCTTATGTATACAGCAAGACCATGATGGGGAAAGAATAATGGCACTAAATTATACCCAAATAAATTAAATTCCAAATGATCGGAATTTTCACCTATCTGAGTTTCACTCAATGCCAAAACAGCTGGCCTGTTTTGTACAGTATAGACATACGCAGCATAGAAATTTTTCCTAAGCCCACGAATGTTGCTATAATCAACCCTAAATTTACTCGCCATTAAAAAATTCAAAACTAACTAAAAACCAACTCAGACAATTATCTTAATTATACGTCCCATCTAAATTCCAATTTGAACCTTTCAATAACAATTTATCACTAGTGTTATGCCTTAGTGACAAATTGCACTGAACCGCCCCTGGTTATTTAGAGAGACGAACATTTATCTATCCGAGATCACGTTAACTTAATCCCGCGCGCAGTGTGCGGGGGTTACACGCAAAATGCTACCAACGATTAAGCTATCTCAACTGTGGGCGACGATGGGAAGGAAAGTGAAGGATTGAACCACTCGTTGTGTATAAGGTGTTGTTGTTATTGTTGTTGTTTTTTTTTTTTTTTTTTTTTTTGTTTTCTTTCTTTTGTGGTGATAATTTTTTTTATGAAGATGATGGCACATTCACTTGCACTGAATTGTCATTGCGCGACATGTGTTTGAGTTATTGTTTTTTTTTTTTGTGGATAGGTAGGTATGTATAGCATGCGCATAGTAGGTTCTATTTTTTTTTGGTGATTTTATTGATTTTATTTATATAAATTAAAACATTTTGTTTAAAACAAGGTACACAATTAAACAAGGTACAATTAAAACAATGGGACAAAAAAAGAAAACAGATGAGACAAAACGATGTGACTTTAACTTCCGACGGGACTCAACAAGCGTGATGTGCAGCCGATGGAGGGCAGTGCGGTCTGGCTCTATATAAACCGAAAACCTAATGATAGGTTGTATATAGAAGATAGACTTTTTACATGGGATCCGTCTCAAGAGCTAAGAAATGAGGACAACAAGGACAGTTTAGCTGTAATTAAACATTTAATTGGCGAAATTCCGTCATCTTTGTTGATTTTACTGAACATATTGAAATCGCGGATACCAAATAACAACAACGAAATGTCAATGTCAACAAGCGATAGAAATGTCACGCAACGAATTGATAAAGGTGTAAACATATTAGAAGATGGAACCGCTGTACAATCTTCAAGTGGGGATCCACACGGTACATCATCCAATTGAGTGGAAGCCGACTGCCAGGCGAACATTAATTTCTCAATGCTTAAAATACTAAGTTACAACGTCGCCGGGCTAAAAATAAAACAATTTTTTCAGATTTTTACAATTATATTAAAAATTTCGATGTTTTTATATTATTAGAAACACATGTTATAAATTATGAAGAAACTAGTTTTAAGAATGTTTTCGAGGGTTATGAAATAGAATGTTTATCAGCTGTCAAAACAAACTTGTTTGGTAGAGGAAGTGGTGGGAAACTATTTGGATACAGAAAACAGCTCAAAGATACTGTAATTAAATTTAAAAACATAGATCCAGCGGGTTTATAGAACTCAAAGTAAAAGAAAAAATCCTTCACATCATACCAATTTATTTGAACTGCAGTCATTGGCAGCGTGACTTTGACAAGTTACGGGATCTTGTGAACGAAATTGATTCAACAAATCTAATGTTAACCGGCGACTTTAATGGAAGAGTAGGTTTATCGCAGAACAAATTCAACTGTGGCTTGCAAACAACAACTATTTATTATAACAGAAAGTCGAAAGATGAGATATGTGATTCAAAGAGAATTCTAGAACTAGCAGACGCGATTGATTGTCACTTATTGAATGGAAGCTGCAAGGGTGATAGTAATGGTGAATGGACATTTATCCATGGAACAGCGTGCTCAGTAATAGACTACTGTTTCTTATCAGGAGATTGGCTATCTATTTTTGACGACTTTGGAGTAGCAGCAAAAACTTTTTCGGACCATAAGTCATTAGAGGTAGTTTTTAAAATAAAAAAATCTGGATTTGAAGAAATAGTTTCCGTACCTAGAAGACTTCTCCCAAAATTACAATGGAAAAACAGCTACCTGGAATCATTCCACCAAAATTTAGACAGCGAACTTGAAAATTTGATGACTATAAATGCACCAACCAATATAGGCATAGAAACTTTAACGAACGTCATCAAAAAAGCGGCACCCCAAAAACCATCGGGGAGGAAAATAGTTTCATGCAAACAAAAATGGTTCGACGATGAATGTTTGAGAGCTAGAAACGTGTCTTTTTCTTGCTTGAAATTAGTAAGATTAACCAACAACAGCTATTTCAAAATTCTCTATGCTACAGCGAACAAAAACTTTAAAGTGCTCTGTAAAAAAAGCTTGATTTGGACCTGTCAAACATAGAACTTATAAATAAAGCAAAATCCTCTTCAGAATTTTGGAAAGCAGTCAGACTTGTGAGTCAAAAAAAAGAATATAACCCCAACGGTTCTGCGTATAGAACAACTAAAAATTCATTTTACGAATCTTTTGAGTGCAGCGCAACTATCTCCTGCTTTTCAGTATGCAGCACCCTTAATTATTGATGATGACTTGGATATTCCTATAACTCTAGCCGAAGTAGAAAATGTTATAAAAAATTCCAAATGTGATAAGGCACCTGGAGAAGATAGGATACCGTTTGAGTATTTTAAAAATGTTACACAAGAGTTCTTAAAGCTTCTCACCTAGGAATATAATAGAATATTTGAGACAGGCGACGTACCTGAATGTTTTCCAAGGGCGATCATCTTCCCTCTGCACAAAAAAGGAAACCCTGAAGAACCGGCAAATTACAGGGGAATTTCTCTTCTGAACACAGCGGCAAAGATATTCGGCACAATACTATTTAATCGGCTCAGCGTGTGGGTAGAAAACAAGCAAATTTTACACGAAGGCCGAGCGGGTTTCAGAAAAAACTACTCGGCGGTTGATCAAATTTTTTGTTTGGCGAATATCGCAGACCTATATAAAAAGAAAGGAAAAAAGCTTTATGCCTTCTTCGTAGATTTTCGTGCAGCATTTGATACAATCCCTCGAGAAGCGCTTTTTTAAAAACTATATAAACTTGGTATTTCAACCAAAATAATAACTGCCATCAGAGCGAACTACGAAGAAAATTTTGCGAGTGTATGGGATGATAAATTCCTTTCAGACGAGTTCGGTACTACGATGGGCGTTAAACTAGGATGCGTTCTAAGTACTCTTTTATTCATCTTATACATAAACGACATATTTGATACGGTTAAAGGAGAAATTGTTATAGATGGGAAAGGCATACCCGGTTTGATGTTTGCAGACGATATTGTGTTTTTGTCGGAAACGATAAATAGAATGCAGTTGATGATTAACAGACTAGAACTCTATTGTAAGACTTTGAACTTAACGGTTAACCTGTCGAAGTCAAAAATTATGATATTGAGAAACGGTGGTGGTAGATACTCGAGAATGGAAAAGTGGAATTTTGAGGAAGCTCAGATAGAAATCGGCAAAGAGTATAAGTATCTAGAGATCTTAATAACCTCAAACCTCAACTTAAACAAACATAATCAGACCAAATTATCAGAAGCAAAACGTGCTATGTGTTCAGTGTGGAGGACTTGCATCTACAAGAAAAGTATTTCTCATACGGCGAAATATAAAATTTTTCGTACAGCAGTAGTTTCAATTCTCTTTTACGGAGCCAAATATGGGGATATATTTCCTTTGAAGCCGTTGAAAAGTTCCTTAGATTTTTTATTCGGAGTTCGTTTAAGTTGCCCAGCAGCTCACCAAACTATATGCCTTACCTCGAATCAGGGATAGCACCGCTGTTTTTAGATACTCTTAAAATACACTTCGATTACATAGCAAGAGTCATGGCGATGGGGCAATAAAGGATACCAAAACTGGTACTGTTGCAAATGATAAATTCTGGTGGAACTTGTGTTAAAGAGTGGACAAAATTGGCAGCTGAATGTTCGACAACTTTATCGATATCAAACAACGATAACCCTGAATCACTTAAGGTAAAATTCTACGACCTGATGCAGAAAACTGGAAATTTGACCTACGATAAATTTATGAAGGAAGCAGAATCATCCCAATACCGAGCCTACTACAGTAAACTGAATCACTTTTTAAACGGCAATACTTACTTTGTTGTTCAGAATAGTTCTGAAAAAATTAGAACAATATTCAAAGCCAGAGGTGAACTCATCGGTTTGAATTTTATACCTCACAGACCGGAACTACCCTTGTTGTGCGATCTATGCAATCTTAAGGTGCGAGAAGACGTTTTTCACTTTCTTGGAATCTGTCCAATATTAAGAGAGTTTCGCAGGCGTTATTTTGGAGTTGACATTTTGGACTTATCCGAAGTAATCAACATTTTGAATGGGGACAGAGGTTGGGACCTGCTAAATAACTATATTACAAGCGCTATCAGTTATAGAACCCGTATCACACAAGAAAATTTTTAAGTTATTATTAAGAATATACCCACATAAATTATTATTATTTTTTTTCTTTTTTCTTGATATTGTACATAAGTTTTTCTTTAATATGCATAAATTAAAATAAAATTTCAATCTGGTAGACGGTCTTCGGCCAAACCACTCAAGACTATGTAAAATACTTATAAGATTATAAATTGTATACATTTATGAAGTCAATAAATAATAAAAAATAAATAAATAAATAAATAAACCGCAAAAGCCTGCACATTTGATTAACAACAAAATGCAAAAAGTATAGCTTGTAGTAGTTTGCTCTATAAAAATCCACGTGGCATGATTTGTATTAGTTGGCTATATACAAACCGCAAAGATATGCCCATTTGCATAAGAACAAAATGCAAAAGCTATAGCTTGTAGTAATTTGCTATATACAAATCAACGTGGCATGATTTGTATTTGTTGGCTATATACAAACTACAAAAACCTGCATATTTGCATAAGAACAAAATGCAAAAGCTATAGCTTGTAGTAGTTTGCCATGTTCAAGCCCATGTGGCATGATTTGTATTAGTTGGCTATTTACAAACCGCCAGAACCTGCACATTTGCAAAAGAACAAAATGCAAAAGCTATAATCTGTAGTAGTTTGCTATATACAAATCCACTTGGTATGATTTGTATAAGAACATAATGCAAAAGCTATAGCTTGTAGTTGTTCGCTATATTTAAATCCACGTGGCATGATTTGTATTAGGCTTGCAGCAGAATGATATATACAAACTATTTATATCCACGCTTTGTCTTCCCAATGTTGGCAGGTCTTAAAAAGGCTTTATAAGAGTTAAACCTCATTGACTGCTATATGACTTATTCTAAAAGGCCTTAAGGAAATTGTTTTGGGTAAAAATACCAACAAAAATGCTTAATTTACATAACTAAGCCTTGTGCAAATTATATACAAGCAATAGCTTTCGAAATTATGAAAATCGGACCCACTACAAGCTAAATTGTTAGTCGGGTATTACCTAGTGTTTCGGCCAGCGCTCTAGCACCAACAGAAACCGTGAACTTTGACAAGTTTCAAAATGTCAAAATCTGAGGATGCCAATCGATTAAGGAGGGTGGTATTACCACGGCCAGCACTCAAAGCCCTATGTGGAAAGCGATAGAATCGCACTCAGCACTTTGACAGTTGACAGTGGTGACGAAATTTTGAAAATCCGAAAAATCACACCTCTCACTTTGACAGTTGATAGTTGGGGGCGAGATGTTAAAACCCCGAGAAAAACTCTTTTTGCTACATACAAATCCACGTGGCATGATTTGTATTAGTTAGCTATATACAAACCGCAAAAACCTGCTTATTTGCATAAGAACAAAATGCAAATGCTAGAGCTTGTAGTAAGTTGCTATATACAAATCCACGTGTCATGATTTGTATTAGTTGGCTTTATACAAACCGCAAAGACCTGCACATTTGCATAAGAACAAAATGCAAAAGCTATAGCTTGTAGTAATTTGCTATATACAAATCTACGTGGCATGATTTGTATTAATTGGCTATATACGAACCGCAAAAGCCTGCTTATTTGCATAAGAACAAAATGCAAAAGCTATAGCTTGTAGTAATTTGCTATATACAAATCCACGTGGCATGATTTGTATTAGTTGGCTATAAACAAACCGCAAATACCTGCACATTTGCATAAAAACAAAATGCAAAAGCTATAGCTTGTAGTAATTTGCTATATTCAAATTCACGTGGCATGATTTGTATTAGTTGGCTATATACAAACCGCAAAGACCTGCACATTTGCATAGGAACAAAATGCAAAAGCTATAGCTTGCAGTAATTTGCTATATACAAATCCACGTGGCATGATCTGTATTAGTTGGCTATATACAAACCGCAAAAACCTGCACATTTGCATAAGAACAAAATGCAAAAGCTATAGCTTGTAGTAGTTTGCTATATACAAATCCACGTTGTAATGATTTGTATTAGTTGGCTATATACAAACCGCAAGAACCTGCAAATTTGCATAAGAACAAAATGAAAAAGCTTTAGCCTGTAGTAATTTGCTATACACAAATCCACTTGGCATGATTTGTATTTGTTGGCTTTATACAAACCGCAAAAACATGCACATTTACATAAGAAAAAAATTCAAAAACTATAGCTTGTAGTAGTTTGCTATATACAAATCCACGTTGTAATGATTTGTATTAGTTGGCTATATACAAACCGCAAGAACCTGCAAATTTGCATAAGAACAAAATGAAAAAGCTTTAGCCTGTAGTAATTTGCTATACACAAATCCACTTGGCATGATTTGTATTTGTTGGCTTTATACGAACCGCAAAAACATGCACATTTACATAAGAAAAAAATTCAAAAACTATAGCTTGTAGTAGTTTGCTATATACAAATCCACGTGGTTTGATTTTTATAAGAGCAAAATGCAAAAGCTATAGCTTGTATTACTTGCTATATACAAATCCACGTGGCATAATTTGTATTAGTTGGCTATATAAAAACCGCAAAAACCTGCACATTTGCATAAGAAAAAAATGCAAAAGCTATAACTTGTAGTAATTTGCTATATACAAATCCACGTGGCATGATTTGTTATAGTTGGCTCTATATAAACCGCAAAAGCCTGCACATTTAATTAACAACAAAATGCAAAAAGTATAGCTTGTAGTAGTTTGCTATATAAAAATCCACGTGGCATGATTTGTATTAGTTGGCTATAAACAAACCGCAAAGATCTACCCATTTGCATAAGAACAAAATGCAAAAGCTATAGCTTGTAGTAATTTGCTATATACAAATCCACGTGGCATTATTTGTATTTGTTGACTATATACAAACTACAAAAACCTGCATATCTGCATAAGAACAAAATGCAAAAGCTATAGCTTGTTGTAGTTTGCTATATACAAATCCACGTGGTATGATTTGTATAAGAACATAATGCAAAAGCTATAGCTTGTAGTACTTCGCTATATTTAAATCCACGTGGCTTGATTTGTATTAGGCTTGCAGCAGAATGCTATATACAAACTATTTATTTTCGCGCTTTATCTTACCAATGTTGGCACGTCTTAAAAAGGCCTTATGAGAGTTTAACGTCATTGACTGCTATAAAACTTAATCTAGAAGGCCTTAAGGAAATTTTTTTGGTTAAAAATATCAACAAAAATGTTTGATTTGCATAACTAAGCCTTGTGCAAATTATATACAAGCAATAGCTTTCGAAATTATAAAAATCGGACCTACTGCAAGCTAAATTGTTAGTAGGGTATTACCTAGTGTTTCGGCCAGCGCTCTAGCACCAACAGAAACCGTGAAATTTGACAAGTTTCGAAATGTCAAAATCTGAGGATGACAATCGATTAGGGAGGGTGGTATTACCACGGCCAGCACTCTAAGCCCAGTGTAAAGCGATAGAATCGCACTCAACACTTTGACAGTTGACAGTGGTGAACGCAATTTCGAAAATCCAAAAAATTACACCTCTCACTTTGACAGTTGATAGTTGGGGCGAGATGTTAAAAACCCGAGAAAAACTATTTTTGCTACATACAAATCCACGTGGCATGATTTGTATTAGTTAGCTATATACAAACCGCAAAAACCTGCTTATTTGCATAAGAACAAAATGCAAATGCTAAAGCTTGTAGTAAATTGCTATATACAAATCCACGTGTCATGATTTGTATAAGTTTGCTTTATACAAACCGCAAAGACCTGCACATTTGCATAAGAACAAAATGCAAAAGCTATAGCTTGTAGTAATTTGCTATATACAAATCCACGTGGCATGATTGGTATTAGTTGGCTTTATACAAACCGCAAAAGCCTGCTTATTTGCATAAGAACAAAAGGCAAAAGCTTTAGCTTGTAGTAATTTGCTATATACAAATCCACGTGACATGATTTGTATTAAATGGCTATATACAAACCGCAAATACCTGCACATTTGCATAAGAACAAAATGCAAAAGTTATAGCTTGTAGTAATTTGCTATATTCAAATCCACGTGGCATGATTTGTATTAGTAGCTATATAAAATCCGCAAAAACCTGCTTATTTGCATAAGAACAAAATGGAAAAGCTATAGCTTGTAGTAGTTTGCTATATACATCTCCACGTGGTTTGATTTTCATAAGAACAAAATGGTTTGATTTTTATAAAAACAAAATGCAAAAGCTATATCTTGTAGTAGTTTGCTATATATAAAAACCCACGTGGCATGATTTGTACTAATTGGCTATATACAAACCGCCAAAAACTGCACATTTGCATAAGAACAAAATGAAAAAGCTATAGCTTGTAGTAATTTACTATATAAAAAATCCACGTGGCACAATTTGTATTAGTTGGCTATATACAAACCGCAAAGACCTGCACATTTGCATAGGAACAAAATGCAAAATCTATAGCTTGTAGTAGTTTGCTATATACAAATCCACGTGGCATGATCTGTATTATTTGGCAATATACAAACCGCAAAAGCCTGCACATTTGCATAAGAACAAAATGCAAAAGCTATAGCTTGTAGTAGTTTGCTATATACAAATCCACGTGGTTTGATTTTTATAAGAACAAAATGCAAAAGCTATATCTTGTAGTAGTTTGCTATATATAAAAACCCACGTGGCATGATTTGTACTAATTGGCTATATACAAACCGCCAAAGACTGCACATTTGCATAAGAACAAAATGCAAAAGGTATAGCTTGTAGTAGTTTGCTATATACAAATCCACGTTGTCAAGATTTTTATTAGTTGGCTATATACAAACCGCAAAAACCTGCACATTTGCATAAGAACAAAATGAAAAAGCTTTAGCCTGTAGTAATTTGCTATACACAAATCCACTTGGCATGATTTGTATTTGTTGGCTTTATACAAACCGCAAAAACCTGCACATTTACATAAGAACAAAATGCAAAAACTATAGCTTGTAGTAGTTTGCTATATACAAATCCACGTGGTTTGATTTTTATAAGAGCAAAATGCAAAAGCTATAGCTTGTATTACTTTGCTATATACAAATCCACGTGGCATAATTTGTATGAGTTGGCTATATAAAAACCGCAAAAACCTGCACATTTGCATAAGAACAAAATACAAAAGCTATAACTTGTAGTAATTTGCTATAGTGATAGCATTTACATGGGATGCAGGTCAATTGAAACAAATCAATTATTTCACTATTTAAATTGACCTGCAGCCCATTTAGCTACTATCACTAAGAAGATTTAAAGGTCACAAATTCCACAAGTGTAATTTGCTATATACAAGTCGACGTGGCATGATTTGTTATAGTTGGCTCTATGTAAACCGCAAAAGCCTGCACATTTGATTAACAACAAAATGCAAAAAGTATAGCTTGTAGTAGTTTGCTATATAAAAATCCACGTGGCATGATTTGTATAAGTTGGCTATATACAAACCGCAAAGATCTGCCCATTTGCATAAGAACAAAATGCAAAAGCTATAGCTTGTTGTAGTTTGCCATATACAAGCCCACGTGGTATGATTTGTATTAGTTGGCTGTATACAAACCGCCAGAACCTGCACATTTGCATAAGAACAAAATGCAAAAGCTATAGCTTGTAGTAGTTTGCTATATACAAATCCACGTGGTATGATTTGTATAAGAACAAAATGCAAAAGCTATAGCTTGTAGTAGTTCGCTATATTTAAATCCACGCGGCTTGATTTGTATTAGGCTTGCAGCAGAATGCTAATACAAACTATTTATTTTCGCGCTTTATCTTACCAATGTTGGCACGTCTTTAAAAGGCCTTATGAGAGTTTAACCTCATTGACTGCTATAAAACTTATTCTAGAAGGCTTTAAGGAAATTGTTTTGGGTAAAAATACCAACAAAAATTTTTGATTTGCATAACTAAGCCTTGCGCAAATTATATACAAGCAATAGCTTTCGAAATTATAAAAATCGGACCTACTACAAGCTAAATTGGTAGTAGGGTATTACCTAGTGTTTCGGCCAGCGCTCTAGCACCAACAGAAACCGAGAAATTTAGCTTTTCAATTTGACAAGTGTCGAAATGTCAAAATCTGAGGATGCCAATCGATTAAAGAGGGTGGTACTACCTAGTGTTTCGGCCAGCGCTCTAGCACCAACAGAAACCGAGAAATTCAATTTTTCAATTTGACAAGTGTCGAAATGTCAAAATCTGAGGATGCCAATCGATTAAGGAGGATGGTATTACCTAGAGTTTCGGCCAGCGCTCTAGCACCAACAGAAACCGTGAAATTTGACAAGTTTCGAAGTGTCAAAATCTGAGGATGCCAATCGATTAGGGAGGGTGGTATTACCACGGCCAGCACTCTAAGCCCAGTGTAAAGCGATAGAATCGCACTCAACACTTTGACAGTTGACAGTGGTGAACGCAATTTCGTAAATCCGAAAAATTACACCTCTCAATTTGACAGTTGATAGTTGGGGCGAGATGTTAAAAACCCGAGAAAAACTATTTTTGCTACATACAAATCCACGTGGCATGATTTGTATTAGTTAGCTATATACAAACCGCAAAAACCTGCTTATTTGCATAAGAACAAAATGCAAATGCTAAAGCTTGTAGTAATTTGCTATATACAAATCCACGTGTCATGATTTGTATAAGTTGGCTTTATACAAACCGCAAAGACCTGCACATTTGCATAAGAACAAAATGCAAAAGCTATAGCTTGTAGTAATTTGCTATATACAAATCCACGTGGCATGATTGGTATTAGTTGGCTTTATACAAACCGCAAAAGCCTGCTTATTTGCATAAGAACAAAAGGCAAAAGCTATAGCTTGTAGTAATTTGCTATATACAAATCCACGTGACATGATTTGTATTAGTTGGCTATATACAAACCGCAAATACCTGCACATTTGCATAAGAACAAAATGCAAAAGTTATAGCTTGTAGTAATTTGCTATATTCAAATCCACGTGGCATGATTTGTATTAGTAGCTATATAAAATCCGCAAAAACCTGCTTATTTGCATAAGAACAAAATGCAAAAGCTATAGCTTGTAGTAATTTGCTATATACAAATCCACGTGGTTAGATTTTTATAAGAACAAAATGCAAAAGCTATAGCTTGTAGTAGTTTGCTATATATAAAAACCCACGCGGCATGATTTGTACTAGTTGGCTATGTACAAACCACCAAAAACTGTGCATTTGCATTAGAACAAAATGCAAAAGGTATAGCTTGTAGTAGTTTGCTATATACAAATCCACGTGGCAAGATTTGTATTAGTTGGCTATATACAAACCGCAAAGACCTGCACATTTGCATAAGAATAAAATGCAAAAGCTTTAGCTTGCAGTTATTTGCTATATACAAATCCACGTGGTTTGATTTTCATAAGAACAAAATGCAAAAGCTTTAGCTTGTAGTAATTTGCTATATACAAATCCACGTGGTATGATTTGTATAAGTTGGCTCTATACAAACCGCAAAAACCTGCTTATTTGCATAAGAACAAAATGAAAAAGCTATAGCTTGTAGTAATTTACTATATAAAAAATCCACGTGGCATGATTTGTATTAGTTGGCTATATACAAACCGCAAAGACCTGCACATTTGCATAGGAACAAAATGCAAAATCTATAGCTTGTAGTTGTTTGCTATATACAAATCCACGTGGCATGATCTGTATTAGTTGACTATATACAAACCGCAAAAACCTGCGCATTTGCATAAGAACAAAATGCAAAAGCTATAGCTTGTAGTAGTTTGCTATATACAAATCCACGTGGTTTGATTTTTATAAGAACAAAATGCAAAAGCTATATCTTGTAGTAGTTTGCTATATATAAAAACCCACGTGGCATGATTTGTACTAATTGGCTATATACAAACCGCCAAAAACTGCACATTTGCATAAGAACAAAATGCAAAAGGTATAGCTTGTAGTAGTTTGCTATATACAAACCCACGTTGTCATGATTTTTATTAGTTGGCTATATACAAACCGCAAAAACCTGCACATTTGCATAAGAACAAAATGAAAAAGCTTTAGCCTGTAGTAATTTGCTATACACAAATCCACTTGGCATGATTTGTATTTGTTGGCTTTATACAAACCGCAAAAACCAGCACATTTACATAAGAACAAAATGCAAAAACTATAGCTTGTAGTAGTTTGCTATATACAAATCCACGTGGTTTGATTTTTATAAGAGCAAAATGCAAAAGCTATAGCTTGTATTACTTTGCTATATACAAATCCACGTGGCATAATTTGTATGAGTTGGCTATATAAAAACCGCAAAAACCTGCACATTTGCATAAGAACAAAATACAAAAGCTATAACTTGTAGTAATTTGCTATAGTGATAGTAGCTAAATGGGCTGCAGGTCAATTGAAACAAATCAATTAATTCACTATTTAAATTGACCTGCAGCCCATTTAGCTACTATCACTAAGAAGATTTAAAGGTCACAAATTCCACAAGTGTAATTTGCTATATACAAGTCGACGTGGCATGATTTGTTATAGTTGGCTCTATATAAACCGCAAAAGCCTGCACATTTGATTAACAACAAAATGCAAAAAGTATAGCTTGTAGTAGTTTGCTATATAAAAATCCACGTGGCATGATTTGTATAAGTTGGCTATATACAAACCGCAAAGATCTGCCCATTTGCATAAGAACAAAATGCAAAAGCTATAGCTTGTTGTAGTTTGCCATATACAAGCCCACGTGGTATGATTTGTATTAGTTGGCTGTATACAAACCGCCAGAACCTGCACATTTGCATAAGAACAAAATGCAAAAGCTATAGCTTGTAGTAGTTTGCTATATACAAATCCACGTGGTATGATTTTTATAAGAACAAAATGCAAAAGCTATAGCTTGTAGTAGTTCGCTATATTTAAATCCACGCGGCTTGATTTGTATAAGGCTTGCAGCAGAATGCTATATACAAACTATTTATTTTCGCGCTTTATCTAACCAATGTTGGCACGTCTTTAAAAGGCCTTATGAGAGTTTAACCTCATTGACTGCTATAAAACTTATTCTAGAAGGCCTTAAGGAAATTGTTTTGGGTAAAAATACCAACAAAAATTTTTGATTTGCATAACTAAGCCTTGCGCAAATTATATACAAGCAATAGCTTTCGAAATTATAAAAATCGGACCTACTACAAGCTAAATTGGTAGTAGGGTATTACCTAGTGTTTCGACCAGCGCTCTAGCACCAACAGAAACCGAGAAATTTAACTTTTCAATTTGACAAGTGTCGAAATGTCAAAATCTGAGGATGCCAATCGATTAAAGAGGGTGGTATTACCTAGCGTTTCGGCCAGCGCTCTAGCACCAACAGAAACCGAGAAATTTAATTTTTGAATTTGACAAGTGTCGAAATGTCAAAATCTGAGGATGCCAATCGATTAAGGAGGGTGGTATTACCTAGTGTTTCGGCCAGCGCTCTAGCACCAACAGAAACCGTGAAATTTGACAAGTTTCGAAATGTCAAAATCTGAGGATGCCAATCGATTAGGGAGGGTGGTATTATCACGGCCAGCACTCTAAGCCCAGTGGAAAGCGATAGAATCGCACTCAACACTTTGACAGTTGACAGTGGTGAACGAAATTTCGAAAATCCGAAAAATCACACCTCTCATTGCAAGAACTGCAGTGGAAAAAAACTTTCATCTATTTAAATACATAACTTCATTTTAAAAACTAACAAATTTTTCCGAATCACATAAATTGTTAATACTCCTACCCACGCCTCTTTCTTGATTTTTTTCTAACAAAACATTATTTTACAACCACAAAGTAAAGCATTTTATTTATCAGTTTCGATATATTTTACGCTTGATTTACAAAATCACATGTTTAATTATTCTATTGCAATTGTATTATGAATACCTGTTCCTACAAAAGTATTTAGGAAAAGTACTGCTATTTAATTTAGGCCCTTTTTCGTTTTCTCTTATGCGAAACTTTGAATGCAAAATCGAAAAAAAAAATTGATAACACATACAGGGTTTGTTTTTCATATTGTGATTGTGTTTTTTTATCAAAATTTCATACTCCGGGGTTCATATCCTGCTGGTTACCATTTTTTTTTGTTTTGTTAACAATGAAGTTAAAACAAAATGAATATTAACATCAATACTTGTTCACTACTCATCGCTGAATTTCCATGAAATACAAATTAATTTACAACGCACAAAAAGTATGATCGGTACATATTATGAACATATATATAAATACTGTAGTATTTTACTAAGGGTTCATCAATAAAACGTATTCCTTTTTATTCAAACTGAACAACAATTACTGTACAAAAACAAAACACTTTTATTTCACTTCAAATACTTTAATTCCAATACTTTTATTATAACAAGCACAACTCTTAATTCACTATTTTACACCGACGTTTATTCGTTCACTTCCAAAATCCAACTGAGGTCTTCGGACTCGTGGCCGTGTATTTATATCCGAGAAAAAGCTACTAGAACCGTCTAGGGTTTCTGGAATGTGCTGGAATGTACTTCACTGGAAAGTCTCCACAAGTTGCTCAAAAGCTTTCGACCAATTACAAATTATAGCAGTTCCATGGTTTGGGTATTGGATAACGATGCGAGTGGTTTAGGTATTGGATAATGATAAAGTGGTTTAGGTATTGGGTGGTTTATGTATTGGGTAACATTAGTTTATCTTTGTTCATAGATGGCGTGGAACTCGTTACTAATTTATTCTGTTATAGAAGAATTACAGATGTCGTTGTTTGCACAATACATATACATACTTTGTATATTTTGTTCAGCAAATTCAAAACGTACAAATGCTGTTGAAGTTCCATAAATTTATATAAGACGGCTATAAACAAAATTGCAAAAAAAAAAAATAGCTTGTAGTAACTTGCTACATATATGCAAGCCCACGTGCATAGAGTAAGTATACTACCTAGAGGTCATAGAGTAAGTATACTACCTAGAGGCCCGACTCGTACCCCCCTTGCCTTAAACACCCGCAAAATTTATTTGAGGTGATTAAGAGAAAACTCTCTTAATCTACTCTTTTTTTCCTATCCGTGAATCCATGTGAGTGGTGGATTAAAAAACAAAATGGCGAAATTTGCTCAAACTGACAGGTAAGTTTTTTTGTTGGTTTATCAAAAATGACAGTTCTCAAAAAAAAAAAAAAAAAATACGTGAAACGTGAAACTCGTGAAATAAGTTTTTATTTTAACTTCAATAAAAGTTTTTTAATTTGTATAAAAGTGTATTTTTAATATCTTTAAAAAGTTTTTTTTTTGTGTTCATTTATAGATGCGATGCAATGTGGCGACACGTTTTATTGGAAACAAAAGACTTTAAATCTCCTAAAGAAATCAAAAATCTACTAAAAATATAATCTACTGCCAAGGGGCACTGAGTGAGTCCTTGTGTCTGAGATCATCTGCTAAATTCTAGATTTGTTTGGCTCACCTTGCTACACCATGTAAAATAGAAAATTTCAAAGCACCTCTAAGTTCTTTATGTAATAAACATCATTTCCCCTTCTTTTTCAGAATTCTCATTCATAGTGGAAATATCAGCTTGAATTTCGCTGGCCAGGATAATTCAGTTTCGAAAGGAATAAAAACTGCACATATTTACCTGACATCACATCGAATGATCTTCAATAGCAAGAAGAAAAATGAAGAAATTATGGCGTTCAGTGATCCTTTTACTACTATGAGTGATGTGAGTTTATATTTTGATACACCTTAATCCCCAATACTCAACTTTTTTATATGTGCAGTTGGATATTGAACAAACTGTTTTCGGAACCTTTTACATTAAAGGCAAAGTGAGTGCTCAACCAAATGACAATTTCATTGGTGAAGTGAAATTCAAGTTGTATTTAAAATCCGGCTGTGCCATCGAATACGGTCAGGCTATGTTGCGAGCCACTTCTATTGCTCAGCTAAATATGGGTTGTTTGAATGATAACCCCGACACTCCAACTGGGGCTTGGCATGAAGCTCATCCACCAGCTTATCAACCACCACAAAATGTTGCCTTCGCTAGCCCGGCACCGAATTCAGTGTTTGTGAGCAATACCCTGCTTCATATCCAGGAATCGGTATACGTATGTAAAATTTAATTTTACCTTTAGTTTTGTTCTCGCTTATCTTCTCGACAAATTTTTAACAATTTTACCTTCTATTTTAGATATAATTGAGTTAAACCTTCCAAGAACCTGCACAACTGATTTTCCCGATCCGGATGATCTTGTCAACTTTAAGCTTATAATTTGTCCAGACGAAGGTTTCTACAAAGATGGTCGATTAGAGTTTAATTTCCGAGTCGGCTAAGTGTGCAACTCAAGTTTATCACCCGAATATTGATTTGGAAGGCAATGTCTGTTTGTTCTAAGTGAAGACTGGAATCGAAATTTGACAATTAATTCAATTGTATATTGTCTTGAATATTTGTTCTTGGTAAATAAAGACAAAAAAACTCAATTTTTGATAATTTTAAATTTAACAACTTTTTATTTGATTTTAGGAACCAAATAAAGAGGATCCACTGATCAAAGAAGCAGCTGATTCTTACATTAAGAATATGTCTAGTAAATTAGTATAAACAAAAAACAATGATAATGGTGAAGAATAGTTTTTATTTCTTTTGCTGCGGGGCCAATATGTTTGTATTAAAAAGCTCAATTCAAAATTAGAACAAAAATATAAGCAAATAGCATTAGCGCAATTATGTTATCGAATACTTTTGTATTTTTTTTTTTATTTTGTTTCCAAAAACTGTTAGCCCAGTCAAATTCGACAATAAATTCGCTCTGTGCGATGTAGTTCTGCATTTTTGATTCATTCTTGGGGCATGTTAGAGTAGTCTGTAGCTATGTTTGCAACTTCGAAAAACCTGTGCTCGCTACAGGAAAAATGCAACAGCCAAAAAAATGCTAAAATCACCCCATTCTTTCCGACATTTTCCTTTATAACTTTGGAAATACGCAACTTAGCAAAAAGCCATCCACTACATTCTTGTTTGTTATAAAATTTTCTACATTAGTTTAAAATTCATGTATGTTTTATTTGAGTTGCTATCTAAACATTGGTAAACAAAAATCTGAAAAACTAAGTAATTTTGAAGCGCTGAAAAAAAAGGTCAAAAATTTTCCAACTCTGCTAAAAATTTGGAATCAAATAGTCTAGAGTATTATAAGTTTAAATTATGTACATGATTAGAATTAGAACCGAATGAATTGAAATACATTTTTATGTTTGGAGTCAATGGAACTTTATTTTGTTTAGTTTTTATTGAATTCTTTCTAAGTCTTTGTGTGTTACTTTATTTTCAGTATATATAGTAGTTATAATATAGAGTTATCCTTCATCGATAATATACATACAAAAATATAATTATATATATATATTTCTTGTTTACATATCTTTAAAAGAAATTATTTCATTTAATACAATAATATTCACCATCCTTGCACTCCTTTAAAAATAAAATAAACATTTTACGAGCAAAGCTCTATATTCAAATCAAATGGATATTCTTTGGAACTTAGACTCTGACGAAATAGTTGGGTATGTTGCCAGGCAACATCTCCTTTTCCCCCAGATAATATTGCTGTTATCACAAGATCTTTTGAACCGATCACTTCTTTGCTGCCTTCGGTATTTCGAACTAATACATCAATAGCACCATCGCCGAAAGTTTTCTTATCCAAATGCAATGTAAAATCTTTGACTTTCAGATTAGTTTTGGTGAAGTCAAACTTCCATACTACCTCAGCTGTTTCACTGCCTTCTGTAATGATATATTTTTTTTGCAAGTCAAAATAAAGTTAAAAATGTTAAATAAAAAAAAACAAGAATTATGTACCTTGCCTGGCCAAATAGACCATTTTCCAGTCTCGTTCAACTTTTCTCAAAATGTTCTTCGATGAAAATTGAGCGCTTTGCCAAGTTTTGTAGGTATCAATAACCAAAGCAATTGTTCTATCTAAAATATTTATGGGTGATGTCTTAATATAATTTTTATTTCGCATTTATAACAATTTACAAACCTTTTATATATCTTTCGTAAGTATCTGTGACGCAGGAATATCTCACATTAATCTGTTTTTCCCGTATTTCGGTTTCGTTTGGTTCAAAAACAAATATCTAAAAATATAAATAAACATAAATTAATGGGAACTAAGAATGAAAACTTAAATCTAAACACATATCAGGGGTTAGCAAAATTTCGATAGGAACGTGTCCTAATTGATTCGAAATGCCAATATTGTTGAATGCTCATTGAAAGCTCAACTTTGATTTACTAAATGACATCGGAGTTCCTATGGACAATTTATTCCCGATAACAATAAATTCAAAGAAAAACTTTTGACTATCGGTTAACTTTCCCCATTTTAAAAATGGGAAATATTCCAATGGAAAGGAGAATGGGCGGTTTCGTCTCATTGGTGTAACACTTTATGACCCATGCCATTAGAAAGGTCTCAGTGAGCGTAATATTTTTTTCTATGGGTATGTATAAGTTTTTATTATATTCTGCCTTAGCAAGGTATTCGTCGGAGTGGAACATTTTCTACAGCGCATACTCAGCCGGAGGTTCAAAATACATTCGATGTATCCGATCCGGAAAGGAAAAATGCGACGACGCATTTTGCTAGTGCAACCTCGGGGTTTTCTTGCATCAGGTTCATAAGAAAATCGTATTAATTGGTGCTGGTTTTTTCGTTTACTCTTGGTCTTGGAAACGTAAATGCAAGCTATAAGTACTGAAAAATACGTTCTTTAATTGTTCTTTTTATAATTTATAGCAAATCGGAATCAAGTACTGTGAACAAATATATATGTCAGGATATTGGACTAAAATTCTTATTCCAAATTTTTTTTAATTGGTATTTTCAAACACAAGACGAAATTTGTAACCGAAAGTATTTCACTTACGTTATTAAATGTAGTTTCTCCTCGCGACTGCCTCCAGGCTAAGCTTCCAGAGCTTCTACCTTTTAATTCAGCATCTGTTGGAGGTCTAAGGGAACGAGATTGAGCTTTTTAAATAAAACAAAATAAATGTTTTAAGTTATAAGCACCTTTGAACTGTCATTTGTATTAACTCCAGCATATCTCTTTGACTGAGATACTTTTTTCGTTCTTCTGGTATTTTGGCTTGACGCTTGTGCCTCAATGTTACCAGGGTATTGATAAGATCCTTTTCCGTACAGCGTTTCCTTAATTTCATCACCTACAAACAATGTATAATTATCATCGTCGACGTATTAGGAAAAAAAAAAACAATTATTACATCTTTGTGATTATTTATGTATCTCCAGGTAACATCTTGGATATCATCCCTCGAGTAAGCAATGACATAATCAATATCCCGTTTCCAACCATGCTGATACATGAGAGGGGAGTCAACAACATTTTCCGACGGATCAACATGCAACCATCGCAGTTGACCTTCAGAATAGACCTGTAAAGAAAATTCCTCAATTAAAAATGATGCAACTAAAAAATTTCACTGATCTCACTTCAGTCCAGACATGATCAAAGAATGAGTACACCAATCTCGCATCATAGTCCAAACACCGGCATATGAATGTAAAACATGTTGCATACTCTCCACATCGTCCACGTCTTGTTGCCAACAGATGGGATATATCGTTGTATCTGTAAAATTTTGTCTCCTGACCATAGCAAATTCCAACTTCCACTCGAACACCGTCTTCGACTTCAGTGCGGCGTAGCTTCATCTCTTCACTACCGCACACTTTGCAAGGTAAATTATTGACCCATTCAAATAGTTCGGTATTAAACCAGTTCACTAGTTCAACCAGCAATAAGTCACGAATGCAAGGTTCTTTTTCGGTACATGTTCCTGTTGTTATATCTTCTTGAATGGCAATCAATTTTTCAGAAGCCTTGTGTGTTAGTTTTTCAATGGGAATCATCTCACGGCCAGCTGCCAAAAGTTTTTCATCTTCGAATTGAAGAACTGAATCGGAGCAGTTTTCCAACAAAGTCAGAAATTTATTTGGTATGTGCTGGAAATAGAAATAACAAGATGTGATTAAAATATTATGGTTTGAACGATAGATTTTACTTACAATATAATGCAATTTAAAATTTCTATTACTGCTATTGCTCTCTTTTTTAATGGCTCTTTCGATACATTTCGAAACGGATTGTGAAATGTTCATTCAACTGCGAATAAGATAAAACAAAAATACATGAAATTTGATTGATTCGCTAAAAATGTGGAAATTAAATCAGTAAGTCTACAGAATAGGTGCATAGCTGAGATGCATTTGTAACGCAGCATGCGAAAGAGAATACAACTTCCAAACGCGTTAAGCTTATGTTTCTTCTATTCAACGTTGCATAACTTTATGCATAAGGTTTTTGCGTTCAGAGGCATTTTTGCGAGCTAGTTTTACGAAAAACAATTAAAACACCGACGAAACTTAAAATTTGTAAAATTTTCTTGTCGAAGAAATCACAACAACAGCAAATGTCAAAAAAATCCACCACTGGGTTCTCAGTTTTGCTCAGCAGCTGCAGTGGTGGAAGTGGAAGTTAAAGGTACGTACGCATTAAATTTCAAGGGTTTGGTTCTACCTTTTGATTATATTTTATTTGTTTTCAACATAAATAGCCATAAATATTACTGGATTTATATGCCAGAAGCAATAAAAGGCTATATCAAATAAAGTTTTTGTTCATAAACATTTAGAAGCATCAATTTTATTGACAAAATATTTTATTTTTCAGTTTTTGAATTTAACGGATTCCCTTTTTTGAATATCCTTTTCACCAATTGAGCACATGACCACGTTTGAGCAAATGCCCTAATGCATACATACAAAGCTCGTTTTGTCCCATTTAAAATGCATTGCAACTGGACACATGCTTACTGAATAGGGCATAAATCCTCTCAATTCAGCTTGTAGGGTGAAAGAGCATGGACACCTTAAGTCGGTTCTCTAGGTAGTATTTTCTCTATGCTAGAGGCCCGACTCGTACCCCCCTTGCCTTAAACACCCTCAAAATTTATTTGAGGTGAGTAAGACTCTCTTAACCTACTCTTTTTTTCCTATCCGTGAATCGGTGTGAGTGGTGGATTAAAAAACAAAATGGCAAAATTTGCTCAAACTGACAGGTAAGTTTTATTTGTTGTTTTCGTTTTGTCAAAAATCTGACAGTTCTAAGTAAAATAAATTATGTGAAATCTAAAATCGTGTAAAGTTTTTATTTTAATATCAATAAAAGTTTATTTACTTGTATAAAAGCATATTTTTAATGTCATTAAAAAGTTTGTTGTGTTTATTTCTAGCTGCGGTACAATGTGAAAAAATATTTTCATTTGGTTCCCTAAGACCCTCTTCGATTCTGAGAAGCATTCCAATCGAAGAAACGCGATGTCGCAGCTATTATTCAGTCACACTCGAAGGGACGAAAACAACGCAAGCTGTATCTTAAACTTCGTGAGAACACAATTATACTGCAATCATATTGCCGACGGTTTTTGGCGATTCAAGCTGCCAAAAGAAGACCAGAGGCTGCTGTTAAGATTCGAGCATTCATTAAAGGCTTCATCACCAGAGAAGATCCACCAAATGGTGTGAATGAAAAGTTCATTGCCAATGCAAAGAGATAGTGGCTTATAAGATTATCAAAGGAGTTACCAACAAAAGTGCTGGATATGAGTTGGCCTTCCGCAGCCAAAACATTGTCAGGGAGCCTCTACATACCTACATATGGTGCATCGGCTTCACTTAACAAGAAATTATAGTCAGCAGCTGAGTAATGAGAAGAAGCAATTTGAACTCAAAAGTCACAGCTGAAAAGGTCTTTAAAGGTCAGTTTGTTGTTAAATTAATTTATTTCCCTTCTAAATAAAGTGTGTTTTCCATATACCTACCTAGATAAAAAGAAAAATTACCCGCAAAGTATTGCCAAATGGTTCGAAAAAGACCACATTTCCAAGGAACACTCGGCGCAAGTTAGTAATTTTGTGACAACAGCATTAGGTTCTGAAGAACTTAAATATTCCTCACCTTGCGTCAAATACGATCGACATGGCTATAAGCCAAGAGGTCGATTCATCCTCCTCAGCAACAAAGCTATCTACCTTCTTGACGCAACAAACAAAAGCATCGACTGCCATTGGCCAAAATTGACTTTGTGCTAACGAATCACAGTGATCATCTGATGTTGGTACGAATTCCATTAGACTAAAAGAAAGACAAGGGTGATCTTATTCTAGAGATTCCTGCAATTATTGAGTGCTGCACGTACATCATTCATACAGTTGGCACAGCAAACATAATCAGTAGTAAGAATAGAGATTCGTAAGTTAAAAAGTTCTTTTTCTTGAAATAACAAATAGAATATATCTTAAAATTGGTAGAAATTTAATGGAATTGCCAGATAAACCACTTCGTAATTCCAAAACTATCTACTTCATTGGGAAATAATTTTTCCAATTAAAAATGCTTTTGGTGACACTTAGTAGACTTAATTTGAAACAGTTTTGATAGTACAGTTACGGTTTTGATTTTTTTAGTTTATAGGTTCTACCTTTTTCTTAACTTTTCTTGGTATGGAGGTATTCAGCCTTATCGGCAATTTCGGGAGAGATTGTTCTACTCCCGATTTTCATTTTTCCCTGGATTCGAATACTCCTTTCGTCAATCTCCCCCGGAAATTACTTCGAATCAGTTTCGAAATACTTTGAGTGAATTTATATTCTGAAATTATTTGTCTGTCAAAGTTTGAAAATTATTTTATGAAATCAAATTAAATATTTGAAGTATTTGTGGTGATTAAGACCTATTTTGCATCGTAGATTTAATTCTCATGTAATGGAAACGCGTAAAAATATTCAAAAGTTAAAGAAAAATATTTTGTTTGTCTATTTTGTTGTTGTAATATTTTTGTTCTCTCCCTCTGTGCAAAACTGTGTTACTTTATGAGGGAAAAAAACCCGAGTGTTAAAAATATTTCCAAAATGTGTAAAAAATATAAAGAAACAATAACTTAATATAGATCGCTTAAAACAAAACCAATTTCTCCTCCAAGCCGTTTCCCCTTTAAGTCTTTAGCTTGTTGTAGAGTGGACATACAGCCACACATACCAATACCGATGGAATCTCTCGTAATGTTGGATTTTATTAAAATGCCTATCCTTACACCCCGACTCCACAGGCCATGAACGATGTCCATAATCCAATCTGAGTTGTATGGATATGTCATTGCTTGGACATGGATTTTTGCGACTGCATGGGATTTTTTTTTAGACATGTTCCATAGTCCGGCCATCATTCATGGCCTGTGGAGTCGGGGTATTAGAAAATTATAAAACCTTCAAAAATAGGTAGTAATATCCTTCTATTTTTAAAATTCTTCAACTAAATTGAGGCGAGTTTTTTCCAGGGAAACATCATTAATTTTCCCCCGGGAAATAGATTTACGATATCTAGTTTTTTCACTGTAGTTTTTTCCCATTTTTCGAACATTATTTAAGATTGGACAGTCTCATACGGGGATAAAATCCTTATTCCCGATAAGGCTGATTATTTACTTAAGCAAATTATTTTAAAACAGACTATTGGCTACAAAAAATTGCATAAATCAGACAGGGACTGTACCTTGCAAAGAATATAAAAAGTCAAACTAAGTACATATAATATGCCAAATTTTGATTTTGGAACGATTTTGAGTATTAGAACTTTTTGAGTTAATACATTTTTGGAAAGTCTTCTTTGGCAACATATTGATTTTAATCTTTTTAAAGAATTGGTTTAAAAATATCAAAATTACACAGCACATACATTATTGTGTACATAGAAGGTAATTGTTTATATTTTTGGTAAGAATCTAAAATCGATTTCGTTGTTTTTTCTTAAAATATTTGAGTTGAAAAATATTTGTTAAGAGTTTTTATTAGTAGCAAGTAGTAGAAAGCAACAAAATTAAATGCAGGCTTTGAAAACTATAAACAAAAATCTTTCTGTCGTTCCTCAATGAGTAGTTGCTTTCTTTCCTTTTAAAATTGTGGCTTTGATTACATTATTCATTAAGCGCTTAACAGCAAGTCTAGTTCCGTTTCAAAGTTCTTTTTGATTTTTATTCCGAAGCATGATGGCTGGTACACTGACTTTTATTCGTAAATTATGGGGTGGCTTCATCTATGGCAGGAGGTAAATCTAGTTAATTAAGAAATTCTGTTGGATAGTTCACTACGTCATCTTCGTCTATAATATAATCGATTGACTTATATGATACAAGTTCACCAATTATTCCATTTTGAATATCCCAATTAACATCGTTAACATCTTTATTTTTTCCTGCTAATATTGCTCGTTCGCTCAACCAAGCATGATCTTTCTGTCGCTGTCCAATATTTGGAAAAACTTTTTTAATCTTTAATTTAATTCTTCTTGAGTTTGGGTAATCTCACAAAAATGTTCCGGCAATGTTATTAATCCATCATCAATGGGCATTTTGCCATTACCAATATTCAACAACTGCTTTGAAAACAACGGCCGATGAATCGTTTCGCAATTGGACACTCATATTTATTTTCAATCTGATTGTTTTGACATATCTCAAATATGATTTCAAACATGCATTCATTTCATCCGCTGGAGTTGATTGTGGAACTACGCGCAATAATATAAAGAAACCACCAAATAAATTTTGATTGTTTTGAAGATACTCAAAGCTTCCAATGACTTCTTAAGAGCCATCGTGAATTCATCCCACACAATAATCTTACATTGTTGTAATACCTGTGCTGTTTCCAAATTCTTTGGAATGTTACATGTGATGGGTGTTTCATTAATATGTATGTTCAATATGTTAACTTCAGTAGGCCGATTCTGAAAAGCGCGGCGTATCGCTTATAATGGCGGATTTAAATTTTCTTAGTCTTAAAAAGGCTTCCGCTTTCCATTTTTTGTTTTAAAATGATAGTTTTCTTGGTTATCGAAATGTTTATGATCGATTTCAAACAAAAAATGGAAAACAAAAGAGCTTTTGAGAATAAGAAAATAAAAATCCGTCAATGAAAGCGATCCGCCGCGCTTTCCAGAATCCGCCTACAGTGCAGAATGTGCAGTTCGAGCACCTTCCAATAAGGTAGCAGCAATTGCCAATAAAGCGAGCGCCAATGCTTTTTTTTTGACCGAATACATTCTAAAATCAATGAAATTAAAAATGTATTTCCGGTACCTCGAGGTGCATCCAAAAAATAAAATCCACCTTTTTCATCATAAACAGCTTTCATGATTTATAAACACTGAATTTTCGTTTAGATTCTGTAAGGAAATGTTGTTTTGTTTGACTTTTTTTACCATAAATGACAATAATAAAATCTGAATTTCCGGTTTGATTCTATAAACAAATGTTGTTTGATTTTTCTTCGTTTTGTTGACATATTTTTTTTAACTTTTAATTTTTTTTGTCATAAAAATGGTAAGCGGTCACAGGTCATTTTTTTTTATACACAAACCTGCTACAGAACAATACCTTTCCAACAAAAAAAAATTCATCGAATTCGTAGCTACCAAACTTGAGATATAAGAACACAAACGAACAACAATTCATTTATATATATATATATATATAGATAAAAACTTTCATTTTAATTTATTGACAAATGTTACACTTTTCCACAACTATTTTATTTGTTCCTAGTGGTCGTACGATAGGAAATGAAAATTATGAAACGAAATTAATGTTGAACCGGTTCATATTTCACTCTTTAGTCTAGTACTCACCTCTTTGTGAAATGAAAAATAAATACGGTACAAATTCACGTGAATATTCATTATGAACCCATTATTGATTCTCCAAGTGAATATTCAGTCCTCAGTTTTCTAATATTTGATACTCACTTTGAATGAAACAAATATTGATTTGTATGAAAGTTTTTCTGACAGAATCTTGACAAAATGCTAACAAAGACTATTTTCAATACCATGGTTTCTTGTCTTTGCTTGATGGTAGCACTTTAAATTCAAAAATAAACGACATTTAAGTCCAAAATAATTCCTTATGTTATTTAATTAAATTATTTTTCAACTTTTATTTTGAGCTTGATAAATTAATTGACAAATGTCACACTTTTACACAAATTTTGTATTCTTTTCCTAGTGGCTGGCTGCACGTTGCGAAATGAAAATTATAAAATGAAATTCATTTTGAACCGGTTCATATTTCACCTTCACATTTGGGTACTCACCTCTCGTTTTTAATTTCATCGGTGTGAAATAAGTGTCACTTTTATACAGGAATTTCATTTTCACTCGAACTGACTACTTTTAGGCTTTACATTTGGTTACTCAGCTCTCATGTTAAATTTCATCGCTGTGAAATATGTGTCACTTTTATATGGACATTTTGTTTTCACTCGAAGTGAGTACTAGGCTTTACTTTGACTGATTTGATGGATTTATAAAATGTATAAGAAAACGTTTGTAACGATGATTTTTATTTGTATGATCATAAAAATACATTTATTTTGATTCGCAATCCTACCTTATGTTTTTGTGGAACAGAATATATTTATAATTATTGAAATTAGCTTTTTAAGCTACAGTTGTTGTTTTGTGACACAATCCCCTTTCAATTATATTGAAACATATTTTTGTATTTATATTCCAGCTTACATCGAAGTAAGGTGGTCAATGCCGAGAATTATAGGCAAACAAGCTACAATCAAAAAATTTTCGCCGCAAACAACTCGAACAACAAAGATTCGAATGAAGAATCTATTTAACATTGTGGAGACATTCAGGAGTGATGAAAACAAGAGTTGAACTGATTTAGTAATTGCATGATCAGTTATATCCTTTTGAAGAGAATATTCATGCCTTCGGATTGATCTTTCTTTTTTTTAAGATTTACTTATATCATATCAGAGAATTCAATGCATAAAGATATTCACCCTTATTACGGTTGTCGTTTCACTTAAACGACAGTAAAACGACACGTCCCTGGAGGCGTCAATTGATATTTAATTCAAACGAATTTCGTCATAAGGATCAGATGCGTGGAGATTGGACAGAAACTGTCGCCTCTAGAGCCTTGTCGTTTTACTGTCGTTTTAGTGAAACGACTATCATAATAGGGGTGATTAGTTTTCCAATTGTATGCATAATTATTTGTATAACAAATTTGTCAATAGTTATATAATTATTGAAATGTAACAGAAAATTTTACTAAATAAAAACATACATACATACACTTGAATCATTGTCTAAATCAATAACATTTTATTTTGTTAAAGCATCATTAATCTTCCTCATAAAATTGTAATACTTTATAGAACATATTTAAAAGAAACTTGTTTCTTTTTGTCTTTTTATTTAAATTTGTTCCTTTTGCGAATCATATATATTATGTTTATGCATTAAAAAAAATAAGTTATTTACAATAATTATACATAGTTACAAAAATAAATACAAATTAATAAAAGAATAAAAACAAAATAGTATTTTTTAACGGAGCAGCCAATGAAAATTGGATGTAACAAAAAATTGAGATATTTCTATTTACATACTTAACATAGGACAACAAACAAAAAAATGTCTGCCATAGTATGTTTTTGTACCACCAGATTTTCAGAGTACCAGAACAGCAATTTATAAAATAGTTTGAGATAGGATTCACTATTGGCAGATTGTTGATGCTGAACTTGTTGCAAGTCAACTTGGCTGTTTGAATTAATTCCGATTCACTCTGATTCAGAGTCCTAAGCAATTCGTCACCTGAGTTCTATCTTGTTCAATAGACCATTTTTCACGAAATTGAGTTAGAAATGCAGTTTTTATAATTCGAGGGTGCTCTTTCGATTGGCGCAGACCATTTTGTTCTATGGAGAACTGTTTGGTTCAATAGACCACAATACCCATTTGAGTGTTACTTTCGTTCAATAAACCACTTATCATTATTTTTGTATCATATTGCACAATTCATGGTATATCTTTAAAACATACCATCTTATATCTTTCTTGTTCAATATCCAAATTATTTTCGTTACAATTTGTACCTTATTGATCAAAAACATTTTAATTTGGTTTTGTTAAAACGAAAATTCTATTTTGTTCAATATCATACAAAATCACCATTGTTTACCTTGATTTGCCTATAATGTACTATGTAAATGGCCAAAAGCGTAGAAAACGCAAAATTATAATGTGTCCAAGTTGCAAGCATTAGTTGCTGTCATAATTGTCTTTCAACATTTTCCTATGAAAGGTTTCGACAAATATTCAATGCTTTACCTATTCTTAATCTTATGGAATGTAATACAAATATTGTGACAATTACGTTCAATTATTCTGAACCATCATGCCATTTACAGGTACAAAAGAAGTGGATGCTGTGCACAGTGAAATACAGAAATACTTTAAGGACTTGGACGTTTACAGCCTCATTTCTTTAATAAAGATTCTGAAGGGAATTAATTACACCAAAATTAAAATGAGATTGCAGAGCTTTAAAAAGAAAACAATTTTAATTTTAATAAGACAAATCAAATACAGAAGCAATGACCTTATTTCCTTGTACAGTGCGGTACACTTGTTTAGACGCACCAATTTTTTTTTTTTCTTTCGTATGTATCAATTATTACACACATAAGCCTTTTATTTTGAAATGTGTTCATCGTTTTCAGGTACTTATTCCTAAACTACTTATGGATCAACAAAATTATTTTTAAAACATAAACAAAAACTAAATTAATTACTTTGTTTTAATAATATGAAATTTTAAACTAACATAATAAATATTTAATACTTAAAACTAAGTTCGCATCTTAACAATAACTGAATTAGCTAGCATTACAATTCTATTGAAATTTGCTTTCGATTGGCCTCTCCAATATTTACATCGTCCCCATATAACAGCAGGGAAATTAGGACTTTGTATATCATGGAAGATTCGTGCAATATTCCTTCCAGTAAATGTATTATCAGGATACATATTTATTATTGAATAAATATCACCAGTTATTTCATCATCGGTTATGTTGGATTGCTAATAAAAAACGACAATTAGAGAAAACGCAAATTAAATATGAGAAATTAATTAAAACGTACCTCAACATCAAGAACCAAATCTTTGGGATAATCATTTTGGAAATATTCACGAACAATTACTTTTAACTTTTCAGAATTGTTTTTGGGAAAATCTTCAATTGTACAGGGTTTGTAAGATTTATATGAAACCGAAGAAAGACCTTGGCATACATATTGTAGCTGAAAAAAGAAGAAGACTATGTAAAAACTATGCTACTTTAGAGATTTGAAAACAGATACCTGAATTAACTGCGTTTTCTCTTGCGTTGCAGACCGACTATAAAGGGAGTCAAGAGCTTCATCGATCTCATCCAATGTAAAATCTCCAGGCGATTTAACTCTAAAACCCAAATCAAAGTAGGAAACTGTTAATGGTGATCTCTTTGGGTAACCATTTTCTGAAAGTAAAAGAATTAACATTCGACTTCTAATTCATATTTTTAAAACTTTTTAAGCTAACTTGTAATCCATTCAAGATTCTTTAATTGATATTTAACAACTCCACTATTCCATCCGATTGCAGCAGAAATGTCAATCACAGAAAATTCAAGGGTGCTGCTATCCTCCTTGAAGGTTTTGTTTTTCAATTGTAAGGATATGGCCATTGCCAGTGGAGGACAGTCTCTAGCTGCATGTCTAAAATAAAAATTAAATAACTTATATCGGCGCCTAAGACTGACTTTTTATGTGACTTATCTTACTTTAAGTACTTTGCTCCTCCGTAAGATATCACTTTGCACATTATATAAGCCGAACTAAGCACATTTATACCCCAACGGCAATCTAATTCTAAATAACAAAGAAGTGTTGATATGTTCTCTTCTGGTATATCTAAGGCTTGTACTGTTTTCTCAATTGAGATTCCAATTTCATGGCCTGGACAGATTCTTTTTCGTGGTTGTTTTTTATCAGTCGATTTCGAAGGGCCCTCTGAAACAAGTTTATCATCAACATCAAACATATCTGCCTCCCAGTCGATGTTGTGAGATGCTTTGATTTCCTCCTGATGTTCATTTACAAAATCACTTGAAGACAAATATTTAAAAAAAAAGGTATATTAAACCAGATCTAGACAATTCAATTGCAAATCTTACTTTTTCTTCAAATTCTTTTCACACGAACAGGGAATGAATAATTTTTGCAAAAGTTTACGAATTACATGTCTATCAATAGAATTGGCAAAAATATGTCGGCGTAATTCATTCTGATCGCCACCCTTCGAATCTAAAAACAAATGACAATGAGATATTTTTCCATCGCGACCTGCACGACCGATCTCTTGCACATAGCTCTCGAAATTTCTTGGCATATTATAGTGAATGACTGAACGGATGTCTGGTTTATTGATTCCCATACCAAAAGCTATTGTAGCCACAACAATGCGAAGCTCGTTTTTCATAAAAGCATTTTGTATTGTTCGCCGGCGTGATGGTGGAAAACCAGCATGATAAGGTTCTGCCTGCCAATTAACGCGTTTACGTTTTTTAGCGCTCGCTGGTACATTGTCGGATTTTCTATCCTAAAAGATTGAGGGCTTAAAAAGAAAAAAACAACAAATAATTAACTCCACTAACCTGCATGTAGGTTCTTATTTGTCCAGCAATTCGTTCGCATTCATCACGTCTAGTGCAGTAGATAATAATCGACTGGCAGGCATCAAATCTGCAAGGAAAAGCAAAAGGACAAAAGATGTAGGACGGTCCTAAATTATTTTCTTTGTGTGCGTGAAGTTTCAGATTTAGACAAAGCCATATAAAAGACGATTCTTATCTTACCTTTTACTCAACAGTAATCCGATCAGAGCTGTGTCTCTATTTTCATCCTTCGAAACTGGGTAATGTTGCCGTTGCTGTCAAACCCAAGACAGTTTTTACACCCAAATTCTTTTGTAAAAACTTACAAATCATCAAATAGTTAGGTCGGAAATTATGACTCCATTGTGAAACACAATGCGCCTCATCGATACATGCAAATGCAATGGGCGGTAGTTTTCTCAAAATCGAACCAAATCCGGTTGAACGTTCGCCGGCCACCACTGCCTCGGGCGATACCAACAAAATATCAATTTCTTCATTATTCATCATTTCTAGAATTTTTATTCGTTGTTGCGGAGTTTGATTGGTATGCAGGCAGTGAGCTCGTAGAAAATGTGGAACACCATGAACTTGATCCTCCATCAAAGATACCAACGGCGAAATTACCAAAGTTATGGAACCCATTTTTTTGCTATATAAATAAGTAGGCAGTTGATAGCAAAGAGATTTTCCACTGCCAGTACTGAGAGTTACCAATGTCAATTGGCCGGTGAGAATTCTCATTATGGCCCGATCCTGGCCCTTGCGGAAGTCAGTGTGGCCAAACATCCTAAGCACTTCATAGACTTCTTCTGTTGCTGCTGGGATAGATCCGTCAGGATTAAGTTCATAGATAGCGCCGCCTTTGGAAACTACATTGGGAGCATTGAGTAGACCAGCTTTTTCAAGAAAATCCTGGCTGATTGTATGCCCTATATATACTTTTGGTGGAGATGATGGGATTTCAGCTGGTTTTTCTGTTGCTGCTTGGATTTCTTTATAAATTTGAGCGACTTTGTCTTCTTCTGCTTCATTTTCTTTGCCATCAAAAGTTTCTTCCTCGTCATCTCCTTGATCTTCTTCTTCGCCATCTTTCTTACACAGAAGCGTGTTCGTTGCTTCTGGAAGTTTATCCAAATTCCGGCTATGCACAACCAATGCACTCTGACTGGCCATCTTCTCTGCCTCTAGAGATAAGTAAGGACTATCATCATCCATATCCACAGTAGCTGGCAGAAGAGAATCACCTTTAAGTTTGCACTGCTGGGCAAAATGACCCGGCTGACCGCACTGAAAACAAGTCAAGTCTCCGCCATCACATCCACCCATGTTCATTTCGGGTCCAATCAAAGCGGCTGCTTTCTTCTGTTTCCATTGGTTCTTCTTGTATTTAGAGAAGTTTACTGTTTTCTTGCCACGAACGAAAACCTTCTTTTGGATATTGATCCGGACAAAATTCTCATTCAATTTTCCAGAAGCCACTTTGTCAGCTAACTTGTTTTTTAGTGCTTCGCGTTTTTCATTCACTTTAAAACATGTCTGGCTTTCATCAGTTTTCTTTATTCCTCCTATTTTTTCGCTTACATTGTTAATATACTCATCTGCCATTAAATTAGCCATTTCGAGATCGTCCACATTTGCTCTAGGCAAGCATCTTAAGTTTCCAGTTTCTAGAGCGAGGGTATACTTAATCTCTTCCGGATCTGGGGCTTTTCCTTCTTTATTTTCTTCAGGGGCCTCTTGTTTTTGTTGCTTCTTCGAAACTCTTGCGGTAGATTTTATTGCAGTTACAGCTTTTGGAGCCGCCTTCTTGGCTTTACTACTTGCATTTGGTTTGTTTACTTCCTTCTTTTGTAGTTTTTTCTTCGTAGCTACAGCTTTTTTGCGAATTCGCTTAGGTTTTTTATCTTCGTCTTCTTCGGATGTATCCATTTCCTTTCTCCTCCGCTTCTTTGCAACAATTGGAATGTCTTCCACAGATATGGATGCATCCTCGCATGGTGCTTTTGGATATTCTTCACATGGAATTGGTGGAACTCTTATTTGTTCTTGAGGAGCAGCAATTGGTGTTTGTTGATTCTTGTCTATTGCAGTCAGGACCCGTCGGCGTTTGACTATGCAAGGTTCTTGAACTTCTTTTTCATCTTCGCTATTGGACACGATAGAGTCGGAGTCATATTTGCCCTGCACAGTCTTTGTATTGTCTCCATATTGCTCAGGTATGGTTGGAGTATAAATAATAAGCGATTCCCGTTTTTTTTCCTTAGCAATTAATTGGGAGACATTTATATTGATCAGCCCTATTGGAATAGATTCTCCTATTTGATCACTTAACATGAAAGAATTTCCATCATCTGTGGCATTTCTATTAAGCCAACCCGCGTCCAGCTGCATTGAAGTGTGTTTAGGCTTTTTGAGACCCACAGCAGACATAAAATCATAATTTGGTTCTTTATTTGCCAATTCTTTAGCTCGCTGAGTTAGAATTGTCTCGAGATTGGGAAAAAGTTCCTGAGTTTCCGATTGAGTGGAGGTAACCGAAGACTGCGATAGATCTTTATTTGTTTTTGCTAAAGATTTGCGAGGATTTCTTTTCGAAAAGGACGAACTTTTAAACAGTTTTGCCGTTAAATTGGATTTGAAGGCTTGACGGACTGGACTGGTGGATTTTTGTACAGGGGGTTTCTTACTTACATCTTTGACCCAAGCTTTTGTATTGTGTTCGCTCTCTTTAACGGGTTCAAATTCTTTGATGACATGATCTTCATTAAGATTAACAGCGTTTGTAATCTGACTTAAAGACTTAAGTTCGTTTAAATTGGTAAAATTTAGCGACGAGTCCATATTTGATATAGTTGATATATCCAGTGGAAGTTGTGGTCCACATGAATTGTCTTGCATGCTTTCATCGATGTCTCCTTGAGAGGTTTCAAGAATATCGAAACCATCCTCGGCGAGAACATCATTGAGTGTGTCTTCGAGAAATGAGGTTTTAAGTTTGTAGTACATTTTGTAAGAATCAAAAAAAAAAAATAAGTTACGAAGTTACAAGACAAGATTTTTAAACTTACCTTTGAAGGAATTTTATTGTATTTCTTTTTGAAATCTTTTTCCCACACTTTAACTCGAAGTTTATATTTTTGATATTTGTGTTTAAAAACGGGATCGTCCATTGTTAAGTTTTATTTATAAGAGCAAAAGTTTAATTTTAGCAGAGTGGACTCATTTTTTGAAGAAAAATTTGAAAACACTACGAGCTGTCAGCTCTTGTCAAAATTCTCGAAATGATTGAGCAAAACTGGTCTATTTCTTGTGGTGGAAGTTAGGGCACATACGCATGGAATTTAAAGGGTGTGATTCTACTTTTTGATTACATTTTCTTTGTTTTCAATAGAAATAGTAATAAATATTACTGTATTTATATGCCAGAAGCAATAAAAGGCTATATCAAATAAAGTTTTTGTTCATAAACATTCAGAAGCATCAATTTTATTGACAAAATATTTTATTTTTCAGGTTTTGAATTTAACGGATTCCCTTTTTTGAATATCCGATTCACCAATTGAGCACATGACCACGTTTGAGCAAATGCCCTAATAGGCGTTTTTCTTTTTTTGTTCAGAGCAGAGCCTGAACTGTCAAACAAAAAATTGTGTTTCTTTTTTACCTCTGAACGTTCAGAGCTTCAAATTTGTGTTTCTTTTTTAGTTCTGAACGTGTTCTGAGCTTGTTGAGAGCGCGCTCTATGAGCTCAGAATAAAATGACTGAGTAGACCGAGTTGAATGCTGAACACAAGCATTTGATAGGTGAAATTGCAAAAAAAGTGACAGTTTAGTGTTCAGGTGTGTTTCAAAAATAATTCTGAGCGCTCAGAACCAGAACACGCTTTGTTCAGAGGATGTTGAGAGCATGCTCGATATGCTCGGAGACTGTTCAGAACTCTTTTCTGAGCTAAAAAAGAAAAACGCTTAATGCATACATACAAAGCTCGTTTTGTCCCATTTAAAATGCATTGCAACTGCACACATCCTTACTGAATAGGGCATAAATCCTCTCAATTCAGCTTGTAGGGTGAAAGAGCATGGACACCTTAAGTCGGTTCTCTAGGTAGTATTTTCTCTATGGCCTCAAGGTTGATGACGACGACGACAACGACGACGCAAACGCCTAACATAATTTATGTCTACTCTCTACTTCTCTTGTTCTTCTCGCATATATCATATCAGTAAATTAAAAAAAAAAAATACTTTGCACATTTAATCAAAGAGGATACGAACATTTTTTTGTCATTCTCTTCACCATTTTCTCATCATAGACGTTTAAAAATAATTGGTAATCTCGCTTACTCCATTTGATTCTTATTAGAATCGAAAAAAATACACTTCTCTTGCTCTAACTACATAAGTTTCGATTCTCCGATAAATACAAGTCTTCCAAAAATGGAAGTCTCCGCCGAAAATTGTCTCCCAAAAAGGGATTTCTCCGCGAGCTAAAGTGGCGCCACCACAGGCAGTGGGTCGCCCTAAAAATTTTTGTCCATGATAGTACTTTGGATTTTATATAGAAGGCATCCAGTACAAGGAAAGTGAACCCAAAAAAAAAAAATCGTCCGTATCTGATATCAGATACGACAACATGTTACATGTTGCTAAATGTTGCAATGGTCAATATAAAGAGCGAGATCGAAAAATTCTCACTGGATAGAATCTAAAATTTGAATTCTCTTCAAAATGTATATCTCAATTCTCAAATCTCAATCAAGTGGGTATAAATTGAATTTCTTATGAAGCGATGCTATCCTTGTTGGTGGCACGTTGAGGAGAATTGCGGTGTTTTTTTTTTTTTTTTTGGTTTGTTGCTTATTCTTTATTTGTGTAATCTTGATGATGGTGTGGCTGTGCACTTGTATAGATAGACATGCAGTACAATTTTTGTTCGTCTCGATCTTCGAATGAAAGTTACCAAGCTAGGATTTTCTTTTGGTGTTGTTTTTTTTTTGTGAGGTAGGTAGGTATACCTACATATGTAGGCTCGTAGCTCGTAGGTACAAAGTTGGTTATTTCGTATTCCTTGATAAATTAAAGAAAATCATTTTTCATTACTTTATTTAAAGGTTAATTCATAAGTTGTAAGGAAAGCTAATTTATTAGGTAGGTAGGTAGGTGTGACATGTGTATGCTCTGATTAAATGAATACATACATACGTATCAGATATTTTTTGCAATGGTTTTATATGTAGGTATATTTATAGTTTTTTTTTTTATTTTTCATTATTAAATCGTTAGGAAAAATGTGATGAGTATATAGACAGGTAACTTGAGTTGCAACATTATTATTATTATTATTATTATTATTATTATTATTATTATTATTATTATTATTATTATTATTATTATTATTATTATTATTATTATTATTATTATTATTATTATTATTATTATTATTATTATTATTATTATTATTATTATTATTATTATTATTATTATTATTATTATTATTATTATTAGTAACTTGAGTTCCTATGGTCATATTTTTAAGATTAACAGTTACATATGTTAAAATCTCGGAAAATAATGCACTACAATTTGTATTTAAGAATTATTCAAAAATATGGGAAGCTTTGCATCATACAGATTTTGAAAAATTATAACTTTGATAATATTTTGCAATACTTAGTTAAAAAATGTTGCCAATTTATTTTAAAATTCTTTCATTTTATATTAGAAATTCTTTTCTTTTATTGTGAACAGAATTTTCTCATTCGAAATAAATTAAAACAGTGAGAAAACACTTTTGCAAACAGCTCAAAGTTATATTGGTGGAAAAGCAGATGCCATGACATAAAACCATGTGTCATAAGGCCAAATTCGGGGTTTGACGCTTTCCCAAAGTGACATAAGGTCAAATTTTAAGGGTTGGCCATATCGCTGGCTGAATACTTAAGTGCCCAATATACAATAAAATTATTCCTCAGAAAACGAATTTTAAGGTTTGAAAAATAATTCCGTTATTTTTTTGTTCTTGACAATTACGACTTTTGAATTTTTATATATATTAATTGAAAATTCCTTTTTTGTAAGTCCTGATGTCAAAAAACGTTACGGGTAATTAAAAAAATATATATAGTTTGAAAAAAGTCAGAAATGGATATAGAACCCTCTTCCATACGAATGCGAAATATATGAAAAACAAACTTCAAATTTCCTAGGCATATAGGACTTTTATGCACGGACATTCGGAAATCAACGAAATCAAAAATAATAAAAAAAATTCAGAATTTCTGGCATTATTAATTTTTATAATTTTACTTTAAGTGATAAAAACATAAAACAAAAAGTTACCTATATTAATTTAGTAGCTATGCCTTCCTTTATACCAGATTGGATTACTTTTAAGTCGATAAGAAACGTATGAAAATGATAAAGCATTTTATCACTTAATTATTTGGTAATAATTTGGTCCATAAAATTTCCTAGAAAAATACATTATATTTTATTCGGAATTGGTTTTAAAAATACTTCAACATTCGTAGGAGCAAGTTTTAGTATTTTTTTCACACTTTTAAATTAAAATTCTTTTTAACCTTTTTTGTTTGTATCCATTTTAGTAAACAAAACAAAAATTCTAAATTATCGTCGATAAAAACTTTATTTAGCATACATAAAAACACAGTTATTTAGTTTGTCAAAATAATATAAATATTCTGATTTCAAATATTTTGTTTTTCCTCATTTCTATCTCATTTTTATTTTGTTCACAATATTATATATTACTTATTCAGCCCTGAACAAGATCCAAAACAGAATTGAAAACTCGGTCAATAATTACAAAATATTGACAGCATTTTTGGGTTTTAAGGATTTTATAGTACCGAATCGCATCCCACCGCGACCAGACGTGTCGGAAGTTGAAAACTTTACCGCGGCCAATACCCCAACAAAAAATTAAACAAACAAAATAAAAAAAAAAAAAAAAATATTAAACCTCTGTCCATTTTCCATCACCTTTATCAGTGTCAAATTTAAATAATAAATCCCTGCCTAATCAAAATCAATAGCCTATTAAAATAATAAAATACACAAAAAAAATTGCAATAAAAAGAAAGTGCCAGTGTCAGTGCCAGTGCTTGTGCTTGTGTACAAAAACAACAACAAAAGTGCACCATGCCCATTAACCTGATGCTCCACAAAACTAAAATCAGCAAGCGGTAAATTTTCCTAATCTCTCCTTCCCTCATCATTCACATTGCTTTCGGCTTAGTCATTACATACAATGTGTGGCTCATTTCATATAATGTATGTAATTGATTGAGTCGAAGTAAATCAGACAAATTGCTGATATTGGTTTTGGGTTTCCAGGGGCGGATCAATACATACTACTAAGGCATAACACTGGTAGTGTTTTGTATTGTGAAGTTTTATTGGGGCCCAAACTCAATATCAGCATAGATAACTGTCTGATTTGGTTTTTAACGTTTGTTTTTTCGTAATGGTAGGTGAATTTAGGGTCGATATTAGCAACATTCGGGGGCTGAGAAAGAATTTCTGTGCTGTGTACGTACATACTGTAAAAAACAGGCCAGCAGTCTTGGCACTAAGTGAAACCCAGGTAGGTGAAAATTCTGATTACTCCGAATTTAGCCTACCTGGTTATAGCTTAGTGCCTTTATTTTTCCTACACCACGGTCTCGCAATATATGTACGTAATGATGTGGCTTATCAGCTTCAACCACAATATGGCCCTTGTTTAAATACAAACTTTAACTTCATGTGGTTAAAATTCACCGTCAATAAGCACATCATACATACATGTTTCATTTATCGTAGCCCAAGTTTGGATAGTAATTCGACTTCTAACGAATTCGATGCGCTGTCCGATTCAATCCTGAGAATTGTTTCCCATTATCCGCACAGTGAAATCGTTGTTACGGGCGATTTCAATGTACACAATTCTTCGTGGCTACGCTATTCTGGTCAGACAACACCCGAAGGAAGGTATGTCGAGATTTTTGCTGAGTTAAACCACCTGACTCAGCTTGTTGACGAGCCTACTCGGATTCCTGACGTTGCAGGTCAAATCGCCAACACTCTAGACTTGTTCCTTACCTCTGACCCGAATAAATACACTATTAGTGTATTATCTCCTCTAGGCTCATCAGACCATTGTGTCATATCTGCAAATTTCTCGTGCCACCAAATCACAGTTAAAGAAAAAATCCCAAAGAGAACCGTTTGGCAATACGAGAAAGCCAACTGGGACGGTCTCAATAATTTCTTCAAGAGCTTTAACTGGTCACTATGCTTCCCCGATAGTGATGTTGACGCCAGTGCAGATATGATTACAAACTTGATTCTCTGTGGAATGAGAAATTTTATCCCGAATAGGGTGAAATCTATCAAACCCAAAGAAAACTCATGGTTTGATTCGAGCTGTAAAGAGGTTATTAGGGTTAGAGAAGTAAGCTTCCGATGTTATAAAGCCAAGCCTACAGAGGAAAACCGGAAAAAGTTTCAACAAGCTAGAAAGACCTGTAACGTTCATATTCGAAGAACCAAATTTTTACATGATCAAAAATTACGACAAAAAATACTACAATGTCCCAAAGGTAGTAAAAATTTTTGGTCATTTGTAAAAAACATACGAAATACCACCTCGTCCTCGGTTCCAACGCTCGTCTTCAATGATACTCCTTTTGTCAGTTCGCAAGATAAAGCCAATTTGCTTGCAGCACAGTTTGCTGTTAATTCGATGCTGCCAGAAAGTGCTATGACTCCTCCTGTACTTGAGAGCGTAAATGATTTTATGGGACAAATCTTCTTTCGCACTCGTGCAGTTGCTAGAGTTCTAAAGGATCTCGATGTACACAAATCCGCTGGCCCGGATGGTATCCCTCCCATTGTTCTGAAGAGGTGTTCTTCAACGCTGGCAAAACCACTGCGTAAGCTTTTCCATCTGTCCTACTCTACTGGTCTCTATCCGAGTGGATGGAAAACAGCATTTGTCCAGCCTGTCCCTAAAAAAGGCGTATCTTCTTCACCCTCTAACTATCGGCCAATTGCACTTACGTCCCTTCTTTCCAAGGTCATGGAAACGCTGATTAATTTCCAGCTCAAGAAATATCTCGAGGAACGAAAGCTTCTTAATGACCGGCAGTACGGCTTTCGTAGCAATAGGTCCACTGGTGATCTGATGGTATATCTCACCGAACAGTGGAACAAATCTTTACATCGTTTTGGAGAAAGTAAGATTATTGCACTTGATATTTCAAAAGCGTTTGATAGAGTTTGGCACCAAGCTCTCTTATCGAAAATGCGCGCATTTGGTTTCGATGAACCTCTTCTTCGTTGGATTAGAAATTACCTTTCGGACCGTTCAATACAAGTCGTATTGGACGGTTTCAAGTCTGAAATCCACAAAATAAATGCTGGTGTGCCCCAGGGCTCCGTTTTGTCTCCGACTCTCTTCCTTATTTTTATAAATGATCTTTTGTCTGAAACTTCTAATCCATTAAACTGTTTTGCTGACGATAGTACCCTCAGTTTCTCATATTCGTTTACAGATTCTCATCCATGTCCTTCGGATGTGGAACTTGAACGGCAGCGTATGATAAGCTCATTAAATTCTGATCTCGACAGCATTGTCCAATGGGGAATCAAAAACCGCGTAGAATTTAATGCTTCTAAAACTCAATGTTGTCTCCTGTCGTTAAAGCGAAACCCACCCCCAATGCCGCTATCCATGAGCGGCACTTGCATCGAGGAAACCGAACAGCTCTCAGTTCTCGGTATGTGTGTCACAGACCACCTTTTGTGGAATGACCACATATTTGATGTCGCCAAAAACGCTGCTAAGTGTTTAGGTTTTCTCCGTAGATGCAAGAAGTTTTTTTCCCCTTCTGATCTGGCTGTGATCTACAAAGCCTTTATTCGTCCAAAACTTGAGTACAATTCTCATGTTTGGGCAGGAGCTCCAAGAACTCACTTGAGTTTGTTGGACAGAATTCAAAAGAGAGCTTTAAAAATGATAGGCGAAAGATCTATAACAGAAACAATTACATCTCTCGAACACCGCCGTAATGTTTCGTGTCTTTCTCTTTTTTATCGCTATTATTATAATCAGTGTTCTAGTGAAATAGCCAGTTGCATTCCCCCCCTTAAAAAATTCAACCGTTATACTCGCGCTTCTAGGAATGCCCATCAGTTCACCCTCGAGCCCAACTTCGGACGTACTGTAATGTACAGAGATTCTTTCTTCAGTCGGACCACACGAATGTGGAATGCTTTACCTGACTCGACTTTCCCCTCCCATTTCGATGTGCAAACGTTCAAAACCAATGTGCATCGGTATCTCCTTCTAAATCCTCTCCTACTTACCTAATCGCTCGTGCTGTGTTAAAAACATTTTAAGGGTAGCCATAACCCCTTTTGCGCGCGTGGAATATAAAAAAAAAAAAAAAAAAAAAATTTATTTACTCGGCGAAAATTTTACTTCTATTTATACTTTTCCAGCTGACTGCACTTTTGTCCATAGATATAGAGAACATAAGCACTATATAATTTTTCGAAATCTGCATGATGCAAAGATTCCCATATTTTTGAATAATTCTTAAATACAAATTGTTGTGGGGTAGGTGTACCAGTACCCGGCCACTCACTAGTATCCGGCCACTTTTCAAACTAAATCACTATATCAAAATAAAATATTTAAATCATTTCAGGCTTATTTAAATATTTTGTAAAATTTGGCTAATCAGGGCCTCATAAATTTGTCAGGAAAAAAATTAGAACTTGTGAATGTTTACCGCACTGTGAGAAGTGAGATTTACAGTCTTGGAATGCAATTGGAAAGAGTGAAGTTTAAACATTATTTTAACCGGTATTGAGAGTGAATCGAGTTTTTGTTAAACGTTTTTATTAAAAGCAATACTATATATAATAATAAAACCAACAACAAATTAAAATAATTATATTTAATATTCAATTTAAATGGTGACCGTTTACTGGAACAAAGTAAAACCCTGTGTACTAGTAACCGGCCAAGTGGCCGGATACTAAATTTTGAAGTCACATACAAATTGTTCTCTCATTTGTTCTTAAACTAAATAAGGATCTTTCTTTTAATGCAGGAGGGAGTAGAATACCTATATTAAATATGCTTAAGTTTAGTGTCCGGCCACTATTTTTCATTATAATTATGAGCAAAAAAACAATAATGAATTCTATGGCCGGTTTTTGGCGCACGCTGTTTATGTATCCGGCCATAGGAGCTACAATGTTAAGTTTTATTATTTTTCTAGCCCAATTTGAACCTGTCGATACATTACGTATGCAAGAAGGGAGTAACACAAGAATGCTCACAGCTTGAACAGCAGGTCCTATTAATGTCTGATTTTTGGAATATATCATCAATGATTGTTACGTATAGTTAAAACGGATTCTTAAATTAATGTTTGGATTCTAATATTTACAAAATAAAATAACTGGCCGGATACTAGCTAGAAAAATTGGCCGGCTACTGAATTTCAATGGCCAGATACTGGTGAAAAAGCACTTTTATGACAAAATTAATTTTAGTTTTAATTGCAAAACAACAATTACCTTCATATATTTTTTATTTCATAAACAAATTATCAATTATTTAAAAAAAAAAATGTTTTAAAATTCTATATTGTCAGACTGATTTTGTATAGGACACCAAAGTAAGAAAATGCGTTAGGTGGCCGGGTACTTACCCTGCATTATTTTCCGAGATTTTAACATATGAACCTGTTAATCTTAAAAATATGACCATAGGAACTCAAGTTACCTATCCATATACTCATCACAGTTTTCCTAACGATTTAATAATGAAAAATTAAATAAAAACTATAAATGTACCTACATATAAACCATTGCAAGAAATATCTGGTACGTATGTATGTATTCATTAAATCAGAGCATACACATGTCACACCTACCTACCTACCTAATAAATTAGCTTTCCTTACAACTTATGAATTAACCTGTAAATAAATTAATGAAAAATGATTTTCTTTAATTTATCAAGGAAAACAAAATAACCAACTATGTACCTACGAGCTACAAACCTACATTATGTAGGTATACCTACCTACCTCACAAAAAAAAACAACACCAAAAGAAAGTCCTTGCTTGGTACCTTTCATTCGAAGATCGAGACGAACAAAAATTGTAATGCATGTCTATCTATACAGGTACACAGTCACACCATCATCAAGATCACACAAATAAAGAATAAGCAACAAACTAAAAAAAACCACCGCAAGTCTCCTCAACGCACCACCAACAAGGCTAGCATCGCTTCATAAAAAATTTAATTTATACCCACTTGATTGAGATATACATTTTCAAGAGAATTCAAGTTTTAAATTCTATCCAGTGAGAATTTTTCGCTCTCGCTCTTTATATTGACCAATGCAACATTTAGCAACATGCAACATGTTGCCGTATCTGATATCAGATACGGACAATTTTTTTTTTTTGGGTTCACTTTCCTTGTACTGGATGCGACATCTTTATGTTATATTATCTTTGCCCAAACCATGGAACTGCTATAATTTGTAATTGGTCGAAATCTTTTGAGCTACTTGTGGAACCTTGTGGAAAAGAAGTTCATTCCAGCACATTCCCGACCCCTAGCAGATTCTAGTAGCTTTTTCTCGGATATAAATACACCGCCACCAGTCCGAACACATCAATTTTTGATTTTGGAAGTGAACGAATAAACGTCGGTGTAAAATAGTGAATTAAGATTTGTGCTTGTTTATATTAAAGTATTAGAAGTAATTGAAGTGATCACATAATTAATGGTGAACATTTATAAAGTGTGTGAATAAGTAAGCATATAAGAAAAGTGCTTGTGAAAACTGACATACAAAAATTTAAGAATAAAAATAGAAACAAAATGGGTAAAATTGTGAATGTATTGAATTGTGTTGAGCTTAAGATAGAACTTAACAGACGAGGTCTTCCTACTGCTGGAACGAAAAATGACCTCATTATTCGACTGCAGGAAGATTTAAGGCAACACGGTGAGAATCCAGACACGTTTCTATTTGAAATTGAAATGTCGGAAGAGCAAGTAAGTACAAGCTTAGACATTACCAATATGATGGCTCAGCAGCTCGCTCAGTTTGAAGACCAAAGAAAGGAGCAAAAGAATCTTCTAGAAGAGTAACGCAGCGAACGAATTGAGCAGAAGAATGAACAAAAGAATCTGCTTGTACGATTAGAAGAACAGCGAAATGAACAAAAGAATCTTCTTCAAGAACAACGAAACAAGCAAAGGAACCTTCTAGACGACCAGAAAAACCTAATCGAAAGTAAGCTAAATTCATTTGGAAATAAATTCATGGCTCTTGATGAACGTGTTGAAAACGTCGAAAAATAGTTCAAGAAATTTGAAGACAAACTGCAGAACTTTGCCTAAGAAGAAAGAAATGCATCCACCAACCTTTGATGGACATTCTTCTTGGTCAATCTACAAGGAGCAGTTTGAGGCAGCCGCAACAATAAATGGCTGGGATGACGAAGACAAGTTTATTGCCCTGACGCTTGCCCTTAGAGGTTCTGCTGCTGAATTATTGCAAACCTTACCAGCAGATAAGAACGGCAACTTCAGTGCTCTTGTTCAGGCCATTGACAAACGCTTTGGTGATGGCCATATGCAAGAAGTCTTTCGTGTCCAACTCAATACTAGAGTCCAGAAAAGGGGAGAAAGTCTGCAACAACTGCAAGCAGACATTGAACGGTTGGCGCATCTAGCATACCCGACTGCAGGACCAGCTAGCAACGGAGGCTTTTGTCCGTACAGTTTCTGACATCAATCTCCAGCGAGCAATTCGAACAGCTGGAAAACGCATGCTTTCTGAAGCATTAGCGTTCGCTCTGACCATGGGAGCATCAGAACAGGCTTCCTCATCGGGTAAGAGAACTTGAAGTTGAGGAATATTCTTGTCAGAGAGCTGAATTCCAAAGGAGGCAGCGAGAAGGACCTGCTCGATGCTGGAATTGCAACAAAACGCGACATCTCCAGCGCCAGTGCAGATTGCCACCGAGAAGAGTCACCTGTCAACATTGTGGAAGCAGAAATAATACCCGCGAACATGTTCTTTTTTAAGACTCTAGGAGTGTTGAGTCATTCGACCGATCGCAAGCCCTGAGTTCAGTCATCGATAATTGTCGGCACGTTTGAGTACGCAGCACAAATCAAGTATTTACTTATTGCATTTTCATTGAATTTTTGAACAACAACAACAACTTAAAAGCGCCAGCCAATTATTTCGCTGGAGATATAGCTATTTCGTGCTTTGCCACTTTTGCACTCATCAGTACCCTTTTTGTGGTGTTGAGCTTTTAATCCAATTTTTATTTGAAAAACTTCTTATGCACACCATAGGATTCGAACCTAAGCATATCAGATTTGCTCTGTCATTTGCATTTTCATTGACCCAGATATCGGTAAGATGATACTGTTTGGGCAGTCAAACTGCAACAAAGCAACTACTGAAATGCGTTGAGTTCAATGCACGACGAATTCCTCTGGAGGGTTAGGTATGTATGTACAACACTATGTATAGAGGGTTTTCACTTTTATGACATTTAAGTGTTCGAAACTAAATTCGAAGTTACCCAAATCACTTATGTCGTTTTCGATTGGAATTCCGAACAGTACTACTCCTTTTTAATTTCAATCGAATTATTTTCTATTGTTCCGAGACTAATTTGGAAAATATTAATGTGTGTGGACGTAAATTGTCTGATATTTATATTTATAGTAAAGTTCGTTTGACAAATAATCCAATGAAAGGGTTTATATTGTGGTGAATATGCCCATTTGTGCAAACAACGACATCTCTTATTCTTCTATAACAGAATAAATTTGTAATGAGTTCAGCACCCTCTATGAACAAAAGATTAACTAATATTATCCAATACCTAAACCACTCGCATCGTTATCCAATACCCAAACCAAAGATAATATAAGATAAAGGTGTCGCATCCAGTACAAGGAAAGTGAACCCAAAAAAAAATCGTCCGTATCCTTGTATATGAAATCCATAGTAATATCATGGTGAATGTCGAATGGACTGCCATCTTCAGATCGATTGTGAAAGAATCTCATCGAATTTCACAGTGGAGAAAATTGAGTTTTGTGGAGAATTTCTAGTAAGAATAAGTAAGGAATACTTATATTTATAATAGTTAGAGTGAAATAGGTAGAATGAATGTTTTTTGTTAGGTTTACATTTTTTTGTCGATTACTTTGCTATGCAAAGGTGCAGAGAATTAAAAAGTGTGAAAAAAATTTGGGAATTCTCCTTGGTTTGTTGAGTCTTGTGCGCTTAAAGAGGAAGGGGTGTTTTTTTTACAACTTGTGTGCAATGCACACGTGACGTCGCGTCGGCCGGCGGCGGCATGAAGGTCAAGGCATAGGTAGAATGTTTTTTTTTTTTTTTGCTTTCTAGATATTTATGTATGTAGGTCTGTTGGCAAGAATATCAGTGATGCAATAATTCATGAGTTTCATGGCGATGATGTTTTTTGATGAGTATGGCTCATGGTAGGTAGTTAGGTTTGTCGCTTTTTTATTTTAACCTAGAAAGGTAGGTATGTTTGTAGATAATTTGTATTAATATCTAGGTAGGTACTAGGTACATGTAAGAAGGTACGTACCTTATTTGTATGTGAATGTTAATTTATTTATATTATAGATATAAATGAAAGAATAAAAATTGCAACAGCTTAAACTAGAAGTATTAAAAGTAGGTAGGTATCTATATACTAAAATTTATATAATAGCAAATTATATTCAGGGTTGCACTAAGAACGGAATTTTGGAAATTCGCACATTTAATAGGGTACAACTGAATCAAAGTCAAAAAAACTAACTTCTAAACGCGACTTCGTAGAAACATGATTTTTGTATTTGAAAGATATTGAAAAATTAGGCAACAAAATATGCACAACTTTTTTTTTATTAAAAATCTACAAACCGAGATATACCCGGTTTTACAACTGAAAATTGATAAATAGTCGTTTCGAAAAGTACTTAGTAGTTATAAGGGGGTACATTTTTTATTTTTTTTATTTTTACATATTTTTATAGGGGATGATAAAAAAATTATCCATGTTTAAGCAATTTTTGACAGGATTTTTTTTTCATACCCAAAATGATTTTTGAAAAAGGGTAAATTATTTTGGTCAATTTTTCAATCTATATGATTTTTAACGGGTAGTTGGAAAAATCTAAAATTTTAAAATCTTGATATATTTGATGGCAATTAAATGGTAAAAATGTTATCTTTCTAACTTATCATTTGACAGATTTATTTAAGAAAGGGTAAACATTTTGAAATTTTTTTTGTTTTTTTATTAATATCTTTTCAATAAACAGTGGTAGAGGTTTCCAATATACTAATGAATTATAGCTATATGTTCCAGGAATTTGTATAAAAAAATTATATTTCTATTGTATTGTACTATTGAGCTGATAAATTAACAATATATAATTTTTACACATATTACTTAATACCATGTGAGTGTAGGCATGGATTGAATTGGTTTTTTCTTATATTTAATCTCAATAAAATAACCATTAATTTGATAACTCATTTTTTAATCTGTACCTCCTTTATTAGTGTCACTATTGATTTTTTAAAATTCATAAAAATTCCAATAAAAAAGCCTTAAGATTTACTTTGATTTGTTCATTGTCAACAATCGTTTAATATTATAACTATTTTTCTGCAAATTTTCAGAACTTAAACTTGACGATAATCAACTGGTTGCTGAAATGATCATTTACCCGGTTTCTTCTTAGTTTAATGTGAAAGTTGCTTCATTAATTTTTTTCATATCTTGAAAAGTAAAAGTCCTAGATCCATACGGTTTCCAGCGTTTGACTAAAAATTGACAAGAGCATTAAGTTTTGAAAACAAAAATTATGCTTAATTACATAAATTTTTGAAAAAAATTAGCTTGAAATTTTTTTTTTCCAAAATTTTTACTTGGAAAATTTATTTTTCAAAAAATTTTCACTCGAACAACTTAATTTACAAATTATATTAAAGAATAGACTTTTGGCTTTTCAATATGCTATAGCGGCACTCTGTTAGTGTTCCCGTAATTTTTTAATATTTTTTTTTCTGTTTTAAGTGATTTTTTTTTGGAAATTGCCCCTCCCGCCTAAACGGATGAAAATAGACCCCCCTCCCATACGAATCTTGTCTTGTCTAAGTCCAACCTACACGCTCTAGCCTTTTATGACACCTTATGCAAACCACCCTGTATACACGTACTAAATACCTACTCAAAAAAATAATTTTGGAAGAAAAAAGTACTTTCATAAGTTTCAATTTTCTCTTAAACTAAACTATATATCAGCTCCTGGTTCTTATCGTTTGACTAAAAACTAATTACAGCAATCGTTTTTGGAACAAAGAATATTACGTAAAATTCTGAAGTAAAAAATGCAAATAAATTTTATTTTTCAATTTTTTTTCTAAATTTTGACTTTGAAAAATTTTGTTTCAAAAACTATTCATTGAACATTTTTATTTTGAAAACAATTTGAAACAAAATAGGCTGAAAAAAGCTATCACATAATATTGTAAGTAATATCGTTGAATTTTAATAATTTTTAATCCATTTAAAGCAAATGTTTTATAAAATTGTCCCTCCCCACAAACGGAGAAAGCTAGAAGTTTTAAGCTTTAAACATAAAAAAAAACACTAACTAATTAAAATTATTATAAGTTTCTAAAATTGTATTCCATTTAGATATAATGAAAAATAAAAAAAATTATAAAAAAAAGTTCACGAAAATAGGAACAATTTATAATTATTATTATTGTATTATTTATGTAAAAATTCATATTTAAGTTTTTCAAATTTATTTTACACTTAAATTTAAAAAAAAGGAAAAAATTCCTAACGAAAAAAGTTATTGGTAGGTAGGTATCTACAGGTAGGTACCTACCTGTCTACAATAAAACATTTATTTTATAAACTACCTGGAATCAAAAAATCGGAAATTAAAATTAAAATAGGTAAGTAGGTAGGTACCTACCTGTTGGCACATTTTGCAATTGGTTGATTTGAAAAAAATAAAATAAAAATTTAGATCTAGGTTTAGTTAAAACAATTTTCTTAAATGTAGACACCTACGTAGGTATGTATATATAAACCTACCTACCTACCTTGGTATATATAAAAATGAAATTGACCGTCGACTCCGCATAACTGGAGCACCATAATTGTAGACCATTTGTTTCAGTAAAGCGGAGTTTTCAGTTAACCGAATACCGAACTATGGATAACTGAAACTTATTTCAAATAAGCGGAGTTTTTTTCAAAACAAATATTAAATTTCATTTAGCCTGAGAATCAAAAAAAAAATGTAGGTATGATTTTTTGTGTCAAAATATGTATGTACCTAATATGTCGTTATATTTCCATATGAAACAATTCAAACAACAAAGGTATTTACATTTTTAATCACAAAACGAATATGAATATATAATAATTAAAAACAAAAAAAAAATGATCGTTTCCCTTATACGGAGTTGAAAAAGTGAAAAATGTTCCTTTGAGGTACACAATTTTGTTTCAATTATCCCGAGATTGCAATTAAGCGGAGTTCAGTTATGCGAAGCAGTTTTTTTCTTAAAAAAGCCTCCGGAATAAATGTCTTGTTTCAGATAACCGATGTTTTCAGTTAAGCGGAGTTGGCTGTACGACGACTGGCTGGACGACTGAAACTTCGTTTCTTCTTTTTTTAACAATATTTATATAGGTACCTACCTACAAACCTATACGTACATTCCTACCTACACCTGAGTATAATTCAATTTTTAGTGCACTGACCGTTTTGCAATTTACATTAATGTTCTCTCTCTGGTTGATTTGAAAAAATAAAAATGTAGGTACCTACCTAGGTACATACCTATGTACATACTTAGGTAGCTTCAATTAAACGAACAATGTTGTAGGTATGTACGTAGGTACAGTTACATACCCAGCTTTAGTTCAAACATTTCTGGGCACAACTAAAACTTATAAAACCAACCTCCTAGGATATTGCCCACTGGCTGAAATTCAACCACCACATTGACAGACTAGTAAAATTGACAGACTAATAAAATCATACCTATACCTACATGCCTGCTTGTATGATAAATTGTGAATTAAAAGTAGGTAAACAAATACAACCTACCTTCCACCAAGCACTTACCTACCTCAACATTGCATAGAAATTCTCCCTTTTTTCATAACTTATTTTCATACCTACCTACATATAGTTATGCATTATGTATGGACCTACCTATATTTGTCGGCATAATTAATTGTAAATTTCTTCAAAACATTTCAAGTCAAACTCAAATCATGCAAACAACATTAATATTAATAAAACCTACCATTCATGATTTATACGAATATTATCTACCTATGTAGATGTTCCCGCAAAAAAATATGCTCAAAATCTTGCACTTGCAACAAATTTCACGGCAAATAAGAAATCTTTGCAAGACAATTTAATATCAAAACTACCCTCAATAACATACGATTGCATATATACCTACAAATATACTTACACAACATGAACATATATTTTTCTTTCACGCATTTCACATACCCTTGATAATATAAGAATTTATACCTCCACGCATTATTCTTTCCCGCAAAAAAAAAAACTATATTCCTTGCTTCAAGGTTGTTGACAACGACGACGCAAAAAGCTAACTTACATGTATGTATGTCCACTTCTCTTCTCGCATATAGCGCTAATTATGCGCATAATCAGTAAATTAAGCAAAAAAAATAACCTTGCATTGCACATTCAATCAAAGAGGATACGAACATTTTTTTGCCATTCTCTTCACCTTTTTCTCATCATTGACGTTGAACAAAACCTTCGATTGGAAATCTCGCTTACTCCATTTGATTCTTACCAGAATCGAAAAAAATACACTCCTCTTGCTCTAACTACTTAGTTTCGATTCTCTGATAAATGGAAGTCTCCCAAAAATTGAAGTCTCCGCCGACAAATGTCTACCAAAAATGGAAGTCTCCGTAGAGCTAAAGTGGCGCCACCAACGAAGCATTGTTGCACAAAAAAATTTTGTCCATGATAGTACTATAGTTTTCATATACAAGGGTCCGTATCTGATATCAGATACGACAACATGTTACATGTTGCTAAATGTTGCAATGGTCAATACAAAGAGCGAGATCGAAAAATTCTCACTGGATAGAATCTAAAATTTGAATTCTCTTCAAAATGTATATCTCAATTCTCAAATCTCAATCAAGTGGGCATAAATTGAATTTCTTATGAAGCGATGCTAGCCTTGTTGGTGGCGCGTTGAGGAGACTTGCGGTGTTTTTTTTTTGGTTTGTTGCTTATTCTTTATTTGTATAATCTTGATGATGGTGTGGCTGTGCTCTTGTATAGATAGACATGCAGTACAATTTTTGTTCGTCTCGATCTTCGAATGAAAGTTACCAAGCTAGGATTTTCTTTTGGTGTTAGTTTTTTTTTGTGAGGTAGGTAGGTATACCTACATATGAAGGTTCGTAGCTCGTAAGTACAAAGTTAGTTATTTTGTATTCCTTGATAAATTAAAGAAAATCATTTTTCATTACTTTATTTACTGGTTAATTCATAAGTTGTAAGGAAAGCTAATTTATTAGGTAGGTAGGTAGGTGTGACATGGGTATGCTCTGATTTAATGAATACATACATACGTATCATATATTTTTCGCAATGGTTTTATATGTAGGTATATTTATAGTTTTTTTTTATTTTTCATTATTAAATCGTTAAGAAAAATGTGATGAGTATATAGACAGGTAACTTGAGTTGCAACATTATTATTATTATTATCATTAGTAACTTGAGTTCCTATGGCCATATTTTTAAGATTAACAGGTACATATGTTAAAATCTCGGAAAATAATTCACTACAATTTGTATTTAAGAATTATTCAAAAATATGGGAAGCTTTGCATCATACAGATTTTGAAAAATTATAAGTTTGATGATATTTTGCAATACTTAGTTTTAAGATTAACAGGTACATATGTTAAAATCTCGGAAAATAATTCACTACAATTTGTATTTAAGAATTATTCAAAAATATGGGAAGCTTTGCATCATACTGATTTTGAAAAATTATAAGTTTGATGATATTTTGCAATACTTAGTTAAAAAATGTTGCCAATTTATTTTAAAATTCTTCCATTTATATTAGAAATTCTTTTCTTTTATTGTGAACAGAATTTTCTCATTCGAAATAAATTAAAACAGTGAGAAAACACGTTTGCAAACAGCTCAAAGTTATATTGGTGGAAAAGCAGATGCCATGACATAAAACCAAGTGACATAAGGCCAAATTCGGGGTTTGACGCTTTCCCAAAGTGACATAAGGTCAAATTTTAAGGGTTGGCCATATCACTGGCTGAATACTTAAGTGCCCAATATACAAAAAAATTATTCCTCAGAAAACGAATTTTAAGGTTTGAAAAATAATTCCGTTATTTTTTTTTTCTTGACAATTACGACTTTTGAATTTTTATATATACTAATTGAAAATTCCTTTTTTGTAAGTGCTGATGTCAAAAAACGTTACGGGTAATTAAAAAAAAATATATAGTCTGAAAAAAGTCAGAAATGGATATAGAACCCTCTTCTATACGAATGCGAAATATATGAAAAACAAACTTCAAATTTCCTAGGCATATAGGACTTTTATGCACGGACATTCGGAAATCAACGAAATCAAAAATAATAAAAAAAATTCAGAATTTCTGGCATTATTAATTTTTATAATTTTACTTTAAGTGATAAAAACATAAAACAAAAAGTTACCTGTATTAATTTAGTGGCTATGCCTTCCTTTATACCAGATTGGATTACTTTTAAGTCGATAAGAAACGTATGAAAATAATAAAGCATTTTAACACTTAATTATTTGGTAATAATTTGGTCCATAAAATTTCCTAGAAAAATACATTAAATTTTATTCGGAATCGGTTTTAAAAATACTTAAACATTCGTAGGAGCACGTTTTAGTATTTTTTTCACACTTTTAAATTAAAATTTTTTTTAACCTTTTTTGTTTGTATCCATTTTAGTAAACAAAAAAAAAATTCTAAATTATCGTCGATAAAAACTTTATTTAGCATACATAAAAACGCAGTTATTTAGTTTGTCAATATAATATAAATATTCTTATTTAAAATATTTTGTTTTTCCTCATTTCTATCTCATTTTTATTTTGTTCACAATATTATATATTACTTATTCAGCCCTGAACAAGATCTAAAACAGAATTGAAAACTCGGTCAATAATTACAAAATATTGAATTAAAACAAAGACAGCATTTTTGGGTTTTAAGGATTTTATATTATTTATTTACTCGGCGAAAATGTTACTTCTATTTATACTTTTCCAGCTGACTGCACTTTTGTCCATAGATATAGAGCACATAAGCACTATATAATTTTTCGAAATCTGCATGATGCAAAGATTCCCATATTTTTGAATAATTCTTAAATACAAATTGTAGTGGGGTAGGTGTACCAGTACCCGGCCACTCACTAGTATCCGGCCACTTTTCAAACTAAATCACTATATCAAAATAAAATATTTAAATTATTTCAGGCTTATTTAAACATTTTGTAAAATTTGGCTAATCAGGGCCTCATAAATTTGTCAGGAAAAAAATTAGAACTTGTGAAGGTTTACCGCACTGTGAGAAGTGAGGTTTACAGTCTTGGAATGCAATAGGAAAGAGTTAAGTTTAAACATTATTTTAACCGGTATTGAGAGTGAATCGAGTTTTTGTTAAACGTTTTTATTAAAAGCAATACTATAAATAATAATAAAACCAACAACAAATTAAAAAAATTATGTTTAATATTCAATTAAAATGGTGACCGTTTACTGGAACAAAGTGTAAGCCTGTGTACTAGTAACCGGTCAAGTGGCCGGATACTAAATTTTGAAGTGACATACAAATTGTTCTCTCATTTGTTCTTAAACTAAGTAAGGATCTTTCTTTTAATGCAGGAGGGAGTAGAATACCTATATTAAATATGCTTAAGTTTAGTGTCCGGCCACTATTTTTCATTATAATTATGAGCAAAAAAACAATAATGAATTCTCTGGCCGGTTTTTGGCGCACGCTGTTTATGTATCCGGCCATAGGAGCTACAATGTTAAGTTTTATTATTTTTCTAGCCCAATTTTGAACCTGTCGATACATTACGTATGCAAGAAGGGAGTAACACAAGAATGCTCACAGCTTGAACAACAGGTCCTATTAATGTCTGATTTTTGGAATATATCATCAATGATTGTTACGTATAGTTAAAACGGATTCTTAAATTAATGTTTGGATTCTAATATTTACAAAATAAACTAACTGGCCGGATACTAGCTAGAAAATTGGCCGGCTACTGAATTTCAATGGCCAGATACTGGTGAAAAAGCACTTTTATGACAAAATTAATTTTAGTTTTAATTGCAAAACAACAATTACCTTCATATATTTTTTATTTCATAAACAAATTATTAATTATTAAAAAAAAAAAAATGTTTTAAAATTCTATATCGTCAGACTGATTTTGTATACGACACCAAAGTAAGAAAATGCGTTAGGTGGCCGGGTACTTACCCTGCATTATTTTCCGAGATTTTAACATATGAACCTGTTTATCTTAAAAATATGACCATAGGAACTCAAGTTACCTATCTATATACTCATCACAGTTTTCCTAACGATTTAATAATGAAAAATTAAAAAAAAACTATAAATGTACCTACATATAAACCATTGCAAAAAATATCTGGTACGTATGTATGTATTCATTAAATCAGAGCATACACATGTCACACCTACCTACCTACCTAATAAATTAGCTTTCCTTACAACTTATGAATTAACCTGTAAATAAATTAATGAAAAATGATTTTCTTTAATTTATCAAGGAAAACAAAATAACCAACTATGTACCTACGAGCTACGAACCTACATTATGTAGGTATACCTACCTACCTCACAAAAAAAAAACAACACCACAAAAGAAAGTCCTTGCTTGGTACCTTTCATTCGAAGATCGAGACGAACAAAAATTGTAATGCATGTCTATCTATACAGGTGCACAGTCACACCATCATCAAGATCACACAAATAAAGAATAAGCAACAAACTAAAAAAAACCACCGCAAGTCTCCTCAACGCACCACCAACAAGGCTAGCATCGCTTCATAAAAAATTCAATTTATACCCACTTGATTGAGATATACATTTTGAAGAGAATTCAAGTTTTAAATTCTATCCAGTGAGAATTTTTCGCTCTCGCTCCTTATATTGACCAATGCAACATTTAGCAACATGCAACATGTTGTCGTATCTGATATCAGATACGGACGATTTTTTTTTTTTTTGGTTCACTCTCCTTGTACTGGATGCGACATCTTTATGTTATATTATCTTTGCCCAAACCATGGAACTGCTATAATTTGTAATTGGTCGAAATCTTTTGAGCTACTTGTGGAGACTCGTGGAGGAGAAGTTCATTCCAGCACATTCCCGACCCCCTAGAAGATTCTAGTAGCTTTTTCTCGGATATAAATACACCGCCACCAGTCCGAACACATCAATTTTTGATTTTGGAAGTGAACGAATAAACGTCGGTGTAAAATAGTGAATTAAGATTTGTGCTTGTTTATATTAAAGTATTAGAAGTAATTGAAGTGATCACATAATTAATGGTGAACATTTAAAAAATGTGTGTGAATAAGTAAGCATATAAGAAAAGTGCTTGTGAAAACTGACATACAAAAATTTAAGAATAAAAATAGAAACAAAATAGGTAAAATTGTGAATGCATTGAATTGTGTTGAGCTTAAGACAGAACTTAACAGACGAGGTCTTCCTACTGCTGGAACGAAAAATGACCTCATTATTCGTCTACAGGAAGATTTAAGGCAACACGGTGAGAATCCAGACACGTTTCTATTTGCAAATGAAATGTCGGAAGAGCAAGTAAGTACAAGCTTAGACATTACCAATATGATGGCTCAGCAGCTCGCTCAGTTTGAAGACCAAAGAAAGGAGCAAAAGAATCTTCTAGAAGAGCAACGCAGTGAACGAATTGAGCAGAAGAATGAACAAAAGAATCTGCTTGTACGATTAGAAGAACAGCGAAATGAACAAAAGAATCTTCTTGAAGAACAACGAAACAAGCAAAGGAACCTTCTAGACGACCAGAAAAACCTAATCGAAAGTAAGCTAAATTCATTTGGAAATAAATTCATGGCTCTTGATGAACGTGTTGAAAACGTCGAAAAATAGTTCGAGAAATTTGAAGACAAACTGCAGAACTTTGCCTAAGAAGAAAGAAATGCATCCAACAACCTTTGATGGACATTCTTCTTGGTCAATCTACAAGGAGCGGTTTGAGGCAGCCGCAACAACAAATGGCTGGGATGACGAAGACAAGTTTATTGCCCTGACGCTTGCCCTTAGAGGTTCTGCTGCTGAATTATTGCAAACCTTACCAGCAGACAAGAACGGCAACTTCAGTGCTCTTGTTCAGGCCATTGACAAACGCTTTGGTGATGGCCATATGCAAGAAGTCTTTCGTGTCCAACTCAATACTAGAGTCCAGAAAAGAGGAGAAAGTCTGCAACAACTCCAAGCAGACATTGAACGGTTGGCGCATCTAGCATACCCGACTGCAGGAGATGAAATGACCAACCAGCTAGCAACGGAGGCTTTTGTCCGTACAGTTTCTGACATCAATCTCCAGCGAGCAATTCGAACAGCTGGAAAACGCATGCTTTCTGAAGCATTAGCGTTCGCTCTGCCCATGGGAGCATCAGAACAGGCTTCCTCAGGAGTTCATCGGATAAGAGAACTTGAAGTTGAGGAATATTCTTGTCAGAGAGCTGAATTCCAAAGGAGGCAGCGAGAAGGACCTGCTCGATGCTGGAATTGCAACAAAACGGGACATCTCCAGCGCCAGTGCAGATTGCCACCGAGAAGAGTCACCTGTCAACATTGTGGAAGCAGAAATAATACCCGCGAACATGTTCTTTTTTAAGACTCTAGGAGTGTTGAGTCATTCGACCGATCGCAAGCCCTGAGTTCAGTCATAGATAATTGTCGGCACGTTTGAGTACGCAGCACAAATTAAGTATTAACTTATTGCATTTTCATTGAATTTTTGAACAACAACAACAACTTAAAGGCGCCAGCCAATTATTTCGCTGGAGATATAGCTATTTCGTGCTTTGCCACTTTTGCACTCATCAGTCCCCTTTTTGTGGTGTTGAGCTTTTAATCCAATTTTTATTTGAAAAACTTTTTATGCACTCCATAGGATTCGAACCCAAGCATATCAGATTTGCTCTGTCATTTGCATTTTCATTGACCCAGATATCGGTAAGATGATACTGTTTGGGCAGTCAAACTGCAACAAAGCAACTACTGAAATGCGTTGAGTTCAATGCACGACGATTTCCTCTGGTGGGTTAGGTATGTATGTACAACACTATGTATAGAGGGTTTTCACTTTTATGACATTTAAGTGTTCGAAACTAAAATCGAAGTTACCAAAATCACTTATGTCGTTTTCGATTGGAATTCCGAACAGTACTACTCCTTTTTAATTTCAAACGAATTATTTTCTATTGTTCCGAGACTAATTTGGAAAATATTAATGTGTGTGGACGTAAATTGTCTGATATTTATATTTAGATATTTTGCACGTTCAGTCGAGTAAAGTTCGTTTGACAAATAATCCAATGAAAGGGTTTATATTGTGGTGAATATGCCCATTTGTGCAAACAACGACATCTCTTATTCTTCTATAACAGAATAAATTAGTAATGAGTTCAGCACCCTCTATGAACAAAAGATAAACTAATATTATCCAATACCTAAACCACTCGCATCGTTATCCAATACCCAAACCAAAGATAATATAAGATAAAGGTGTCGCATCCAGTACAAGGAAAGTGAACCCAAAAAAAAAATCGTCCGTATCTGATATCAGATACGACAACATGTTACATGTTGCTAAATGTTGCAATGGTCAATACAAAGAGCGAGATCGAAAAATTCTCACTGGATAGAATCAAAGAGAAAAAATTTGAATTCTCTTCAAAATGTATATCTCAATTCTCAAATCTCAATCAAGTGGGCATAAATTGAATTTCTTATGAAGCGATGCTAGCCTTGTTGGTGGCGCGTTGAGGAGACTTGCGGTGTTTTTTTTTTTGGTTTGTTGCTTATTCTTTATTTGTGTAATCTTGATGATGGTGTGGCTGTGCACTTGTATAGATAGACATGCAGTACAATTTTTGTTCGTCTCGATCTTCGAATGAAAGTTACCAAGCTAGGATTTTCTTTTGGTGTTGGTTTTTTTTTGTGAGGTAGGTAGGTATACCTACATATGTAGGTTCGTAGCTCGTAGGTACAAAGTTGGTTATTTTGTATTCCTTGATAAATTAAAGAAAATCATTTTTCATTACTTTATTTACTGGTTAATTCATAAGTTGTAAGGAAAGCTAATTTATTAGGTAGGTAGGTAGGTGTGACATGGGTATGCTCTGATTTAATGAATACATACATACGTATCAGATATTTTTTGCAATGGTTTTATATGTAGGTATATTTATAGTTTTTTTTTTTATTTTTCATTATTAAATCAAACTTGAGTTGCAACATTATTAATATTATTATTATTAGTAACTTGAGTTCCTATGGTCATATTTTTAAGATTAACAGGTACATATGTTAAAATCTCGAAAAATAATGCACTACAATTTGTATTTAAGAATTATTCAAAAATATGGGAAGCTTTGCATTACACAGATTTTGAAAAATTATAACTTTGATGATATTTTGCAATACTTAGTTAAAAAATGTTGCCAATTTATTTTAAAATTCTTCCATTTTATATTAGAAATTCTTTTCTTCTATTGTGAACAGAATTTTCTCATTCGAAATAAATTAAAACAGTGAGAAAACACGTTTGCAAACAGCTCAAAGTTATATTGGTGGAAAAGCAGATGCCATGATATAAAACCAAGTGTCATAAGGCCAAATTCGGGGTTTGACGCTTTCCCAAAGTGACATAAGATCAAATTTTAAGGGTTGGCTATATCGCTGGCTGAATACTTAAGTGCCCAATATCCAAATAATTTTCCTCAGAAAACGAATTATAAGGTTTGAAAAATAATTCCGTTATTTTTTTTTTCTTGACAATTACGACTTTTGAATTTTTATATATATTAATTGAAAATTCCTTTTTTGTAAGTGCTGATGTCAAAAAACGTTACGGGTAATTAAAAAAAAAATATATAGTCTGAAAAAAGTCAGAAATGGATATAGAACCCTCTTCCATACGAATACGAAATATATGAAAAACAAACTTCAAATTTCCTAGGCATATAGGACTTTTATGCACGGACATTCGGAAATCAACGAAATCAAAAATAATAAAAAAAATTCAGAATTTCTGGCATTATTAATTTTTATAATTTTACTTTAAGTGATAAAAACATAAAACAAAAAGTTACCTATATTAATTTAGTGACTATGCCTTCCTTTATACCAGATTGGATTACTTTTAAGTCGATAAGAAACGTATGAAAATAATAAAGCATTTTAACACTTAATTATTTGGTAATAATTTGGTCCATAAAATTTCCTAGAAAAATACATTAAATTTTATTCGGAGTTGGTTTTAAAAATATTTCAACATTCGTAGGAGCAAGTTTTAGTATTTTTTTCACACTTTTAAATTAAAATTCTTTTTAACCTTTTTTGTTTGTATCCATTTTAGTAAACAAAAAAAAAATTTAAATTATCGTCGATAAAAACTTTATTTAGCATACATAAAAACGCAGTTATTTAGTTTGTCAATATAATATGAATATTCTTATTTAAAATATTTTGTTTTTCCTCATTTCTATCTCATTTTTATTTTGTTCGTAATATTATATATTACTTATTCAGCCCTGAACAAGATCCAAAACAGAATTGAAGACTCGGCCAATAATTACAAAATATTGAATTAAAACAAAGACAGCATTTTTGGGTTTTAAATTAAGGATTTTGTATTATTTATTTACTCGGCGAAAATGTTACTTCTATTTATACTTTTCCAGCTGACTGCACTTTTGTCCATAGATATAGAGCACATAAGCACTATATAATTTTTCGAAATCTGCATGATGCAAAGATTCCCATATTTTTGAATAATTCTTAAATACAAATTGTAGTGGGGTAGGTGTACCAGTACCCGGCCACTCACTAGTATCCGGCCACTTTTCAGTTAATGCCCAATAATAAGACTTCCAAAGACTTTTTGTATATCAAAATAAAATATTTAAATTATTTCAGGCTTATTTAAACATTTTGTAAAATTTGGCTAATCAGGGCCTCATAAATTTGTCAGGAAACAAAATTAGAACTTGTGAAGGTTTACCGCACTGTGAGAAGTGAGATTTACAGTCTTGGAATGCAATTGGAAAGAGTGAAGTTTAAACATTATTTTAACCGGTATTGAAAGTGAATCGAGTTTTTGTTAAACGTTTTTATTAAAAGCAATACTATATATAATAATAAAACCAACAACAAATTAAAAAAATTATGTTTAATATTCAATTTAAATGGTGACCGATTACTGGAACAAAGTAAAAGCCTGTGTACTAGTAACCGGCCAAGTGGCCGGATACTAAATTTTGAAGTGACATACAAATTGTTCTCTCATTTGTTCTTAAACTAAGTAAGGATCTTTCTTTTAATAAAGGAGGGAGTAGAATACCTATATTAAATATGCTTAAGTTTAGTATCCGGCCACTATTTTTCATCATAATTATGAGCAAAGAAACAATAATGAATTCTCTGGCCGGTTTTTGGCAAACGCTGTTTATGTATCCGGAGCTACAATGTTAAGTTTTATTATTTTTGTAGCCCAATTTTTAACCTGTCAATACATTACGTATACAAGAAGGGAGTAACACAAGAATGCTCACAGCTTGAACAGCAGGTCCTATTAATATCTGATTTTTGGAATATATCATCAATGATTGTTACGTATAGTTAAAACGGATTCTTAAATTAATGTTTGGATTCTAATATTTACAAAATAAACTAACTGGCCGGATACTAGCTAGAAAATTGGCCGGCTACTGAATTTCAATGGCCAGATACTGGTGAAAAAGCACTTTTATGACAAAATTAATTTTAGTTTTAATTGCAAAACAACAATTACCTTCATATATTTTTTATTTCATAAACAAATTATTAATTATTAAAAAAAAAAAAATGTTTTAAAATTCTATATCGTCAGACTGATTTTGTATACGACACCAAAGTAAGAAAATGCGTTAGGTGGCCGGGTACTTACCCTGCATTATTTTCCGAGATTTTAACATATGAACCTGTTTATCTTAAAAATATGACCATAGGAACTCAAGTTACCTATCTATATACTCATCACAGTTTTCCTAACGATTTAATAATGAAAAATAAAAAAAAAACTATAAATGTACCTACATATAAAACCATTGCAAAAAATATCTGGTACGTATGTATGTATTCATTAAATCAGAGCATACACATGTCACACCTACCTACCTACCTAATAAATTAGCTTTCCTTACAACTTATGAATTAACCTGTAAATAAATTAATGAAAAATGATTTTCTTTAATTTATCAAGGAATACAAAATAACCAACTATGTACCTACGAGCTACGAACCTACATATGTAGGTACACCTACCTACCTCACAAAAAAAAACCAACACCAAAAGAAAGTCCTTGCTTGGTACCTTTCATTCAAAGATCGAGACGAACAAAAATTGTAATGCATGTCTATCTATACAGGTGCACAGACACACCATCATTAAGATCACACAAATAAAGAATAAGCAACAAACTAAAAAAAAACACCGCAAGTCTCCTCAACGCACCACCAACAAGGCTAGCATCGATTCATAAAAAATTCAATTTATGCTCACTTGATTGAGATATACATTTTGAAGAGAATTCAAGTTTTAAATTCTATCCAGTGAGAATTTTTCGCTCTCGCTCCTTATATTGACCAATGCAACATTTAGCAACATGCAACATGTTGTCGTATCTGATATCAGATACGGACGATTTTTTTTTTTGGTTCACTCTCCTTGTACTGGATGCGACATCTTTATGTTATATTATCTTTGCCCAAACCATGGAACTGCTATAATTTGTAATTGGTCGAAATCTTTTGAGCTACTTGTGGAGACTCGTGGAGGAGAAGTTCATTCCAGCACATTCCCGACCCCCTAGAAGATTCTAGTAGCTTTTTCTCGGATATAAATACACCGCCACCAGTCCGAACACATCAATTTTTGATTTTGGAAGTGAACGAATAAACGTCGGTGTAAAATAGTGAATTAAGATTTGTGCTTGTTTATATTAAAGTATTAGAAGTAATTGAAGTGATCACATAATTAATGGTGAACATTTAAAAAATGTGTGTGAATAAGTAAGCATATAAGAAAAGTGCTTGTGATTTTTAACCGGTATTGAAAGTGAATCGAGTTTTTGTTAAACGTTTTTATTAAAAGCAATACTATATATAATAATAAAACCAACAACAAATTAAAAAAATTATGTTTAATATTCAATTTAAATGGTGACCGATTACTGGAACAAAGTAAAAGCCTGTGTACTAGTAACCGGCCAAGTGGCCGGATACTAAATTTTGAAGTGACATACAAATTGTTCTCTCATTTGTTCTTAAACTAAGTAAGGATCTTTCTTTTAATGCAGGAGGGAGTAGAATACCTATATTAAATATGCTTAAGTTTAGTGTCCGGCCACTATTTTTCATTATAATTATGAGCAAAAAAACAATAATGAATTCTCTGGCCGGTTTTTGGCGCACGCTGTTTATGTATCCGGCCATAGGAGCTACAATGTTAAGTTTTATTATTTTTCTAGCCCAATTTTGAACCTGTCGATACATTACGTATGCAAGAAGGGAGTAACACAAGAATGCTCACAGCTTGAACAACAGGTCCTATTAATGTCTGATTTTTGGAATATATCATCAATGATTGTTACGTATAGTTAAAACGGATTCTTAAATTAATGATTGGATTCTAATATTTACAAAATAAACTAACTGGCCGGATACTAGCTAGAAAATTGGCCGGCTACTGAATTTCAATGGCCGGAAACTGGTGAAAAAGCACTTTTATGAAAAAATTTTTGTTTTAATTGCAAAACAACAATTACCTTCATATATTTTTTATTTCATAAACAAATTATCAATTATTTAAGAAAAAAAAATGTTTTAAAATTCTATATTGTCAGACTGATTTTGTATAGGACACCAAAGTAAGAAAATGCGTTAGGTGGCCGGGTACTTACCCTGCATTATTATCCGAGATTTTAACATATGAACCTGTTAATCTTAAAAATATGACCATAGGAACTCAAGTTACCTATCTATATACTCATCACAGTTTTCCTAACGATTTAATAATGAAAAATTAAATAAAAACTATAAATGTACCTACATATAAACCATTGCAAAAAATATCTGGTACGTATGTATGTATTCATTAAATCAGAGCATACACATGTCACACCTACCTACCTACCTAATAAATTAACTTTCCTTACAACTTATGAATTAACCTGTAAATAAATTAATGAAAAATGATTTTCTTTAATTTATCAAGGAAAACAAAATAACCAACTATGTACCTACGAGCTACGAACCTACATTATGTAGGTATACCTACCTACCTCACAAAAAAAAAACAACACCACAAAAGAAAGTCCTTGCTTGGTACCTTTCATTCGAAGATCGAGACGAACAAAAATTGTAATGCATGTCTATCTATACAGGTGCACAGTCACACCATCATCAAGATCACACAAATAAAGAATAAGCAACAAACTAAAAAAAACACCGCAAGTCTCCTCAACGCACCACCAACAAGGCTAGCATCGCTTCATAAAAAATTCAATTTATACCCACTTGATTGAGATATACATTTTGAAGAGAATTCAAGTTTTAAATTCTATCCAGTGAGAATTTTTCGCTCTCGCTCTTTATATTGACCAATGCAACATTTAGCAACATGTTGTCGTATCTGATAGATACGGACGATTTTTTTTTTGGGTTCACTTTCCTTGTACTGGATACGACATCTTTATGTTATATTATCTTTGCCCAAACCATGGAACTGCTATAATTTGTAATTGGTCGAAATCTTTTGAGCTACTTGTGGAGACTTGTGGAGGAGAAGTTCATTCCAGCACATTCCCGACCCCCTAGAAGATTCTAGTAGCTTTTTCTCGGATATAAATACACCGCCACCAGTCCGAACACATCAATATTTGATTTTGGAAGTGAACGAATAAACGTCGGTGTAAAATAGTGAATTAAGATTTGTGCTTGTTTATATTAAAGTATTAGAAGTAATTGAAGTGATCACATAATTAATGGTGAACATTTATAAAGTGTGTGAATATGTAAGCATATAAGAAAAGTGCTTGTGAAAACTGACATACAAAAATTTAAGAATAAAAATAGAAACAAAATAGGTAAAATTGTGAATGCATTGAATTGTGTTGAGCTTAAGACAGAACTTAACAGACGAGGTCTTCCTACTGCTGGAACGAAAAATGACCTCATTATTCGTCTACAGGAAGATTTAAGGCAACACGGTGAGAATCCAGACACGTTTCTATTTGAAATTGAAATGTCGGAAGAGCAAGTAAGTACAAGCTTAGACATTACCAATATGATGGCTCAGCAGCTCGCTCAGTTTGAAGACCAAAGAAAGGAGCAAAAGAATCTTCTAGAAGAGCAACGCAGTGAACGAATTGAGCAGAAGAATGAACAAAAGAATCTGCTTGTACGATTAGAAGAACAGCGAAATGAACAAAAGAATCTTCTTGAAGAACAACGAAACAAGCAAAGGAACCTTCTAGACGACCAGAAAAATCTAATCGAAAGTAAGCTAAATTCATTTGGAAATAAATTCATGGCTCTTGATGAACGTGTTGAAAACGTCGAAAAATAGTTCGAGAAATTTGAAGACAAACTGCAGAACTTTGCCTAAGAAGAAAGAAATGCATCCACCAACCTTTGATGGACATTCTTCTTGGTCAATCTACAAGGAGCAGTTTGAGGCAGCCGCAACAACAAATGGCTGGGATGACGAAGACAAGTTTATTGCCCTGACGCTTGCCCTTAGAGGTTCTGCTGCTGAATTATTGCAAACCTTACCAGCAGACAAGTACGGCAACTTCAGTGCTCTTGTTCAGGCCATTGACAAACGCTTTGGTGATGGCCATATGCAAGAAGTCTTTCGTGTCCAACTCAATACTAGAGTCCAGAAAAGAGGAGAAAGTCTGCAACAACTCCAAGCAGACATTGAACGGTTGGCGCATCTAGCATACCCGACTGCAGGAGATGAAATGACCAACCAGCTAGCAACGGAGGCTTTTGTCCGTACAGTTTCTGACATCAATCTCCAGCGAGCAATTCGAACAGCTGGAAAACGCATGCTTTCTGAAGCATTAGCGTTCGCTCTGCCCATGGGAGCATCAGAACAGGCTTCCTCAGGAGTTCATCGGGTAAGAGAACTTGAAGTTGAGGAATATTCTTGTCAGAGAGCTGAATTCCAAAGGAGGCAGCGAGAAGGACCTGCTCGATGCTGGAATTGCAACAAAACGGGACATCTCCAGCGCCAGTGCAGATTGCCACCGAGAAGAGTCACCTGTCAACATTGTGGAAGCAGAAATAATACCCGCAAACATGTTCTTTTTTAAGACTCTAGGAGTGTTGAGTCATTCGACCGATCGCAAGCCCTGAGTTCAGTCATAGATAATTGTCGGCACGTTTGAGTACGCAGCACAAATCAAGTATTAACTTATTGCATTTTCATTGAATTTTTGAACAACAACAACAACTTAAAGGCGCCAGCCAATTATTTCGCTGGAGATATAGCTATTTCGTGCTTTGCCACTTTTGCACTCATCAGTCCCCTTTTTGTGGTGTTGAGCTTTTAATCCAATTTTTATTTGAAAAACTTTTTATGCACTCCATAGGATTCGAACCCAAGCATATCAGATTTGCTCTGTCATTTGCATTTTTATTGACCCAGATATCGGTAAGATGATACTGTTTGGGCAGTCAAACTGCAACAAAGCAACTACTGAAATGCGTTGAGTTCAATGCACGACGATTTCCTCTGGTGGGTTAGGTATGTATGTACAACACTATGTATAGACGGTTTTCATTTTTATGACATTTAAGTGTTCGAAACTAAAATCGAAGTTACCAAAATCACTTATGTCGTTTTCGATTGGAATTCCAAACAGTACTACTCCTTTTTAATTTCAAACGAATTATTTTCTATTGTTCCGAGACTAATTTGGAAAATATTAATGTGTGTGGACGTAAATTGTCTGATATTTATATTTAGATATTTTGCACGTTCAGTCGAGTAAAGTTCGTTTGACAAATAATCCAATGAAAGGGTTTATATTGTGGTGAATATGCCCATTTGTGCAAACAACGACATCTCTTATTCTTCTATAACAGAATAAATTAGTAATGAGTTCAGCACCCTCTATGAACAAAAGATAAACTAATATTATCCAATACCTAAACCACTCGCATCGTTATCCAATACCCAAACCAAAGATAATATAAGATAAAGGTGTCGCATCCAGTACAAGGAAAGTGAACCCAAAAAAAAAATCGTCCGTATCTGATATCAGATACGAAAACATGTTACATGTTGCTAAATATTGCAATGGTCAATACAAAGAGCGAGATCGAAAAATTCTCACTGGATAGAATCTAAAATTTGAATTCTCTTCAAAATGTATATCTCAAATCTCAATCAAGTGGGCATAAATTGAATTTCTTATGAAGCGATGCTAGCCTTGTTGGTGGCGCGTTGAGGAGACTTGCGGTGTTTTTTTTTTTGGTTTGTTGCTTATTCTTTATTTGTGTAATCTTGATGATGGTGTGGCTGTGCACTTGTATAGATAGACATGCAGTACAATTTTTGTTCGTCTCGATCTTCGAATGAAAGTTACCAAGCTAGGATTTTCTTTTGGTGTTGGTTTTTTTTGTGAGGTAGGTAGGTATACCTACATATGTAGGTTCGTAGCTCGTAGGTACAAAGTTGGTTATTTTGTATTCCTTGATAAATTAAAGAAAATCATTTTTCATTACTTTATTTACTGGTTAATTCATAAGTTGTAAGGAAAGCTAATTTATTAGGTAGGTAGGTAGGTGTGACATGGGTATGCTCTGATTTAATGAATACATACATACGTATCAGATATTTTTTGCAATGGTTTTATATGTAGGTATATTTATAGTTTTTTTTTTTTATTTTTCATTATTAAATCAAACTTGAGTTGCAACATTATTATTATTATTATTATTATTAGTAACTTGAGTTCCTATGGTCATATTTTTAAGATTAACAGGTACATATGTTAAAATCTCGAAAAATAATGCACTACAATTTGTATTTAAGAATTATTCAAAAATATGGGAAGCTTTGCATCATACAGATTTTGAAAAATTATAACTTTGATGATATTTTGCAATACTTAGTTAAAAAATGTTGCCAATTTATTTTAAAATTCTTCCATTTTATATTAGAAATTCTTTTCTTCTATTGTGAACAGAATTTTCTCATTCGAAATAAATTAAAACAGTGAGAAAACACGTTTCCAAACCGCTCAAAGTTATATTGGTGGAAAAGCAGATGCCATGACATAAAACCCAGTGTCATAAGGCCAAATTCGGGGTTTGACGCTTTCCCAAAGTGACATAAGGTCAAATTTTAAGGGTTGGCTATATCGCTGGCTGAATACTTAAGTGCCCAATATACAAAAAAATTATTCCTCAGAAAGGTTTTAAGGTTTGAAAAATAATTCCGTTATTTTTTTTTTTCTTGACAATTACGACTTTTGAATTTTTATATATATTAATTGAAAATTCCTTTTTTGTAAGTGCTGATGTCAAAAAACGTTACGGGTAATTAAAAAAAAAATATATAGTCTGAAAAAAGTCAGAAATGGATATAGAACCCTCTTCCATACGAATACGAAATATATGAAAAACAAACTTCAAATTTCCTAGGCATATAGAACTTTTATGCACGGACATTCGGAAATCAACGAAATCAAAAATAATAAAAAAAATTCAGAATTTCTGGCATTATTAATTTTTATAATTTTAATTTAAGTGATAAAAACATAAAACAAAAAGTTACCTATATTAATTTAGTGGCTATGCCTTCCTTTATACCAGATTGGATTACTTTTAAGTCGATAAGAAACGTATGAAAATAATAAAGCATTTTAACACTTAATTATTTGGTAATAATTTTGTCCATAAAATTTCCTAGAAAAATACATTAAATTTTATTCGGAGTTGGTTTTAAAAATATTTCAACATTCGTAGGAGCAAGTTTTAGTATTTTGTTCACACTTTTAAATTAAAATTCTTTTTAACCTTTTTTGTTTGTATTCATTTTAGTAAACAAAAAAAAAATTTTAAATTATCGGCGATAAAAACTTTATTTAGCATACATAAAAACGCAGTTATTTAGTTTGTCAATATAATATGAATATTCTTATTTAAAATATTTTGTTTTTCCTCATTTCTATCTCATTTTTATTTTGTTCACAATATTATATATTACTTATTCAGCCCTGAACAAGATCCAAAACAGAATTGAAGACTCGGCCAATAATTACAAAATATTGAATTAAAACAAAGACAGCATTTTTGGGTTTTAAATTAAGGATTTTGTATTATTTATTTACTCGGCGAAAATGTTACTTCTATTTATACTTTTCCAGCTGACTGCACTTTTGTCCATAGATATAGAGCACATAAGCACTATATAATTTTTCGAAATCTGCATGATGCAAAGATTCCCATATTTTTGAATAATTCTTAAATACAAATTGTAGTGGGGTAGGTGTACCAGTACCCGGCCACTCACTAGTATCCGGCCACTTTTCAAACTAAATCACTATATCAAAATAAAATATTTAAATTATTTCAGGCTTATTTAAACATTTTGTAAAATTTGGCTAATCAGGGCCTCATAAATTTGTCAGGAAAAAAATTAGAACTTGTGAAGGTTTACCGCACTGTGAGAAGTGAGATTTACAGTCTTGGAATGCAATAGGAAAGAGTGAAGTTTAAACATTATTTTAACCGGTATTGAGAGTGAATCGAGTTTTTGTTAAACGTTTTTATTAAAAGCAATACTATAAATAATAATAAAACCAACAACAAATTAAAAAAATTATGTTTAATATTCAATTTAAATGGTGACCGTTTACTGGAACAAAGTAAAAGCCTGTGTACTAGTATCCGGCCAAGTGGCCGGATACTAAATTTTGAAGTGACATACAAATTGTTCTCTCATTTGTTCTTAAACTAAGTAAGGATCTTTCTTTTAATGCAGGAGGGAGTAGAATACCTATATTAAATATGCTTAAGTTTAGTGTCCGGCCACTATTTTTCATTATAATTATGAGCAAAAAAACAATAATGAATTCTCTGGCCGGTTTTTGGCGCACGCTGTTTATGTATCCGGCCATAGGAGCTACAATGTTAAGTTTTATTATTTTTCTAGCCCAATTTTGAACCTGTCGATACATTACGTATGCAAGAAGGGAGTAACACAAGAATGCTCACAGCTTGAACAACAGGTCCTATTAATGTCTGATTTTTGGAATATATCATCAATGATTGTTACGTATAGTTAAAACGGATTCTTAAATTAATGATTGGATTCTAATATTTACAAAATAAACTAACTGGCCGGATACTAGCTAGAAAATTGGCCGGCTACTGAATTTCAATGGCCGGAAACTGGTGAAAAAGCACTTTTATGAAAAAATTTTTGTTTTAATTGCAAAACAACAATTACCTTCATATATTTTTTATTTCATAAACAAATTATCAATTATTTAAGAAAAAAAAATGTTTTAAAATTCTATATTGTCAGACTGATTTTGTATAGGACACCAAAGTAAGAAAATGCGTTAGGTGGCCGGGTACTTACCCTGCATTATTATCCGAGATTTTAACATATGAACCTGTTAATCTTAAAAATATGACCATAGGAACTCAAGTTACCTATCTATATACTCATCACAGTTTTCCTAACGATTTAATAATGAAAAATTAAATAAAAACTATAAATGTACCTACATATAAACCATTGCAAAAAATATCTGGTACGTATGTATGTATTCATTAAATCAGAGCATACACATGTCACACCTACCTACCTACCTAATAAATTAACTTTCCTTACAACTTATGAATTAACCTGTAAATAAATTAATGAAAAATGATTTTCTTTAATTTATCAAGGAAAACAAAATAACCAACTATGTACCTACGAGCTACGAACCTACATTATGTAGGTATACCTACCTACCTCACAAAAAAAAAACAACACCACAAAAGAAAGTCCTTGCTTGGTACCTTTCATTCGAAGATCGAGACGAACAAAAATTGTAATGCATGTCTATCTATACAGGTGCACAGTCACACCATCATCAAGATCACACAAATAAAGAATAAGCAACAAACTAAAAAAAACACCGCAAGTCTCCTCAACGCACCACCAACAAGGCTAGCATCGCTTCATAAAAAATTCAATTTATACCCACTTGATTGAGATATACATTTTGAAGAGAATTCAAGTTTTAAATTCTATCCAGTGAGAATTTTTCGCTCTCGCTCTTTATATTGACCAATGCAACATTTAGCAACATGTTGTCGTATCTGATAGATACGGACGATTTTTTTTTTGGGTTCACTTTCCTTGTACTGGATACGACATCTTTATGTTATATTATCTTTGCCCAAACCATGGAACTGCTATAATTTGTAATTGGTCGAAATCTTTTGAGCTACTTGTGGAGACTTGTGGAGGAGAAGTTCATTCCAGCACATTCCCGACCCCCTAGAAGATTCTAGTAGCTTTTTCTCGGATATAAATACACCGCCACCAGTCCGAACACATCAATATTTGATTTTGGAAGTGAACGAATAAACGTCGGTGTAAAATAGTGAATTAAGATTTGTGCTTGTTTATATTAAAGTATTAGAAGTAATTGAAGTGATCACATAATTAATGGTGAACATTTATAAAGTGTGTGAATATGTAAGCATATAAGAAAAGTGCTTGTGAAAACTGACATACAAAAATTTAAGAATAAAAATAGAAACAAAATAGGTAAAATTGTGAATGCATTGAATTGTGTTGAGCTTAAGACAGAACTTAACAGACGAGGTCTTCCTACTGCTGGAACGAAAAATGACCTCATTATTCGTCTACAGGAAGATTTAAGGCAACACGGTGAGAATCCAGACACGTTTCTATTTGAAATTGAAATGTCGGAAGAGCAAGTAAGTACAAGCTTAGACATTACCAATATGATGGCTCAGCAGCTCGCTCAGTTTGAAGACCAAAGAAAGGAGCAAAAGAATCTTCTAGAAGAGCAACGCAGTGAACGAATTGAGCAGAAGAATGAACAAAAGAATCTGCTTGTACGATTAGAAGAACAGCGAAATGAACAAAAGAATCTTCTTGAAGAACAACGAAACAAGCAAAGGAACCTTCTAGACGACCAGAAAAATCTAATCGAAAGTAAGCTAAATTCATTTGGAAATAAATTCATGGCTCTTGATGAACGTGTTGAAAACGTCGAAAAATAGTTCGAGAAATTTGAAGACAAACTGCAGAACTTTGCCTAAGAAGAAAGAAATGCATCCACCAACCTTTGATGGACATTCTTCTTGGTCAATCTACAAGGAGCAGTTTGAGGCAGCCGCAACAACAAATGGCTGGGATGACGAAGACAAGTTTATTGCCCTGACGCTTGCCCTTAGAGGTTCTGCTGCTGAATTATTGCAAACCTTACCAGCAGACAAGTACGGCAACTTCAGTGCTCTTGTTCAGGCCATTGACAAACGCTTTGGTGATGGCCATATGCAAGAAGTCTTTCGTGTCCAACTCAATACTAGAGTCCAGAAAAGAGGAGAAAGTCTGCAACAACTCCAAGCAGACATTGAACGGTTGGCGCATCTAGCATACCCGACTGCAGGAGATGAAATGACCAACCAGCTAGCAACGGAGGCTTTTGTCCGTACAGTTTCTGACATCAATCTCCAGCGAGCAATTCGAACAGCTGGAAAACGCATGCTTTCTGAAGCATTAGCGTTCGCTCTGCCCATGGGAGCATCAGAACAGGCTTCCTCAGGAGTTCATCGGGTAAGAGAACTTGAAGTTGAGGAATATTCTTGTCAGAGAGCTGAATTCCAAAGGAGGCAGCGAGAAGGACCTGCTCGATGCTGGAATTGCAACAAAACGGGACATCTCCAGCGCCAGTGCAGATTGCCACCGAGAAGAGTCACCTGTCAACATTGTGGAAGCAGAAATAATACCCGCGAACATGTTCTTTTTTAAGACTCTAGGAGTGTTGAGTCATTCGACCGATCGCAAGCCCTGAGTTCAGTCATAGATAATTGTCGGCACGTTTGAGTACGCAGCACAAATCAAGTATTAACTTATTGCATTTTCATTGAATTTTTGAACAACAACAACAACTTAAAGGCGCCAGCCAATTATTTCGCTGGAGATATAGCTATTTCGTGCTTTGCCACTTTTGCACTCATCAGTCCCCTTTTTGTGGTGTTGAGCTTTTAATCCAATTTTTATTTGAAAAACTTTTTATGCACTCCATAGGATTCGAACCCAAGCATATCAGATTTGCTCTGTCATTTGCATTTTTATTGACCCAGATATCGGTAAGATGATACTGTTTGGGCAGTCAAACTGCAACAAAGCAACTACTGAAATGCGTTGAGTTCAATGCACGACGATTTCCTCTGGTGGGTTAGGTATGTATGTACAACACTATGTATAGACGGTTTTCATTTTTATGACATTTAAGTGTTCGAAACTAAAATCGAAGTTACCAAAATCACTTATGTCGTTTTCGATTGGAATTCCAAACAGTACTACTCCTTTTTAATTTCAAACGAATTATTTTCTATTGTTCCGAGACTAATTTGGAAAATATTAATGTGTGTGGACGTAAATTGTCTGATATTTATATTTAGATATTTTGCACGTTCAGTCGAGTAAAGTTCGTTTGACAAATAATCCAATGAAAGGGTTTATATTGTGGTGAATATGCCCATTTGTGCAAACAACGACATCTCTTATTCTTCTATAACAGAATAAATTAGTAATGAGTTCAGCACCCTCTATGAACAAAAGATAAACTAATATTATCCAATACCTAAACCACTCGCATCGTTATCCAATACCCAAACCAAAGATAATATAAGATAAAGGTGTCGCATCCAGTACAAGGAAAGTGAACCCAAAAAAAAATCGTCCGTATCTGATATCAGATATGACAACATGTTACATGTTGCTAAATATTGCAATGGTCAATACAAAGAGCGAGATCGAAAAATTCTCACTGGATAGAATCTAAAATTTGAATTCTCTTCAAAATGTATATCTCAATTCTCAAATCTCAATCAAGTGGGCATAAATTGAATTTCTTATGAAGCGATGCTAGCCTTGTTGGTGGCGCGTTGAGGAGACTTGCGGTGTTTTTTTTTTTGGTTTGTTGCTTATTCTTTATTTGTGTAATCTTGATGATGGTGTGGCTGTGCACTTGTATAGATAGACATGTAGTACAATTTTTGTTCGTCTCGATCTTCGAATGAAAGTTACCAAGCTAGGATTTTCTTTTGGTGTTGGTTTTTTTTTTTTTGTGAGGTAGGTAGGTATACCTACATATGTAGGTTCGTAGCTCGTAGGTACAAAGTTGGTTATTTTGTATTCCTTGATAAATTAAAGAAAATCATTTTTCATTACTTTATTTACTGGTTAATTCATAAGTTGTAAGGAAAGCTAATTTATTAGGTAGATAGGTAGGTGTGACATGGGTATGCTCTAATTTAATGAATACATACATACGTATCAGATATTTTTTGCAATGGTTTTATATGTAGGTATATTTATAGTTTTTTTTTTTTATTTTTCATTATTAAATCAAACTTGAGTTGCAACATTATTATTATTATTATTATTAGTAACTTGAGTTCCTATGGTCATATTTTTAAGATTAACAGGTACATATGTTAAAATCTCGAAAAATAATGCACTACAATTTGTATTTAAGAATTATTCAAAAATATGGGAAGCTTTGCATCATACAGATTTTGAAAAATTATAACTTTGATGATATTTTGCAATACTTAGTTAAAAAATGTTGCCAATTTATTTTAAAATTCTTCCATTTTATATTAGAAATTCTTTTCTTCTATTGTGAACAGAATTTTCTCATTCGAAATAAATTAAAACAGTGAGAAAACACGTTTCCAAACCGCTCAAAGTTATATTGGTGGAAAAGCAGATGCCATGACATAAAACCCAGTGTCATAAGGCCAAATTCGGGGTTTGACGCTTTCCCAAAGTGACATAAGGTCAAATTTTAAGGGTTGGCTATATCGCTGGCTGAATACTTAAGTGCCCAATATACAAAAAAATTATTCCTCAGAAAGGTTTTAAGGTTTGAAAAATAATTCCGTTATTTTTTTTTTCTTGACAATTACGACTTTTGAATTTTTATATATATTAATTGAAAATTCCTTTTTTGTAAGTGCTGATGTCAAAAAACGTTACGGGTAATTAAAAAAAAAAATATATAGTCTGAAAAAAGTCAGAAATGGATATAGAACCCTCTTCCATACGAATACGAAATATATGAAAAGCAAACTTCAAATTTCCTAGGCATATAGGACTTTTATGCACGGACATTCGGAAATCAACGAAATCAAAAATAATAAAAAAAATCAGAATTTCTGGCATTATTAATTTTTATAATTTTAATTTATGTGATAAAAACATAAAACAAAAAGTTACCTATATTAATTTAGTGGCTATGCCTTCCTTTATACCAGATTGGATTACTTTTAAGTCGATAAGAAACGTATGAAAATAATAAAGCATTTTAACACTTAATTATTTGGTAATAATTTGGTCCATAAAATTTCCTAGAAAAATACATTAAATTTTATTCGGAGTTGGTTTTAAAAATATTTCAACATTCGTAGGAGCAAGTTTTAGTATTTTTTTCACACTTTTAAATTAAAATTCTTTTTAACCTTTTTTGTTTGTATCCATTTTAGTAAACAAAAAAAAAATTTAAATTATCGTCGATAAAAACTTTATTTAGCATACATAAAAACGCAGTTATTTAGTTTGTCAATATAATATGAATATTCTTATTTAAAATATTTTGTTTTTCCTCATTTCTATCTCATTTTTATTTTGTTCGTAATATTATATATTACTTATTCAGCCCTGAACAAGATCCAAAACAGAATTGAAGACTCGGCCAATAATTACAAAATATTGAATTAAAACAAAGACAGCATTTTTGGGTTTTAAATTAAGGATTTTGTATTATTTATTTACTCGGCGAAAATGTTACTTCTATTTATACTTTTCCAGCTGACTGCACTTTTGTCCATAGATATAGAGCACATAAGCACTATATAATTTTTCGAAATCTGCATGATGCAAAGATTCCCATATTTTTGAATAATTCTTAAATACAAATTGTAGTGGGGTAGGTGTACCAGTACCCGGCCACTCACTAGTATCCGGCCACTTTTAGTTAATGCCCAATAATAAGACTTCCAAAGACTTTTTGTATATCAAAATAAAATATTTAAATTATTTCAGGCTTATTTAAACATTTTGTAAAATTTGGCTAATCAGGGCCTCATAAATTTGTCAGGAAAAAAAATTAGAACTTGTGAAGGTTTACCGCACTGTGAGAAGTGAGATTTACAGTCTTGGAATGCAATTGGAAAGAGTGAAGTTTAAACATTATTTTAACCGGTATTGAAAGTGAATCGAGTTTTTGTTAAACGTTTTTATTAAAAGCAATACTATATATAATAATAAAACCAACAACAAATTAAAAAAATTATGTTTAATATTCAATTTAAATGGTGACCGATTACTGGAACAAAGTAAAAGCCTGTGTACTAGTATCCGGCCAAGTGGCCGGATACTAAATTTTGAAGTGACATACAAATTGTTCTCTCATTTGTTCTTAAACTAAGTAAGGATCTTTCTTTTAATGCAGGAGGGAGTAGAATACCTATATTAAATATGCTTAAGTTTAGTGTCCGGCCACTATTTTTCATTATAATTATGAGCAAAAAAACAATAATGAATTCTCTGGCCGGTTTTTGGCGCACGCTGTTTATGTATCCGGCCATAGGAGCTACAATGTTAAGTTTTATTATTTTTCTAGCCCAATTTTGAACCTGTCGATACATTACGTATGCAAGAAGGGAGTAACACAAGAATGCTCACAGCTTATACAACAGGTCCTATTAATGTCTGATTTTTGGAATATATCATCAATGATTGTTACGTATAGTTAAAACGGATTCTTAAATTAATGATTGGATTCTAATATTTACAAAATAAACTAACTGGCCGGATACTAGCTAGAAAATTGGCCGGCTACTGAATTTCAATGGCCGGAAACTGGTGAAAAAGCACTTTTATGAAAAAATTTTTGTTTTAATTGCAAAACAACAATTACCTTCATATATTTTTTATTTCATAAACAAATTATCAATTATTTAAAAAAAAAAATGTTTTAAAATTCTATATTGTCAGACTGATTTTGTATAGGACACCAAAGTAAGAAAATGCGTTAGGTGGCTGGGTACTTACCCTGCATTATTATCCGAGATTTTAACATATGAACCTGTTAATCTTAAAAATATGACCATAGGAACTCAAGTATACTCATCACAGTTTTCCTAACGATTTAATAATGAAAAATTAAATAAAAACTATAAATGTACCTACATATAAACCATTGCAAAAAATATCTGGTACGTATGTATGTATTCATTAAATCAGAGCATACACATGTCACACCTACCTACCTACCTAATAAATTAGCTTTCCTTACAACTTATGAATTAACCTGTAAATAAATTAATGAAAAATGATTTTCTTTAATTTATCAAGGAAAACAAAATAACCAACTATGTACCTACGAGCTACGAACCTACATTATGTAGGTATACCTACCTACCTCACAAAAAAAAAACAACACCACAAAAGAAAGTCCTTGCTTGGTACCTTTCATTCGAAGATCGAGACGAACAAAAATTGTAATGCATGTCTATCTATACAGGTGCACAGACACACCATCATTAAGATCACACAAATAAAGAATAAGCAACAAACTAAAAAAAACACCGCAAGTCTCCTCAACGCACCACCAACAAGGCTAGCATCGCTTCATAAAAAATTCAATTTATACCCACTTGATTGAGATATACATTTTGAAGAGAATTCAAGTTTTAAATTCTATCCAGTGAGAATTTTTCGCTCTCGCTCTTTATATTGACCAATGCAACATTTAGCAACATGTTGTCGTATCTGATAGATACGGACGATTTTTTTTTTGGGTTCACTTTCCTTGTACTGGATACGACATCTTTATGTTATATTATCTTTGCCCAAACCATGGAACTGCTATAATTTGTAATTGGTCGAAATCTTTTGAGCTACTTGTGGAGACTTGTGGAGGAGAAGTTCATTCCAGCACATTCCCGACCCCCTAGAAGATTCTAGTAGCTTTTTCTCGGATATAAATACACCGCCACCAGTCCGAACACATCAATTTTTGATTTTGGAAGTGAACGAATAAACGTCGGTGTAAAATAGTGAATTAAGATTTGTGCTTGTTTATATTAAAGTATTAGAAGTAATTGAAGTGATCACATAATTAATGGTGAACATTTATAAAGTGTGTGAATATGTAAGCATATAAGAAAAGTGCTTGTGAAAACTGACATACAAAAATTTAAGAATAAAAATAGAAACAAAATAGGTAAAATTGTGAATGCATTGAATTGTGTTGAGCTTAAGACAGAACTTAACAGACGAGGTCTTCCTACTGCTGGAACGAAAAATGACCTCATTATTCGTCTACAGGAAGATTTAAGGCAACACGGTGAGAATCCAGACACGTTTCTATTTGAAATTGAAATGTCGGAAGAGCAAGTAAGTACAAGCTTAGACATTACCAATATGATGGCTCAGCAGCTCGCTCAGTTTGAAGACCAAAGAAAGGAGCAAAAGAATCTTCTAGAAGAGCAACGCAGTGAACGAATTGAGCAGAAGAATGAACAAAAGAATCTGCTTGTACGATTAGAAGAACAGCGAAATGAACAAAAGAATCTTCTTGAAGAACAACGAAACAAGCAAAGGAACCTTCTAGACGACCAGAAAAACCTAATCGAAAGTAAGCTAAATTCATTTGGAAATAAATTCATGGCTCTTGATGAACGTGTTGAAAACGTCGAAAAATAGTTCGAGAAATTTGAAGACAAACTGCAGAACTTTGCCTAAGAAGAAAGAAATGCATCCACCAACCTTTGATGGACATTCTTCTTGGTCAATCTACAAGGAGCAGTTTGAGGCAGCCGCAACAACAAATGGCTGGGATGACGAAGACAAGTTTATTGCCCTGACGCTTGCCCTTAGAGGTTCTGCTGCTGAATTATTGCAAACCTTACCAGCAGACAAGTACGGCAACTTCAGTGCTCTTGTTCAGGCCATTGACAAACGCTTTGGTGATGGCCATATGCAAGAAGTCTTTCGTGTCCAACTCAATACTAGAGTCCAGAAAAGAGGAGAAAGTCTGCAACAACTCCAAGCAGACATTGAACGGTTGGCGCATCTAGCATACCCGACTGCAGGAGATGAAATGACCAACCAGCTAGCAACGGAGGCTTTTGTCCGTACAGTTTCTGACATCAATCTCCAGCGAGCAATTCGAACAGCTGGAAAACGCATGCTTTCTGAAGCATTAGCGTTCGCTCTGCCCATGGGAGCATCAGAACAGGCTTCCTCAGGAGTTCATCGGGTAAGAGAACTTGAAGTTGAGGAATATTCTTGTCAGAGAGCTGAATTCCAAAGGAGGCAGCGAGAAGGACCTGCTCGATGCTGGAATTGCAACAAAACGGGACATCTCCAGCGCCAGTGCAGATTGCCACCGAGAAGAGTCACCTGTCAACATTGTGGAAGCAGAAATAATACCCGCGAACATGTTCTTTTTTAAGACTCTAGGAGTGTTGAGTCATTCGACCGATCGCAAGCCCTGAGTTCAGTCATAGATAATTGTCGGCACGTTTGAGTACGCAGCACAAATCAAGTATTAACTTATTGCATTTTCATTGAATTTTTGAACAACAACAACAACTTAAAGGCGCCAGCCAATTATTTCGCTGGAGATATAGCTATTTCGTGCTTTGCCACTTTTGCACTCATCAGTCCCCTTTTTGTGGTGTTGAGCTTTTAATCCAATTTTTATTTGAAAAACTTTTTATGCACTCCATAGGATTCGAACCCAAGCATATCAGATTTGCTCTGTCATTTGCATTTTTATTGACCCAGATATCGGTAAGATGATACTGTTTGGGCAGTCAAACTGCAACAAAGCAACTACTGAAATGCGTTGAGTTCAATGCACGACGATTTCCTCTGGTGGGTTAGGTATGTATGTACAACACTATGTATAGACGGTTTTCATTTTTATGACATTTAAGTGTTCGAAACTAAAATCGAAGTTACCAAAATCACTTATGTCGTTTTCGATTGGAATTCCAAACAGTACTACTCCTTTTTAATTTCAAACGAATTATTTTCTATTGTTCCGAGACTAATTTGGAAAATATTAATGTGTGTGGACGTAAATTGTCTGATATTTATATTTAGATATTTTGCACGTTCAGTCGAGTAAAGTTCGTTTGACAAATAATCCAATGAAAGGGTTTATATTGTGGTGAATATGCCCATTTGTGCAAACAACGACATCTCTTATTCTTCTATAACAGAATAAATTAGTAATGAGTTCAGCACCCTCTATGAACAAAAGATAAACTAATATTATCCAATACCTAAACCACTCGCATCGTTATCCAATACCCAAACCAAAGATAATATAAGATAAAGGTGTCGCATCCAGTACAAGGAAAGTGAACCCAAAAAAAAATCGTCCGTATCTGATATCAGATATGACAACATGTTACATGTTGCTAAATATTGCAATGGTCAATACAAAGAGCGAGATCGAAAAATTCTCACTGGATAGAATCTAAAATTTGAATTCTCTTCAAAATGTATATCTCAATTCTCAAATCTCAATCAAGTGGGCATAAATTGAATTTCTTATGAAGCGATGCTAGCCTTGTTGGTGGCGCGTTGAGGAGACTTGCGGTGTTTTTTTTTTTGGTTTGTTGCTTATTCTTTATTTGTGTAATCTTGATGATGGTGTGGCTGTGCACTTGTATAGATAGACATGCAGTACAATTTTTGTTCGTCTCGATCTTCGAATGAAAGTTACCAAGCTAGGATTTTCTTTTGGTGTTGTTTTTTTTTTTTTTGTGAGGTAGGTAGGTATACCTACATATGTAGGTTCGTAGCTCGTAGGTACAAAGTTGGTTATTTTGTATTCCTTGATAAATTAAAGAAAATCATTTTTCATTACTTTATTTACTGGTTAATTCATAAGTTGTAAGGAAAGCTAATTTATTAGGTAGATAGGTAGGTGTGACATGGGTATGCTCTAATTTAATGAATACATACATACGTATCAGATATTTTTTGCAATGGTTTTATATGTAGGTATATTTATAGTTTTTTTTTTTTATTTTTCATTATTAAATCAAACTTGAGTTGCAACATTATTATTATTATTATTATTAGTAACTTGAGTTCCTATGGTCATATTTTTAAGATTAACAGGTACATATGTTAAAATCTCGAAAAATAATGCACTACAATTTGTATTTAAGAATTATTCAAAAATATGGGAAGCTTTGCATCATACAGATTTTGAAAAATTATAACTTTGATGATATTTTGCAATACTTAGTTAAAAAATGTTGCCAATTTATTTTAAAATTCTTCCATTTTATATTAGAAATTCTTTTCTTCTATTGTGAACAGAATTTTCTCATTCGAAATAAATTAAAACAGTGAGAAAACACGTTTCCAAACCGCTCAAAGTTATATTGGTGGAAAAGCAGATGCCATGACATAAAACCCAGTGTCATAAGGCCAAATTCGGGGTTTGACGCTTTCCCAAAGTGACATAAGGTCAAATTTTAAGGGTTGGCTATATCGCTGGCTGAATACTTAAGTGCCCAATATACAAAAAAATTATTCCTCAGAAAGGTTTTAAGGTTTGAAAAATAATTCCGTTATTTTTTTTTTCTTGACAATTACGACTTTTGAATTTTTATATATATTAATTGAAAATTCCTTTTTTGTAAGTGCTGATGTCAAAAAACGTTACGGGTAATTAAAAAAAAAAATATATAGTCTGAAAAAAGTCAGAAATGGATATAGAACCCTCTTCCATACGAATACGAAATATATGAAAAGCAAACTTCAAATTTCCTAGGCATATAGGACTTTTATGCACGGACATTCGGAAATCAACGAAATCAAAAATAATAAAAAAAATCAGAATTTCTGGCATTATTAATTTTTATAATTTTAATTTATGTGATAAAAACATAAAACAAAAAGTTACCTATATTAATTTAGTGGCTATGCCTTCCTTTATACCAGATTGGATTACTTTTAAGTCGATAAGAAACGTATGAAAATAATAAAGCATTTTAACACTTAATTATTTGGTAATAATTTGGTCCATAAAATTTCCTAGAAAAATACATTAAATTTTATTCGGAGTTGGTTTTAAAAATATTTCAACATTCGTAGGAGCAAGTTTTAGTATTTTTTTCACACTTTTAAATTAAAATTCTTTTTAACCTTTTTTGTTTGTATCCATTTTAGTAAACAAAAAAAAAAATTTAAATTATCGTCGATAAAAACTTTATTTAGCATACATAAAAACGCAGTTATTTAGTTTGTCAATATAATATGAATATTCTTATTTAAAATATTTTGTTTTTCCTCATTTCTATCTCATTTTTATTTTGTTCGTAATATTATATATTACTTATTCAGCCCTGAACAAGATCCAAAACAGAATTGAAGACTCGGCCAATAATTACAAAATATTGAATTAAAACAAAGACAGCATTTTTGGGTTTTAAATTAAGGATTTTGTATTATTTATTTACTCGGCGAAAATGTTACTTCTATTTATACTTTTCCAGCTGACTGCACTTTTGTCCATAGATATAGAGCACATAAGCACTATATAATTTTTCGAAATCTGCATGATGCAAAGATTCCCATATTTTTGAATAATTCTTAAATACAAATTGTAGTGGGGTAGGTGTACCAGTACCCGGCCACTCACTAGTATCCGGCCACTTTTAGTTAATGCCCAATAATAAGACTTCCAAAGACTTTTTGTATATCAAAATAAAATATTTAAATTATTTCAGGCTTATTTAAACATTTTGTAAGATTTGGCTAATCAGGGCCTCATAAATTTGTCAGGAAAAAAAATTAGAACTTGTGAAGGTTTACCGCACTGTGAGAAGTGAGATTTACAGTCTTGGAATGCAATTGGAAAGAGTGAAGTTTAAACATTATTTTAACCGGTATTGAAAGTGAATCGAGTTTTTGTTAAACGTTTTTATTAAAAGCAATACTATATATAATAATAAAACCAACAACAAATTAAAAAAATTATGTTTAATATTCAATTTAAATGGTGACCGATTACTGGAACAAAGTAAAAGCCTGTGTACTAGTATCCGGCCAAGTGGCCGGATACTAAATTTTGAAGTGACATACAAATTGTTCTCTCATTTGTTCTTAAACTAAGTAAGGATCTTTCTTTTAATGCAGGAGGGAGTAGAATACCTATATTAAATATGCTTAAGTTTAGTGTCCGGCCACTATTTTTCATTATAATTATGAGCAAAAAAACAATAATGAATTCTCTGGCCGGTTTTTGGCGCACGCTGTTTATGTATCCGGCCATAGGAGCTACAATGTTAAGTTTTATTATTTTTCTAGCCCAATTTTGAACCTGTCGATACATTACGTATGCAAGAAGGGAGTAACACAAGAATGCTCACAGCTTATACAACAGGTCCTATTAATGTCTGATTTTTGGAATATATCATCAATGATTGTTACGTATAGTTAAAACGGATTCTTAAATTAATGATTGGATTCTAATATTTACAAAATAAACTAACTGGCCGGATACTAGCTAGAAAATTGGCCGGCTACTGAATTTCAATGGCCGGAAACTGGTGAAAAAGCACTTTTATGAAAAAATTTTTGTTTTAATTGCAAAACAACAATTACCTTCATATATTTTTTATTTCATAAACAAATTATCAATTATTTAAAAAAAAAAATGTTTTAAAATTCTATATTGTCAGACTGATTTTGTATAGGACACCAAAGTAAGAAAATGCGTTAGGTGGCTGGGTACTTACCCTGCATTATTATCCGAGATTTTAACATATGAACCTGTTAATCTTAAAAATATGACCATAGGAACTCAAGTTACCTATCTATATACTCATCACAGTTTTCCTAACGATTTAATAATGAAAAATTAAATAAAAACTATAAATGTACCTACATATAAACCATTGCAAAAAATATCTGGTACGTATGTATGTATTCATTAAATCAGAGCATACACATGTCACACCTACCTACCTACCTAATAAATTAGCTTTCCTTACAACTTATGAATTAACCTGTAAATAAATTAATGAAAAATGATTTTCTTTAATTTATCAAGGAAAACAAAATAACCAACTATGTACCTACGAGCTACGAACCTACATTATGTAGGTATACCTACCTACCTCACAAAAAAAAAACAACACCACAAAAGAAAGTCCTTGCTTGGTACCTTTCATTCGAAGATCGAGACGAACAAAAATTGTAATGCATGTCTATCTATACAGGTGCACAGACACACCATCATTAAGATCACACAAATAAAGAATAAGCAACAAACTAAAAAAAACACCGCAAGTCTCCTCAACGCACCACCAACAAGGCTAGCATCGCTTCATAAAAAATTCAATTTATACCCACTTGATTGAGATATACATTTTGAAGAGAATTCAAGTTTTAAACTCTATCCAGTGAGAATTTTTCGCTCTCGCTCTTTATATTGACCAATGCAACATTTAGCAACATGTTGTCGTATCTGATAGATACGGACGATTTTTTTTTTGGGTTCACTTTCCTTGTACTGGATACGACATCTTTATGTTATATTATCTTTGCCCAAACCATGGAACTGCTATAATTTGTAATTGGTCGAAATCTTTTGAGCTACTTGTGGAGACTTGTGGAGGAGAAGTTCATTCCAGCACATTCCCGACCCCCTAGAAGATTCTAGTAGCTTTTTCTCGGATATAAATACACCGCCACCAGTCCGAACACATCAATTTTTGATTTTGGAAGTGAACGAATAAACGTCGGTGTAAAATAGTGAATTAAGATTTGTGCTTGTTTATATTAAAGTATTAGAAGTAATTGAAGTGATCACATAATTAATGGTGAACATTTATAAAGTGTGTGAATATGTAAGCATATAAGAAAAGTGCTTGTGAAAACTGACATACAAAAATTTAAGAATAAAAATAGAAACAAAATAGGTAAAATTGTGAATGCATTGAATTGTGTTGAGCTTAAGACAGAACTTAACAGACGAGGTCTTCCTACTGCTGGAACGAAAAATGACCTCATTATTCGTCTACAGGAAGATTTAAGGCAACACGGTGAGAATCCAGACACGTTTCTATTTGAAATTGAAATGTCGGAAGAGCAAGTAAGTACAAGCTTAGACATTACCAATATGATGGCTCAGCAGCTCGCTCAGTTTGAAGACCAAAGAAAGGAGCAAAAGAATCTTCTAGAAGAGCAACGCAGTGAACGAATTGAGCAGAAGAATGAACAAAAGAATCTGCTTGTACGATTAGAAGAACAGCGAAATGAACAAAAGAATCTTCTTGAAGAACAACGAAACAAGCAAAGGAACCTTCTAGACGACCAGAAAAACCTAATCGAAAGTAAGCTAAATTCATTTGGAAATAAATTCATGGCTCTTGATGAACGTGTTGAAAACGTCGAAAAATAGTTCGAGAAATTTGAAGACAAACTGCAGAACTTTGCCTAAGAAGAAAGAAATGCATCCACCAACCTTTGATGGACATTCTTCTTGGTCAATCTACAAGGAGCAGTTTGAGGCAGCCGCAACAACAAATGGCTGGGATGACGAAGACAAGTTTATTGCCCTGACGCTTGCCCTTAGAGGTTCTGCTGCTGAATTATTGCAAACCTTACCAGCAGACAAGTACGGCAACTTCAGTGCTCTTGTTCAGGCCATTGACAAACGCTTTGGTGATGGCCATATGCAAGAAGTCTTTCGTGTCCAACTCAATACTAGAGTCCAGAAAAGAGGAGAAAGTCTGCAACAACTCCAAGCAGACATTGAACGGTTGGCGCATCTAGCATACCCGACTGCAGGAGATGAAATGACCAACCAGCTAGCAACGGAGGCTTTTGTCCGTACAGTTTCTGACATCAATCTCCAGCGAGCAATTCGAACAGCTGGAAAACGCATGCTTTCTGAAGCATTAGCGTTCGCTCTGCCCATGGGAGCATCAGAACAGGCTTCCTCAGGAGTTCATCGGGTAAGAGAACTTGAAGTTGAGGAATATTCTTGTCAGAGAGCTGAATTCCAAAGGAGGCAGCGAGAAGGACCTGCTCGATGCTGGAATTGCAACAAAACGGGACATCTCCAGCGCCAGTGCAGATTGCCACCGAGAAGAGTCACCTGTCAACATTGTGGAAGCAGAAATAATACCCGCAAACATGTTCTTTTTTAAGACTCTAGGAGTGTTGAGTCATTCGACCGATCGCAAGCCCTGAGTTCAGTCATAGATAATTGTCGGCACGTTTGAGTACGCAGCACAAATCAAGTATTAACTTATTGCATTTTCATTGAATTTTTGAACAACAACAACAACTTAAAGGCGCCAGCAAATTATTTCGCTGGAGATATAGCTATTTCGTGCTTTGCCACTTTTGCACTCATCAGTCCCCTTTTTGTGGTGTTGAGCTTTTAATCCAATTTTTATTTGAAAAACTTCTTATGCACTCCATAGGATTCGAACCCAAGCATATCAGATTTGCTCTGTCATTTGCATTTTCATTGACCCAGATATCGGTAAGATGATACTGTTTGGGCAGTCAAACTGCAACAAAGCAACTACTGAAATGCGTTGAGTTCAATGCACGACGATTTCCTCTGGTGGGTTAGGTATGTATGTACAGCATCATGTACAACACTATGTATAGAGGATTTTCACTTTTATGACATTTAAGTGTTCGAAACTAAATTCGAAGTTACCCAAATCACTTATGTCGTTTTCGATTGGAATTCCAAACAGTACTACTCCTTTTTAATTTCAAACGAATTATTTTCTATTGTTCCGAGACTAATTTGGAAAATATTAATGTGTGTGGACGTAAATTGTCTGATATTTATATTTAGATATTTTGCACGTTCAGTCGAGTAAAGTTCGTTTGACAAATAATCCAATGAAAGGGTTTATATTGTGGTGAATATGCCCATTTGTGCAAACAACGACATCTCTTATTCTTCTATAACAGAATAAATTAGTAATGAGTTCAGCACCCTCTATGAACAAAAGATAAACTAATATTATCCAATACCTAAACCACTCGCATCGTTATCCAATACCCAAACCAAAGATAATATAAGATAAAGGTGTCGCATCCAGTACAAGGAAAGTGAACCCAAAAAAAAAATCGTCCGTATCTGATATCAGATACGAAAACATGTTACATGTTGCTAAATATTGCAATGGTCAATACAAAGAGCGAGATCGAAAAATTCTCACTGGATAGAATCTAAAATTTGAATTCTCTTCAAAATGTATATCTCAAATCTCAATCAAGTGGGCATAAATTGAATTTCTTATGAAGCGATGCTAGCCTTGTTGGTGGCGCGTTGAGGAGACTTGCGGTGTTTTTTTTTTTGGTTTGTTGCTTATTCTTTATTTGTGTAATCTTGATGATGGTGTGGCTGTGCACTTGTATAGATAGACATGCAGTACAATTTTTGTTCGTCTCGATCTTCGAATGAAAGTTACCAAGCTAGGATTTTCTTTTGGTGTTGGTTTTTTTTGTGAGGTAGGTAGGTATACCTACATATGTAGGTTCGTAGCTCGTAGGTACAAAGTTGGTTATTTTGTATTCCTTGATAAATTAAAGAAAATCATTTTTCATTACTTTATTTACTGGTTAATTCATAAGTTGTAAGGAAAGCTAATTTATTAGGTAGGTAGGTAGGTGTGACATGGGTATGCTCTGATTTAATGAATACATACATACGTATCAGATATTTTTTGCAATGGTTTTATATGTAGGTATATTTATAGTTTTTTTTTTTTATTTTTCATTATTAAATCAAACTTGAGTTGCAACATTATTATTATTATTATTATTATTAGTAACTTGAGTTCCTATGGTCATATTTTTAAGATTAACAGGTACATATGTTAAAATCTCGAAAAATAATGCACTACAATTTGTATTTAAGAATTATTCAAAAATATGGGAAGCTTTGCATCATACAGATTTTGAAAAATTATAACTTTGATGATATTTTGCAATACTTAGTTAAAAAATGTTGCCAATTTATTTTAAAATTCTTCCATTTTATATTAGAAATTCTTTTCTTCTATTGTGAACAGAATTTTCTCATTCGAAATAAATTAAAACAGTGAGAAAACACGTTTCCAAACCGCTCAAAGTTATATTGGTGGAAAAGCAGATGCCATGACATAAAACCCAGTGTCATAAGGCCAAATTCGGGGTTTGACGCTTTCCCAAAGTGACATAAGGTCAAATTTTAAGGGTTGGCTATATCGCTGGCTGAATACTTAAGTGCCCAATATACAAAAAAATTATTCCTCAGAAAGGTTTTAAGGTTTGAAAAATAATTCCGTTATTTTTTTTTTTCTTGACAATTACGACTTTTGAATTTTTATATATATTAATTGAAAATTCCTTTTTTGTAAGTGCTGATGTCAAAAAACGTTACGGGTAATTAAAAAAAAAATATATAGTCTGAAAAAAGTCAGAAATGGATATAGAACCCTCTTCCATACGAATACGAAATATATGAAAAACAAACTTCAAATTTCCTAGGCATATAGAACTTTTATGCACGGACATTCGGAAATCAACGAAATCAAAAATAATAAAAAAAATTCAGAATTTCTGGCATTATTAATTTTTATAATTTTAATTTAAGTGATAAAAACATAAAACAAAAAGTTACCTATATTAATTTAGTGGCTATGCCTTCCTTTATACCAGATTGGATTACTTTTAAGTCGATAAGAAACGTATGAAAATAATAAAGCATTTTAACACTTAATTATTTGGTAATAATTTTGTCCATAAAATTTCCTAGAAAAATACATTAAATTTTATTCGGAGTTGGTTTTAAAAATATTTCAACATTCGTAGGAGCAAGTTTTAGTATTTTGTTCACACTTTTAAATTAAAATTCTTTTTAACCTTTTTTGTTTGTATTCATTTTAGTAAACAAAAAAAAAATTTTAAATTATCGGCGATAAAAACTTTATTTAGCATACATAAAAACGCAGTTATTTAGTTTGTCAATATAATATGAATATTCTTATTTAAAATATTTTGTTTTTCCTCATTTCTATCTCATTTTTATTTTGTTCACAATATTATATATTACTTATTCAGCCCTGAACAAGATCCAAAACAGAATTGAAGACTCGGCCAATAATTACAAAATATTGAATTAAAACAAAGACAGCATTTTTGGGTTTTAAATTAAGGATTTTGTATTATTTATTTACTCGGCGAAAATGTTACTTCTATTTATACTTTTCCAGCTGACTGCACTTTTGTCCATAGATATAGAGCACATAAGCACTTTATAATTTTTCGAAATCTGCATGATGCAAAGATTCCCATATTTTTGAATTATTCTTAAATACAAATTGTAGTGGGGTAGGTGTACCAGTACCCGGCCACTCACTAGTATCCGGCCACTTTTCAGTTAATGCCCAATAATAAGACTTCCAAAGACTTTTTGTATATCAAAATAAAATATTTAAATTATTTCAGGCTTATTTAAACATTTTGTAAAATTTGGCTAATCAGGGCCTCATAAATTTGTCAGGAAAAAAATTAGAACTTGTGAAGGCTTACCGCACTGTGAGAAGTGAGATTTACAGTCTTGGAATGCAATTGGAAAGAGTGAAGTTTAAACATTATTTTAACCGGTATTGAAAGTGAATCGAGTTTTTGTTAAACGTTTTTATTAAAAGCAATACTATATATAATAATAAAACCAACAACAAATTAAACAAATTATGTTTAATATTCAATTTAAATGGTGACCGATTACTGGAACAAAGTAAAAGCCTGTGTACTAGTAACCGGCCAAGTGGCCGGATACTAATTTTTGAAGTGACATACAAATTGTTCTCTCATTTGTTCTTAAACTAAGTAAGGATCTTTCTTTTAATAAAGGAGGGAGTAGAATACCTATATTAAATATGCTTAAGTTTAGTATCCGGCCACTATTTTTCATCATAATTATGAGCAAAGAAACAATAATGAATTCTCTGGCCGGTTTTTGGCACACGCTGTTTATGTATCCGGAGCTACAATGTTAAGTTTTATTATTTTTGTAGCCCAATTTTTAACCTGTCGATACATTACGTATGCAAGAAGGGAGTAACACAAGAATGCTCACAGCTTGAGCAGCAGGTCCTATTAATATCTGATTTTTGGAATATATCATCAATGATTGTTACGTATAGTTAAAACGGATTCTTAAATTAATGTTTGGATTCTAATATTTACAAAATAAACTAACTGGCCGGATACTAGCTAGAAAATTGGCCGGCTACTGAATTTCAATAGCCGGATACTGGTGAAAAAGCACTTTTATGACAAAATTAATTTTAGTTTTAATTGCAAAACAACAATTACCTTCATATATTTTTTATTTCATAAACAAATTATCAATGTAACCAAAGTAAGAAAATGCGTTAGGTGGCCGGGTACTTACCCTGCATTATTATCCGAGATTTTAACATATGAACCTGTTAATCTTAAAAATATGACCATAGGAACTCAAGTTACCTATCTATATACTCATCACAGTTTTCCTAACGATTTAATAATGAAAAATAAAAAAAAAAACTATAAATGTACCTACATATAAAACCATTGCAAAAAATATCTGGTACGTATGTATGTATTCATTAAATACCTACCTAATAAATTAGCTTTCCTTACAACTTATGAATTAACCTGTAAATAAATTAATGAAAAATGATTTTCTTTAATTTATAAATGAATACAAAATAACCAACTATGTACCTACGAGCTACGAACCTACATATGTAGGTATACCTACCTACCTCACAAAAAAAAAAACCAACACCAAAAGAAAGTCCTTGCTTGGTACCTTTCATTCAAAGATCGAGACGAACAAAAATTGTAATGCATGTCTATCTATACAAGTGCACAGACACACCATCATTAAGATCACACAAATAAAGAATAAGCAACAAACTAAAAAAAACCACCGCAAGTCTCCTCAACGCACCACCAACAAGGCTAGCATCGATTCATAAAAAATTCAATTTATGCTCACTTGATTGAAATATACATTTTGAAGAGAATTCAAGTTTTAAATTCTATCCAGTGAGAATTTTTCGCTCTCGCTCTTTATATTGACCAATGCAACATTTAGCAACATGCAACATGTTGTCGTATCTGATATCAGATACGGACGATTTTTTTTTTTTTGGTTCACTCTCCTTGTACTGGATGCGACATCTTTATGTTATATTATCTTTGCCCAAACCATGGAACTGCTATAATTTGTAATTGGTCGAAATCTTTTGAGCTACTTGTGGAGACTTGTGGAGGAGAAGTTCATTCCAGCACATTCCCGACCCCCTAGAAGATTCTAGTAGCTTTTTCTCGGATATAAATACACCGCCACCAGTCCGAACACATCAATTTTTGATTTTGGAAGTGAACGAATAAACGTCGGTGTAAAATAGTGAATTAAGATTTGTGCTTGTTTATATTAAAGTATTAGAAGTAATTGAAGTGATCACATAATTAATGGTGAACATTTATAAAATGTGTGAATAAGTAAGCATATAAGAAAAGTGCTTGTGAAAACTGACATACAAAAATTTAAGAATAAAAATAGAAACAAAATAGGTAAAATTGTGAATGCATTGAATTGTGTTGAGCTTAAGACAGAACTTAACAGACGAGGTCTTCCTACTGCTGGAACGAAAAATGACCTCATTATTCGTCTACAGGAAGATTTAAGGCAACACGGTGAGAATCCAGACACGTTTCTATTTGAAAATGAAATGTCGGAAGAGCAAGTAAGTACAAGCTTAGACATTACCAATATGATGGCTCAGCAGCTCGCTCAGTTTGAAGACCAAAGAAAGGAGAAAAAGAATCTTCTAGAAGAGCAACGCAGTGAACGAATTGAGCAGAAGAATGAACAAAAGAATCTGCTTGTATGATTAGAAGAACAGCGAAATGAACAAAAGAATCTTCTTGAAGTACAACGAAACAAGCAAAGGAACCTTCTAGACGACCAGAAAAACCTAATCGAAAGTAAGCTAAATTCATTTGGAAATAAATTCATGGCTCTTGATGAACGTGTTGAAAACGTCAAAAAATAGTTCGAGAAATTTGAAGACAAACTGCAGAACTTTGCCTAAGAAGAAAGAAATGCATCCAACAACCTTTGATGGACATTCTTCTTGGTCAATCTACAAGGAGCGGTTTGAGGCAGCCGCAACAACAAATGACTGGGATGACGAAAACAAGTTTATTGCCCTGACGCTTTCCCTTAGAGGTTCTGCTGCTGAATTATTGCAAACCTTACCAGCAGACAAGAACGGCAACTTCAGTGCTCTTGTTCAGGCCATTGACAAACGCTTTGGTGATGGCCATATGCAAGAAGTCTTTCGTGTCCAACTCAATACTAGAGTCCAGAAAAGAGGAGAAAGTCTGCAACAACTCCAAGCAGACATTGAACGGTTGGCGCATCTAGCATACCCGACTGCAGGAGATGAAATGACCAACCAGCTAGCAACGGAGGCTTTTGTCCGTACAGTATGCTCTGATTTAATGAATACATACATACGTATCAGGTATTTTTTGCAATGGTTTTATATGTAGGTATATTTATAGTTTTTTTTTTTTATTTTTCATTATTAAATCAAACTTCAGTTGCAACATTATTATTATTATTATTATTATTAGTAACTTGAGTTCCTATGGTCATATTTTTAAGATTAACAGGTACATATGTTAAAATCTCGAAAAATAATGCACTACAATTTGTATTTAAGAATTATTCAAAAATATGGGAAGCTTTGCATCATACAGATTTTGAAAAATTATAACTTTGATGATATTTTGCAATACTTAGTTAAAAAATGTTGCCAATTTATTTTAAAATTCTTCCATTTTATATTAGAAATTCTTTTCTTCTATTGTGAACAGAATTTTCTCATTCGAAATAAATTAAAACAGTGAGAAAACACGTTTCCAAACCGCTCAAAGTTATATTGGTGGAAAAGCAGATGCCATGACATAAAACCCAGTGTCATAAGGCCGAATTCGGGGTTTGACGCTTTCCCAAAGTGACATAAGGTCAAATTTTAAGGGTTGGCTATATCGCTGGCTGAATACTTAAGTGCCCAATATACAAAAAAATTATTCCTCAGAAAGGTTTTAAGGTTTGAAAAATAATTCCGTTATTTTTTTTTTCTTGACAATTACGACTTTTGAATTTTTATATATATTAATTGAAAATTCCTTTTTTGTAAGTGCTGATGTCAAAAAACGTTACGGGTAATTAAAAAAAAAATATATAGTCTGAAAAAAGTCAGAAATGGATATAGAACCCTCTTCCATACGAATACGAAATATATGAAAAACAAACTTCAAATTTCCTAGGCATATAGAACTTTTATGCACGGACATTCGGAAATCAACGAAATCAAAAATAATAAAAAAAATTCAGAATTTCTGGCATTATTAATTTTTATAATTTTAATTTAAGTGATAAAAACATAAAACAAAAAGTTACCTATATTAATTTAGTGGCTATGCCTTCCTTTATACCAGATTGGATTACTTTTAAGTCGATAAGAAACGTATGAAAATAATAAAGCATTTTAACACTTAATTATTTGGTAATAATTTTGTCCATAAAATTTCCTAGAAAAATACATTAAATTTTATTCGGAGTTGGTTTTAAAAATATTTCAACATTCGTAGGAGCAAGTTTTAGTATTTTGTTCACACTTTTAAATTAAAATTCTTTTTAACCTTTTTTGTTTGTATTCATTTTAGTAAACAAAAAAAAAATTTTAAATTATCGGCGATAAAAACTTTATTTAGCATACATAAAAACGCAGTTATTTAGTTTGTCAATATAATATGAATATTCTTATTTAAAATATTTTGTTTTTCCTCATTTCTATCTCATTTTTATTTTGTTCACAATATTATATATTACTTATTCAGCCCTGAACAAGATCCAAAACAGAATTGAAGACTCGGCCAATAATTACAAAATATTGAATTAAAACAAAGACAGCATTTTTGGGTTTTAAATTAAGGATTTTGTATTATTTATTTACTCGGCGAAAATGTTACTTCTATTTATACTTTTCCAGCTGACTGCACTTTTGTCCATAGATATAGAGCACATAAGCACTTTATAATTTTTCGAAATCTGCATGATGCAAAGATTCCCATATTTTTGAATAATTCTTAAATACAAATTGTAGTGGGGTAGGTGTACCAGTACCCGGCCACTCACTAGTATCCGGCCACTTTTCAGTTAATGCCCAATAATAAGACTTCCAAAGACTTTTTGTATATCAAAATAAAATATTTAAATTATTTCAAGCTTATTTAAACATTTTGTAAAATTTGGCTAATCAGGGCCTCATAAATTTGTCAGGAAAAAAATTAGAACTTGTGAAGGCTTACCGCACTGTGAGAAGTGAGATTTACAGTCTTGGAATGCAATTGGAAAGAGTGAAGTTTAAACATTATTTTAACCGGTATTGAAAGTGAATCGAGTTTTTGTTAAACGTTTTTATTAAAAGCAATACTATATATAATAATAAAACCAACAACAAATTAAACAAATTATGTTTAATATTCAATTTAAATGGTGACCGATTACTGGAACAAAGTAAAAGCCTGTGTACTAGTAACCGGCCAAGTGGCCGGATACTAAATTTTGAAGTGACATACAAATTGTTCTCTCATTTGTTCTTAAACTAAGTAAGGATCTTTCTTTTAATAAAGGAGGGAGTAGAATACCTATATTAAATATGCTTAAGTTTAGTATCCGGCCACTATTTTTCATCATAATTATGAGCAAAGAAACAATAATGAATTCTCTGGCCGGTTTTTGGCACACGCTGTTTATGTATCCGGAGCTACAATGTTAAGTTTTATTATTTTTGTAGCCCAATTTTTAACCTGTCGATACATTACGTATGCAAGAAGGGAGTAACACAAGAATGCTCACAGCTTGAGCAGCAGGTCCTATTAATATCTGATTTTTGGAATATATCATCAATGATTGTTACGTATAGTTAAAACGGATTCTTAAATTAATGTTTGGATTCTAATATTTACAAAATAAACTAACTGGCCGGATACTAGCTAGAAAATTGGCCGGCTACTGAATTTCAATAGCCGGATACTGGTGAAAAAGCACTTTTATGACAAAATTAATTTTAGTTTTAATTGCAAAACAACAATTACCTTCATATATTTTTTATTTCATAAACAAATTATCAATGTAACCAAAGTAAGAAAATGCGTTAGGTGGCCGGGTACTTACCCTGCATTATTATCCGAGATTTTAACATATGAACCTGTTAATCTTAAAAATATGACCATAGGAACTCAAGTTACCTATCTATATACTCATCACAGTTTTCCTAACGATTTAATAATGAAAAATAAAAAAAAAAACTATAAATGTACCTACATATAAAACCATTGCAAAAAATATCTGGTACGTATGTATGTATTCATTAAATACCTACCTAATAAATTAGCTTTCCTTACAACTTATGAATTAACCTGTAAATAAATTAATGAAAAATGATTTTCTTTAATTTATAAAGGAATACAAAATAACCAACTATGTACCTACGAGCTACGAACCTACATATGTAGGTATACCTACCTACCTCACAAAAAAAAAAACCAACACCAAAAGAAAGTCCTTGCTTGGTACCTTTCATTCAAAGATCGAGACGAACAAAAATTGTAATGCATGTCTATCTATACAAGTGCACAGACACACCATCATTAAGATCACACAAATAAAGAATAAGCAACAAACTAAAAAAAACCACCGCAAGTCTCCTCAACGCACCACCAACAAGGCTAGCATCGATTCATAAAAAATTCAATTTATGCTCACTTGATTGAAATATACATTTTGAAGAGAATTCAAGTTTTAAATTCTATCCAGTGAGAATTTTTCGCTCTCGCTCTTTATATTGACCAATGCAACATTTAGCAACATGCAACATGTTGTCGTATCTGATATCAGATACGGACGATTTTTTTTTTTTTGGTTCACTCTCCTTGTACTGGATGCGACATCTTTATGTTATATTATCTTTGCCCAAACCATGGAACTGCTATAATTTGTAATTGGTCGAAATCTTTTGAGCTACTTGTGGAGACTTGTGGAGGAGAAGTTCATTCCAGCACATTCCCGACCCCCTAGAAGATTCTAGTAGCTTTTTCTCGGATATAAATACACCGCCACCAGTCCGAACACATCAATTTTTGATTTTGGAAGTGAACGAATAAACGTCGGTGTAAAATAGTGAATTAAGATTTGTGCTTGTTTATATTAAAGTATTAGAAGTAATTGAAGTGATCACATAATTAATGGTGAACATTTATAAAGTGTGTGAATAAGTAAGCATATAAGAAAAGTGCTTGTGAAAACTGACATACAAAAATTTAAGAATAAAAATAGAAACAAAATAGGTAAAATTGTGAATGCATTGAATTGTGTTGAGCTTAAGACAGAACTTAACAGACGAGGTCTTCCTACTGCTGGAACGAAAAATGACCTCATTATTCGTCTACAGGAAGATTTAAGGCAACACGGTGAGAATCCAGACACGTTTCTATTTGAAAATGAAATGTCGGAAGAGCAAGTAAGTACAAGCTTAGACATTACCAATATGATGGCTCAGCAGCTCGCTCAGTTTGAAGACCAAAGAAAGGAGAAAAAGAATCTTCTAGAAGAGCAACGCAGTGAACGAATTGAGCAGAAGAATGAACAAAAGAATCTGCTTGTATGATTAGAAGAACAGCGAAATGAACAAAAGAATCTTCTTGAAGAACAACGAAACAAGCAAAGGAACCTTCTAGACGACCAGAAAAACCTAATCGAAAGTAAGCTAAATTCATTTGGAAATAAATTCATGGCTCTTGATGAACGTGTTGAAAACGTCAAAAAATAGTTCGAGAAATTTGAAGACAAACTGCAGAACTTTGCCTAAGAAGAAAGAAATGCATCCAACAACCTTTGATGGACATTCTTCTTGGTCAATCTACAAGGAGCGGTTTGAGGCAGCCGCAACAACAAATGACTGGGATGACGAAAACAAGTTTATTGCCCTGACGCTTTCCCTTAGAGGTTCTGCTGCTGAATTATTGCAAACCTTACCAGCAGACAAGAACGGCAACTTCAGTGCTCTTGTTCAGGCCATTGACAAACGCTTTGGTGATGGCCATATGCAAGAAGTCTTTCGTGTCCAACTCAATACTAGAGTCCAGAAAAGAGGAGAAAGTCTGCAACAACTCCAAGCAGACATTGAACGGTTGGCGCATCTAGCATACCCGACTGCAGGAGATGAAATGACCAACCAGCTAGCAACGGAGGCTTTTGTCCGTACAGTTTCTGACATCAATCTCCAGCGAGCAATTCGAACAGCTGGAAAACGCATGCTTTCTGAAGCATTAGCGTTCGCTCTGCCCATGGGAGCATCAGAACAGGCTTCCTCAGGAGTTCATCGGGTAAGAGAACTTGAAGTTGAGGAATATTCTTGTCAGAGAGCTGAATTCCAAAGGAGGCAGCGAGAAGGACCTGCTCGATGCTGGAATTGCAACAAAACGGGACATCTCCAGCGCCAGTGCAGATTGCCACCGAGAAGAGTCACCTGTCAACATTGTGGAAGCAGAAATAATACCCGCGAACATGTTCTTTTTTAAGACTCTAGGAGTGTTGAGTCAATCGACCGATCGCAAGCCCTGAGTTCAGTCATCGATAATTGTCGGCACGTTTTGAGTACGCAGCACAAATCAAGTATTAACTTATTGCATTTTCATTGACTTTTTGAACAACAACAACAACTTAAAGGCGCCAGCCAATTATTTCGCTGGAGATATAGCTATTTCGTGCTTTGCCACTTTTGCACTCATCAGTCCCTTTTTTGTAGTGTTGAGCTTTTAATCCAATTTTTATTTGAAAAACTTTTTATGCACTCCATAGGATTCGAACCCAAGCATATCAGATTTGCTCTGTCATTTGCATTTTCATTGACCCAGATATCGGTAAGATGATACTGTTTGGGCAGTCAAACTGCAACAAAGCAACTACTGAAATGCGTTGAGTTCAATGCACGACGATTTCCTCTGGTGGGTTAGGTATGTATGTACAGCATCATGTACAACACTATGTATAGAGGATTTTCACTTTTATGACATTTAAGTGTTCGAAACTAAATTCGAAGTTACCCAAATCACTTATGTCGTTTTCGATTGGAATTCCGAACAGTAATACTCCTTTTTAATTTCAATCGAATTATTTTCTATTGTTCCGAGACTAATTTGGAAAATATTAATGTGTGTGGACGTAAATTGTCTGATATTTATATTTAGATATTTTGCACGTTCAGTCGAGTAAAGTTCGTTTGACAAATAATCCAATGAAAGGGTTTATATTGTGGTGAATATGCCCATTTGTGCAAACAACGACATCTCTTTTTCTTCTATAACAGAATAAATTAGTAATGAGTTCAGCACCCTCTATGAACAAAAGATTAACTAATATTATCCAATACCTAAACCACTCGCATCGTTATCCAATACCCAAACCAAAGATAATATAAGATAAAGATGTCGCATCCAGTACAAGGAAAGTGAACCCAAAAAAAAAATCGTCCGTATCTGATATCAGATACGACAACATGTTACATGTTGCTAAATGTTGCAATGGTCAATATAAAGAGCGAGATCGAAAAATTCTCACTGGATAGAATCTAAAATTTGAATTCTCTTCAAAATGTATATCTCAATTCTCAAATCTCAATCAAGTGGGCATAAATTGAATTTCTTATAAAGCGATGCTAGCCTTGTTGGTGGCGCGTTGAGGAGACTTGCGGTGTTTTTTTTTTTTGGTTTGTTGCTTATTCTTTATTTGTGTAATCTTGATGATGGTGTGGCTGTGCACTTGTATAGATAGACATGCAGTACAATTTTTGTTCGTCTCGATCTTCGAATGAAAGTTACCAAGCTAGGATTTTCTTTTGGTGTTGGTTTTTTTTTGTGAGGTAGGTAGGTATACCTACATATGTAGGTTCGTAGCTCGTAGGTACAAAGTTGGTTATTTTGTATTCCTTGATAAATTAAAGAAAATCATTTTTCATTACTTTATTTACTGGTTAATTCATAAGTTGTAAGGAAAGCTAATTTATTAGGTAGGTAGGTAGGTGTGACATGGGTATGCTCTGATTTAATGAATACATACATACGTATCAGATATTTTTTGCAATGGTTTTATATGTATGTATATTTATAGTTTTTTTTTTATTTTTCATTATTAAATCGTTAGGAAAAATGTGATGAGTATATAGACAGGTAACTTCAGTTGCAACATTATTATTATTATTATTATTATTAGTAACTTGAGTTCCTATGGTCATATTTTTAAGATTAACAGGTACATATGTTAAAATCTCGAAAAATAATGCACTACAATTTGTATTTAAGAATTATTCAAAAATATGGGAAGCTTTGCATCATACAGATTTTGAAAAATTATAACTTTGATGATATTTTGCAATACTTAGTTAAAAAATGTTGCCAATTTATTTTAAAATTCTTCCATTTTATATTAGAAATTCTTTTCTTCTATTGTGAACAGAATTTTCTCATTCGAAATAAATTAAAACAGTGAGAAAACACGTTTCCAAACCGCTCAAAGTTATATTGGTGGAAAAGCAGATGCCATGACATAAAACCCAGTGTCATAAGGCCAAATTCGGGGTTTGACGCTTTCCCAAAGTGACATAAGGTCAAATTTTAAGGGTTGGCTATATCGCTGGCTGAATACTTAAGTGCCCAATATACAAAAAAATTATTCCTCAGAAAGGTTTTAAGGTTTGAAAAATAATTCCGTTATTTTTTTTTTTCTTGACAATTACGACTTTTGAATTTTTATATATATTAATTGAAAATTCCTTTTTTGTAAGTGCTGATGTCAAAAAACGTTACGGGTAATTAAAAAAAAAATATATAGTCTGAAAAAAGTCAGAAATGGATATAGAACCCTCTTCCATACGAATACGAAATATATGAAAAACAAACTTCAAATTTCCTAGGCATATAGAACTTTTATGCACGGACATTCGGAAATCAACGAAATCAAAAATAATAAAAAAAATTCAGAATTTCTGGCATTATTAATTTTTATAATTTTAATTTAAGTGATAAAAACATAAAACAAAAAGTTACCTATATTAATTTAGTGGCTATGCCTTCCTTTATACCAGATTGGATTACTTTTAAGTCGATAAGAAACGTATGAAAATAATAAAGCATTTTAACACTTAATTATTTGGTAATAATTTGGTCCATAAAATTTACTAAAAAATACATTATATTTTATTCGGAATTGGTTTTAAAAATACTTCAACATTCGTAGGAGCAAGTTTTAGTATTTTTTTCACACTTTTAAATTAAAATTCTTTTTAACCTTTTTTGTTTGTATCCATTTTAGTAAACAAAACAAAAATTCTAAATTACCGTCGATAAAAACTTTATTTAGCATACATAAAAACGCAGTTATTTAGTTTGTCAATATAATATAAATATTCTTATTTAAAATATTTTGGTTTTCCTCATTTCTATCTCATTTTTATTTTGTTCACAATATTATATATTACTTATTCAGCCCTGAACAAGATCCAAAACAGAATTGAAAACTCGGTCAATAATTACAAAATATTGAATTAAAACAAAGACAGCATTTTTGGGTTTTAAGGATTTTATATTATTTATTTACTCGGCGAAAATGTTACTTCTATTTATACTTTTCCAGCTGACTGCACTTTTGTCCATAGATATAGAGCACATAAGCACTATATAATTTTTCGAAATCTGCATGATGCAAAGATTCTCATATTTTTGAATAATTCTTAAATACAAATTGTAGTGGGGTAGGTGTACCAGTACCCGGCCACTCACTAGTATCCGGCCACTTTTCAAACTAAATCACTATATCAAAATAAAATATTTAAATTATTTCAGGCTTATTTAAACATTTTGTAAAATTTGGTTAATCAGGGCCTCATAAATTTGTCAGGAAAAAAATTAAAACTTGTGAAGGTTTACCGCACTGTGAGAAGTGAGATTTACAGTCTTGGAATGCAATTGGAAAGAGTGAAGTTTAAACATTATTTTAACCGGTATTGAGAGTGAATCGAGTTTTTGTTAAACGTTTTTATTAAAAGCAATACTATAAATAATAATAAAACCAACAACAAATTAAAAAAATTATGTTTAATATTCAATTTAAATGGTGACCGTTTACTGGAACAAAGTAAAAGCCTGTGTACTAGTAACCGGTCAAGTGGCCGGATACTAAATTTTGAAGTGACATACAAATTGTTCTCTCATTTGTTCTTAAACTAAGTAAGGATCTTTCTTTTAATGCAGGAGGGAGTAGAATACCTATATTAAATATGCTTAAGTTTAGTGTCCGGCCACTATTTTTCATTATAATTATGAGCAAAAAAACAATAATGAATTCTCTGGCCGGTTTTTGGCGCACGCTGTTTATGTATCCGGCTATAGGAGCTACAATGTTAAGTTTTATTATTTTTCTAGCCCAATTTTGAACCTGTCGATACATTACGTATGCAAGAAGGGAGTAACACAAGAATGCTCACAGCTTGCACAGCAGGTCCTATTAATGTCTGATTTTTGGAATATATCATCAATGATTGTTACGTATAGTTAAAACGGATTCTTAAATTAATGATTGGATTCTAATATTTACAAAATAAACTAACTGGCCGGATACTAGCTAGAAAATTGGCCGGCTACTGAATTTCAATGGCCGGAAACTGGTGAAAAAGCACTTTTATGAAAAAATTTTTGTTTTAATTGCAAAACAACAATTACCTTCATATATTTTTTATTTCATAAACAAATTATCAATTATTTAAAAAAAAAAATGTTTTAAAATTCTATATTGTCAGACTGATTTTGTATAGGACACCAAAGTAAGAAAATGCGTTAGGTGGCCGGGTACTTACCCTGCATTATTATCCGAGATTTTAACATATGAACCTGTTAATCTTAAAAATATGACCATAGGAACTCAAGTTACCTATCTATATACTCATCACAGTTTTCCTAACGATTTAATAATGAAAAATAAAAAAAAAACTATAAATGTACCTACATATAAAACCATTGCAAAAAATATCTGGTACGTATGTATGTATTCATTAAATCAGAGCATACACATGTCACACCTACCTACCTACCTAATAAATTAGCTTTCCTTACAACTTATGAATTAACCTGTAAATAAATTAATGAAAAATGATTTTCTTTAATTTATCAAGGAATACAAAATAACCAACTATGTACCTACGAGCTACGAACCTACATATGTAGGTATACCTACCTACCTCACAAAAAAAACCAACACCAAAAGAAAATCCTAGCTTGGTAACTTTCATTCGAAGATCGAGACGAACAAAAATTGTACTGCATGTCTATCTATTGGCACATGGAGTCACGGCACCTAGCAGCCAGCGCGTGAAACTAACAAACGAGATAGATTTCTTTTTCATTTGACGTTCAATGCATTTCCCATAAGAGAAAAACAAAAACAGCTCGTAGAAACATTATTTTAACAAATAAATTTTATATGAACGGTTGTTTCTATTATAATTGCAATAGAATAATTAAACATGCTAGTTTGCAAATCAAACGTAAAATAAATCGAAACTTATTACTAATTTGCTTTATTTTGCAGATGAAATATGTAAACAAACGTGCTTTTTTGTTGTTGTTTTCCCAAATGGATGCAAAGCGCCAGTCAGAACGATATCATGTGCGTAGTCAGGTAGAAGTTTAGGGGGTTAGAGTTTCTTATGGATTTTAATAAAACATTAATTTGTGATATAAATCTTCATTTTATTTTTTTTTTGTATTAGGTACGCGCAGGTTAATATAAAGTTAATATAAATTATAGGGGCATCATTTGATTTCCCTGTGTTCGTTTGTTTTATCCTACCACGTAAGTTTCTTTCTAAGAATAATGTAATTTCTGGCAAAAAAAATTTTATCCTCCATTTAAAAAAAAGGTTAGCACTCTTTTAAAGTAAACTCTTCTTAAAAATAGAAATAATTAAGAGTGATCGAGCTTGACCTTCATTCATACCTTGCCTCTTTTGTAAACTAAAAAACAAAGGTGTAAATAGCCAATTGAAAAATATTTTTTTAACAATTGCTTTACAAGAAGATTTTTATTCAAATACCTTTATTTTACGAACAAACATATTTTTTTAATAATCGTGACTACGCCTCTGCCTTTCTCTTTTTCTAATCGAGTACTTTTGTTGTTGTTTCTGGTTGCAAAGGTGGTTTGTTTACATTTTTCATTTACAAAGCAAAGCGTTTTAGCTATCTATTTTAATATATTTTCGGGTTAATTTATAAGCTTACACATTTTTTGATTCTATTTCAATCATAATATGGATACCCGTTGATATAAAATAATTTGGTGAAACTAATTTTCATCTGGCGCTTTTTTCGTTTTCTCTTATGGGAAATACATCGAACGTCAAATCGAAAATAATTCTATCGCCTTTTGAAGCTTAAGCGCTTGAGATGCAGGTGGCGTGGAAAGCAACTTACCAGGTGTCAATACAAGTGCACAGCCACACCATCATCGAGATTACACAAATAAAGAATAAGCAACAAACCAACAAAAAAAAACACCGCAATTCTCCTCAACGCGCCACCAACAGGGATGGCATCGCTTCATAAGAAATTCAATTTATGCCCACTTGATTGAGATTTGAGAATTGAGATATACATTTTGAAGAGAATTCAAACTTTAGATTCTATCCAGTGAGAATTTTTCGATCTCGCTCTTTGTATTGACCATTGCAACATTTAGCAACATGTAACATGTTGTCGTATCTGATATCAGATACGGACGATTTTTTTTGGGTTCACTTTCCTTGTACTGGATGCGACATCTTTATGTTATATTATCTTTGCCAAAACCATTGAACTGCTATTATTTGTAATTGGTCGAAATCTTTTGAGCTACTTGTGGAGACTTTTGGAGGAGAAGTTCATTCCAGCACATTCCCGACCTCCTAGAAGATTCTAGTAGCTTTTTCTCGGATATAAATACACCGCCACCAGTCCGAACACATCAATTTTTGATTTTGGAAGTGATTCGTTCACGTCGGTCTAAAATAGTGAATTAAGATTTGTGCTTGTTTATAATAAAAGTATTAGAAGTAATTGAAGTGATCACATAATTAATGGTGAAAATTTATAAAGTGTGTGAATATGTAAGCATATAAGAAAAGTGCTTGTGAAAAGTGACATACAAAAATTTAAGAATAAAAATAGAAACAAAATGGGTAAAATTGTGAATGCATTGAATTGTGTTGAATTTAAGACAGAACTTAACAGACGAGGTCTTCCTACTGCTGGAACGAAAAATGACCTCATTATTCGCCTGCAGGAAGATTTAAGGCAACACGGTAAGAATCCAGACACGTTTCTATTTGAAATTGAAATGTCGGAAGAGCAAGTAAGTACAAGCTTAGACATTACCAATATGATGGCTCAGCTGCTCGCTCAGTTTGAAGACCAAAGAAAGGAGCAAAAGAATCTTCTAGAAGAGCAACGTAGTGAACGAAGAATGAACAAAAGAATCTGCTTGTACGATTAGAAGAACAGCGAAATGAACAAAAGAATCTTCTTGAAGAACAACGCAACAAGCAAAGGAACCTTCTAGACGACCAGAAAAACCTAATCGAAAGTAAGCTAAATTCATTTGAAAATAAATTCATGGCTCTTGATGAACGTGTTGAAAACGTCGAAAAACAGTTTGAGAAATTTAAAGACAAACTGCAGAACTTTGCCAATGAATTAGATAAGGTAAGGAAAATGAAGGTAAGAGAGGGCAGTTGCAATTTTCCTAACAAGAAAGAAATGCATCCACCAACCTTTGATGGACATTCTTCTTGGTCAATCTACAAGAAGCAGTTTGAGGTAGCCGCAACAACAAATGGCTGGGATGACGAAGAAAAGTTTATTGCCCTGACGCTTGCCCTTAGAGGTTCTGCTGCTGAATTATTGCAAACCTTACCAGCAGAAAAGAACGGCAACTTCAGTGCTCTTGTTCAGGCCATTGACAAACGCTTTGGTGATGGCCATAGGTAAGAAGTCTTTCGTGTCCAACTCAATACTAGAGTCCAGAAAAGGGGATAAAGTCTGCAACAACTCCAAGCAGACATTGAACGGTTAGCGCATCTAGCATACCGACTGCATGAGATGAAATTACCAACCAGCTAGCAACGGAGGCTTTTGTCCGTACAGTTTCTGACATCAATCTCCAGCAAGCAATTCGAACAGCTGGAAAACGCATGCTTTCTGAAGCATTAGCGTTCGCTCTGACCATGGAGCATCAGAACAGGCTTCCTTAGGAGTTCATCGGGTAAGAGAACTTGAAGTTGAGGAATATTCTTATCAGAGAGCTGAATTCCAAAGGAAGCAGCGAGAAGGACCTGCTCGATGCTGGAATTCCAACAAAACGGGACATCTCCAGCGCCAGTGCAGATTGCCACCGAGAAGAGTCACCTGTCAACATTGTGGAAGCAGAAATAATACCCGTGAACAGGTAAGCAATAACATCAACGCTCCTGCTCGCCCTGGTATCGATGGGGCCAAAACCACAATCCAAGTCTCGCAGACTAAAGGAAACAATAAAAGTCTGACAGTGAACGCAAAATTAAATGGCAAGAAACACGTGGCTACAATTGACACCGGTGCCACAGCCTCCATTGTAAGAAAAGACTTGGTTAAGATGACATGGCTACATAACACCAATAGCTTCCGTCTGAAAACTGCGACAGGTGAGGTGGCAAGAGTATATGCAAGAGTATCGCACCTATTTTTGGTAGCAGGCACATGTGATGAGTGCATAATTGGAATCGACTTTATGAAGGGGCACGGAGGGATTCTTGATATCGGTAAGCAAGTGCTGAATAACCAAAATGTACAGATTCCTATGGTTTATGGCAACGAAAACTCATCAACTCTAAGAACCGTCATCAAAGAAGACATGTGCTTGCCTCCCTCTTCGGAAATGGTTGTTTGGATGAAAATAGAGGGCGATCTAGGTAGCCATCGAAACCTCATGGTGGAACCAGAGTCTGAGCAATCTTCCCGAAACATCATCTTAGGGAAGACTCTAGTGGAACCAAAGAACAACATGGTACCCGTACGGATACTGAACATCAAACCGTACGAAGTCAAGCTCAGGAAAAGAGAAATAGTTGGAAAATGCGAATCTATGTCCGCAATAACCAAGATCACAGAAATGAACACAGACAATTCTATGGACCCCGAAAAATAATGCTCCATAAAAGCCAAAATTCTGAGGCCATCCAATCTAAATCAACATCAGCTTAGTGTTGCTGGAAGACTTCTTCATGAGTACGCTGATATATTTTCTTCACCGAGTGGGCAGTATGGTCAAACACAACTGGTACAGCATCGACTCGACACAGGTGACACAAGACCGATTCGACAACCAGCAAGACGTCTCCCATTAGCCAAACAAGCCGAAGTTGAAGAGATGATATCGACAATGAAGAAAGATGGGCTAATCGAAAATTCCAAAATCCCTTGGGCATCATCAGTAGTTCTTGTCAAAAAGAAGGATGGAAGCACCCGGTTTTGTGTAGACTACCGTAGGCTGAAAGATGTGACAAAGAAAGACAGCTACCCGTTGCCCAGAATCAGCGATACTTTGGATGCAATGGAAGGAGCTCAATAGTTTTCGACGCTGGACTTAAAGAGTGGCTACTGGCAGGTAGAAACTCATGCAGAAGATCGCGAGAAGACAGCTTTCTCCACAGGAAAAGGTCTGTGGCAATTTAAAGTTATGCCATTCGGACTGTGCAACGCTCCGGCAACATTTGAGCGTCTGATGGAGTGTGTTCTACAAGGACATACCTGGAAATTATGCCTTGTATATTTGGACGATGTCAATATTGTAAGAGCCTTAAGGACGTATTCCAGAGGCTCCGGGAAGCACACTTAAAATTAAATCCTGAGTAATGTGCGCTTTTCAAGGCCGAAGATAAATACCTGGGACATATCATCTCATCCCAAGGAGTAAATACTGATCCTGAAAAAGTTGACTCTGTGAAGAATTGGCCAACACCACAGGATAAACACCAACTCCGTAGCTTTCTTGGTCCAGCCACATATTATCGGCGCTGCGTGAAGGACTTTGAGGGAATCGCTAACTACTTTACTTACTTAGATCCTTGACCCCTCTAAGGGGCACAGGGCGTCAACTACCGCTACACGCCATCTCGTTCGGTTTCTGGAAATGTATTTTAGCTCTCCCCAACTTTTACTGAGCTTTTGTGATTCCTTGTCGACTGTTCTGCGCCAAGATTTTCTCTGGCCTCCAGGTCTTCTGCCATCTTGGATGAGTGGATCCCACTCCATTGCATGTCTTGCAATAGAGTCTGCACCACGACGTAGCTCGACGTCCATCGAATTCCACGCGCTTGCTCGGCTAGAGCTGCATGAAGGACATCCCCTATAACCACCAGGAAAAGTAGCGGAGATAGCAAACATCCTTGACGAACTCCGCTATGGATATCGAAGTCCTCTGATACCTTTCCGTTGTGTAAGACTTGACACGATGCACCCTCGTAGGTAGCCTTTATAACGGCGATAATCTTCTCTAGTACTCCTCTCCTACGTAAAGCTGACCAAATGAAATCTCGATTCAAACTATCGAAAGCCTTTTCGAAGTCGATGAAGAGCAAATGAAGAGGGGAACGGAACTCCACGCATTGTTCTATTATGATCCTCAAGGTGTTGATGTGATCAATGCAGGATGAGCCTGCACGAAATCCCATTTGCTCTTTGTCGAGAGTAGAATCGAGATGTTCTTTGATTTGTTCCAAGATTATTTTCGCCATTATCTTTGCCACCGCGGGGAGGACACAGATCCCTCTCCAGTTTCCGCAATCCGTAAGATTTCCCTTTTTTGGCAGTTTGACGATCATCCCTTTTTTCCATTCAATGGGGAAACTTTCGTTCTCCCATGCCTGTGCTATCAAGGGGTGTAGCAACTTCGCTGATGTTTGTGGATCTGCTTGGTAGAGCTCAGCGGGAATCGCTAAGAACTTGCATCAACTTACTGAAAAAGGGAAGCCGTTCAAATTGCAGGTGAGTGCGAGAAAAGATTTCAGGAACTCAAGCTACGTTTGTGTAATGCTCCTGTGCTGACTTATCCGACTCCTGGAAAACCTTTTATCATAGACGCCGATGCCAGTAACGTTGGAATTGGAGCTGTACTGTCGCAAGTCCATGACGGAGAAGAAAAAGTGCGTGACCACAAGGGAACTTCTAGCTTTGATTTTGGCAACAAAGCACTTTCATAAGTACATATATGGGCAGAAGTTCCTCCTTCGAACAGAACATGGTGCGCTTAATTGGCTTCTGAACTTCTAAAATCCCGAAGGTTAAGTAGCTAGGTGGATCGAGAGACTTCAGACATACGACTACCAAATTCAACATCGGAAAGGAAAGCTGCACTCAAACGCAGATACATTGTCTCGACGACCGTGTAAACAGGACTGCGAGCATTGCACGCGTCAGGAAGAAAAGGAAACAGTTGCCACTCAGCGAATAAGAGTCGTTCCATTTACGGTTGGAGCAATGAAGAACTGAGGGTTGCCCAACGAGAACCCTCGAATATATAGCCCATTCTTACATGGAAGGAACACGAAGAAAAACCAGAATGGGTTGACATCTCCGATTGAAGTCCAACTCTCAAATCATATTGGGCACAGCGGGACTCTCTTCATGTTCAAGTAGGAGTACTTAGGCGTAAATGGGAGTCTGCAGATGGCAAAACTTATGTTATGCAGTTTATCGTCCCTAGGTCAAAGGTTAATGACGTTCTTCGAGAGACGCATGATGGAGCATCTGGAGGTCATTTGGGAGTTAACAAAACGCTGGAAAAGATACGACAACGGTTCTACTGGCTACATGCAAGGAACCAGGTAGAAAGCTTCAAAGTAAAATGCAGCAGTACAATGTGGGCACACCTTTCGAGAGAATAGCAGTAGATGTAGCAGGTCCGTTTCCGGAGGCCAACAGCGGAAAGCGATACATCCTTGTAGTCATGGATTACTTCAGCAAGTGGCCTGAGGCATTTTCCATCCCAAATCAAGAAGCCAAAACAGTGGTTGATCAGATTCTCTTCAATTGGGTAAGCAGGTTCGGTATCAAGAAGACGAGGACAACACCGCTTCATCCACAATCTGACGAAATGATCAAACAATTCAACAGGACGCTTAAGGAACATCTGTCCAAGGTTGTAGGTGACTACCAACGAGACTGGGACCGCCATATTCCATTGTTTTTGATGGCCTATTGAAGTGCGGTTCATAATTCAACAGGACATACACCATCGGAGATCCTGTTCGGTACAACAATAAGACTGCCTAGTGAAGTAAAATTTGGATGCCGTACTATGGAACCGGAAAGGACAGATGAATATGTGAATAACCTCAAAGAAAGACTCATTGACATTCATCAACGGACAAGGAAAACCATAAAAACAGCCAGTGAATTGACGAAAACACGGTACGACGCTCGTGCAACAGATGGGACTGAAAAAGGGAAGCCGTTCAAATTGTCAGGTGAGTGCGAGAAAAGATTTCAGGAACTCAAGCTACGTTTGTGTAATGCTCCTGTGCTAACTTATCCGACTCCTGGAAAACCCTTTATCATAGACGCCGATGCCAGTAACGTTGGAATTGGAGCTGTACTGTCGCAAGTCCATGACGGAGAAGAAAAAGTGCGTGACCAGAAGGGAACTTCTAGCTTTGATTTTGGCAACAAAGCACTTCCATAAGTACATATATGGGCAGAAGTTCCTCCTTCGAACAGAACATGGTGCGCTTAATTGGCTTCTGAACTTCTAAAATCCCAAAGGTTAAGTAGCTAGGTGGATCGAGAGACTTCAGACATACGACTACCAAATTCAACATCGGAAAGGAAAGCTGCACTCAAACGCAGATACATTGTCTCGACGACCGTGTAAACAGGACTGCGAGCATTGCACGCGTCAGGAAGAAAAGGAAATAGTTGCCACTCAGCGAATAAGAGCCGTTCCATTTACGGTTGGAGCAATGAAGAACTGAGGGTTGCCCAACAAGAACCCTGGAATATACAGCCTATTCTTGCATGGAAGGAACACGAAGACAAACCAGAATGGGTTGACATCTCCGATTGAAGTCCAGCTCTCAAATCATATTGGGCACAGTGGGACTCTCTTCATGTTCAAGTAGGAGTATTAAGGCGTAAATGGGAGTCTGCAGTTGGCAAAACTTATGTTATGCAGTTAATCGTCCCTAGGTCAAAGGTTAATGACGTTCTTCGAGAGACGCATGATGGAGCATCTGGAGGTCATTTGGGAGTTAACAAAACGCTGGAAAAGATACGACAACGGTACTACTGGCTACATGCAAGAGAGGATGTCGAAAAGTGGTGCCGAAAATGTGATACTTGTGTGCTACCAAGGAACCAGGTAGAAAGCTTCAAAGTAAAATGCAGCAGTACAATGTGGGCACACCTTTCGAGATAATAGCAGTAGATGTAGCAAGTCTGTTTCCGGAGGCCAACAGCGGAAACCGATACATCCTTGTAGTCATGGATTACTTCAGCAAGTGGCCTGAGGCATTTGCCATCCCAAATCGAGAAGCCAAAACAGTGGTTGATCAGATTCTCTTCAATTGGGTGAGCAGGTTCGGTATCAAGAAGACGAGGACAACACCGCTTCATCCACAATCTGACGAAATGGTCGAACAATTCAACAGGACGCTTAAGGAACATCTGTCCAAGGTTGTAGGTGACTACCAACGAGACTGGGACCGCCATATTCCATTGTTTTTGATGGCCTATCGAAGTGCGGTTCATAGTTCAACAGGACACACACCATCGGAGATCCTGTTCGGCACAACAATAAGGCTGCCTAGTAAAGTAAAATTTGGATGCCGTACTATGGAACCGGAAAGGACAGATGAATATGTGAATAACCTCAAAGAAAGACTCATTGACATTCATCAACGGACAAGGAAAACCATAAAAACAGCCAGTGATAGGATGAAAACACGGTACGACGCTCGTGCAACAATGATGGGATTACAAGAAGGAGACCTGGTGTGGTTTAACAATCCCCATCGACAAAAAGGACTATCACCAAAACTTCAACAAAACTGGGAAGGCCCATACACCGTTGTGAATCGAATCAATGATGTGGTTTACCGCATTCAAAGAAGGTTAAGAGGCAAGCTTAAGGTAGTTCATTGTGACCGTTTACGTCGCTATAACGGTGGTGATGGGAGTAATGGATTTAATCGGGACGATCAATCCTAAGAGGGGGGCAATGTGGTGAATATGCCCATTTGTGCAAACAACGACATCTCTTATTCTTCCATAACAGAATAAATTAGTAATGAATTCAACGCCATCTATGAACAAAAGATTATTTAATAATATTCAATACCTAAACCACTCGCATCGTTATCCAATACCCAAACCATGGAACTGCTTTAATTTGTAATTGGTCGAAAGCTTTTGAGCAACTTGTGGAGGAGAAGTTCATTCCAGCACATTCCCGAACTCTTAGAAGATTTAAGTAGCTTTTTCTCGGATAAAAATACACCGACACCAGTCCGAACACATCAGTTTGTGATTTTGGAAGTGAACGAATAAACGTCGGTGTAAAATAGTGAATTAAGATTTGTGCTTGTTTATAATAAAAGTATTAGAAGTAATTGAAGTGAGATAAAGGTGTCTTACGTGAGGCGAGTCATCTCACTCGACTTGATGAAATAGTAGCACCAGTCTACATTGTACGATTTTTCCAGTGCCGATATTTTGTTCGTTGGTGAAGGGAGTCAAAAATGGGCAGTAAGGGATCAAATCGTTTGTACCACAAAACTCGAACTATTTTTCCCATGGACCTATTATATCTGGACTGCTAGGAGACAATTTCACGATGGTTCCATTTATAAAAAAAAATTGATACATTGAAACTTTTGACGTTGACATGGGTTTAAGGCTGCATTTAGAATTTCGTTGTTATGCAGCGTTAACAATAGTCGTTTTTGATCGATTGATTGATTGATTTTCTCTTAAACGATTCTATTGATATCCTTGATTTTTACTTGCGATATGTGTAGGTAATAGTTAAAATGGCAAGTTATGTAGGTCTATTCTGCCAGATCTGTTATTCTGCTATGAATTTTCTGTTATGAATCATAAAAGATGTTCACCATAAAAGATCTTTTATAATTGGTATTCAAGAGTTCGAACTTTTTTGAAAGTCTGTTATGTAAAGTGACCATTCGTCCCACATTACGTGGGACAGTCCCACATTTACACAAACTGTCCCACATCGAAAATTGTCCCACAAACGGCCCACAAAATTAGAAGATGTCCCACAAAAATTGAAATTAAATTTTTCGATCCTTTATTTTATAATTTATCAAGACAAAACTGGAATGATAAAAAAATATCAGCTGATATAAGATGGGTAGAAATTTTCTCACATTTAAAAAAACTGCAATATTCAATTGTGAACAAATTGTGGACGGAGGAGAAGTCACAACTCTCTGTCGAAACAATTAAAGTGATATTGGCTGTGAGATCGAGCTATTCAAGCTCCGAAAATTTCGGTGACGTGAAATATAAGGCGCAACGAAATAAGACCAAATCTCAAATTTGGCCCAATTTCGCTTTGAAAATGGAAATAAGACCAAATTGGTTTTAACGAAAACATTCACTGATAACGGAAGCTTTGAAAGCAGACCAACTGACAACATAGGCGCCTGAGCGGAACAGAGGACCCGAAAAGGGAGTTAAAACACTTGAACCCGCGAAGAGGGCCACCCAAAGTACTGTTTAGTTCAAAAACTTTGAAGCATAGGTGCCTGCCAGTTGGGGGATTAGTTCCCCAAAAAAAAGAGGAATCAAACCCCATCTGGCAGGCACCAATGTTATCAGTAATGGTGCTTTAAAAGTGTTTGTACTAAATAGTACTTTGAGTGGCCCCCTGCGCGGGATCAAGGATTTTAACTCCCTTTTCGGGTCCTCTGTCCTGCTCACGCGACTCCGTCGCTCCGCTTAGGGGTTGCTCAGTCGTCTGGCAGGCGCCTATGTTGTCAGTCTATCTGTAATCAAAGTTTTTTGGCTTCGCCAATACTCAAGCACCTGCGGGTCTAAGTTCTTTTTTGTGGTGGAATATTTTGGGAAATAACAACCGCGGGGCTATGCACTGCACCTAATGAAAACAACATAACGGCGATTTGTTTTGAGTTTTCTGAAAAAATCATGAAAATGAAATAAAGCCAAATTGGCCTTAATTCGTTTTCTAAAGCGAAAAAAGCCAAAACTAAAATTTGGCGTTATTTCTATTTTAAAAGCGAAATAAGGCAAAATTTTTAATTTTTGGCTTTATTTTGTTGGTCACCGAAAATGGTGACGTGAAATAAGGCCCAACGAAATAAGACCAAATATCAAATTTCGCTTTGAAAATGGAAATAAGGCCAAATTGGCTTTATTTCTATTTCCAAAACGAAATAAGGCCAAATTTCATTTGGAAATAAGACCAAATTTGTTTTTACATTCAGTGATAACGGAAGCAGACCAACTGACAACATAGGCGCCTGCCAGGCGACTGAGCATACCCTAAGCGGAGCGACGGAGTCGCGTAAGCGGGACAGAGGACCCGAAAAGTGGTGCCGGAAATGTGATACATGTGCTGCTACCAAGGGACCAGGTAGAAAGCTTCAAAGTAAAATGCAGCAGTACAATGTGGGCACACCTTTCGAGAGAATAGCAGTAGATGTAGCAGGTCCGTTTCCGGAGGCCAACAGCGGAAACCGATACATCCTTGTAGTCATGGATTACTTCAGCAAGTGGCCTGAGGAATTTGCCATCCCAAATCAAGAAGCCAAACCAGTGGTTGATCAGATTCTCTTCAATTGGGTGAGCAGGTTCGGTGTTCCTTTGGAATTGCATTCTGACCAAGGAAGGAACATCGAATCTAACATCTTCCAGGGGGTTTGCTCTCTCCTTGGCATCAAGAAGACGAGGATAACACCGCTTCATCCACAATCTGACGAAATGCTCGAACAATTCAACAGGACGCTTAAGGAACATCTGTCCAAGGTTGTAGGTGACTACCAACGAGACTGGGACCGCCATATTCTATTGTGTTAGATGTGTTAGATAGTAAAGTAAAATTTGGATGCCGTACTATGGAACCGGAAAGGACAGATGAATATGTGAATAACCTCAAAGAAAGACTCATTGACATTCATCAACGGACAAGGAAAACCATAAAAACAGCCAGTGATAGGATGAAAACACGGTACGACGCTCGTGCAACAATGATGGGATTCCTAGGAGACCTGATGTGGTTTAACAATCCCCATCGACAAAAAAGACTGTCACCAAAACTTCAACAAAACTGGGAAGGCCCATACACCGTTGTGAAGCGAATCAATGATGTGGTTTACCGCATTAAAAGAGGGTTAACAAGCAAGCTTAAGGTAGTTCACTGTGACCATTTACGTCGCTATAACGGTGGTGATGGGAGTAATGGATTTAATCGGGACGATCAATCCTAAGAGGGGGGCAATGTGGTGAATATGCCCATTTGTGCAAACAACGACATCTCTTATTCTTTTATAACAGAATACATTAGTAATGAGTTCAACACCATCTATGAACAAAAGATTATTTAATAATATCCAATACCTAAACCACTCGCATCGTTATCCAATACCCAAACCATGGAACTGCTATAATTTGTAATTGTTCGAAAGCTTTTGAGCAACTTGTGGAGGAGAAGTTCATTCCAGCACATTCCCGAACTCTTAGAAGATTCAAGTAGCTTTTTCTCGGATATAAATACACCGCCACCAGTCCGAACACATCAGTTTGTGATTTTGGAAGTGAACGAATAAACGTCGGTGTAAAATAGTGAATTAAAATTTGTGCTTGTTTAAAATAAAAGTATTAGAAGTAATTGAAGTGAAATTAAGGTTTCTTAGGTGAGGCGAGTCATCTCACTCGACTCGATGAAATAGCAGCACCAGTCTTCATTGAACAATTTTTCCAGTGCCGATATTTTGTTCGTTGGTGAAGGGAGTCAAAAGTGGGCAGTAAGGGATCAAATCGTTTGTACCACAAAACTCGAACTATTTTTCCCATGGACCTATTATATCTGGACTGCTAGGAGCCAACTTCACGATGGTTCCATTTATAAAAAAAATTGATATACACGTTGACATGGGTTCAAGGCTGCATTAAGACTTTCGGTGTTATGCAGCGTTAACATTAGTCGTTTTTGATCGTACATTATAACATCAAAAGTGTAAATGATAAAACAGTAGAATGAACTAAGGACGAATTGATTTTCTCTTAAACGATTCTATTGATATCCTTGATTTTTACTTGCGATATATGTAGGTAATAGGTAAAATGGCAAGTTATGTAGGCCTATTCTGCCAGATCTATTATTCTGCTATGAATTTTCTGTTATGAATCATAAAAGATGTTCACCATAAAAGATCTTTTATAATTGATATTCAGGAGTTCGAACTTTTTTGAAAGTCTGTTATGTAAAGTGACCATTCATAATGCAGCCTCGTGAATATCCTTGTTAGGAAGTTATATTCTTTTAAGTTTTATTTTGACAAAGCTTGTTGTTTGTTGTTGAAACGAAACCTATTTGTGTTTTTTTTATTTTCATAAAACGTAAGTAGGTATAGGTACTTTCGATTTGTAGAAAAACATAAACATACAAAATAGAATGCATGAACATATGAAAATAATGCCGCCTTGTGAATAGCAGTTTACTTTCAATTTAATATATTTCTTGTCTGCCAAGTTGTTTCGATTTACCCCTCAAAAAAGTTTTTCCGTATATTTCACATCTAATCGTTGGATCGTTTATTCTTTAATGTTATTGTTATTATTGAACTAGAACTCTCCTACATTTATAGATGACCTTCAATTATGGAGTAGATATTTTTGAAAATTAAAACCAACGGATTAATTTCCCTACATTTTAAGGGATTCAATATTGAAAACGTATTTTTGAGTTTAAGATATTGAGAAAGGTACTAAAAATTCCACACAAAATTAGCTGTGAATTTTTATTTTCAAAATTAATTTCTTTTTGAATATCTTGGTTTATAAGAGGTATTAACGATCTGGTGCAACAAGTCTAGAAAAATTGCAAAATTTTATCTTTTTATTGCAAATCGTGAACGCACTTTTACTAAACTGTTGCAACCTCGAAAATAATTCACAAAATTACACAAACAAAAAAGAAATGGCGTCACAAATTAAATTTCGTGAGCTGTCAAATACGTAGTGCAAATCGTACACCGTTGTATTTTTCTATTGTAATAGGTTTGAGGTATAGATAAAGTGAAAAAGTGTAACAAAATTATAGCCCGTATATATTTTGTTGTTGTGGTGCAAGAAATCGTCGCACTTTTGCAATGATACAAGACCAGTTGCACCGGATCGTGAATACCCCTTTTATAATGTATGAAGGATTTAGGTAAACATTTTCAACGCACACTCTAATGCATTCAATGCTTTTGCTTGCTTTCTCTCTTTATAGTTTTTAATCATAAAATAATTTTTTCAAAATGGCCATGCGTAGAAGAAAAACTAGTATTTTATGGGACCATTTTTCTGAGACTGAAAAAGAAAAAGCTAAGTGCAATTATTGCAAGGAAGTGATATGTTTTTCTTCGGGGAGTTTAGGGAATTTAAGCAGGCATCTTAATAGAAAACACGCTGGAATTTCTATCAGACCATTAGAGCGCCACCCTGTGGTAATACCGAGCGCATCGGCAACACCGGAAACAGCCTCGGTATCACCGAATCCAGGGGTCATAAATGTTGACAACGAAAGTAGTGTTTCTCACCGTGAACGTCAATCTCAGTCTCAACTGCAATCCCGATCAGTCCAGCAAAAAATGGATTCATTTACTGAAAGACCTCTTTCACAACAAAAACAATCAAAAATTGACCAAAAACTAATTACTATGATAGCCAAAGAATACCACCCATTGCGGTTAGTTGAGAAACCTCAGTTTAGGAAATTTGTGTCACTTTTATGCCCTGCATACAGACTCCCAACAAGAAAAACTTTTTCGCAAAATCTCTTGCCTCAGCTTTTTCTCAAGCTAGAGCAAGAAGTTAAGACAAATATTGAGAACGCTCCAGCAATTTGTCTGACAACTGATGCATGGACATCAATAAACAATCAAAGTTATATTGCTGTTACTGCCCATTATATTGATACAGAAAATGCACATCTGTGCTCCAATTTACTTGGTTGTACTGAATACAACCAAAGCCACAGCAGTGACAATATGTGCGCTTTTTTAAAGGACCAAATTTCAAAATGGAAGATCGACCATAAAGTTGGAGCAATTGTTAGCGACAATGCCAAAAACATTCTTTCCGCAGTTCAAAAAGGGAATTGGCGGTCCATAGGTTGTTTTGCTCACTTATTAAACTTAGTGGTACAAGCTGCACTTCAAAACATTGAAGACACACTAAAAAAAGTTAAAAGTGTTGTTGAGTTTTTTAAGAGAAGCACACAAGCCCTATATAAACTAAAAGAGATACAATCTCAAATGGATTTGCCCACCTTAAAATTAAAGCAAGACGTTCCAACACGATGGAACTCTACGTACGACATGCTGGATCGTATTTTAAAAATAAAAAATGCTGTTATTGCTACATTAGCAATAGTAAGAAATGATCTTTCTTTAAACAATGAAGATTGGGATATTTTAGAGAGAATTCTTCCAATTTTAAAAATATTTTTGGACATAACGGTCGAGATATCCTCCGAAAAAAATGTAAGCCTTTCGAAGGTCATTGTTTACTGCCGACTGTTAAAATTTGAAATAAGCCGTTTTACAGAACAGCTTTCCGATCCCCAAATTCCGGAATGTGTCCGCAAATTTGTGAAGAAAATTCAAGAAGAAGTTCAAAGCCGTTTCAACAATTTGGAAAAGAATTTTCTTTACGCCGAGGCTACAATATTTGACCCGAGGTTTAAAAATAAAGGTTTGCGAGATAACTTGAATTTTACAACAGCCTTTGACAAATTAAAACAGAAAGTTCTATCTCAACAGCAGCGTTCTTTTCAAATTCAAACCGCATCTTCTACTTCTCCTGTTGAGGAAGTAGTTGCAGTTGCATCGACTTCATCATCAACATCAGCAAAAGCAAATGCATCTATTTGGGATGCTTTCGACAAGGAAATCTACCAGAAAACACAGTAGCTGCTGGGATAATTGAATTTGAAAAATATTTAAACGAACCACCACTCAAGAGGACGGAAAACCCTTTAATTTGGTGGAATGCCAGAAAATGTGTTTACCCAATTTTGTACCGGTATATGCTTAAAAGGCTTAATTTGGTAGCAACATCTGTTCCTTGCGAACGAACTTTTTCAAAAGCCGGAATGATCCTTACCGATAAACGTAGCCGTTTGTCGGCCAGCAAGGAATCACAATTACTTTTTATTAGCAGCAATATGTAAAATCTGCCATTTAAATTTTGCTATTCATTTTCATTTCCATTCATGTAACTTTGTTTGTTTATTGATATTAACTTGTCCTTGGGGTTTCAAACTTTTTCATCCTTTTTGTTTTCCCAAGTTTTTCTTAAAAAAAACTATATATATCTTATTTTGTAAAGTGAATTTTTAATATGTTTGTTTTGTTTTTTAAATGCTTATGAAGTATGTTTAAATTATACTATTTTTGTTACTGTAATGCTATCTTTTTTATTATGGTTGTTGTGTTTAAAACTATTTCATCCTTTTTATTTTCCTAAGTTTTTTTTTAAGGACTGTATATTTTATTTTGTAAAGTGAATTTTTAATAATTTTGTTTTGTTTTTTAAATATTTATGAAGTATGTTTAAATTGAACTATTTTTTGTTATTGTGATGGTATTATTATTTATTTTAAATTCAAATGAATTAGTTTTGACGCTTTGACACAGAAGCAAAATATTTCAGATAATTTCATTACTCTCCTCCTTTTTGTTAAGGCTTTAGGTTTTTATCTTTTCTTGAGACTAGTTCTAAGGAATTTTTTGTTTTATTTCTTCCTTTAAATTTATTTATTGATGACTTGTTTCTCTTAAGCGTCACTTAGTTCCAACCATGACGATTAAAACTAATAAAAAGCTTAATCGTTCCGGAACAAGTTCCGACGTAAAAATAAAACGTTCCATGTTCGTTCCGCTAAAGGAACGATTTTGCGCAACTCTATCGAGCTATTCAAGCTGCGGAAATTTCGGGACGTGAAATATAAGGCCCACCGAAATAAGACCAAATCTCAAATTTGGCCTAATTTCGCTTTGAAAATGGAAATAAGGCCAAATTGGATTTATTTCTATTTCCAAAACGAAATAAGGCCAAATTTCATTTGGAAATAAGACAAATTGGTTTTTACGAAAACATCCAGTGGTAACGGAAGCTTTGAAAGCAGACCAACTGACAACATAGGCGCCTGCCTGTGTGAGCGGGACAGAGGACCCGAAAAGGGAGTTAAAACACTCGAACCCGCGAAGCTGGCCACCCAAAGTACTGTTTAGTTCAAAAACTTTGAAGCATAGGTGCCTGCCAGTTGGGGGATTAGTTCCCCAAAATAAAAAGGAATCAAACCCCGTCTGGCAGGCACCTATGTTATCAGTCATGGTGCTTTAAAAGTGTTTGTACTTTGTAAAAGTGTTTGTAAGTGTTTCGCGGGATCAAGGATTTTAACTCCTTTTTCGGGTCCTCTGTCCTGCTCACGCGACTCCGTCGCTCTGCTTAGGGGTTGCTCAGTCGTCTGGCAGGCGCCTATGTTGTCAGTCTATCTGTAATTAAAGTTTTTTGGCTTCGCCAACACTCAAGCACCTGCGGGTCTAAATTCTTTTTTGTGGTGGAATATTTTGGGAAATAACAACCGCGGGGCTATGCACTGCACCTAATGAAAACAACATAACGGCGATTTGTTTTGAGTTTTCTGAAAAACTCATGAAAATGAAATAAAGCCAAATTGGCCTTAATTCGTTCGTTTTAAAACGAAAAAATCCAAAACTAAAATTTGGCGTTATTTCGATTTTAGAAGCGAAATAAGGCCAAATTTTGAATTTTTGGCTCTATTTCGTTGGGCCTTATTTCACGTCACCGAAAATGGTGACGTGATATAAGGCCCAATTAAATAATACCAAATCTCAAATTTCGCTTTGAAAATGGAAATAAGGCCAAATTGCCTTTATTTCTATTTCCAAAACGAAATAAGTCCAAATTTCATTTGGAAATAAGACCAAATTTGTTTTTACATTCAGTGATAACGGAAGCTTTGAAAGCAGACCAACTGACAACATAGGCGCCTGCCAGGCGACTGAGCATACCGTAAGCGGAGCGACGGAGTCGCGTGAGCGGGACAGAGGACCCGAAAAGTGGTGCCGAAAATGTGATACTTCTGCTGCTATCAAGGGACCTGGTAGAAAGCTTCAAAGTAAAATGCAGCAGTACAATGTGGGCACACCTTTCGAGAGAATAGCAGTAGATGTAGCAGGTCCGTTTCCGGAGGCCAACAGCGGAAACCTATACATCCTTGTACTCATGGATTACTTCAGCAAGTGGTCTGAGGCATTTGCCATCCCAAATCAAGAAGCCAAACCAGTGGTTGATCAGATTCTCTTCAATTGGGTGAGCAGGTTCGGTGTTCCTTTGGAATTGCATTCTGACCAAGGAAGAAACATCGAATCTAACATCTTCCAGGGGTTTTGCTCTCTCCTTGGCATCAAGAAGACGAGGACAACACCGCTTCATCCACAATCTGACGAAATGGTCGAACAATTCAACAGGACGCTTAAGGAACATCTGTCCAAGGTTGTAGGTGACTACCAACGAGACTGGGACCGCCATATTCCATTGTTTTTGATGGCCTATCGAAGTGCGGTTCATAGTTCAACAGGACATACACCATCGGAGATCCTGTTCGGCACAACAACAAGGCTGCCTAGTAAAGTAAAATTTGGATGCCGTACTATGGAACCGGAAAGGACAGATGAATATGTGAATAACGTCAAAGAAAGACTCATTGACATTCATCAACGGACAAGGAAAACCATAAAAACAGCCAGTGATAGGATGAAAACACGGTACGACGCTCGTGCAACAATGATGGGATTCCTAGGAGACCTGATGTGGTTTAACAATCCCCATCGACAAAAAGGACTGTCACCAAAACTTCAACAAAACTGGGAAGGCCCATACACCGTTGTGAAGCGAATCAATGATGTGGTTTACCGCATTAAAAGAGGGTTAAGAGGCAAGCTTAAGGTAGTTCACTGTGACCATTTACGTCGCTATAACGGTGGTGATGGGAGTAATGGATTTAATCGGGACGATCAATCCTAAGAGGGGGGCAATGTGGTGAATATGCCCATTTGTGCAAACAACGACATCTCTTATTCTTTTATAACAGAATACATTAGTAATGAGTTCAACACCATCTATGAACAAAAGATTATTTAATAATATCCAATACCTAAACCACTCGCATCGTTATCCAATACCCAAACCATGGAACTGCTATAATTTGTAATTGTTCGAAAGCTTTTGAGCAACTTGTGGAGGAGAAGTTCATTCCAGCACATTCCCGAACTCTTAAAGATTCAAGTAGCTTTTTCTCGGATATAAATACACCGCCACCAGTCCGAACACATCAGTTTGTGATTTTGGAAGTGAACGAATAAACGTCGGTGTAAAATAGTGAATTAAAATTTGTGCTTGTTTAAAATAAAAGTATTAGAAGTAATTGAAGTGAAATTAAGGTTTCTTAGGTGAGGCGAGTCATCTCACTCGACTCGATGAAATAGCAGCACCAGTCTTCATTGAACAATTTTTCCAGTGCCGATATTTTGTTCGTTGGTGAAGGGAGTCAAAAGTGGGCAGTAAGGGATCAAATCGTTTGTACCACAAAACTCGAACTATTTTTCCCATGGACCTATTATATCTGGACTGCTAGGAGCCAACTTCACGATGGTTCCATTTATAAAAAAAATTGATATACACGTTGACATGGGTTCAAGGCTGCATTAAGACTTTCGGTGTTATGCAGCGTTAACATTAGTCGTTTTTGATCGTACATTATAACATCAAAAGTGTAAATGATAAAACAGTAGAATGAACTAAGGACGAATTGATTTTCTCTTAAACGATTCTATTGATATCCTTGATTTTTACTTGCGATATATGTAGGTAATAGGTAAAATGGCAAGTTATGTAGGCCTATTCTGCCAGATCTATTATTCTGCTATGAATTTTCTGTTATGAATCATAAAAGATGTTCACCATAAAAGATCTTTTATAATTGATATTCAGGAGTTCGAACTTTTTTGAAAGTCTGTTATGTAAAGTGACCATTCATAATGCAGCCTCGTGAATATCCTTGTTAGGAAGTTATATTCTTTTAAGTTTTATTTTGACAAAGCTTGTTGTTTGTTGTTGAAACGAAACCTATTTGTGTTTTTTTTATTTTCATAAAACGTAAGTAGGTATAGGTACTTTCGATTTGTAGAAAAACATAAACATACAAAATAGAATGCATGAACATATGAAAATAATGCCGCCTTGTGAATAGCAGTTTACTTTCAATTTAATATATTTCTTGTCTGCCAAGTTGTTTCGATTTACCCCTCAAAAAAGTTTTTCCGTATATTTCACATCTAATCGTTGGATCGTTTATTCTTTAATGTTATTGTTATTATTGAACTAGAACTCTCCTACATTTATAGATGACCTTCAATTATGGAGTAGATATTTTTGAAAATTAAAACCAACGGATTAATTTCCCTACATTTTAAGGGATTCAATATTGAAAACGTATTTTTGAGTTTAAGATATTGAGAAAGGTACTAAAAATTCCACACAAAATTAGCTGTGAATTTTTATTTTCAAAATTAATTTCTTTTTGAATATCTTGGTTTATAAGAGGTATTAACGATCTGGTGCAACAAGTCTAGAAAAATTGCAAAATTTTATCTTTTTATTGCAAATCGTGAACGCACTTTTACTAAACTGTTGCAACCTCGAAAATAATTCACAAAATTACACAAACAAAAAAGAAATGGCGTCACAAATTAAATTTCGTGAGCTGTCAAATACGTAGTGCAAATCGTACACCGTTGTATTTTTCTATTGTAATAGGTTTGAGGTATAGATAAAGTGAAAAAGTGTAACAAAATTATAGCCCGTATATATTTTGTTGTTGTGGTGCAAGAAATCGTCGCACTTTTGCAATGATACAAGACCAGTTGCACCGGATCGTGAATACCCCTTTTATAATGTATGAAGGATTTAGGTAAACATTTTCAACGCACACTCTAATGCATTCAATGCTTTTGCTTGCTTTCTCTCTTTATAGTTTTTAATCATAAAATAATTTTTTCAAAATGGCCATGCGTAGAAGAAAAACTAGTATTTTATGGGACCATTTTTCTGAGACTGAAAAAGAAAAAGCTAAGTGCAATTATTGCAAGGAAGTGATATGTTTTTCTTCGGGGAGTTTAGGGAATTTAAGCAGGCATCTTAATAGAAAACACGCTGGAATTTCTATCAGACCATTAGAGCGCCACCCTGTGGTAATACCGAGCGCATCGGCAACACCGGAAACAGCCTCGGTATCACCGAATCCAGGGGTCATAAATGTTGACAACGAAAGTAGTGTTTCTCACCGTGCGCGTCAATCTCAGTCTCAACTGCAATCCCGATCAGTCCAGCAAAAAATGGATTCATTTACTGAAAGACCTCTTTCACAACAAAAACAATCAAAAATTGACCAAAAACTAATTACTATGATAGCCAAAGAATACCACCCATTGCGGTTAGTTGAGAAACCTCAGTTTAGGAAATTTGTGTCACTTTTATGCCCTGCATACAGACTCCCAACAAGAAAAACTTTTTCGCAAAATCTCTTGCCTCAGCTTTTTCTCAAGCTAGAGCAAGAAGTTAAGACAAATATTGAGAACGCTCCAGCAATTTGTCTGACAACTGATGCATGGACATCAATAAACAATCAAAGTTATATTGCTGTTACTGCCCATTATATTGATACAGAAAATGCACATCTGTGCTCCAATTTACTTGGTTGTACTGAATACAACCAAAGCCACAGCAGTGACAATATGTGCGCTTTTTTAAAGGACCAAATTTCAAAATGGAAGATCGACCATAAAGTTGGAGCAATTGTTAGCGACAATGCCAAAAACATTCTTTCCGCAGTTCAAAAAGGGAATTGGCGGTCCATAGGTTGTTTTGCTCACTTATTAAACTTAGTGGTACAAGCTGCACTTCAAAACATTGAAGACACACTAAAAAAAGTTAAAAGTGTTGTTGAGTTTTTTAAGAGAAGCACACAAGCCCTATATAAACTAAAAGAGATACAATCTCAAATGGATTTGCCCACCTTAAAATTAAAGCAAGACGTTCCAACACGATGGAACTCTACGTACGACATGCTGGATCGTATTTTAAAAATAAAAAATGCTGTTATTGCTACATTAGCAATAGTAAGAAATGATCTTTCTTTAAACAATGAAGATTGGGATATTTTAGAGAGAATTCTTCCAATTTTAAAAATATTTTTGGACATAACGGTCGAGATATCCTCCGAAAAAAATGTAAGCCTTTCGAAGGTCATTGTTTACTGCCGACTGTTAAAATTTGAAATAAGCCGTTTTACAGAACAGCTTTCCGATCCCCAAATTCCGGAATGTGTCCGCAAATTTGTGAAGAAAATTCAAGAAGAAGTTCAAAGCCGTTTCAACAATTTGGAAAAGAATTTTCTTTACGCCGAGGCTACAATATTTGACCCGAGGTTTAAAAATAAAGGTTTGCGAGATAACTTGAATTTTACAACAGCCTTTGACAAATTAAAACAGAAAGTTCTATCTCAACAGCAGCGTTCTTTTCAAATTCAAACCGCATCTTCTACTTCTCCTGTTGAGGAAGTAGTTGCAGTTGCATCGACTTCATCATCAACATCAGCAAAAGCAAATGCATCTATTTGGGATGCTTTCGACAAGGAAATCTACCAGAAAACACAGTAGCTGCTGGGATAATTGAATTTGAAAAATATTTAAACGAACCACCACTCAAGAGGACGGAAAACCCTTTAATTTGGTGGAATGCCAGAAAATGTGTTTACCCAATTTTGTACCGGTATATGCTTAAAAGGCTTAATTTGGTAGCAACATCTGTTCCTTGCGAACGAACTTTTTCAAAAGCCGGAATGATCCTTACCGATAAACGTAGCCGTTTGTCGGCCAGCAAGGAATCACAATTACTTTTTATTAGCAGCAATATGTAAAATCTGCCATTTAAATTTTGCTATTCATTTTCATTTCCATTCATGTAACTTTGTTTGTTTATTGATATTAACTTGTCCTTGGGGTTTCAAACTTTTTCATCCTTTTTGTTTTCCCAAGTTTTTCTTAAAAAAAACTATATATATCTTATTTTGTAAAGTGAATTTTTAATATGTTTGTTTTGTTTTTTAAATGCTTATGAAGTATGTTTAAATTATACTATTTTTGTTACTGTAATGCTATCTTTTTTATTATGGTTGTTGTGTTTAAAACTATTTCATCCTTTTTATTTTCCTAAGTTTTTTTTTAAGGACTGTATATTTTATTTTGTAAAGTGAATTTTTAATAATTTTGTTTTGTTTTTTAAATATTTATGAAGTATGTTTAAATTGAACTATTTGTGTTATTGTGATGGTATTATTATTTATTTTAAATTCAAATGACAATAAACAAAAAAACCTATTTCAGTTCTTATTACTTGGTTTTTAGTTTTGACGCTTTGACACAGAAGCAAAATATTTCAGATAATTTCATTACTCTCCTCCTTTTTGTTAAGGCTTTAGGTTTTTATCTTTTCTTGAGACTAGTTCTAAGGAATTTTTTGTTTTATTTCTTCCTTTAAATTTATTTATTGATGACTTGTTTCTCTTAAGCGTCACTTAGTTCCAACCATGACGATTAAAACTAATAAAAAGCTTAATCGTTCCGGAACAAGTTCCGACGTAAAAATAAAACGTTCCATGTTCGTTCCGCTAAAGGAACGATTTTGCGCAACTCTATCGAGCTATTCAAGCTGCGGAAATTTCGGGACGTGAAATATAAGGCCCACCGAAATAAGACCAAATCTCAAATTTGGCCTAATTTCGCTTTGAAAATGGAAATAAGGCCAAATTGGATTTATTTCTATTTCCAAAACGAAATAAGGCCAAATTTCATTTGGAAATAAGACAAATTGGTTTTTACGAAAACATCCAGTGGTAACGGAAGCTTTGAAAGCAGACCAACTGACAACATAGGCGCCTGCCTGTGTGAGCGGGACAGAGGACCCGAAAAGGGAGTTAAAACACTCGAACCCGCGAAGCTGGCCACCCAAAGTACTGTTTAGTTCAAAAACTTTGAAGCATAGGTGCCTGCCAGTTGGGGGATTAGTTCCCCAAAATAAAAAGGAATCAAACCCCATCTGGCAGGCACCTATGTTATCAGTCATGGTGCTTTAAAAGTGTTTGTACTTTGTAAAAGTGTTTGTAAGTGTTTCGCGGGATCAAGGATTTTAACTCCCTTTTCGGGTCCTCTGTCCTGCTCACGCGACTCCGTCGCTCTGCTTAGGGGTTGCTCAGTCGTCTGGCAGGCGCCTATGTTGTCAGTCTATCTGTAATTAAAGTTTTTTGGCTTCGCCAACACTCAAGCACCTGCGGGTCTAAGTTCTTTTTTGTGGTGGAATATTTTGGGAAATAACAACCGCGGGGCAATGCACTGCACCTAATGAAAACAACATAACGGCGATTTGTTTTGAGTTTTCTGAAAAACTCATGAAAATGAAATAAAGCCAAATTGGCCTTAATTCGTTCGTTTTAAAACGAAAAAATCCAAAACTAAAATTTGGCGTTATTTCGATTTTAGAAGCGAAATAAGGCCAAATTTTGAATTTTTGGCTCTATTTCGTTGGGCCTTATTTCACGTCACCGAAAATGGTGACGTGATATAAGGCCCAATTAAATAAGACCAAATCTCAAATTTCGCTTTGAAAATGGAAATAAGGCCAAATTGCCTTTATTTCTATTTCCAAAACGAAATAAGTCCAAATTTCATTTGGAAATAAGACCAAATTTGTTTTTACATTCAGTGATAACGGAAGCTTTGAAAGCAGACCAACTGACAACATAGGCGCCTGCCAGGCGACTGAGCATACCGTAAGCGGAGCGACGGAGTCGCGTGAGCGGGACAGAGGACCCGAAAAGTGGTGCCGAAAATGTGATACTTCTGCTGCTATCAAGGGACCTGGTAGAAAGCTTCAAAGTAAAATGCAGCAGTACAATGTGGGCACACCTTTCGAGAGAATAGCAGTAGATGTAGCAGGTCCGTTTCCGGAGGCCAACAGCGGAAACCTATACATCCTTGTAGTCATGGATTACTTCAGCAAGTGGTCTGAGGCATTTGCCATCCCAAATCAAGAAGCCAAACCAGTGGTTGATCAGATTCTCTTCAATTGGGTGAGCAGGTTCGGTGTTCCTTTGGAATTGCATTCTGACCAAGGAAGAAACATCGAATCTAACATCTTCCAGGGGTTTTGCTCTCTCCTTGGCATCAAGAAGACGAGGACAACACCGCTTCATCCACAATCTGACGAAATGGTCGAACAATTCAACAGGACGCTTAAGGAACATCTGTCCAAGGTTGTAGGTGACTACCAACGAGACTGGGACCGCCATATTCCATTGTTTTTGATGGCCTATCGAAGTGCGGTTCATAGTTCAACAGGACATACACCATCGGAGATCCTGTTCGGCACAACAACAAGGCTGCCTAGTAAAGTAAAATTTGGATGCCGTACTATGGAACCGGAAAGGACAGATGAATATGTGAATAACCTCAAAGAAAGACTCATTGACATTCATCAACGGACAAGGAAAACCATAAAAACAGCCAGTGATAGGATGAAAACACGGTACGACGCTCGTGCAACAATGATGGGATTCCTAGGAGACCTGATGTGGTTTAACAATCCCCATCGACAAAAAGGACTGTCACCAAAACTTCAACAAAACTGGGAAGGCCCATACACCGTTGTGAAGCGAATCAATGATGTGGTTTACCGCATTAAAAGAGGGTTAAGAGGCAAGCTTAAGGTAGTTCACTGTGACCATTTACGTCGCTATAACGGTGGTGATGGGAGTAATGGATTTAATCGGGACGATCAATCCTAAGAGGGGGGCAATGTGGTGAATATGCCCATTTGTGCAAACAACGACATCTCTTATTCTTTTATAACAGAATACATTAGTAATGAGTTCAACACCATCTATGAACAAAAGATTATTTAATAATATCCAATACCTAAACCACTCGCATCGTTATCCAATACCCAAACCATGGAACTGCTATAATTTGTAATTGTTCGAAAGCTTTTGAGCAACTTGTGGAGGAGAAGTTCATTCCAGCACATTCCCGAACTCTTAGAAGATTCAAGTAGCTTTTTCTCGGATATAAATACACCGCCACCAGTCCGAACACATCAGTTTGTGATTTTGGAAGTGAACGAATAAACGTCGGTGTAAAATAGTGAATTAAAATTTGTGCTTGTTTAAAATAAAAGTATTAGAAGTAATTGAAGTGAAATTAAGGTTTCTTAGGTGAGGCGAGTCATCTCACTCGACTCGATGAAATAGCAGCACCAGTCTTCATTGAACAATTTTTCCAGTGCCGATATTTTGTTCGTTGGTGAAGGGAGTCAAAAGTGGGCAGTAAGGGATCAAATCGTTTGTACCACAAAACTCGAACTATTTTTCCCATGGACCTATTATATCTGGACTGCTAGGAGCCAACTTCACGATGGTTCCATTTATAAAAAAAATTGATATACACGTTGACATGGGTTCAAGGCTGCATTAAGACTTTCGGTGTTATGCAGCGTTAACATTAGTCGTTTTTGATCGTACATTATAACATCAAAAGTGTAAATGATAAAACAGTAGAATGAACTAAGGACGAATTGATTTTCTCTTAAACGATTCTATTGATATCCTTGATTTTTACTTGCGATATATGTAGGTAATAGGTAAAATGGCAAGTTATGTAGGCCTATTCTGCCAGATCTATTATTCTGCTATGAATTTTCTGTTATGAATCATAAAAGATGTTCACCATAAAAGATCTTTTATAATTGATATTCAGGAGTTCGAACTTTTTTGAAAGTCTGTTATGTAAAGTGACCATTCATAATGCAGCCTCGTGAATATCCTTGTTAGGAAGTTATATTCTTTTAAGTTTTATTTTGACAAAGCTTGTTGTTTGTTGTTGAAACGAAACCTATTTGTGTTTTTTTTATTTTCATAAAACGTAAGTAGGTATAGGTACTTTCGATTTGTAGAAAAACATAAACATACAAAATAGAATGCATGAACATATGAAAATAATGCCGCCTTGTGAATAGCAGTTTACTTTCAATTTAATATATTTCTTGTCTGCCAAGTTGTTTCGATTTACCCCTCAAAAAAGTTTTTCCGTATATTTCACATCTAATCGTTGGATCGTTTATTCTTTAATGTTATTGTTATTATTGAACTAGAACTCTCCTACATTTATAGATGACCTTCAATTATGGAGTAGATATTTTTGAAAATTAAAACCAACGGATTAATTTCCCTACATTTTAAGGGATTCAATATTGAAAACGTATTTTTGAGTTTAAGATATTGAGAAAGGTACTAAAAATTCCACACAAAATTAGCTGTGAATTTTTATTTTCAAAATTAATTTCTTTTTGAATATCTTGGTTTATAAGAGGTATTAACGATCTGGTGCAACAAGTCTAGAAAAATTGCAAAATTTTATCTTTTTATTGCAAATCGTGAACGCACTTTTACTAAACTGTTGCAACCTCGAAAATAATTCACAAAATTACACAAACAAAAAAGAAATGGCGTCACAAATTAAATTTCGTGAGCTGTCAAATACGTAGTGCAAATCGTACACCGTTGTATTTTTCTATTGTAATAGGTTTGAGGTATAGATAAAGTGAAAAAGTGTAACAAAATTATAGCCCGTATATATTTTGTTGTTGTGGTGCAAGAAATCGTCGCACTTTTGCAATGATACAAGACAAGTTGCGCCGGATCGTGAATACCCCTTTTATAATGTATGAAGGATTTAGGTAAACATTTTCAACGCACACTCTAATGCATTCAATGCTTTTGCTTGCTTTCTCTCTTTATAGTTTTTAATCATAAAATAATTTTTTCAAAATGGCCATGCGTAGAAGAAAAACCAGTATTTTATGGGACCATTTTTCTGAGACTGAAAAAGAAAAAGCTAAGTGCAATTATTGCAAGGAAGTGATATGTTTTTCTTCGGGGAGTTTAGGGAATTTAAGCAGGCATCTTAATAGAAAACACGCTGGAATTTCTATCAGACCATTAGAGCGCCAGCCTGTGGTAATACCGAGCGCATCGGCAACACCGGAAACAGCCTCGGTATCACCGAATCCAGGGGTCATAAATGTTGACAACGAAAGTAGTGTTTCTCACCGTGCGCGTCAATCTCAGTCTCAACTGCAATCCCGATCAGTCCAGCAAAAAATGGATTCATTTACTGAAAGACCTCTTTCACAACAAAAACAATCAAAAATTGACCAAAAACTAATTACCATGATAGCCAAAGAATACCACCCATTGCGGTTAGTTGAGAAACCTCAGTTTAGGAAATTTGTGTCACTTTTATGCCCTGCATACAGACTCCCAACAAGAAAAACTTTTTCGCAAAATCTCTTGCCTCAGCTTTTTCTCAAGCTAGAGCAAGAAGTTAAGACAAATATTGAGAACGCTCCAGCAATTTGTCTGACAACTGATGCATGGACATCAATAAACAATCAAAGTTATATTGCTGTTACTGCCCATTATATTGATACAGAAAATGCACATCTGTGCTCCAATTTACTTGGTTGTACTGAATACAACCAAAGCCACAGCAGTGACAATATGTGCGCTTTTTTAAAGGACCAAATTTCAAAATGGAAGATCGACCATAAAGTTGGAGCAATTGTTAGCGACAATGCCAAAAACATTCTTTCCGCAGTTCAAAAAGGGAATTGGCGGTCCATAGGTTGTTTTGCTCACTTATTAAACTTAGTGGTACAAGCTGCACTTCAAAACATTGAAGACACACTAAAAAAAGTTAAAAGTGTTGTTGAGTTTTTTAAGAGAAGCACACAAGCCCTATATAAACTAAAAGAGATACAATCTCAAATGGATTTGCCCACCTTAAAATTAAAGCAAGACGTTCCAACACGATGGAACTCTACGTACGACATGCTGGATCGTATTTTAAAAATAAAAAATGCTGTTATTGCTACATTAGCAATAGTAAGAAATGATCTTTCTTTAAACAATGAAGATTGGGATATTTTAGAGAGAATTCTTCCAATTTTAAAAATATTTTTGGACATAACGGTCGAGATATCCTCCGAAAAAAATGTAGGCCTTTCGAAGGTCATTGTTTACTGCCGACTGTTAAAATTTGAAATAAGCCGTTTTACAGAACAGCTTTCCGATCCCCAAATTCCGGAATGTGTCCGCAAATTTGTGAAGAAAATTCAAGAAGAAGTTCAAAGCCGTTTCAACAATTTGGAAAAGAATTTTCTTTACGCCGAGGCTACAATATTTGACCCGAGGTTTAAAAACAAAGGTTTGCGAGATAACTTGAATTTTACAACAGCCTTTGACAAATTAAAACAGAAAGTTCTATCTCAACAGCAGCGTTCTTTTCAAATTCAAACCGCATCTTCTACTTCTCCTGTTGAGGAAGTAGTTGCAGTTGCATCGACTTCATCATCAACATCAGCAAAAGCAAATGCATCTATTTGGGATGCTGTCGACAAGGAAATCTACCAGAAAACACAGTAGCTGCTGGGATAATTGAATTTGAAAAATATTTAAACAAACCACCACTCAAGAGGACGGAAAACCCTTTAATTTGGTGGAATGCCAGAAAATGTGTTTACCCAATTTTGTACCGGTATATGCTCAAAATGCTTAATTTAGTAGCAACATCTGTTCCTTGCGAACGAACTTTTTCAAAAGCCGGAATGATCCTTACCGATAAACGTAGCCGTTTGTCGGCCAGCAAGGTATCACAATTACTTTTTATTAGCAGCAATATGTAAAATCTGCCATTTAAATTTTGCTATTAATTTTCATTTCCATTCATGTAACTTTGTTTGTTTATTGATATTAACTTGTCCTTGGGGTTTCAAACTTTTTCATCCTTTTTGTTTTCCCAAGTTTTTCTTAAAAAAAACTGTATATTTTATTTTGTAAAGTGAATTTTTAATATGTTTTTTAAATGCTTATGAAGTATGTTTAAATTATACTATTTTTGTTACTGTAATGCTATCTTTTTTATTATGGTTGTTGTGTTTAAAACTATTTCATCCTTTTTATTTTCCTAAGTTTTTTTTTAAGGACTGTATATTTTATTTTGTAAAGTGAATTTTTAATAATTTTGTTTTGTTTTTTAAATATTTATGAAGTATGTTTAAATTGAACTATTTTTGTTATTGTGATGGTATTATTATTTATTTTAAATTCAAATGACAATAAACAAAAAAACCTATTTCAGTTCTTATTACTTGGTTTTTAGTTTTGACGTTTTGACACAAAAGCAAAATATTTCAGATAATTTCATTACTCTCCTCCTTTTTGTTAAGGCTTTAGGTTTTTATCTTTTCTTGAGACTAGTTCTAAGGAACTTTTTGTTTTATTTCTTCCTTTAAATTTATTTATTGATGACTTGTTTCTCTAAAGTGTCACTTAGTTCCAACCATGACGATTAAAACTAATAAAAAGCTTAATCGTTCCGGAACAAGTTCCGACGTAAAAATAAAACGTTCCATGTTCGTTCCGCTAAAGGAACGATTTTGCGCAACTCTATCGAGCTATTCAAGCTGCGGAAATTTCGGTGACGTGAAATATAAGGCCCACCGAAATAAGACCAAATCTCAAATTTGGCCTAATTTCGCTTTGAAAATGGAAATAAGGCCAAATTGGATTTATTTCTATTTCCAAAACGAAATAAGGCCAAATTTCATTTGGAAATAAGACAACTTGGTTTTTACGAAAACATCCAGTGATAACGGAAGCTTTGAAAGCAGACCAACTGACAACATAGGCGCCTGCCTGTGTGAGCGGGACAGAGGACCCGAAAAGGGAGTTAAAACACTCGAAACCGCGAAGCTGGCCACCCAAAGTACTGTTTAGTTCAAAAGCTTTGAAGCATAGGTGCCTGCCAGTTGGGGGATTAGTTCCCCAAAATAAAAAGGAATCAAACCCCATCTGGCAGGCACCTATGTTATCAGTCATGGTGCTTTAAAAGTGTTTGTACTAAATAGTACCTTGAGTGGCCCCCTTCGCGGGATCAAGGATTTTAACTCCCTTTTCGGGTCCTCTGTCCTGCTCACGCAATGTGGTGAATATGCCCATTTGTGCAAACAACAACATCTCTTATTCTTCTATAACAGAATAAATTAGTAATGAGTTCAACGCCATCTCTCCTTCCCTCATCATTCACATTGCTCTCGGCTTAGTCATTTCTTACAATGTGTGGCTCATCTCATATAATGTATGTAATTGATTGAGTCGAAGTAAATCAGACAAATTGCTGATATTGGTTTTGGGTTTCCAGGGGCGGATCAATACATACTACTAAGGCATAACACTGGTAGTGTTTTGTATTGTGAAGTCTTATTGGGGCCCTAACTCAATATCAGCATAGATAACTGTCTGATTTGGTTTTTAGCGTTTGTTTTTTCGTAATGGTAGGTGAATTTAGGGTCGATATTAGTAACATTCGGGGGCTGAGAAAGAATTTCTATGCTGTGTACATACATACTGTAAAAAACAGGCCAGCAGTCTTGGCACTCAGTGAAACCCAGGTAGGTGAAAATTCTGATTACTCCGAATTTAGCCTACATGGTTATAGCTTAGTGCCTTTATTTTTCCTACACCACGGTCTCGCAATATATGTACGAAATGATGTGGCTTATCAGCTTCAACCACAATATGGCCCTTGTTTAAATACAAACTTTAGCTTCATGTGGTTAAAATTCACCGTCAATAAGCACATCATACATACATGTTTCATTTATCGTAGCCCAAGTTTGGATAGTAATGCGACTTCTAACGAATTCGATGCGCTGTCCGATTCAATCCTGAGAATTGTTTCCCATTATCCGCACAGTGAAATCGTTGTTACGGGCGATTTCAATGTACACAATTCTTCGTGGCTACGCTATTCTGGTCAGACAACACCCGAAGGAAGGTATGTCGAGATTTTTGCTGAGTTAAACCACCTGACTCAGCTTGTTGACGAGCCTACTCGGACTCCTGACGTTGCAGGTCAAATCGCCAACACTCTAGACTTGTTCCTTACCTCTGACCCGAATAAATACACTATTAGTGCATTATCTCCTCTAGGCTCATCAGACCATTGTGTCATATCTGCGAATTTCTCGTGCCACCAAATCACAGTTAAAGAAAAAATCCCAAAGAGAACCGTTTGGCAATACAAGAAAGCCAACTGGGACGGTATCAATAATTTCTTCAAGAGCTTTAACTGGTCACTATGCTTCCTCGATAGTGATGTTGATGCCAGTGCAGATATGATCACAAACTTGATTCTTTGTGGAATGAGAAATTTTATCCCGAATATGGTGAAATCTATCAAACCCAAAGAAAACTCATGGTTTGATTCGAGCTGTAAAGAGGTTATTAGGGTTAGAGAAGTAAGCTTCCGATGTTATAAAGCCAACCCTACTGAGGAAAACCGGAAAAAGTTTCAACAAGCTAGAAAGACCTGTAACGTTCATATTCGAAGAACCAAATTTTTACATGATCAAAAATTACGACAAAAAATACTACAATGTCCCAAAGGTAGTAAAAATTTTTGGTCATTTGTAAAAAACATACGAAATACCACCTCGTCCTCGGTTCCAACGCTCGTCTTCAATGATACTCCTTTTGTCAGCTCGCAAGATAAAGCCAATTTGCTTGCAGCACAGTTTGCTGTTAATTCGACGCTGCCAGAAAGTGTTATGACTCCTCCTGTACTTGAGAGCGTAAATGATTTTATGGGACAAATCTTCTTTCGCACTCGTGCAGTTGCTAGAGTTCTAAAGGATCTCGATGTACACAAATCCGCTGGCCCGGATGGTATCCCTCCCATTGTTCTGAAGAGGTGTTCTTCAACGCTGGCAAAACCACTGCGTAAGCTTTTCCATCTGTCCTACTCTACTGGTCTCTATCCGAGTGGATGGAAAACAGCATTTGTCCAGCCTGTCCCTAAAAAAGGCGTATCTTCTTCACCATCTAACTATCGGCCGATTGCACTTACGTCCCTTCTTTCCAAGGTCATGGAAACGCTGATTAATTTCCAGCTCCAGAAATATCTCGAGGAACGAAAGCTTCTTAATGACCGGCAGTACGGCTTTCGTAGCAATAGGTCCACTGGTGATCTGATGGTATATCTCACCGAACAGTGGAACAAATCTTTACATCGTTTTGGAGAAAGTAAGATTATTGCACTTGATATTTCAAAAGCGTTTGATAGAGTTTGGCATCAAGCTCTCTTATCGAAAATGCGCGCATTTGGTTTCGATGAACCTCTTCTTCGTTGGATTAGAAATTACCTTTCGGACCGTTCAATACAAGTTGTATTGGACGGTTTCAAGTCTGAAATCCACAAAATAAATGCTGGTGTGCCCCAGGGCTCCGTTTTGTCTCCGACTCTCTTCCTTATTTTTATAAATGATCTTTTGTCTGAAACTTCTAATCCATTAAACTGTTTTGCTGACGATAGTACCCCTTAGTTTCTCATATTCGTTTACAGATTCTCATCCATGTCCTTCGGATGTGGAACTTGAACGGCAGCGTATGATAAGCTCACTAAATTCTGATCTCGACAGCATTGTCCAATGGGGAATCAAAAACCGCGTAGAATTTAATGCTTCTAAAACTCAATGTTGTCTCCTGTCGTTAAAGCGAAACCCACCCCCAATGCCGCTATCCATGGACGGCACTTGCATCGAGGAAACCGAACAGCTCTCAGTTCTCGGTATGTGTGTCACAGACCACCTTTTGTGGAATGACCACATATTTGATGTCGCCAAAAACGCTGCTAAGTGTTTAGGTTTTCTCCGTAGATGCAAGAAGTTTGTTTCCCCTTCTGATCTGGCTGTGATCTACAAAGCCTTTATTCGTCCAAAACTTGAATACAATTCTCATGTTTGGGCAGGAGCTCCAAGAACTCACTTGAGTTTGTTGGACAGAATTCAAAAGAGAGCTTTAAAAATGATAGGCGAAAGATCTATAACAGAAACAATTACATCTCTCGAACACCGCCGTAATGTTTCGTGTCTTTCTCTATTTTATCGCTATTATTATAATCAGTGTTCTAGTGAAATAGCCAGTTGCATTCCCCCCCTTAAAAAATTCAACCGTAATACTCGCGCTTCTAGGAATGCCCATCAGTTCACCCTCGAGCCCAACTTCGGACGTACTGTAATGTACAGAGATTCTTTCTTCAGTCGCACCACACGAATGTGGAATGCTTTACCTGACTCGACTTTTCCCTCCCATTTCGATGTGCAAATGTTCAAAACCAATGTGCATCGGTATCTCCTTCTAAATCCTCTCCTACTTACCTAATCGCTCGTGCTGTGTTAAAAACATTTTAAGGGTAGCCATAACCCCTTTTGCGCGCGTGGAATATACAAAAAAAAAAGATTATTTAATAATAACCAATACCTAAACCACTCGCATCGTTATCTCATACCCAAACCATGGAACTGCTATAATTTATAATTGTTCGAAAGCTTTTGAGCAACTTGTGAAGGAGAAGTTCATTCCAGCACATTCCCGAACTCTTAGAAGATTCAAGTAGCTTTTTCTCGGATATAAATACACCGCCACCAGTCCGAACACATCAATTTGTGATTTTGGAAGTGAACGAATAAACGTCGGTGTAAAATAGTGAATTAAGATTTGTGCTCGTTTATAATAAAAGTATTAGAAGTAATTGAAGTGAAATAAAGGTGTCTTAGCTGAGGCGAGTCATCTCACTCGACTCGATGAAATAGCAGCACCAGTCTACATTGAACGGTTTTTCCAGTGCCGATATTTTGTTCGTTGGTGAAGGGAGTCAAAAGTGGGCAGTAAGGGATCAAATCGTTTGTACCACAAAACTCGAACTATTTTTCCCATGGACCTATTATATCTGGACTGCTAGGAGCCAACTTCACGATGGTTCCATTTATAAAAAAAAATTGATACACTAGCGACAATTGGTGCAAAGCGGAAAACATGGTGAAACTTTTGACGTTGACATGGGTTTAAGGCTGCATCTAGACTTTCGGTGTTATGCAGCGTTAACATTAGTCGTTTTTGATCGTACATTATAACATCAAAAGTGTAAATGATAAAGCAGTAGAATGAACTAAGGACGAATTGATTTTCTCTTAAACGATTCTATTGATATCCTTGGTTTTTACTTGCGATATATGTAGGTAATAGGTAAAATGGCAAGTTATGTAGGCCTATTCTGCCAGTTCTGATATTCTGCTATGAATTTTCTGTTATGAATCATAAAAGATGTTCACCATAAAAGATCTTTTATAATTGGTATTCAGGAGTTCGAACTTTTTTGAAAGTCTGTTATGTAAAGTGGCCATTCGTCCCACATTACGTGGGACAGTCCCACATTTACACAAACTGTCCCACATCGAAAATTGTCCCACAAACGTCCCACAAAATTAGAAGATGTCCCACGCTGTCCCACAAAAATTGAATTTAAATTTTTCGATCCTTTATTTTATAATTTATCAAGACAAAACTGGAATGATAAAAAAATATCAGCTGATATAAGATGGGTGGAAATTTTCTCACATTTAAAAAAACTGCAATATTCAATTGTGAACAAATTGTGGACGGAGGAGAAGTCACAACTCTCTGTCGAAACAATTAAACTGATATTGGCTGTGAGATCGAGCTATAGAGTTGGGTAGTTCCGGACCTAAATAGTTCCAGGAACTAGTTCCTCTCTCGGATACATTTCCACTCGTTCCGCCGATTGAAGTTAAACAGTTCCATAGTTCCGACCGAATACAGAGAGATAAAAACACTTTTCTCTTCTTTCCCATTCGCATTTTCCTTAAAAACTGATGTTGTGTGTGTAGCCGTATAGCACAGGAAAACAAAAAAGAATACCGACATACCGAATAATTTGCGATGTGTGTATTTCTATTTTGATTTTGTTTTGTTGCACATGTGATACTGTTCCGAAAAAAAAATGTATCATTCTTATTGTATATTGTGAGTGTGAGAGTCATTGTTATTGCTAGTTCCTATGGCTTATGGAACTATTTAGGTTCGGAACTTTTGCTAGTGCCTATGGATTATGGAACTATTTAGTTCCGGAACTACCAATTCTTGTTAGGAAATTATAATCTTTAGGTTTTTTTTGATAAAGCTTGTTGTTTGTTGTTGAACGACGAAACCTATGTGTGTGTTTTTATTTTCTTAAAACGTAAGTAATTTTGATTTGTAGAAAAATATAAACAAAATAGAATGCATGAAAATATAAAAATAATGCAGCCTCGTGAATATCCTTGTTAGGAAGTTATATTCTTTTAAGTTTTATTTTGACAAAGCTTGTTGTTTGTTGTTGAAACGAAACCTATTTGTGTTTTTTTTATTTTCATAAAACGTAAGTAGGTATAGGTTCTTTCGATTTGTAGAAAAACATAAACATACAAAATAGAATGCATGAACATATAAAAATAATGCCGCCTTGTGAAAAGCCGTTTACTTTCAATTTTATATATTTCTTGTCTGCCAAGTTGTTTCGATTTACCCCTCAAAAAAGTTTTTCCGTATATTTCACATCTAATCGTTGGATCGTTTATTCTTTAATGTTATTGTTATTATTGAACTAGAACTCTCCTACATTTATAGATGACCTTCAATTATGGAGTAGATATTTTTGAAAATTAAAACCAACGGATTAATTTCCCTACATTTTAAGGGATTCAATATTGAAAACGTATTTTTGAGTTTAAGATATTGAGAAAGGTACTAAAAATTCCACACAAAATTAGCTGTGAATTTTTATTTTCAAAATGAATTTCTTTTTGAATATCTTGGTTTATAAGAGGTATTAACGATCTGGTGCAACAAGTCTAGAAAAATTGCAAAATTTTATCTTTTTATTGCAAATCGTGAACGCACTTTTACTAAACTGTTGCAACCTCGAAAATAATTCACAAAATTACACAAACAAAAAAGAAATGGCGTCACAAATTAAATTTCGTGAGCTGTCAAATACGTACTGCAAATCGTACACCGTTGTATTTTTCTATTGTAATAGGTTTGAGGTATAGATAAAGTGAAAAAGTGTAACAAAATTATAGCCCGTATATATTTTGTTGTTGTGGTGCAAGAAATCGTCGCACTTTTGCAATGATACAAGACCAGTTGCACCGGATCGTGAATACCCCTTTTATAATGTATGAAGGATTTAGGTAAACATTTTCAACGCACACTCTAATGCATTCAATGCTTTTGCTTGCTTTCTCTCTTTATAGTTTTTAATCATAAAATAATTTTTTCAAAATGGCCATGCGTAGAAGAAAAACTAGTATTTTATGGGACCATTTTTCTGAGACTGAAAAAGAAAAAGCTAAGTGCAATTATTGCAAGGAAGTGATATGTTTTTCTTCGGGGAGTTTAGGGAATTTAAGCAGGCATCTTAATAGAAAACACGCTGGAATTTCTATCACACCATTAGAGCGCCAGCCTGTGGTAATACCGAGCGCATCGGCAATACCGGAAACAGCCTCGGTACCACCGAATCCAGGGGTCATAAATGTTGACAACGAAAGTAGTGTTTCTCACCGTGCGCGTCAATCTCAGTCTCAACTGCAATCCCGATCAGTCCAGTCCTTAAAATTAAAGCAAGACGTTCCAACACGATGGAACTCTACGTACGACATGCTGGATCGTATTTTAAAAATAAAAAATGCTGTTATTGCTACATTAGCAATAGTAAGAAATGATCTTTCTTTAAACAATGAAGATTGGGATATTTTAGAGAGAATTCTTCCAATTTTAAAAATATTTTTGGACATAACGGTCGAGATATCCTCCGAAAAAAATGTAAGCCTTTCGAAGGTCATTGTTCACTGCCGACTGTTAAAATTTGAAATAAGCCGTTATACAGAACAGCTTTCCGATCCCCAAATTCCGGAATGTGTCCGCAAATTTGTGAAGAAAATTCAAGAAGAAGTTCAAAGCCGTTTCAACAATTTGGAAAAGAATTTTCTTTACGCTGAGGCTACAATATTTGACCCGAGGTTTTAAAACAAAGGTTTGCGAGATAACTTGAATTTTACAACAGCAAATTAAAACAGAAAGTTCTATCTCAACAGCAGCGTTCTTTTCAAATTCAAACCGCATCTTCTACTTCTCCTGTTGAGGAAGTAGTTGCAGTTGCATCGACTTCATCATCAACATCAGCAAAAGCAAATGCATCTATTTGGGATGCTTTCGACAAGGAAATCTACCAGAAAACACAGTAGCTGCTGGGATAATTGAATTTGAAAAATATTTAAACGAACCACCACTCAAGAGGACGGAAAACCCTTTAATTTGGTGGAATGCCAGAAAATGTGTTTACCCAATTTTGTACCGGTATATGCTTAAAAGGCTTAATTTGGTAGCAACATCTGTTCCTTGCGAACGAACTTTTTCAAAAGCCGGAATGATCCTTACCGATAAACGTAGCCGTTTGTCGGCCAGCAAGGAATCACAATTACTTTTTATTAGCAGCAATATGTAAAATCTGCCATTTAAATTTTGCTATTCATTTTCATTTCCATTCATGTAACTTTGTTTGTTTATTGATATTAACTTGTCCTTGGGGTTTCAAACTTTTTCATCCTTTTTGTTTTCCCAAGTTTTTCTTAAAAAAAACTATATATATCTTATTTTGTAAAGTGAATTTTTAATATGTTTGTTTTGTTTTTTAAATGCTTATGAAGTATGTTTAAATTATACTATTTTTGTTACTGTAATGCTATCTTTTTTATTATGGTTGTTGTGTTTAAAACTATTTCATCCTTTTTATTTTCCTAAGTTTTTTTTTAAGGACTGTATATTTTATTTTGTAAAGTGAATTTTTAAAAATTTTGTTTTGTTTTTAAAATATTTATGAAGTATGTTTAAATTGAACTATTTTTGTTATTGTGATGGTATTATTATTTATTTTAAATTCAAATGACAATAAACAAAAAAACCTATTTCAGTTCTTATTACTTGGTTTTTAGTTTTGACGCTTTGACACAGAAGCAAAATATTTCAGATAATTTCATTACTCTCCTCCTTTTTGTTAAGGCTTTAGGTTTTTATCTTTTCTTGAGACTAGTTCTAAGGAATTTTTTGTTTTATTTCTTCCTTTAAATTTATTTATTGATGACTTGTTTCTCTTAAGTGTCACTTAGTTGCAACCATGACGATTAAAACTAAAAAAGCTTAATCGTTCCGGAACAAGTTCCGACGTAAAAATAAAACGTTCCATGTTCGTTCCGCTAAAGGAACGATTTTGCGCAACTCTATCGAGCTATTCAAGCTGCGGAAATTTCGGTGACGTGAAATATAAGGCCCACCGAAATAAGACCAAATCTCAAATTTGGCCTAATTTCGCTTTGAAAATGGAAATAAGGCCAAATTGGATTTATTTCTATTTCCAAAACGAAATAAGGCCAAGTTTCATTTGGAAATAAAACAAATTGGTTTTTACGAAAACATCCAGTGATAACGGAAGCTTTGAAAGCAGACCAACTGACAACATAGGCGCCTGCCTGTGTGAGCGGGACAGGGGACCCGAAAAGGGAGTTAAAACACTCGAACCCGCGAAGCTGGCCACCCAAAGTACTGTTTAGTTCAAAAACTTTGAAGCATAGGTGCCTGCCAGTTGGAGGATTAGTTCCCCAAAATAAAAAGGAATCAAACCCCATCTGGCAGGCACCTATGTTATCAGTCATGGTGCTTTAAAAGTGTTTGTACTAAATAGTACTTTGAGTGGCCCCCTTCGCGGGATCAAGGATTTTATCTCCCTTTTCGGGTCCTCTGTCCTGCTCACGCGACTCCGTCGCTCCGCTTAGGGGTTGCTCAGTCGTCTGGCAGGCGCCTATGTTGTCAGTCTATCTATAATCAAAGTTTTTTGGCTTCGCCAATACTCAAGCACCTGCGGGTCTAAGTTCTTTTTTGTGGTGGAATATTTTGGGAAATAACAACCGCGGGGCTATGAAAACAACATAACGGTGATTTGTTTTGAGTTTTCTGAAAAAATCATGAAAATGAAATAAAGCCAAATTGGCCTTAATTCGTTTTCTAAAGCGAAAAAATCCAAAACTAAAATTTGGCGTTATTTCTATTTTAAAAGCGAAATAAGGCCAAATTTTTAATTTTTGGCCAAATCTCAAATTTCGCTTTGAAAATGGAAATAAGGCCAAATTGGCTTTATTTCTATTTCCAAAACGAAATAAGGCCAAATTTGTTTTTACATTCAGTGGTAACGGAAGCTTTGAAAGCAGACCAACTGACAACATAGGCGCCTGCCAGGCGACTGAGCATACCCTAAGTGGAGCGACGGAGTCGCGTGAGCGGGACAGAGGACCCGAAAAGTGGTGCCGAAAATGTGATACTTCTGCTGCTACCAAGGGACCAGCTAGAAAGCTTCAAAGTAAAATGCAGCAGTACAATGTGGGCACACCTTTTGAGAGAATAGCAGTATATGTAGCAGGTCCGTTTGCGGAGGCCAACAGCGGAAACCGATAGATCCTTGTAGTCATGGATTACTTCAGCAAGTGGCCTGAGGAATTTGCTATCCCAAATCAAGAAGCCAAACCAGTGGTTGATCAGATTCTCTTCAATTGGGTGAGCAGGTTCGGTGTTCCTTTGGAATTGCATTCTGACCAAGGAAGGAACATCGAATCTAACATCTTCCAGGGGGCTTGCTCTCTCCTTGGGATCAAGAAGACGAGGACAACACCGCTTCATCCACAATCTGACGAAATGGTCAAACAATTCAACAGGACGCTTAAGGAACATCTGTCCGAGGATGTAGGTGACTACCAACGAGACTGGGACCGCCATATTCTATTGTTTTTGGTGGCCTATCGAAGTGCGGTTCATAGTTCAACAGGACATACACCATCGGAGATCCTTTTCGGCACAACAATAAGGCTACCTAGTGAAGTAAAATTTCGATGCCGTACTATGGAACCGGAAAGGACAGATGAATATGTGGATAACCTCAAAGAAAGACTCATTGACATTCATCAACGGACAAGGAAAACCATAAAAACAGCCAGTGATAGGATGAAAACATGGTACGACGCTCGTGCAACAATGATGGGATTCCAAGAAGGAGACCTGGTGTGGTTTAACAATCCCCATCGACAAAAAGGACTGTCACCAAAACTTCAACAAAACTGGGAAGGCCCATACACTGTTGTGAAGCGAATCAATGATGTGGTTTACCGCATTCAAAGAGGGTTAAGAGGCAAGCTTAAGGTAGTTCACTGTGACCGTTTACGTCGCTATAACGGTGGTTATGGGAGTAATGGATTTAATTGGGACGATCAATCCTAAGAGGGGGGCAATGTGGTGAATATGCCCATTTGTGCAAACAACGACATCTCTTATTCTTCTATAACAGAATAAATTAGTAATGAGTTCAACGCCATCTATGAACAAAAGATTATTTAATAATATCCAATACCTAAACCACTCGCATCGTTATCCAATACCCAAACCATGGAACTGCTATAATTTGTAATTGGTCGAAAGCTTTTGAGCAACTTGTGGAGGAGAAGTTCATTCCAGCACATTCCCGAACTTTTAGAAGATTCAAGTAGCTTTTTCTCGGATATAATTACACCGCCACCAGTCCGAACACATCAGTTTGTGATTTTGGAAGTGAACGAATAAACGTCGGTGTAAAATCGTGAATTAAGATTTGTGCTTGTTTATTATAAAAGTATTAGAAGTAATTGAAGTGAAATAAAGGTGTCTTACGTGAGGCGAGTCATCTCACCCGACTCGGTGAAATAGCAGCACCAGTCTACATTGAACGATTTTTCCAGTGCCGATATTTTGTTCGTTGGTGAAGGGAGTCAAAAGTGGGCAGTAATGGATCAAATCGTTTGTACCACAAAACTCGAACTATTTTTCCCATGGACCTATTATATCTGGACTGCTAGGAGCCAACTTCACGATGGTTCCATTTATAAAAAAAATTGATACACTAGCGACAATTGGCGCAAATCGGAAAACATGGTGAAACTTTTGACGTTGACATGTGTTTAAGGCTGCATTTAGACTTTCGGTGTTATGCAGCGTTAACATTAGTCGTTTTTGATCGTACATTATAGCATCAAAAGTGTAAATGATAAAACAGTAGAATGAACTAAGGACGAATTGATTTTCTCTTAAGCGATTCTATTGATATCCTTGGTTTTTACTTGCGATATATGTAGGTAATAGGTAATATGGCAAGTTATGTAGGCCTATTCTGCCAGATCTGTTATTCTGCTTTGAATTTTCTGTTATGAATCATAAAAGATGTTCACCATAAAATATCTTTTATAATTGGTATTCAGGAGTTCGAACTTTTTTGAAAGTCTGTTATGTAAAGTGACCATTCGTCCCACATTATGTGGGACAGTCCCACATTTACACAAACTGTCCCACATCGAAAATTGTCCCACAAACGTCCCACAAAATTAGAAGATGTCCCACGCTGTCCACAAAAATTGAAATTAAATTTTTCGATCCTTTATTTTATAATTTATCAAGACAAAACTGGAATAATAAAAAAATAACAGCTGATATAAGATGGGTGGAAATTTTCTCACATTTAAAAAGAACTGCAATATTCAATTGTGAACAAATTGTGGACGGAGGAGAAGTCACAACTCTCTATCGAATTAATTAAAGTGATATTGGCTGTGAGATCGAGCTATTCAAGCTCCGAAAATTTCGGTGACGTGGAATGTTTTGGGAAATAACAACCGCGGGGCTATGCACTGCACCTAATGAAAACAACATAACGGTGATTTGTTTTGAGTTTTCTGAAAAAATTATGAAAATGAAATAAAGCCAAATTGGCCTTAATTCGTTTTCTAAAGCGAAAAAAGCCAAAACTAAAATTTGGCGTTATTTCCAATAAGGCGAAATAAGGCCAAATTTTTAATTTTTGGCTTTATTTCGTTGGGCCTTATTTCACGTCACCGAAAATGGTGACGTGAAATAAGGCCCAACGAAATAAGACCAAATCTCAAATTTGGCCTAATTTCGCTTTGAAAATGGAAATAAGGCCAAATTGGCTTTATTTCTATCTCCAAAACGAAATATGGCCAAATTTCATTTGGAAATAAGACCAAATTTGTTTTTACATTCAGTGATAACGGAATCTTTGAAAGCAGACCAACTGACAACATAGGCCCGCCGTATACTTAGCAGCACTATGTGAGGAATTTCTTTTTTTTTTGATTCCTATATTTTGGAAAACATTTGGACAAATTTTTAGAATTTGGAAATCTCTAGTTAATTTGTTATTAACAAATAAAGGTTTTGGCGTATACTTAGCAGCACATAGAAACAAAAGTGTTTTTTTTTGGTACCAAACGATCGGGATCGGTTATCTCAAATTTGGAAAACCATTTTCCGAATTTGGAAAAGCATATTTTAGTAAATAATTAACAAAATGTTTTTATTTTGACAGCTTTATAAACAATTACAATTTACACGTTTCGTAACGTAACATAATGTAACGTAATTGAAATTGTCGTTTAGGAACACAAAACTAACACATAAACATAACTCTGTCCCAATTTCTGTCAAACTCTTGTCAAATGTCATTGGGTCAGTTGATTATTGTGTATAAATTATTTGTGTTTTTACATTTTGAATAATATTTATTAAATATCATGGCACCAATTGGAAACAACTACGATTATTACCTGGGTGGTCATAGGTGATGGATCTGGTGGATTGGCCTGTACTAAAGACGCTGTAGCAAAGGATGATAAAGAACTGGATTATGTAGTTCCAACACCGACATGGGGCACCAAATTGGGTATTGGTGGAACCTGTGTTAATGTCTAATACATTTCAAAAAAAATAATGCATCAGGCAACTACCTTGGGTAAAGGAATTCATAAAGCGGTGGATTTTGGTTGGCAAGTTGATAATCCTGAAGAAATTAAGCCATATTGGTCAAAACTTGTACAATCTGTCCAGAATCACATTAAGTCAGTTAACTGGGTGACTAGAGTTGACTAAGGTACAAGAAAGTAGTAAATATCAACGCATTGGGTTAATTTAAAGATGCCAATACTAATTGCTTGCATGAAGAATGGCACCCCGTTATCCTAAGATCCCCGGTGCCGTTGAATACGGATTAACCAGTGATGATATATTGAACAAATAAGGAACCTGCCACAACTTAGTTCTCACCTCTTTAATATAGTATAGTCTCAGTGAAGAGAATGCCAAACAAAGCCAAGTTTGCCAAAGACACCATTGAAATTTACCAAGGATATTACAAGTACACTGAATTCTTTGTATCTCAAAATAGCGTAAAACACTGCTATCTTAAAGTAATAGCTCAACGCTCAGGTGACCAAAAAGTTCTTGGCCTGCATTATAATGGTCCAGTTGCTGGTAAGGTTATGCAAGGACTCACTGCTGCAGTGAAACCCTGCTTAACAATGAAGATTCTTTTTAATACTCTTGGAAAACGAAAATTGTCTAATTAGGAACAACACGGTAGGAAAAATTAAATCTTAAGTTCACTTATTAGTTCCTGTGTCTATTTCAGATGATGCTAGCACACTGGACTCTTTGTAACAAAAAGTGTAGAAATCACCAAAGTCCGTCTCTGATTAAAATCATAATCAAGCTCTGGTACATACTGGTCGAAGCAGATGTTTTTGCATTTTGTAAATAAAACAAATCATTACAATGTATATTTTATCTACATATGTACATACATATGTATATGTTTATTTTCAATTTTATTTTTAATAGTTTACAATCTGTATAACATAATATACTGTGTATTAAAATAAATAATTTATGCTGGACTTACATGTATCTTCGTCTGCAAATATGAAGAAAAGTAGAGCGGGACATATGTATGCCAAAACCCCGAGCGTGTGAAAGAGAACCATCAAGAAGATGAACATGTTCGTCTTCATATCTGCATTTCCTATAATCTTCAAGATCTTCTGCATTTTGGTGTTCCCTCTTTATCGAGCAAATGTACATTTTAATTTTGCATCCCTTTTTTTTGCAGAAGTCGGACGAAGATACATGTTAATCCAGCATTAAAATGCGGATACTTTTCTCTTTGAATCCATTTTCTTTTTTCAGGTAAAGGTTCTTCATAGCCGTTCTGTTCAAGTTTAATAACTCAACATAATTTTCGACTGAGAGGGAGCATTTTAAAATCATATAAAATAATTTATGTTCTACATATCTATCCCCGAGTTCAAAAATGCAGGAATTCGGCAGCACTGCAAAATTTACTTTCCATTTCTGCAGACAAATACTGTCCGTTAGAAAACATCTCTACTTTTTTTGGAAAAATTAATGTTTCCTCTTTACAATGACATACAATTTTATTTAAAAATTACATAAATGTTACCATTTTTTTGTATTGTGTAGTGATGCAGCATTTCTGAACTCGGGGTATATCCACTCTTCGCTTTGCATATAAGAGTATGTACTGAGCATATATCCCTCTGTGATAAGATAACCTACAACAAATATATGTATATTGATTTTAATTAAAAAATATTTCCATCTATAGCCTAGTACTCACCTCTTTGTGAAATGAAAATTAAATGCGGTTCAAATAAAAACCATAATTTATTCTCCACGTGAATTTTCAGTCCTCAGTTTTCTAATATGTGATACTGACTTTGAATGAAAAAAATATTGATTTTTATGACTGTCAAATTGAAAGAATTTTTAATTAAAAAAAAAACGAAAACTTTATTAATTCCAAAGTTTGTTGATTTTGGCATGTCGGTATAGCACTAGCGATTCAAAAATAAGTTATTGTCAGATCCAAAATAATTCCTTCGGCTTTTTATTTTAAATTTTATTATCACCAAAATAAATTAATAGACAAATGTCACACTGTTCCACACTTTAATTTGTTTTTTCTAGTGGTCGTACATTGGGAAATGAAAATTACGAAATGAAATTGATTTTGAACTGGTTCACATTTCATTTTCAAATTTGGGTACTTACTTCTCGTTTCGAATTCCATCACAGTAAAATCAGTGTCGATTTTATATAGAAATTTCATTTACACTCGAGCTGAGTACTAGGCTTATATCGGAAACGGATTCAATTTTTGTTGGCTTCATGAAATGTAATTTCCCGAATATCCTGTTCAACAATGAGTTAAATAATAAAAAATTTGACCAAGTCCCCAAAAAGAACAGTTGTAAAAAAAATCAAACAATAAAAATCTTTTTTTCCAACAGTCTTTTTGAGAAACCTCTCATAAGCAAAAATATGACTGTCAAATTTCATACTTCAATTCTGCATTCAATCGAATATTTTTGAACTTTTTCTCTTTTGGATATACATACAAATAACATATTTATATGACACAATATACAGGGTGCCCCGTACAAATAACCCTGAAATGCCTCCTGAAAACTGATAAAAGAAGTTCAATCCAAACCACTAGAAAAGATATATGCATTTTTTTGTTCAGTGCATTATTTTTTGCCTTAGGTGATGAACTACCTTACCAATGATCATTGAAAAAATTAAAAGTTACGTTATGGGGAAGATATGGGTCAAAATGATTTTTTTTTGAAGGAGAAATAATTTTGAAGTCGTAAGCTATATTTCTACATTAAAATATTCAATGATTAAACTTTCGAAAGGTCTCCAAATCAAAATCAAAACGATTTAAATATTTCAAAAATTATTTTCTTTACCATTTTGCATTGAAAATCAAAGTTAAATAATTTTTTTCTGTAAGAAGTCCAACAGTTATTATAATTTTCTTCTACTAATGTTTTGGCACAAATAATTTAAAATATTGCTACAAAAAAAAACGGTATAATTCATTCACTTGTAGTCGTGGTATTCAAAAATGTAAAGTAAGTCAAAAAATAACGCACTGAACAATAAAATGCATATATCTTTTCTAGTGGTTGGGATTGAAAAGAGAAAACTCAAACAAATTCGATTGAATGCAGAATTGAAGTATGAAAGTTGACAGTCATATTTTTGCTTATAAGAGGTTTCTCAAAATGACTGTTGGAAAAAAAGATTTTTATTGTTTGATTTTTTGCACAACTGTTTTTTTTGGGGACTTGGTCAATTTTTTTTATTTAACTCATTCTTGAACAGGATATTCGGGAAATAACATTTCATGAAGCCAACATAAATTGAATCCGTTTCCGATATAGATGGAAACATTTTTTAATTAATATCAATATAAATATATTTGTTGTAGGTTATCTTACACAGGGGGATATATGCTCAGTACATACTTTTATATACAAAGCGAAGAGTGTATATACCCCGAGTACAATCGTAAAAAAATGGTAACATTTATGTAATTTTTAAATAAAATTGTATGTCATTAAAGAGGAAACATTAATTTTTCTAAAACAGTAGAGATGTTTTCTAACGGACAGTATTTGTCTGCAGAAATGGAAAGTAAATTTTGCAGTGCTGCCGAATTCCTGCATTTTTGAACTCGGGGATAGATATGTAGAACATAAATTATTTTATATGATTTTAAAATGCTCCCTCTCAGTCGAAAATTATGTTGAATTATTAAACTTGAACAGAACGGCTATGAAGAACCTTTACCTGAAAAAAGAAAATGGATTCAAAGAGAAAAGTATCCGCATTTTAATGCTGGATTAACATGTATCTTCGTCCGACTTCTGCAAAAAAAGGGGATGCAAAATTAAAATGTACATTTGCTAGATAAAGAGGGAACACCAAAATGCAGAAGATCTTCGTGCATGAAGATTATAGGAAATGCAGATATGAAGACGAACATGTTCATCTTCTTGATGGTTCTCTTTCACACGCTCGGGGTTTTGGCATACATATGTCCCGCTCTACTTTTCTTCATATTTGCAGACGAAGATACATGTAAATCCAGCATAAATTATTTATTTTAATTATTTATTTTAATACACAGTATATTATGTTATACAGATTGTAAACTATTAAAAATAAAATTGAAAATAAACATATACATATGTATGTACATATGTAGATAAAATATACATTGTTATGATTTGTTTTATTTACAAAATGCAAAAACATCTGCTTCGGCCAGTATGTACCAGAGCTTGATTATGATTTTAATCAGAGACGGACTTTGGTGATTTCTACACTTTTTGTTACAAAGAGTCCAGTGTGCTAGCATCATCTGAAATAGACACAGGAACTAATAAGTGAACTTAAGATTTAATTTTTCCTACCGTGTTGTTCCTAATTAGACAATTTTCGTTTTCCAAGAGTATTAAAAAGAATCTTCATTGTTAAGCAGGGTTTCACTGCGGCAGTGAGTCCTTGCATAACCTTACCAGCAACTGGACCATTATAATGCAGGCCAAGAACTTTTTGGTCACCTGAGCGTTGAGCTATTGCTTTAAGATAGCAGTGTTTTACGCTCTTTTGAGATACAAAGAATTCAGTGTACTTGTAATATCCTTGGTAAATTTCAATGGTGTCTTTGGCAAACTTGGCTTTGTTTGGCATTCTCTTCACTGAGACCTACGGTACTATATTAAAGAGGTGAGAACTAAGTTGTGGCAGGTTCCTTATTTGTTCAATATATCATCACTGGTTAATCCGTATTCAACGGCACCGGGGATCTTAGGATAACGGGGTGCCATTCTTCATGCAAGCAATTAGTATTGGCATCTTTAAATTAACCCAATGCGTTGATATTTACTACTTTCTTGTACCTTAGTCAACTCTAGTCACCCAGTTAACTGACTTAATGTGATTCTGGACAGATTGTACAAGTTTTGACCAATCTGGCTTAATTTCTTCAGGATTATCAACTTGCCAACCAAAATCCACCGCTTTATGAATTCCTTTACCCAAGATAATTGCCTGACACATTATTTTTTTTAAATGTATTAGACATTAACACAGGTTCCACCAATACCCAATTTGGTGCCCCATGTCGGTGGTGGAACTACATAATCCAGTTCTTTATCATCCTTTGCTACAGCGTCTTTAGCACAGGCCAATCCACCAGATCCATCACCTATGACCACCCAGGTAATAATCGTAGTTGTTTCCAATTGGTGCCATGATATTTAATAAATATTATTCAAAATGTAAAATCACAAATAATTTATACACAATAGTTAACTGACCCAATGACATTTGACAAGAGTTTGAAAGATATTGGGACAGAGTTATATGTGTTAGTTTTATGTTCCTAAACGACAATTTTAATTACGTTACATTATGTTACGTTACGAAACGTGTAAATTGTAATTGTTTATAAAACTGTCAATGTAATTACATTTTGTTAATTATTTACTAAACTATGCTTTTCCAAATTCTGAAAATGGTTTTCCAATTTTGAGAAAACCGATCCCGATCGTTTTGCTAAGTATACGCCAAACCTTTAATTGTTAATAACAAATTAACTAGAGTTTTCCAAATTCTAAAAATGGTTTTCCAAATTTGTCCAAATGATTTCCAGATTATAGGAATCAAAAAAAATGAAATACCTCACATAGTGCTGCTAAGTATACGGCGGTTTCCTGAAGAATGATGAGCTGTCTCGTCCTTGGCATCTTCATCTTCGTAAACTATATCTTTGTGCGTGTGGTATCTAAAGTTGTATTTGGTGGCTCGGCATTGTGAATACTAGTCTCGCATTCTGATGAATCGTTTTCGTCTTCCTTCTCATCGTCTTCACTCAATGCCGGTTGTTGATGCGTATCTTCTACCACCAGTATCCGCTCTCAAATCAGCTACTCCATAGGTTTCATTCAGTAAAATCTTCGTAACAACTAATGGATCTCGGTTTTTCGGCTGGAATTTAGTCGATTATCCTGTTGCTTGAGCTGCTGTTTTCATGAAATCAATATCTCCAGTATCATATTATACATTCATTCTTCGGCTGCGATCATAACGCTCCTTATATTTCTGTTGTTCTTGTATTATCCGATCGATTGCCTCCTCCTCTAAGACAAAATCATTCATCTTTCGAACAACATTTTCGGCATTAGTATTTCGAACTGCTTCGAGTCTAACGTATTTTGTTAGGTTGCAAATCATAACAAGAATGTAACTGTTCCCCTTAGAACTCGTTATGAATGGACCCACATGATCAAGATGTAGAAAAGCAAATGGTCTTGAAGCGGGCGGTATTTGATGGAGCTCACCGGTTTGCATTCCAGTTTTAGTTTTCGTCATCATACAGTGCAAACATGCTCCAATATGCTGTTTTATGTAGCGTTTCATTTTGGGAAAGTAGTAATATTTAATTTTTAATGACCTTGTATATCATGGAATCTTATCGTAATTGCCTTCCTCATATTCTTCGGTATAACGTACTTCTTTTCATTTTGTTGTACTTTGTACAGTATTCCCTCTTCAAATAGAAAGCCATTTACCAGTCCCTTTTCATAACTGCTGTACATGCTTGGGTGCTTATAACGCAAAACTTGTATTTTCTCCAAAAGTTCTTCGTCTTGGGATTGGTACATCAACACCTCATCTTCATCTGTGCTTACTGCGAACAAACTCGATTTTTGCATCATTCTTTCGTCAAGTTGAGTGGCTTCGTCTGTTGGTGCGCGGCTTAAGGCATCAACATGTTGCAGCTTTGTCCCTGGTCGATGTTCTATTTTAAAATCATATTCACACAATGAATTATACCACTGAAACACTTGGGGGTTCTTGGTCTTCTTGGCGCTAAGGTATATTAAAGCTTGGCAATCTGTGATTAATATGAATTTGATGTTAATAAGAAGATACCTCAAGTGATTACAGGCCCACACAATTGACAATAGTTCCAATTTACTGGAGTGGTATGATTTTTCTGATTCTGAAGTTCTGCGGCTGATTGCGTACACAAGATGCAACTTGTTGTCTTCATCTCGTTGCATTAGTATTGCTGCTAGTCCTTGGCTGCTGGCGTCTGAATGTAGCTCCGTAGGATTATTTGGGTTGGAAAGTTTTAAAATTGGGTTACTGGTCAAAGCGTTTTTCAACTCGTTAAATGCCTTATCTTCTTCACTGCCCCATCTGAACTTTATGTTAGTCTTCAGTAGGTCGTACATAGGTGATGCTTTCCATGAGAATTTTTGAACGAATCTTCTAAAGAAGCTGGCTAGTCCCAAAAATCTTCGTACTTCATGGACGTTTCGTGGCCTGGGGAATTCTAAAATAGCTTGAACTTTCTTTTGGCCAGGTTCCATACCTTCATCGGAAATCTCGAATCCCAAATATGTTACTTTGCGTTTTAAAAACTCACATTTGCTTAGCCTTATTGTGAGACCTCCTTTCCGAAGTGCACCGAATACTAGTAAGAGTCGTTCCCTCAGATCTTCCCAGTCCTTCCCTGGTATAAGGATGTCATCCAAATAGTAGAGCACAACACGATCACGAAGTAGTTCCAACACCTTCTGCATCATCTTTGAAAAATAGAACGGGGCATTCTTGAGACCAAATATCATTCTCGTGAATTCGCTTGTTTCTTCAGGTGTTATAAACGTAGTCGATCTTTCGGGTGGATTGGTATTTGAAGACAACCTTGAGCAAGATCAAGCACGATAAATAGCTTACAGTCACCCAATAATCCAACGTGGTCATCAATATTCGCAAGTGGGAAGTTCATCTTGATTGTTTGGTTGTTCAATTTTCGATAGTCCACTACTAGTCTAGGTTCGCCGGTTTTCTTTTTGACTAATAGTACTGGGCTGGCATAGGTTGAGTTCGTATCAGTCACAACTCCGAGCTCCCCATATCAATAAAGGCATGGATTTCTTTCTCGTTGACTTGAACTCTTTTGATGTATTTTGCGAGTCCATTTTGTGGCAAACTATTGACTTGCTGCACTGCTCCTTGTTGATTTGGGCAATTTCTAGATATATGTCCTTTCTGGCCACAATTAAAACAAGTTGGAGGTGGTCTGGGTTCCGGACAATTTCGTGAAAGGTGTCCACCTTTCCTGCAGTTATAGCATACCAGTTCATTTGCAACTCGGGGACGGATATTTGCGTTTTAACTATCATTGACAGTTTTAGTTGCCGACAAAGGTCATACTTTTCATGAAAATATAAGTTCGATGATTCACCCTTTCGTTGTACTCGATTAGCCATTCGTTGCCATTTTGAGGACATTTTTTCAGGGATATAAAAGGTAGATTCAAAAGCCAGTTTAAATTGCGTCCAACTTTTGATTTCTTCTACTCTCGCATTGAACAATAGCTTGGCACCACCAACCAAATTCATTTTTGAGACGTCCAATGTATATTCTCCTGACCATCGATGCCGAAAACATGTCTCCTTCTCCATCAAACTTATCGACATTTTTGGTCAGATCCGGCATCATTTGACAAGCCACGACTGTTTCTTCGTGACTTCTTGGGGTGCTCCTGGCGTTTGGAAGAACACTCTGCGTTAATCCTTGGATTTATTCAACTAACAAATCAATGGTTTGATCACGCCTTTGGATTTGCTCATTTCGTAGTCTATTTTCGGTCATCATGTTTTCGATCATCCATTCCCATTGTCTATTGTTTCCAGCATTTTCTGAAAGGGGGTCGCTATGATTTATTTCTTTTCTGGGGACTTCTTGCTGTTTGTTTTGTCCATGTTGCTCGTTCTGGTTATTTCTGTCGCGGTCGTCATCCGCATTGGGCAAATTTTCTTGAAATTTTTGCCGGTCATTATTAGCTGCTTCACCCTCACCAATAATTCCGTCGATACCATCATTGTTGTCTCTCCACCACCACCAACATTTTGCTCTGCTTCCAGTCTTCGCTGCTCTTCTAGTCGTAAACGCTCTGCTTCCATTTGCAAACGCTCTGCTCGTTCATTCTCTTCTCGTCTTCTTTCTCGTTCCTCAGCTCTAGTGTTTAGTGGTATCACCATGATGCTAGATTTCCGACGACTTTTCTCAAGAAAATTGTATCAGATTTCACAGTAGGTACATATATCTTACTATTAATCCCACTTCTGAGTTGTTAACGATCCAAAATAATATTCATCAACTTTTCAAAAAAAATAACGACTTTTATTTTAATTTGTAAATAATAAACTTTATTTTCAATGATTTTATAAATTAAACACTTTTGACTTCCAAACAAGAACTGCCTCTTATTCCCAGAATCTCATTTCTTATATACCTCTTTCCTTTTCTCATTCCCTTTTGTTAATTGCTTTTATTTATCATTATATTTCCCTTATTGTTTCTCTAATGACTTTTTAGATCTGTTTATTTTTGTTTCTACCTAATTACATTTTAGATCTGTTCATTTGCTTGATTGCTTTTTTTTTTGGATGCGCTCAACAAAAATCTCTAACACAATGGTTTCCAAAATAAAACAATTCAAAATCTAGCGATAAAAAATGTTATATAAAAAGTATAATGGAAAATAGAGAGGCAATTATCTAAAAAAAATTACTTAAGATAAAAACAACACTATTGAAAAACAATGGTAACACTTACGATATTCTCCTATAGCTTATCTGAACCCAGACATCCATTCTTGAATTTTCTTTTTAAATAAAGTTTTTTTAATCAAAAGTTTTTGAAAAATTAATTTCCAAATTCAAAACTTTGAAAAAGAAATTTGCTGCAAGGATTTTTCTGCTAAGTAAATAGTAGAATATTCTTTTAAAAAGTTTTGAGTTTAGAAATAAATTTTTCAAAAACTATCGATTGAAATAACTTTATTTAAAAAGAAAATTCAAGAATGGATTTCTGGGTTTCATATAAGCTATTGGAGAATATTTTAAGTGAAACCATTGTTTTACAATAGTGTTGTCACCAGTTATTGTCATTTTTTTAGAAAATTGCACCTCCCATCTAAACCGGGATATAAAGACCCCCCTCATGGTATAATTGTTCTATTCTTTTGGCCCAACCTAATCGCTTCAGTGATTGGATGCATTTATGTCAACCATTCTTTATTTTCCATTATACTGTTTGATTACTTTACTTGTTACCTATATTAAATTTTGTATCGCTAGATTTTTAATTGTTGTGTTTTGGAAACCATTGGGTCTACAGAGTTGACTTTAGTTTCAAGTTGAAGCAAATAAAGTTACTTTGAAATCGTAGAACAATACTTTTATTTAAAATTAGTTATTTAGGACTAAAATCACCACTAACTGAAAAAAGCTCGAAAAAGTCGCGGTTTTTCTGATTTTTGACCATGAAGCGGTCGCCGCTCGAGGTCGAAAACTTAGGTTATTTATTAGGCCAATATCCTGAACAACTCAGAAAAACATCAGAAATACCATATTTGACGCAAACTATGCCTTCCATACAAACGACAAGGTTACTGGACTAATATATACATATATATATGTACAGATCTACATAATAATAAAATTATATCTACCTATCAAAAAATAAACGATAGCCTTATCTTTTGGATAAAATGCGTTTTATTATTTCAATGATTTGATTATTTTACCAATTGTGATATAAAAAGAGAATGGGCTTTACCAAAGGCCTTCATCTCTCAAAAACGAACTCTCTAGTTCCTACTCCCTAACTGCCTTAACGATATCAAAAACAAATTTTGTTCCTAATGAAAAACACCCGATAAAAACCTTACAAACTATACCAAATAAATGAATACTACTAGCAAAAATAGGTAACACTACATATATGTATATGTATATAGTCTAAATATTGAAGTAAGATCGCTATGGTTACCTTACAGAAAGGACCAATTAAATAATTAAATGTCCATTTGAGAACTATTTGTTTTTTCCTATTTACTACGAGAAAGGTATAGCGCTTCCCTTCAAGCAAAATCGCGGACCCAAATTTTTCGGTTCACTTGGGACTCCAAAAAAAATGAGTGTCTCACACACAATAACAAATTTTCTGTGTACGCATGTAAAAAGAACGAGAATCGAGAGTATTTTTTTCAAGCATCGAGAAATAGAGAGAGTATAGGCGAAGTATACAATCATTTTGCCTTAATTTCCACCACTTTTTTTTTTTAGTTTAGTTTTGTAGGTAGCGTGGCGAAGACGAGACGGTTGCTTTTTTATCTCTTTTTTCTTGTTAAAACTTTTAAACATTTCCAATCAGAAATGCAAGTTTCTATTTATTAAATGTAAATTTATATTTGTGGAAATATGTCATGTTTATTAGTGCGAAATAGTCTTTAGAAAACCTTTTATGAATGATAAATAAAAAAAACTCTTGAAATGAAAAAATTCTGTTTGTTTTATTTTTGTAGGCAATGGAGAAACTGGAATAGATGGTATGCCTCAATTCATTCATTTTTTTTGGAACAGTTTTAGATTCCATTTGGTTTCGGTTCTCCGAGTATGGTGAATTGAAAAACTCTCTCTCTCACAATACATTCACATAATGGCTCCGTGGTGATTCTAATTTCCATACTAATTTGAGCCGCAAAACGCAGTTTTTCGTTCCGTATTTGGATCCGAATGCGAAGTCGTCCATACGTTGTTTGATACGTTTGCGGACCGAAAACGAGCTCGCTTGCTTGAAGGGTTTGAGTTGTGGAGTGTCACCTTCTATATATATTTATTCAATGGCAAAATGTATATGATCTGCTCCGAGTACTTCTCTAAACGGGAGAATAGTTATGCAGTGTATAAGGATTTATGTAGCCTCTCTATCAAAGATAAACAAATAAAGATACAAATCTTTGGCTGTCAATCTGGTTTGCCTACAAGCTAAAAGGTGGGTTTAGCCGTGGTGGAAATCAGTAAGTTTTACTAACTAACAAATCAATGGTTTGATCAAGCCTTTGGATTTGCTCATTTCGTAGTCTATTTTCGGTCATCATGTTTTCGTTCATCCATTCCCATTGTCTATTGTTTCCAGCATTTTCTGAAAGGGGGTCGCTATGATTTATTTCTTTTCTGGGGACTTCTTGCTGTTTGTTTTGTCCATGTTGCTCGTTCTGGTTATTTCTGTCGCCGTCGTCATCCGCATTGGGCAAATTTTCTTGAAATTTTTGCCGGTCATTATTAGCTTCTTCACCCTCACCAATAATTCCGTCGATACCATCATGGTAAAATGTATATGATCTGCTCCGAGTACTTCTCTAAACGGGTGAATAGGTATGCAGTGTATAAGGATTTATGTAGCCTCTCTATCATAGATAAACAAATAAAGATACAAATCTTTGGCTGTCAATCCGGTTTGCCTACAAGCTAAAAGGTGGGTTAAGCCGTGGTGGAAATCAGTAAGTTTTACTAGCGTGATTTAAAACACGCATACTAGTGCAACTTACTGATTTCCACCACCGCGTAACTTTGTTGTTGGATTTCACATTTATTCATGGACACAGAATTAAATTACAAAAACAACAATGTAAACAAATGGGTTTTGGGGGGTAAAACGTACGAAAGATGTGTATCTTTATATTGTTTATCTATGCTCTCTATACAACGTTGCATAAATAGTGATTTATAAAACATTTTCCCACTCAGTATAGTTATATAGGCTTTGTGTCAAATAATGTACGAAAAAGTAGAAATCTATTAAGTTTTGCTTCTAAAACTGACAACGAGGCTCAGCTGTTTGTGAAAAATCAATAAAATAATTTTGCTGCGATAGGATTCTTTTTGATTGTTTTCTTAATTTATTTTGTTTTTATTATAGTTATCAAGTTGTTTTGTTTGTGTTTACAGATATAACAAAATGTATTCAAAAGAAGAGAATGTGTATTTGTTGATTTTTTGAATGAATTATGGTGGATTTACATGTATCTTCGTCCAACTTGTGCTAAAAAAAGAGGATGCAAAATTAAAATGTACCTTTGGCTGGAGCCCGTAGCGTAATGGTTAGTGCGTTCGACTGTCACGCTGGAGGTTTGAGTTCGGATATTCCTTTTTTTTAAACAATATCCCAACAAAATTAACAATAAATACACAAAAACATATTTACTTATGTAAGTGAGATTTCAACACAAACATTGCACAAATAAGCATCCCCCTAATATCTATCTTATTTATCTTATATTATTGATGTTATGTGTTAAGTCAAAAAGTGACATTTCGATACTAAACAGCCTTTATGTAGACTCTAAACAACCTCCAAACGCGTTTAGCTTACATTGCCTCTATACAACGTTGCATAAGTTTTATAAATCACGTGTTTGCGTTCAGAGGCATTTTAAAGCGTACATAGCTCTATGCAAGCGTTCAACTGTGTTTATGAATAACACTGTAAGAATTTTAGGAATGGTTCTAATTCTATCCCTTCGTTTCTGCATTATACGAAAGTGCCATAATGCATAAATGAAGACAAACATCATGTTCATCTTCTTGATGGTTCTCTTTCACTCGCTCGGATTTTTCGTATACTGCTGGACTTACATGTATCTTCTTCTGCATAATGCAGAAAAGTAGAGCAGGACAGATGTATACAAAAAATCCGAGCGAGTGAAAGAGAACCATCAAGAAGATGAACATGTTCGTCTTCATCTCTGCATTATGGCACTTTCCTATAGTGCAGAAACGAAGTTCTTCTGCATTTTGATCCTTTCTCTCTATCTAACAAATAAACATTTTGTATTTGGCATCCCTTCTTTTGACGGCTTTCACACAAGGAAACTGAGTTGCCAGAAACTGGCTAGTTTGTCGGCGAGAAGGCTGTGAGGGGAAATATTTTGTCTTCCTTTTACGCCTTTCTCGCCTACAAACTAAAAATCGCCGGCAACACAGTTTCCTTGTGTGAAAGGGGTCTTTATGCAGAAACCAATTGCAGTTGGATGTTTGACCGCTTTCACACAAGGAAACTGAGTTGCCAGAAACTGGTTAGTTTGTTGGCGAGAAGGGTGTGAGGGGAGATTTTTTGTCTTCCTTTTATGGTGGATTTACATGTATCTGCATTTGGTTTCTGCACAAAAAGAGGGATGCCAAATACAAAATGTGTATTTGTTATATAGAGAGAAAAGATCAAAATGCAGAAGAACTTCGTTTCTGCATTATAGGAAAGTGCCATAATGCAGAAATGAAGACGAACATCTTCATCTTCTTGATAGTTCTCTTTCACTCGCTCGGATTTTTTGCATACATCTGTCCTGCTCTACTTTTCTGCATTTTGCAGATGAAGATACATGTAAATCCACCATTACGCCCTTCTCGCCAACAAACTAAAAATCGCCGAGAACTCACTTTCCTTGTGTGAAAGGGTTCTAACGATTGTTTGTCTTTCCGTATTCAGCCCGGGACACACAGGACGCGGTCTGGCTGTGCGGTCGACATTTTTGACCGTCGCGTTCTTTATCTTGTGTAGAATCATTTGTTGTTATTTAAACAGAACGCGTACAAGTTAGGCGGCGAAGAATAGAACGCGACGGGCAAATTTACTTTGTAAATTTTTACAAAGAACGCGACGGTCAAGCGTCAAAACAAACCTCTGAAAACCGCTGCATGTGAGATTATTATTTTGTATTGATTTTGATAATTCTGTTTAATTTCTTTTTGTTTTAATTAAACTGCTGCACTTCTACCAACTGCGCAACAGAAAAATACATACGAAACTAGAACTCCGAAAGCTGACCGCGTCCTGTGTGTCCCGGGCCCTACGCACTTCTCGACAACAAACTTCCTGATGCCGGAAACTCAGTTTCCTTGTGTGAAAGCAGTTTTTATATTTTTGGTACGGTGAGGGTGACCATAGGAACCATTTTTTACAAATATACCCTACAAAATAAAAATTAGAACATACTCAAAAAGTTTACAAATTAATTTTTTTTTAAATACCAATTTCTACAACATGGCAAATATAGCAAGTTTTTGCGAATCAAAATCTTTTCTTATTTTTGCCACTGGAACTATAGAATCTGCTATTTTCCCGCTAAGCCCAGAAAGCAATCAAGTATTTTGTCGCTTTGAAATAGTTACTGGAAGTAATTGGGAGCATATATCTGGAAACAACAAAGGTATATCCCAAGTTGCTATGCCCAAACACTCGAACGATAAAATAGTTTTTAACTTGCCATTCGAGTGTATTTACAAAAGTACCAATCCTTTTGGATGTAAGTTGCTTGAGCCATCAATGTAGTAGTTAAGTGTATTATGTCTAATCCGTTCTAAAATAAGGTAATAATTTCAGGGCCACAGATCTTAGTAAGTATTTACGCAAAGAATCGATGGTCAATTGAGACAACACTCGGATATTGCTGGGGTCATCTTCCCATAATCGGATCAGATGTAGCGAAAACAACACAGCCTATTCGGATTCCTAAGGACACAACCGTAATGGCCGAGCTATCTAACTGGATAACATCAAGAAATGCTGAATTGAAAAACCCTAATGCACTTCTTGATACTTATAAGAATAGAGGTTTGTAAAGTTTTATAGCGGTTTTTATCCCCCTCAATCACTTATTTATTACTTTAGAATTGCTATCAATGGAAAAGAATGGAGAGCTGAAATTGTCGCTGAGAACACTTTGTCGGGGGTCAAATAAATATTGTGTTGAACCGTATGAACAAGACTATCGTAAATCAACAAGGTTTTGAAATAGTTTTATTTCGGAGTCTTAAAGCTAGTTAGGAACGTATACACCAAAGAATTCTTTTAACTAAAAACAAGTACATATCAAACGAACATGAATCAAAATATTTATTAGTTAATTCTCTTCAATTTGTAATTGTTATTTCACCTCTTCCTCGGTCCTAAAATTATATTAACAACATATATAGACATAGACCCTGTTTAGGTTGTGACTACTGACTACGTCACTGGCCTCGTTCACGTTGGAGTTGCACTGAGATAATGTTATCTCGAATACTCGTTTGTGCACTACTGGAACCGTGGTGCGTTCTTTTATTAACAATAAGGTTTGTTCCAAAGATTTTTGGTCAGAAATTGTTGGTCTGTCAAATTTTGAAGAGTGGGGATGAAATCCTCTCACAGAGAAAAAGTGTGGAACGGTTTCTTGGCAAAAATTCTGCCACACAATTTCACACAATTATTCTTTTAATTTTTTTATTACAACGCGAAGCAAACTGAACCGATGACTACAACAGTAAATTTTGTATACAATGTACCTCAACCTGGCATTTGACAGATTAACAACTTCTGCCCAAAGAAATTTCTTGGGCAGAATTTGTCAGAAGGGGAAATTATTTTACTCTCTCGTGAGCGCTCTATTCTGTTAATATAGTTAATATATATATATAGCAACAAACGCCCATAGGGATAGGGGAGAAAGGCCCCTCCCGCCACCAAGAGATTGTTTCACTTTATTAGCTTAATACAAGCTAAAACTTACGTACTAACTTAAAGATAACATTAAAAACTTAAACTTACTTAAGATTATGGTTAGGAGGGGTGCGAGGAATGGTAAAGGGAGGTTTTGAGGCTGTCTTTGGTTAGATGGAAGTCGAATAGGTTGTGCACGCTGTTAGAGGTACGTAGCATACGGTTTATAGGTTCGTTGCTACCGTAATTGGTTCGGTGAAACTTGATTTGGACAGAGGTATGGATCGGAGATTATTGGAATTTGTTTGCAGGGAGATTTCTTGAAGAAGAGCTGGACAATCGATATTGCCAGCTAAGAGCTGATGGGTGAAAACAATATCAACCACTCGGCGGCGAAATTCGAGGGAGTCCATATTAATTAACTTTAGACGATGCTGGTAGGGAGGCAGGTTATGTGCATCAGACCAGGGAAGGCCGCGGAGGGCAAAACGAAGGAATCTATGTTGAACAGCTTCAATTCGCTGAGAGTGATTAAGGTAATAAGGTGACCAGACTTGGCTTGCATATTAGAGGAGTGACCTAACAAATGTGGTATAGACAGATTTAGTGACATAAGGGTCGGAGAATTCCTTTGACCATCGTTTCACAAAGCCCAGTGCGGAGTTAGCTCTCTTGATGGATTTATCAATGTGAGAACGAAAATTCAATTCTCTATCGCAGATAATTCCTAGATCGCACAGTGAATCAACCGAGGGGACTGGCACATTGTCGATAAAATACGTCCAAGGAGGGAGTAGAAAGCGCTTACGGGAGAAGGTGATAGCTTGACATTTGTTAACATTGAGCTCAAGAAAGTTTTTAAGGCACCAGGTTGAAAATCGGTTAAGGTCATTTTGTAGTAGAATAGAGTCGGCAGGTGATGGTATGCACCTAAAGATTTTCTTATCATCGGCGTAAGCTGATATAAAAGAGTCTTTAATTATACAGTCGACGTCGTTGGTAGTCAAGATGAAAATCAGTGGGCCAAGGTGGCTTCCCTGCGGGACGCCAGACGTTGCAAGGATGGGATCAAATTCAGAGGATCTAAAGATTACTTTATACTGCTGATCTTTTAAATATGACTGAACCCATGAAAGGAAGATGGGTTGAAATCCCAGGGCATTCCACTTGAATAGGATCAAAGAATGGGAAATTTTGTCAAAGGCTTTGCTAAGATCGGTTGCAATAACATCGACCTCATTACCGTTTTCAAGAAAGCATAAGTTTCCTGAAACAAATTCTAACAAGTTAGTAGTAGTAGACCTGCCCTTGACGAAACCGTGTTGGTTTGGGGAGACTATATACTGGCAGTGGAACAGCATTGTATCATAGACGATACTTTCAAAAAGCTTAGGGATGCATGATAACTTAGCAATAGGGCGGTAGTTGGAAATTTCTTTCTTGGGTCCTTTTTTATGGATAGGGATTATAAAAGAGTTTTTCCAAAGAGCAGGAAAAACTCCAAGCGAGAGTGAAAGTTGAAAAGGAGCAGTCAGGGGTTTAACTAAGTTTAAGCAGCACTTTTTCAAGATTATGGCTCGGACCCCATCAGGACCAGCTGAATAATCGTCTTTAAGATTATTAATCTTGCTTTCAACAACTTCTGATGAAATGGTAATGGAGTTTAAGGAAGTTTGGTTACAAGATTTTAAGTAGGAGAAGTATTCTAAGTCAGGCTGAAGGTCGGTATCAGAGAAAGATTGTCGGAAGAATTGGGCAAATAAATTGGCGACTATTTTAGGATCATCGGAGCTAGAGTTCATATAAGTTAAGGTAGACAGGTAGCTATCAGATTTTCTTTTAGCATTGATAAAATGAAAGAATCTTTTGGGGTCTGTTATAATACAAGATTGCATTCGATTCAGGTAATCCTGGTAAAGAGAATCACAAAGTTCAGAGAAAAGAGAGTTGGCGTTCTGATAATTTGAGAGATCGACGACGGATTGAGATGTTAGGTAAATCCGCCAGAATTTATTTCTTTTATTTCTTAAAGACCGCAAGTCACTATTGTACCAGAGAGGAGATGAATTTGCGCTTTTTTTGTTGAACCACAGGGACAGAGGAAGTAAGGCGATGTTGATGTCAGCGGTGAGTGTGATGCTATTGAAGTCAATAGATCTAAGCAAGCCGTTGAGTTTAGAGATGTTAGCTTTCCGAAAATTGAATGTCAGTGAATGATTTTCAGACAGATTGAGTTTTTGGGAAAACTCGTAAGAAAAAGAAAGGAAAAGAGGAGGATGGTACGAGTCTAATTTAGAGAGTAGATGATCACAAGCGGATACCACACAATTGTCAGCATCAGAGGAAAATATGAGATCGAGTTGGCGACCTAATTTATTTTTGACACCACTTAATTGGTAAAGATATAAGTCTGAGAGGCAATCGGTAAATAGAATTTCTTTGTCGGATGTGGGATTTAGGGCTATGTAGTAAGATTCTTCATCAGACAGGACCCATTGAAGATTGGAAGATTCTGCCCAAAACTACCAAATTTGTGAGGTGTGGAACAGCATTTGGGCAACAATTGTTGACAATTGGCAGTTTTGGTCAAGGTGTGGAACAGACCTATAGTTAGCTATGGTTGTTATGTCAAAAAAAATTGTTGAAGTGTCATTGTTAAGCTGGCTTTATACTACTACTTAGCTTGGTGTACGGAAGTGTTTTTGGTTAGCTCTGCTATAATTTAATTTTTACCAGTGATTGTCAATGAGCATAAAATAAGAATTGGTGTCATAACTAACTTTGCATATACCTCAGCTTTAATCTAACAAAAAAGCAAGAAAGCTTATTTTTATTATCCATTAAAACGATAAAAGAAATTATTTATTTGTGGTGTGGAGCATCGAAGCTAGTCTAATTCTTAGTGGTGAAAATCAGCTATATATATCTCTGTCGTCAAAACAGAACACAAAATATTACTCCTCCTTGCCCCACTTCCCTGCAGTAAACAAAAACGCTGTTTTAAGCACAGATAAGCAATACCTAGATGGGAATCTACGGCTGTCAATTCGGTTTGCCTACAAGCTCAAACGTCAAATGGCCGTGGTGAACATCGGATTTTTGCACTAGTGTACGTGCAGACGACGGTGGTGAAAATCGGATTTTTGCACTAGTGTACGTGAAAAAAAAATCCGAGTTTCACCTCGGTTCGTGAACAAAATGGCGGATAATTTAAGAATCCAAGGGTTTGTTTAAATGTGCTAGGTTCTTGTATGCCGATTTCCTTTCGACGATTGCAGATTAATTTTTTTTGTTGTAAGGAAGTCGCAAACAAAATCGTGTAGCCGGTGTAAATTTTCTATATGAAAGATTTGATTTTTGATCTTTTTTTCTAAACAAATCAAATTTTGCTATCACAGATTTGATTTTTTTGTTGAAATGAAAGTTACATTTAAGTTTAACTACATATACCTACTTTTGCAAAAAAGTACAAAAGTGAGAATTTAAAATGTTCGCTAAAGAAACCTTCTTGCAAGAAAACATACAAAAATTGTTTTGACAGAAAACGTAGTGTAACTTCTTATTGGCTGTAGAGCTACTAGCGATGTTGTATTTGTAATGCCTGTAAAATCGTACTGTACTATGGATGGCTTTTGTGATAAAACACGCCTATTGTGTTTTTTCTTCAATCAGAATTGACTTTATTGCAGTTTTTGCAATTAAGAACAGATGAGATTCACACCATTGTGGGTGCTTTCTTTTATCCCCATACAAATTAATTCTGGCAGATGAAGGTTTTGTTGGTATTCCTAATGTTTCGCATCGGCTTAGGAGACCATTTTTGTTGCAACACAATTTAAATTGTGTAAAGGATCTTTCAAATCAACGTTAAAGGCTCTTCCAAACAAATGCGAAACATTCGTTGCGGCGAAGAAACATTCGCATGTCAAAATTTATTTATATGGTGATAAATGAGAGTGCCCACACCAACGCGGCGGAGAAACATATGAATTTATTTTGACTGACGAATGTTTCTTCACCGCAACGAATGTTTGGCATTGGTTTGGGTGAGCCTTAAATCGGAGCGAAACACTCACGACAACAAAACATTCACTTTTTAAAATTAAAGGTTAGACCGCACACAACTACAGTGGAAGTACACTTCACGACGCGGCAAAACATTATTTGTATGAAATTGTATGAGCTATATCGCACTAAGCGGCAACTGAACTTCATACAATTTCATACAAATTATTTTGAATCGCAGTTCCGCTGCAGTGCAGTTCCGCCTAAGGCGGTCTAACCTTAAGTTACATGAAAATAATTGTGAGTAGGTACCCACAATGAAAGCGGTGCGATTTTCCATATGAACCCGATGACTGACAAAAATGTTGTCCACGCATCGGTTTGGGGGACCTTAAATTAATTTCTAAAAATTTACGTCGGAATTTGACCATGATGCAATCCAACCCCTTACGTATAAATTAAAATAATTTCATATATTAAGTGTGTCTGTACCCTAAAACTAACAGCCTTATGCATAAACGAATTATAGCGAGTGCATAGCGCTATGCATTCTTTATAATGCCTCTGAACGCAAAAACCTTATTCATAAACTTATGCAACGTTGAATAGAAGCAACATAAGCTAAACGCGTTTGGAGGTTGTATAGAGCCAACATAAGGGTTGTTTAGTATCGGAATGTCACTTTGACTCATACATAGCAATAACGTAGATAGATGTTAGGGGGGCGCTTATTTTTGCAATCTTTGAGGTGTTGATATCTCACTTTCAAGATATTTTATAAAATTTAATACAACAATTAATAATGTTGGTTTTGTTCATTTGCTGTAAATTTTTGTTGGGATATTGTTTTAAAAAATAAAGAACATTGTTTTGTACACTTTATTTTATAGAAGCTGCTTAATAAATGTGCAAAATTTAAAGATTTTCCATCAAATCTTACAACTTTTGCAAATGCTCGACGGCATGCGTGATTAAAATAAAATTATACAAAGATTCACCTTTATCACTTTCATGGGAAAATACAAATGAATTTTAAGCATTACAAAATAAGCACCACCCTTTTATTTTTCTCCTCAACAAAAACATCACGATGTCAGTCAATGGAACAATTCATGAAATAAATCAAAAACGACGTATTTTTTCTTTCAAGTATTTTTAATTTTATTTGCGAACACAAAAAAAATAACAAAGTTACTGGATAATTATAATAATATTAAAAGAAATTTATAAGGAACCAAAAAGAATCCAATCGCCAGCAGAATTACTTCTATTGATTTTTCACACAGCACACACACAGCTGGGTCTCCTTTGTCAGTTGTGAAAGTTAAACGTACTAGATTCCTCCTTTATGGTACTAATTTTGACACAAGCTCATTATAACTATAATGGGTTGAAAAATATTTTATGCATAACAATTTATGCAACGTTGTATAGTGGCTACATAAGTCCTTATGCAGTGCATAACTATTCATCTGTTCAGCGGATTCTAATGAATACGGCTCTAAGAATATAGTAGCTGTCAAATTTGCCATGGTGAATTTAATTTTTGTTGATTTCTCGAACCTTATTATTGGTTGGCGAGATTTTTTTTATAATTATTGTGCTGTAGAACTGAAAAAAATTGAAATTATTAGGTCTTTTGCCCTTTGCTATACTCTGCTCAAACAGGGCCCCTTCGGAGGCGACAGAGTTCTACAAAAAGTTCTCATCGCGCATCGTCTGCCCAAGTAGCTTTTTGGCGAATTGGAAGAAAGAAACATGAAAGCACCAAAAGATTTTTCATTGAAATTCAAGGACTCGTTTAAGTTCCGCTTGGCATGCGGGCATTGTGCTTGGTGAAACAATTATTTTTTTGTTAATTTATTTTTTAATGAAAATCACAAACACCGGAAAAAAAATCTTCGCACAGCACATTTATGAAAAAAAAAATTAACTGTCAAACAAATCAAATTCACCGCGTTAAGTTGTTGTTGCAGTTCACATCTATTCATCGACACGAAATCAAATTACAAAAACAACAATGTAAACAAATGGGTTTTGGGGGGTGATACGAACGAAAGATTCCTATCTAGGTATTGCTTATCTGTGGTTTTAAGTTTGTTTAAGAAAAAGCTCTCTCAATTATCCATCACAAGATAGTTAGAACACAAACCAAGTGATCATCTTAGTTCAGACACAAACCAATTCGCTGAAAAAAAACAGTGACTCGCAGCTCTGTCCATGAACCGTGAATTAAAAAATAAGAGGTGTTTAATAGAAACTTCACCTGAAAAAAAAACTGCACTTCGTCCGATATGCCTGAAACATTTCAATTAGCTACCCTTATTGATAAAATAGATAAACTCTTGGACCAGAAACTAGTTAAAATAGCTACAAAGGAAGATAATAATGGTATCAAAATGGAAGTTGCTGCCCTTCAAGAAGAAAATAAAATACTTAAGGAGAAAATCGAAAAATTAAAAGATGGTGAACGTGTGCTTCATAAAAGAATGGAAGATGCCGAGAAATTTAGCAAGAGGTTGAACGTGATAGTCAACGGATTAAACGCGGAGAACATTGAAGAAGCGAAACAACAATTTCAACAAGTTTGCAGCACAACCCTTCGAGGGCTAATAGTGCCCGAAAATTAACTTCATCCAAAAACGTCAGACCTGCCTATGTTTTTGAGCTTGCTAATACCGATGAAGTTCACTCCGTTATGTCTGCAACAAAAACTCTCGAATACCCAGATTTCCATTAATAAAGATCTAACTTCAAGTGAAAGGACTGAGCAGTACCACCTTCGTCAGATAAAGGGATGCCTTCTTAAAGCTGATAGCAACCGCCGCATCGAAATCAAACGCTGGACTCTATTGGTAGATGGACGACGTCGGTTTAAATGCAGCAAAGATGGCGTTGTAAGAGCCTTTAACGAAAAAGACAGAGAATTTCTGAGTCAGTTTTTGGGAAAGGACTCAAATTACACTGTCATCCTGGACACTCCTACAAACATACAACACTCAATCGAAAATAACCCAAATAACCATTAGCTAACAAAAATCTGTCAGGTCTTGTCTTATAATGTAGCTGGTCTTGTTAATAAAACTATTTTATGTAACTTTTTTAAATACGTTTGTAAATTTGATATTTTCTTTTTGTATGAAACTTTTGTTTTATCAGAGCATATACGACATTATGAAATTTATTTTAAAGAATTTAAACTATACTGGATTGCGGCAACGAAAACATTTAACTTTGGCAGAGCTAGTGGAGGATGCTTATTTGGATTCCGTAAATCTATTGAATCAACATACCAACTGAAATTCTTAAGTGTACATGATACTGTTTTCTTGCAATGCAACTTTTCGGGATCTATTCTAAATTTGGTCCCAAACTATTTAAACTGCAATCATTGGATGCGTGATTTTGTAAAATTAAAAACCTTCTTTGAAGAATTTCAATCAAACCACTTTATACTTATGGGAGATCTTAACGTCAGAACAGGAATCAAAGGAACAGTCGATTCACGTATATCACAGCTTATCACTGACATAAGAATTTCAAAAGATACTGTAAGTGACAGTAACAGCAATATGTTTTGTGAGCTCTTGGAAGACATCGGTGCATTTATACTAAACGGGAGAGGCTTTGGCGATGAAACTGGCGAGTTTACTTTTGTGTCAACTAGAGGATCATCAGTGATTGACTACTAGTGCCCTTCATACAGTGCATTGGAAATGATTGAAAGTTTCTCAATTGATAGTGCAACCTTTTCCGACCACATGCCGCTAGTGTTAGGTCTTAAAGCTTTTGAAGATACGCAGAGTTCCCCCAGTTCAATGTTGCTTCCAAGACTAAAATGGTTTACCAATAGACGCGCTCAATACATAAACAGAATTGATGAAGTTGCTGTAGAAAAACTCTTGCCTTTGGATAGCGTTGAAACACGATGCAACTCCTTAAAAGAGTGTATCTATGCAGCATACGAGAACTCTATTAATACCAATGTCAAGTTTGAGCGAAAGAAACCCTGGTTTGATATGGATTGTCATAAATCTAGAAAATCTTCACTCAAGCTACTTAACATTTACAGGAAATATAATCTCGATGCAAGCAGAAAAAACTACTGTGATGCAAATAAAAAGTATAAAACCCTATGTAAAGAAAAACAACGTTCGTACTTCCATCGAATTTCCAGTCAACTCGAAGTTCTTGACGAAAATGGTTAAAATTATCAAACTACTATACCAAGATACAGTTGCCGCCGTCTGGGATGAAAGCAGTACCTCTAATTTCTTCCAAACGAGCAAAGGCGTTAAACAAGGTTGCAGTCTGAACGCTTTGCTTTTTGTCTTGTTTTTAAATGACCTCCATTGTGAACTGCCCATCGGAATACATGTGGAAGGAATCGGTATAAATGTTCTTTTGTATGCCGATGACATTGTAATTTTGGCTGAGAGTCCAGCTTTACTTCAATCAATCATTAACATGTTCAGCAGCTATTGCGATAAATGGAACCTGGAAGTTAATCTTGAGAAATCTGAAATTTGTTATTTTTAGGAATGGAGGACGAAGAGCATTAAGTGAAAAATGGAATTTCAAAGGTGTAGAAGTAAAAATAACAAACCAGTATAAATATCTTGGCGTCGTCTTTACATATAATATGTCCTGGTCTGAACATCTGACAAAGAGGCTCGCAACATCAAAAAATGCAATCAACGCAACCTGGTCTAAGTTCTTGAAAAATAAGTTAGTACCTCATTCAGCAAAGTTTAAAGTCCATGATTCAGCCGCCAGATCAATTATGTATTACTGTGCTCAAGTATGGGGGTACAAAGAGTACATACAATGTGAAAAGCTTCAGAGGTTTTTCGTCAAAAGATGTTTCAACCTACCAGATAATACACCAAACTACGTTATACATATCGAAACCGGTCTTCCAAAAGCGTTTCTTACTACCCTTGAAATACATTTGAAATATTTGCGAAAAGTTTTCAGTCTACCCAGCTCTAGATTACCACGCATACTTTCAACGGCAGTACTTCGCAAAAATATTTATTAGGCCCAAGAATGGTCAGGCCTTTTCCGTGCGACTGGCATCGTTGTCAACTATGAAGCAAGTAGTTTCGATTGGAAACTTGCCCACAACATGCTTTTGATTAAGCTGAGAGAACAACAGTGGAAAGCTTCTACCCAAAGTGCTTTACAATCGCAATTTCACGACGAATAAAGCAATCTATCATACACAGAGGTACCAAACTATTTGAATGACTCAAATTCACGAGAAATGATAAGTATGATCTTAAGAACGAGGTGTGGATTACTTAACTTGAATGCTAGGGCATTTCAGCATGACACTGTTGGATTATGCACAATGTGTAATCTTGATGCAACTGAGAACACCTACCACTTCGTCAGAATTTGTCCTATTTTCAATTCATACCGGAGATTATTTCTGAGAGCTGAAACAATTAATCGCACCGAGTTTTTTCAAATATTAAATGGCAAATGTTATTTGAATCTATACAAATTCTTAAAATATGCTCTTAGTTATCGCAATTTAATTGTAAATGAATATAATATTTAAAGTAAATTCAAGCCAAGCCAAAATATAAATAGTAAAACTTTAACCTGACAGACAACTTTAACAAGTTATTGTCCTAACTAATTTTGAACACCAGCATAATCTTGTTTTTTTATATTTACCTCTTTTAAGAAAATAAAATTTATTTATCTATCTATCTATCTACTACGTTTCCACCAGACACTAAACCGAGATTTAGCAAGATTATCACAAATCTCCTTGTAATCTACAAAGATTTACCATACAAATTTTAATCTCCTCAAATGAAGATTTCAAATAAAACTCAATCAAATCTACTTGGAAACACTAGTTTGTCAAATCAAACAAACTTTTTTTTCGAAGAATAATTGTGGAACCGACCTATTTTCGTTTATTGACAGATGGAAATGTAAACAAAAACTATCTATCTCACTTCCACTTCATATGAAAAAAATGAAACATCATTTAAATGTTTTGCATTAATCATCTTTTTGTGCAGTCGATGTCAGCGGTGAGTGTGATGCTATTGAAGTCAATAGATCTAAGCAAGCCGTTGAGTTTAGAGATGTTAGCTTTCCGAAAATTGAATGTCAGTGAATGATTTTCAGACAGATTGAGTTTTTGGGAAAACTCGTAAGAAAAAGAAAGGAAAAGAGGAGGATGGTACGAGTCTAATTTAGAGAGTAGATGATCACAAGCGGATACCACACAATTGTCAGCATCAGAGGAAAATATGAGATCGAGTTGGCGACCTAAATTATTTTTGACACCACTTAATTGGTAAAGATATAAGTCTGAGAGCCAATCGGTAAATAGAATTTCTTTGTCGGATGTGGGATTTAGGGCTATGTAGTAAGATTCTTCATCAGACAGGACCCATTGAAGATTGGAAGATTCTGCCCAAAACTACCAAATTTGTGAGGTGTGGAACAGCATTTGGGCAACAATTGTTGACAATTGGCAGTTTTGGTCAAGGTGTGGAACAGACCTATAGTTAGCTATGGTTGTTATGTCAAAAAAAATTGTTGAAGTGTCATTGTTAAGCTGGCTTTATACTACTACTTAGCTTGGTGTACGGAAGTGTTTTTGGTTAGCTCTGCTATAATTTAATTTTTACCAGTGATTGTCAATGAGCATAAAATAAGAATTGGTGTCATAACTAACTTTGCATATACCTCAGCTTTAATCTAACAAAAAAGCAAGAAAGCTTATTTTTATTATCCATTAAAACGATAAAAGAAATTATTTATTTGTGGTGTGGAGCATCGAAGCTAGTCTAATTCTTAGTGGTGAAAATCAGCTATATCTATCTCTGTCGTCAAAACAGAACACAAAATATTACTCCTCCTTGCCCCACTTCCCTGCAGTAAACAAAAACGCTGTTTTAAGTTTGTTTAAGAAAAAGCTCTCTCAATTTTGGTGAATTTAAATATCCATCACAAGATAGTTAGAACACAAACCAAGTGATCATCTTAGTTCAGACACAAACCAATTCGCTGAAAAAAAACAGTGACTCGCAGCTCTGTCCATGAACCGTGAATTAAAAAATAAGAGGTGTTTAATAGAAACTTCACCTGAAAAAAAAAACTGCACTTCGTCCGATATGCCTGAAACATTTCAATTAGCTACCCTTATTGATGAAATAGATAAACTCTTGGACCAGAAACTAGTTAAAATAGCTACAAAGGAAGATAATAATGGTATCAAAATGGAAGTTGCTGCCCTTCAAGAAGAAAATAAAATACTTAAGGAGGAAATCGAAAAATTAAAAGATGGTGAACGTGTGCTTCATAAAAGAATGGAAGATGCCGAGAAATTTAGCAAGAGGTTGAACGTGATAGTCAACGGATTAAACGCGGAGAACATTGAAGAAGCGAAACAACAATTTCAACAAGTTTGCAGCACAACCCTTCGAGTCACTGCAACAGCTAATAGTGCCCGAAAATTAACTTCATCCAAAAACGTCAGACCTGCCTATGTTTTTGAGCTTGCTAATACCGATGAAGTTCACTCCGTTATGTCTGCAACAAAAACTCTCGAATACCCAGATTTCCATTAATAAAGATCTAACTTCAAGTGAAAGGACTGAGCAGTACCACCTTCGTCAGATAAAGGGATGCCTTCTTAAAGCTGATAGCAACCGCCGCATCGAAATCAAACGCTGGACTCTATTGGTAGATGGACGACGTCGGTTTAAATGCAGCAAAGATGGCGTTGTAAGAGCCTTTAACGAAAAAGACAGAGAATTTCTGAGTCAGTTTTTGGGAAAGGACTCAAATTACACTGTCATCCTGGACACTCCTACAAACATACAACACTCAATCGAAAATAACCCAAATAACCATTAGCTAACAAAAATCTGTCAGGTCTTGTCTTATAATGTAGCTGGTCTTGTTAATAAAATTTTATGTAACTTTTTTAAATACGTTTGTAAATTTGATATTTTCTTTTTGTATGAAACTTTTGTTTTATCAGAGCATATACGACATTATGAAATTTATTTTAAAGAATTTAAACTATACTGGATTGCGGCAACGAAAACATTTAACTTTGGCAGAGCTAGTGGAGGATGCTTATTTGGATTCCGTAAATCTATTGAATCAACATACCAACTGAAATTCTTAAGTGTACATGATACTGTTTTCTTGCAATGCAACTTTTCGGGATCTATTCTAAATTTGGTCCCAAACTATTTAAACTGCAATCATTGGATGCGTGATTTTGTAAAATTAAAAACCTTCTTTGAAGAATTTCAATCAAACCACTTTATACTTATGGGAGATCTTAACGTCAGAACAGGAATCAAAGGAACAGTCGATTCACGTATATCACAGCTTATCACTGACATAAGAATTTCAAAAGATACTGTAAGTGACAGTAACAGCAATATGTTTTGTGAGCTCTTGGAAGACATCGGTGCATTTATACTAAACGGGAGAGGCTTTGGCGATGAAACTGGCGAGTTTACTTTTGTGTCAACTAGAGGATCATCAGTGATTGACTACTAGTGCCCTTCATACAGTGCATTGGAAATGATTGAAAGTTTCTCAATTGATAGTGCAACCTTTTCCGACCACATGCCGCTAGTGTTAGGTCTTAAAGCTTTTGAAGATACGCAGAGTTCCCCCAGTTCAATGTTGCTTCCAAGACTAAAATGGTTTACCAATGGACGCGCTCAATACATAAACAGAATTGATGAAGTTGCTGTAGAAAAACTCTTGCCTTTGGATAGCGTTGAAACACGATGCAACTCCTTAAAAGAGTGTATCTATGCAGCATACGAGAACTCTATTAATACCAATGTCAAGTTTGAGCGAAAGAAACCCTGGTTTGATATGGATTGTCATAAAGCTAGAAAATCTTCACTCAAGCTACTTAACATTTACAGGAAATATAATCTCGATGCAAGCAGAAAAAACTACTGTGATGCAAATAAAAAGTATAAAACCCTATGTAAAGAAAAACAACGTTCGTACTTCCAGCGAATTTCCAGTCAACTCGAAGTTCTCGACGAAAATGGTTAAAATTCTCAAACTACTATACCAAGATACAGTTGCCGCCGTCTGGGTGAAAGCAGTACCTCTAATTTTTTCCAAACGAGCAAAGGCGTTAAACAAGGTTGCGTTCTGAGCGCTTTGCTTTTTGTCTTGTTTTTAAATGACCTCCATTGTGAACTGCCCATCGGAATACATGTGGAAGGAATCGGTATAAATGTTCTTTTGTATGCCGATGACATTGTAATTTTGGCTGAGAGTCCAGCTTTACTTCAATCAATCATTAACAAGTTCAGCAGCTATTGCGATAAATGGAACCTGGAAGTTAATCTTGAGAAATCTGAAATTTGTTATTTTTAGGAATGGAGGACGAAGAGCATTAAGTGAAAAATGGAATTTCAAAGGTGTAGAAGTAAAAATAACAAACCAGTATAAATATCTTGGCGTCGTCTTTACATATAATATGTCCTGGTCTGAACATCTGACAAAGAGGCTCGCAACATCAAAAAATGCAATCAACGCAACCTGGTCTAAGTTCTTGAAAAATAAGTTAGTACCTCATTCAGCAAAGTTTAAAGTCCATGATTCAGCCGCCAGATCAATTATGTATTACTGTGCTCAAGTATGGAGGTACAAAGAGTACATACAATGTGAAAAGCTTCAAAGGTTTTTCGTCAAAAGATGTTTCAACCTACCAGATAATACACCAAACTACGTTATACATATCGAAACCGGTCTTCTAAAAGCGTTTCTTATTACCCTTGAATTACATTAGAAATATTTGCGAAAAGTTTTCAGTCTACCCAGCTCTAGATTACCACGCATATTTTCAATGGCAGTACTTCGCAAAAATATTTATTGGGCCCAAGAATGGTCAGGCCTTTTCCGTGCGACTGGCATCGTTGTCAACTATGAAGCAAGTAATTTTGATTGGAAACTTGCCCACAACATGCTTTTGATTAAGCTGAGAGAACAACAGTGGAAAGCTTCTACCGAAAGTGCTTTACAATCGCAATTTCACGACGAATATAGCAATCTATCATACACAGAGGTACCAAACTATTTTAATGACTCAAATGATAAGTATGATCTTAAGAACGAGGTGTGGATTACTTAACTTGAATGCTAGGGCATTTCAGCATGACACTGTTGGATTATGCACAATGTGTAATCTTTATGCAACTGAGAACACCTACCACTTCGTCAGCATTTGTCCTATTTTCAATTCATACCGGAGATTACTTCTGAGAGCTGAAACAATTAATCGCACCGAGTTTTTTCAAATATTAAATGGCAAATGTTATTTGAATCTATACAAATTCTTAAAATATGCTCTTAGTTATCGCAATTTAATTGTAAATGAATATAATATTTAAAGTAAATTCAAGCTAAGCCAAAATATAAATAGTAAAACTTTAACCTGACAGACAACTTTAACAAGTTATTGTCCTAACTAATTTTGAACACCAGCATAATCTTGTTTTTTATATTTACGTCTTTTAAGAAAATAAAATTTATTTATCTATCTATCTATCTACTACGTTTCCACCAGACACTAAACCGAGATTTAGCAAGATTATCACAAATCTCCTTGAAATCTACAAAGATTTACTATACAAATTTTAATCTCCTCAAATGAAGATTTCAAATAAAACTCAATCAAATCTACTTGGAAACACTAGTTTGTCAAATCAAACAAACTTTTTTTTCGAAGAATAATTGTGGAACCGACCTATTTTCGTTTATTGACAGATGGAAATGTAAACAAAAACTATCTATCTCACTTCCACTTCATATGAGAAAAATGAAACATCATTTAAATGTTTTGCATTAATCCTCTTTTTGTGCAGTGGAAACACCAAACAAATCTCATTACTTAAATCTCAGTTTAGTAGTTGGTGGAAACGTTGTTCGTTGTTGTTTGTACGCGGAACAACGAAAATGTAAATGATTAAACCGAACAAGGAACCAATGAAGAACGTGCAAATTCAAATCAAATCAGAAATTCCAGTGTTCGTTCTTACTGAACAACTTGTGTTTAAATGCAAAAACTTTTTAAATTAGTATTGTTTTGGAGTGCGTGCAACTTCTAGGGACATTTTCGGAGTTTTTTTTTTTAATTTACTGAATGGCATAAGGAGACTAGTTATATAAATAAACAATTTTCTAAATAGAGTTAAACTTTCTAATGTAAATGCTCTCTTCGTTGTTCTTTGTTGAGAGAAGAACGAACAACGGACACATAATGAAGAACGAAAGTCTAAAGACAGCTTTAGATTTAGTTGGAAAGTGTTACATTTCATTTAGGAACGATTTATTGTTAGATATTGTTGATCTGTCAAACGACCATTTTGGAAAACTTTATTTCATCGTTAATAACCATAAAATCATGTTTTTTTTTTTCTACAGTACTCCCCTTTTTCATTAAAAATTGTAGGAAATTCAATTTTATTTCATTTCACTTCACCAAAAGTTTTGTTTTGATTCTTAAATTTTTATTTTTTGTAAACAAACCTTCTCATGTATATGCTTTGACAGATCAACACTTTCAACTCATATCGTGAAGATGAGTTGGAAATAGTTACGAATTGTAACTATTTGACACTAATAAACTGAATTTAGGAACGATGTGATGACGACATATAGTTACAAATCGTAACTATTCTGTAATAAAGGAACGACCATTGTTAACTATAATTAACCATAGTTAACTATGGTTAATAAAAGAACACACTACCGGATAGGTTAACTTATAGCACACAATGGCCGCATTCGGAAACCAATGTAGAGCTATCCAGATACGTTCGTGTTATAATCCCGTGTAAAGCCTAGAAAATTTTAATTTATGATTTCGTCATGTGATTCTTGTATGGGATTTTTCGTTTCGCATCAGCACCGTACTAGGTTTAAAAAAACAGCTGATGACGAAAAAGCTTTTGCTGTTGGATAGCTATCCAAGCTATCGGAAAAATTTTGCTATACGTTTGTATCCACATGCAAAATGTCAAAAACAATCAATACGTTCGAAAACATATATGGATACTCAGGGCCGGCCCCAGCCAAACTTGCGCCATGTGCAAGATTTGTAGAAAGGGCCCCTTTTACTACTACTACTACTTAATAAACCGAAGTCAGAGGGTAAAAGTTGGTAAAAACTTTTCTGATTCAATGAATCTGCTTGCTGGTGTTCCGCAAGGCTCAATTCTGGGTCCTTTGCTATTCTGCATGTTCATTAATGACCTCCCCCTAGTTTGCCATAGTGTCACTCTACATCTTTATGCTTATGATGTTCAATTGTACCTTTCCCGACCGTTTAACTTGTTGGAGGACCTTATCTGCAGAGTGAATGAAGATCTTTCAGAAATTTACAATTGGTCCTTGTGCAATGGCTTAACGCTTAATCCGACCAAATCACAGATAATTGCTATCTCTAAAAAGAAATTCGATGTAACTAACCTACCACCTGTCTTCCTGTCCTGTTTTCAGCTTGAATTTGTTGAGTCTGTTAGTAATTTAGGCTTCAAAATAAATCGGACCCTCTCAGCTTATGACCATGTGAATCTCTCCATCGGCCGAATTTATGGTGGTCCCCGTAAGTTAAATCTCTTTTCATCCTTGACTCCTGTTTATACTAAACTGCGGCGATTTAATATCATTGTTACTACCTATCATTGATTATAGTGCAGTGGTTTACTGTAAACTAGATTCACACTCTATGCAGAAACTAGTTGTTGCTTTCAATGACATGGTGAGGTACGTTTATGGTTTGCGAAGATTTTACCACGTTTCCCAATATCATCAACTTGTCCTTGGATGTACGTTCAAGCAATTTCTTGATTCACCATATCTGTTTGATAAGCTCCGTTTCGCGCGTTCTGCCCGAACTTTGAACCTCATATCACATTCCTCAAATTATTTAAATTCTTCTAGACTTTTCTTTGTTTATGCCATCAGACTATGGAACTCCCTGCCTATAATGGTAAGTCAAATTATAGGAACAACTAAGTACTATAAAAGACTATCAGCCGTATCTATAAGTTTATCTTAAAATGCCTTTTAGAAGTTATTTAGTTAAGCTTGCTTAAATATTAAAGTTGCCTTTAAACGACGTTACTTAAATTTGTATCTATAATCAATATTCTATGCATACTTAACTAAACAAGCGTAATGTAACGTAACGCAAGAAAATTGACAAATCTTCTACAAATTTCTAGTACATTTTTTACTCTCAGGCTATTTCTGTCACGTTGCAACAAAAAAAAAGCATACACGAAAGAGCGCATACATAATCAAACAGAAAGAGAAGCATCTGGGTGTATGTATGCAGCTATGCTGTATGCATAGTCAATCACAGGAGACAGAAAAAATGAAACCAGATAAAGACTACATTTTGGGTTTTTTTTGTTGTTGTTGTGTGTTCACAAATCTCTTTCCTATCATGTATATTGATGGTGGGAACATAATCCAATCAATTTCAGGAAATTATTATTAAGAATGCAGATTATTTTTAATATTATTTCCATTAAAAAACAAACAAGTCAGCCTGCACGCACAATGCATACATAAAATATCTCCTTACTGAACGAACGCAATTTTTTTTTTAATAAAAAAAAAACAATTCTGTAAAAAAATATATTTAAATTGGCTGTAAGTATCCCTTAAACGCGGTGGATGACGTTTAAGTAAAGAGGTGTTTTAGTTACGTTGCTTAAATGTGGAAATTGATTATAGATATCGATTTCACACTTAAGTGATGTTTAGAGGTAGTTTAGAGTTAAGAAGCCTTTAAAATTTCTTTATAGATTCGGCTGTATGTCTTACTTGTACACTATTTTTAATAAAAATTGAAATTGAAACTGATACACATGCATAAGCCTTTTCCACATTACCCAGGAGGTAGACTTTCAATGAGTTTTTTCTATTGAGGTATCCGCGGTAGGCCTAGTCCTCAGCAACAAACAAATATGTTTACATATATGATTGTATGTATCAAATGTAATAAAAGTACATATTTAGAAAAAAAAAAATAGTAAATAAATTAAAAACAAAATAAAAATATGTATACATACATTTATATATACATATACAAAATAAAAAATATATAAACAATAAATAAATAAATTAATTAATTTAAAAACAAAATAATATACAAATATATACATACATATGTATATATGTACATATGCAAAATAAATAGGAACTTCAGTTAATTTTTTTTAGGAAAAAAAATAAAAACCATAAACTAAAACGCAGCGGAGAAATGAGCAGAGGGGAAACGTTTAAACTTACTTTTCTGGCCTTACATTTTGCAAATTCAGAAATGAGATCATCAAAGTTTAAAGAAATTTTTTGTAAAAAGTTAATTTTTTTTTTGTAAAAGTTTTTTTTATAAAAAAGTTATTTTTTTTGTAAAAAACTTAATTTTTTTATAAAAAAGTTATTTTTTTTTTGTTAAAAAGTTAATTTTTTTTTGAAAAAAAGTTGTTTTTTTTTTTTGTAAAAAAGTTAATTTTTTTTTTTGTAAAAAAAAGTTTTTTTTTTGTAAAATCACATTGCAGTGTTATACAGTCAGTGAGTCAATATTCATATATTATTTATTTATTTTAATACATACGTTTTCCCCATCTGCTTGTTCCTCGCCGCGTTTTAAAAATTTTCCGAAATGTTTGCTCTCTGTCCTTTATTTTCGGCCTGAACAAGCCTTCACCTTTTTCTAAATTCTGCCCCGAAGGCTTTTTTGTATCCATATTGGAAAAACGAATAATAAACACTTTCACAAAATACGTCACTTCTATTAAAAACTAATAGCTATTTATTTAATCTTAACCAACAAAGCGAAAAAACAATTAAAACAATCTGCACCACCAGACCAGACCATTCTATTAAAATATCCATATTCCATGATTCCATCTCCTGTGTAAGCAGGCTCTTAACCCTTACACATACACAGTGTGCAATAATAGCCCTTCCACACTACCCCACTGTGTATTAATACATGTCAAATTGAAAGTGGGAAAGAATTCCACGCGACTGCCAAATTTGTATGAAAGAAATGACTTTTCATATTTTGCTTCCATACTTGCTTGTATTAACACATTAACTTAACCTAAAAAATAGTGTGATAGAATGTGGGATAGAATTAGAACCATTCCTAAAATTATTCATGTATTAACACATGTCAAATCGTGTGGGATAGAATGTCGGGTTGTGTAGGCTGGGCTTTCATATTTTGTTTCCACACTATTCTACATGATTTGTTCCCACTTTTTTGACATGTATTAATACACAGTGGGCTAGTGTGGAAGGCCTTTAAGAAAACCTGCACGCTCTGCCACATATGATTCCGTATAAATAATTTTTTTTTTAATATTTTCCCATGTTAGTTTCGATACTCAGTCTCAGTGTGCAGAAAAAAAACTTGCACATCCATTAACTGTAGTAGTAGGTAGCACAGCAACCTACCTGTTCTCTTTTTCGGATACATTGAATAAGTATTTTTCGTTGTCATATTCTCTATGTTAATTTTGGGATTAAGTGTGCATGAAATAAATCTTGCACATATGAGGTGTGGCATGGAACTTTTTTGTGTTGAGATTTTTTCTTTTGTACGAACAGGGTGAAATATTTGGAAATTAGGTAGGTAGGATTGAACTTGCATGGGTCTAGTGGGATTTTTAATTCTACAATATTTTGACTCTTGAGTTAAATTTTCCTTGAATGCAACAATGAAAGTGATTTTAGTTAGTGTGCAAGAAATAACTTAGCACGGTTGTGATGGATGTTATTTTGTGATTATTTGAAGAATGTTTGTGGTTAAAATGCAAATGGCAGTTCATATATGTACAGTACATATATGTGTATATGCAAGATCAAATAACATTTTCTTGCTCCTGGTAATGCGCCCCAGAATGTTGCGCCCTGTGCATTTGCACATCTTGCACATATGGTTGGTCCGGCCCTGTGGATACTAATCTATCTTAGATAGTGTTTTGACAATACAAACATTTTTAAAAATACCTTGAAATAATAAAATTAATAACTAAATCATACTATTGTGAAGATTGGTATAAAATTTGAATTTCGCGCCCATCCGGCCATATTAATTTTAAAATGAAAGAAAAACAAAACAAAAGAAGAATTAGAAGAATAAAAATTCATTCCAAACCGTAACTTGAAGTTATCCGTACGCTTTTTATTTTAAATTATTTTATAGCTATTTTTCGCTACGTTTTCTTTAAAAAAACATTTAAGTTTTCTTAAGCTCAAAAAGAGCTAATTTGTAAAAAAGATTACAATTTTTCAGATAGGTTATCACATAGGTTTCCGAATGCGGCCAATTCAACGTAAAATTTAAATTTGAAGTCAGCTGTTCTTGACATTTTCTTCAGATAACTGAGTTATCCGAGAATTTTTGGGATATGTTGAGATTTCTTTTTTGAGAACAGCTGTTTTATCAGCGACTGTTTTTTCTCAAGGAATTACAACAACACAAACCAATTCGGATTGCTTGGAATTGATTAGTGAACGAGGCCAGACATTCTTGTAGTTTTCACGCATGTGTATCTCTGAACATGATACAACAAAAGAAGATAGGTGCCATTCATTTGAAGCCGCGAACTGCGTCTGCGAATTACGAATGGCCGCAGAATTTTACATTTCATTCATATGAGTGGTCGCAGTTAGCTGCGAACTGTCACAAAAAAGGAAGATTCAGATAATAAGAAAAATGTATTGTCTGTTTTTAGAAAGCAATAAACAAATATATTTACTTATTTAAAAATAATTTTACCCTTTTTTCTACGGAGTCACTCATTTTTTTTAGCAACCAAACCAAACAACACGAGTAACACCAGACATTTTATTTTTGAGGTTAAATTCGAGCGAATTGTTTGTTCGCAGCTTCTTATATGTGGACTGTGAATATTTATTTGACAGTTCGAAGTTGTTCACTTATCACTTATTTTTTACTTTAGAATTGCTATCAATGGAAAAGAATGGAGAGCTGAAATTGTCGCTGAGAACACTTGGTCGGGGTCAAATAAATATTGTTGTGAACCGTATTGTGGTGAATATGCCCAGTTTTGTAAACAACCACACATTAGTACAACTTTCTGCGCCATCTTTGAGTGAAATAAATAATTAAATCCATCACGGTTGGTGTCCAGCCTCGTTCGTACTGGAATATTGACGAAACCTTTTTGGAAAGAACCTTCTAGTAGACCCTAGAAAATTCTAGAACCTTTTTTCCGGGTATAACTACAGGCGCACCAGTCCAAAAGATCAGTTTGATTTTGGAAGTGAATGAATAAATGTCAGTGTGAATAAAGAGTTGCATACTTGTGCTTGGTTATAATAAAAGTAACTGAAGAAAAAGTATTTGAAATAAAAAGCGTTTTATTTTGTGAATTAATTGCAGTTTCAGTTCGAATAAAGGAAATAAGTTTTATTTGCGAACCCTAGTAAAATACCACATTGGTGTCAGAAAAAGTGGAATAAAACTTATTTAATCTGTGAATTCAGATAATTGATGTTGAAAAATTGATAAAGTGTGTAGATTAGTGAACAAATAAGAAAGGTGTTTGTGAAAAAAAAGACACACAAAAATATAAGAACAAAATAGAAAAAAAAAAAAAAAATGGGTAAAATTGTGAATGCATTGAATTGTGTTGAACTTAAAGCAGAACTAAACAGACGAGGTCTTCCTACTGCTGGAACGAAAAATGACCTCATTATCCGTCTGCAGGAAGATTTAAGGCAACACTATGAAAATCCAGACACATTTCTATTTGAGATTGAGATGCAAGAAGAGCAAGTAAGTACAACCTTAGACATGACCAATATGATGGCTCAGCTGCTCGCCCAGTTTGAAGACCAACAAAAGAATCTTCTTGGGAAAATTGAAGAACAACGCAACGAGCAAAAGAATTTACTGGAAAAAACAGACAAAAATCTTCTCGAACGATTTGAAGAACAGAAACACGTCCTCGAAGGTAAACTAGATGCCTATGAGAACAAGTTTGTTGCCCTTGACGATCGTGTTGAAAAACAATTTTCGTCAGTGGAAGCAAAATTCGAGGAGGTCGAAGATAAAATTCACATCATTACCGATGAGTTAGAAAAAGTTAGAAAAATGAAGGTTCGAGAAGGTAATGCCGATTTTCCAAAGAGAAAAGAAATGCATCCACCAACTTTTGATGGACAAACTTCTTGGTCGATCAGTTTGAGGCAGCTGCAGCAACAAACGGCTGGGATGACGATGACAAGTTTATTGCCCTGACGCTTGCCCTTAGAGGTTCTGCTGCTGAACTTTTGCAAACCATACCAGCAGACCAGAACGGCAACTTCAGTGTTCTTGTTCAGGCCACTGACAAACGCTTCGGCGATAGCCATATGCAAGAAGTCTTTCGCGTCCAGCTCAATACCAGAGTCCAGAAAAGAGGTGAAAGTCTGCAACAACTCCAAGCAGACATTGAACGGTTGGCACACCTAGCATACCCGACTGCAAGAGATGATGTCGAAAAGTGGTGCTGAAAATGTGATACTTGTACTGCTACCAAGGGACCAGGTAGAAAGCTTCTAAGTTAAATGCAACAGTACAATGTGGGCACACCTTTCGAAAGAATAGCAGTAGATGTCGCAGGTCCGTTTCCGGAGACCAACAGCGGAAACCGATACATCCTTGTAGTCATGGATTACTTCAGCAAGTGGCCTGAGGCATTTGCCATCCCAAATCAAGAAACTTAAACAGTTGTTGATCAGATTATCTTCAATTGGGTGAGCAGGTTCGGTGTTCCTTTGGAATTGCATTCTGACCAAGGAAGGAACATCGAATCTAACATTTTCCAGGGGTTTGCTCTCTCCTTGGCATCAAGAAGACGAGGACAACACCGCTTCATCCACAATCTGATGGGATGGTAGAACGATTCAACAGGACTCTGTCTAAGGAACCTTAGACAACTGTCTAAGGTTGTAGGTGACTTCCAACGAGACTGGGACCCCCATATTCCATTGTTCTTGATGACCTATCGAAGTGCGGTTCATAATTCAACAGGACATACACCATCGGAGATCCTGTTTGGCACAACAATACGGCTGCCCAGTGAAGTCAAATTTGGATGCCATACCATGGAACCGGAAAGGTCAGATGAATATGTGGATAACCTCAAAGAAAGACTCATTGACATTCATCAACGGACAAGGAAAAACATAAAAACCGCTAGTGATAGGATGAAAACACGGTACGACGCCCGTGCAACAACGATGGGATTCCAAGAAGAAGACCTGGTGTGGTTTTACAATCCTCACCGACAAAAGGGACTGTCACCAAAACTACAACAAAACTGGGAAGGCCCATATACCGTTGTGAAGCGAATCAATGATGTGGTTTACCGCATTCAGAGAGGAGTAAGGGCTAAGCTTAAAGTAGTACACTGCGAGCGTTTAGATCGTTATAAAGGTGGGAATAATGGATTAAATCGGGATGATCAATCCCGCAATGTGGTGAATATGCCCAGTTATGTAAACAACCACACATTAGTACAACTTTCCACGCCATCTTTGAGTGAAATCAATAATTAAATCTATCACGGTTGGTGTTCGTACTGGAATAATTGACGAAACCGTTTTGGAAAGCACCATCTAGCAGACCCTAGAAAATTCTAGAACCCTTTATTTTCGGATATAAATACAGGGGCACAAGTCCGAAAGTGGAGTTCGATTTTGCATGTGAATGAATAAATGTCAGTGTGAATAAAGAGTTGCATACTTGTGCTTGGTTATAATAAAAGTAGTAGAAATAAAAGATTTGAAATAAAAGCGTTTTATTTTGTGAAGTGTACGGAAGAACAAGTACTAAATACTTAATTCGCAAATAAAATGAACTACTAAGAAATTAGCAACACAAACATATCTAATACAGTCCACAAAATTGAGCTACTTTACCAAATGTCAGAAAATTAATGCAATGACTATACTGATCGACTATACAATAGGTCTTATGACCAAATAAAATTACTATGGTTTTCAATTTCACTAAGAGTAGTTTTGCATATTTATTTCTTACAAAAAAAAAAAAAAAAATTTTTTTTACTAGATTTTTATAATAAAAAATTCTTGTCGTTAACATTTGGTCCTTCGAGCCAATTGAAATCAAATCCTGGAAGGCACGCGGTGCAAAAATATTAAAAGGGTATTTCGCAATTTTTATTTGCTTGGCAACGAAAGCCATTCACTTTGAAGTCGTGTCAGATCTGACTACCCAAGCATTTTTGGCAGCCTTTAAACGCTTTAATGCAAGAAGAGCAAATTGCAAAGATATATATAGCGATTGTGGAACTAATTTCGTCGGCGCCAATAATGAATTGGCCAAAATGTTGACGGAAGCAAAACATGACTGGAAAGAAATCGCGGAAGAATTGGCGAACCATGGTACAAATTGGCACTTTATTCCTCCTGCTTCTCCTTACTTTGGTGGTTTATGGGAAGCAGGAGTGAAATCCGTCAAGTACCACATAAAACGTGTCGTGGGAACAGAAAGGCTGACCTTTGAGGAGCTCGCGACGCTTCTTGCTCAAATAGAAGCGTGTCTGAATTCGAGGCCTATATGCCCCCTCTCCGACAGCATTGATGAGTTAAATGCACTCACGCCTGCGCACTTTCTAGTTGGCGAATCATTACATGCCATTCCACAAGGTGAATTAATAAATAATATCACACATACCGACCGATGGAAACGAGTTCAAGCATTAATGGAGGCTTTTTGGAGAAAATGGAACTCTGAATACCTCTCCAGGTTACAACAACGCCCAAAATGGACGGAAATTCGAGAAATGCCGAAAATAGGAGATTTGGTTCTCCTCAAGGATGAACGACTTCCACCGACCTACTGGACTCTCGCTAGAATCGAAGGTACCCATGCAGGATCGGACGGGCTTATACGCGTAGTGACGGTAAAAACACAATCTGGACATATGAAACGACCCATCGCAAAAATTTGTCTATTACCGTCGAACAAAACTGCAGAACAGACCGCCATTTTATAAAAAAAAAAAAACATCTTCCGAACTTATCGTCATTCAAATTCACTAATCTGTTAAATTCATACCTATAAATTATTTATAAATATTATAATTTCTCGATAAATATCAAAACACAGCAAGTCCAAGTAATATTAAAAAATTTATTTCAAATAATTTACACCAGTATACCTATCTACATCAACAATATTAGGAAAATATAATTATTTTTACTTAATAAATAGTTAACATTTCAACACATATTCATTAAATTATTAATAATCACTATGCAATAGTATATGTTAATAAATTATAATCAAAATTTATTATAAGTTCACGAAACACTTCCCAAATAAACATATAATAAACTTCAAAATGAGCTAAAAACAAAATCCACAACACAATGTCACGATTTACAACAACACGCACATCAAAGTGTCAAACCATCAGCAAATCCAAATTTCCGAATGTATACAAAATATCTCAATCACCAATTCGGTAATTCTTCGAAGACGCTTCAAGAATTTCACAAAATAATTGTTAAATCACATCACAAACTAATTTATTTACAAACACAAAATATTATTAAATCACAATCACTGAATCAAAATGATTTTAATATTTGAAAACCGAATAATTAATTTTTCTTTTCTTTTCGTTTTGTTTTGAGTATTCTCAACACCACACTATCACTCAATCAAAATGTAAACAACTTCCAATTGGAAGTCAAACTGGAAAATACATTTATCGGCTATTATATATCAGTATCCAATACATATGTATATAATTAATAAGGTCGCCAGAAGCTTAAAATCATGCCATATTGCCTATATACTTTTGTAGGTATATAAAGCGAAAATTATAATTTATACTACTTATAATGGAATAATATATGGCATCGAAAGCCAATCTTTTAATTTTTATAAAACTTTAATAAAGCACTCACACAAAGCATTTCACACACCGCGATCGCGACAATATTATATACGAACGGGCGCGCTCGATTTCGTCGACGAATACCTCCAAATTCATTCATCATTTAACCATTCAACACTCTAACTCACCTGTAATAATCAAAACACTCTAACATGCGAAACCGTCAAAATAAAATTAATTAAAACACACACAATATAATAAAAAACAACATAATTAAATTAATCACCGAACCCGAACCGACCATACTCAACAAAAAACACAAACCAATAGCAAAGCAACAAGTACTAGTTCATAGCACAACACGATACGCAGTATTGCATAACTGCAATCAGTGTAGTGTAGACTGTACTCGTACTACTCTACATAACACCATTAATGGAGATTTTTACAGAATTGTCAAACTCAAAACTGACAGCCAAAATTTTGGGTTAATGACATTTGTGCGTTCTTTTTTTTCTAACTAGTTCACCTTCATCGTTCTTTTAATAAGAAAAAGTTACTTTGAGTTTTCATTTTAAGGGTTAGATTGTGTTTGCTTTTCGTCTTCCGATTTGGAATTGTTTTCAATTTTATAATAATTAATTATAAATTTAATTGTTTTATTATTGAATTTGATATTTGGAATTGTTTTCTGAATAGTTCACTTTTCATCGAAATTTTATTCATCCGCTGGGGTCAATTTTTTAATAAAGAAATGTGTGGCTCATAAAAAATTAACAAAAAAAAGCTAAAACAAATTAGAAATGTTTTGTATTGCGATTCAATTTCATGCAAAAATGAAGTTGATAGTTATTTAATTTGTAGGAACCATGCATTTTTGGCAGTGAATTATTTATCAATAAATTTAACGCAATCAAAATTGTGTCTTTTGTTTATTATTTCTTATTTTTTCGATTTTTGTTCAACCCCTTCCCATTTTATTAACTTTGATCGTTCTTAAAAAAAAGTCACTTTTTTAATTTTGACATTGCCACTTTTGTTTTTGACCATAGTTACAAAAAAGAACGCGCCACTAATCCAATTAACGCCAAGCACTCAAACGTCATTAACCCAAAATTTTTATTTGACGTTTAGAAGCTATGAGACAGAGATATATTGCTTTTTTTCTAAAAAGCCCTATCGGCAGCCAGTACAAATAAAAGAGAGCGACTTGAAAAACTCCATCATGCTCATAATTATTTTTATTGGTAATTTCTTGTTGAACTTGTCTGTTATGTTTGTTTTTATACCCATGATATTTAATAATCATTTGTCTCATTTCATGTACATGTGAATGAGATAAGCAGATCAGTGATGACGACACAATAAACGAGCCACTAGCCGTCATGTCGGTATTGCAGCGTCAAAATATGAATCCATGAACGGTGATGCCAAGTTCCCAAATTTCACGTTTACACTGGACATCTATTAAGACTCCAAATGACGATGAAATATAATTTAATCCGAGGCGGGAGAATGTACGGAAGTACAAGTACTAAATACTTAATTCGCAAATAAAATGAACTACTAAGAAATTAGCAACACAAACATATCTAATACAGTCCACAAAATTGAGCTACTTTACCAAATGTCAGAAAATTAATGCAATGACTATACTGATCGACTATACAATAGGTCTTATGACCAAATAAAATTACTATGGTTTTCAATTTCACTAAGAGTAGTTTTGCATTTTTATTTCTTACAAAAAAAAAAAAAAAAAAATTTTTTTACTAGATTTTTATAATAAAAAATTCTTGTCGTTAACATTGTTCCATTGTTGTTTCAGTTAGAATAAAGGAAATAAGTTTTATTTGCGAACCCTTAGTAAAATACTACAGTATGAACAAGACTATCGTAAATCCACAAGGTTTTGAAATAGTTTTATTTCTGAGTCTTAAAGCTAGTTAGGAACGTATACACCAAAGAATTCTTTTAACGAAAAACAAGTACATATTGTGGTGAATATGCCCAGTTATGTAAACAACCACACATTAGTACAACTTTCCGCGCTATCTTTGAGTGAAATAAATAATTAAATCCATCACGGTTGGTGTCCAGCCTCGTTCGTACTGGAATATTGACGAAACCTTTTTGGAAAGAACCTTCTAGTAGACCCTAGAAAATTCTAGAACCTTTATTTCGGGTATAAATACAGGCGCATCAGTCCGAAAGAGCAGTTTGATTTTGGAAGTGAATTAATAAATGTCAGTGTGAATGAAGGGTTGCATACTTGTGCTTGGTTATAATAAAAGTAACTGAAGAAAAAGTATTTGAAATAAAAAGCGTTTTATTTTGTGAATTAATTGCGGTTTCAGTTTGAATAAAGGAAATAAGTTTTATTTGCGAACCCTTAGTAAAATACGACATTGATGTCAGAAAAAGTGGAATAAAACTTATTTAATCTGTGAATTCAGATAATTGATGGTGAAAAATTAATAAAGTGTGTAGATTAGTGACCAAATAAGAAAGGTGTTTGTGAAAAAAAGACACACAAAAATATAAGAAAAAAATAGAATAGAACAAAAATAAAAAAAATGGGTAAAATTGTGAATGCATTGAATTGTGTTGAACTTAAAGCAGAACTAAACAGACGAAGTCTTCCTACTGCTGGAACGAAAAATGACCTCTATCCGTCTGTAGGAAGATTTAAGGCAACACGATGAAAATCCGACCCCAGCAAACGAAACAAGGACAATGAATTTCGGATCTGCACGTGGAACGTCCTGTCCTTATACAGAACACGTGCAGCCGAACAATTAGTGGAGAACCTGGACAGGCTAAAGGCTGACGTAACAGCCATCCAGGAAGTGCGATGGGATGGAGAGGGCGTACGGAGACTGAAAACGTGTGACATCTACTACGGCGGGTGCTTGAAGGAACCGGGTCAGCGGCTCTTGGGTTGTGGTTTTGTGATAAGGGGAAGACTTAGGCAAGAAGTCTTGGGCTTCCGAAGTGTAAGCGAGCGCCTGGTCACAATCCGCATCAAAGGCAAATTTAAGAACATTTCGCTGATTTGTGTTCACGCCCCCCATGAAAGGAGAGAAGACTCAACCAAAGAAGCATTCTACGATCTCTTGGAGACAACGTATGATATGTGCCCGAAGTACGACGTGAAGATCATTCTTGGTGACTTCAACGCAAGATTCGGAAAGGAGGGCATCTTTGGTTCGATAGTCGGAGGACACAGCCTACACGACGAAACTTCCGGCAACGGACACAGGCTGGCAGACTTTGCGGCGGGGCGAAATGTCATCATCTCAAGCACCTACTTCCCACACCTCAATATACACAAGGGGACTTGGCGGTCGCGTGATCAAGTAACCGTCAACCAAATCGACCACGTTGCGATAGACGCGAGACATGCTTCCAGTATCTTGGACGTCCGAACGTTCCGAGGGGCCAACATTGACTCGGATCACTACCTGGTGGTAGCTAGACTACGTATGCGGATATCCATGACGCGACAACGCAGAGCAGATGCTGTGAAAAGATTCGATGTCGAGAAGCTTAAATCGCAAGAGACTGCCAGAACTTTTGCAGACCACGTAACTCTTAATCTCTCAGGAGGTCCGCTACCAGCATCAAGTGCAGAGGACCAGTGGGAACACTGTCAACAAGCCATTAGAAGTGCCACCTCTGATGTGCTGGGTTTCACTAGGCGAATACAACGAAACCCCTGGTTCGATGAGGAGTGCCGGCTAGCGCATGCAGCTAAGGACGAGGCCTACCAGGCAATGCTGCAGACTCGAACAAGAGCTGCTGAGAGAGTGGCCCGGGAGCTCTACGGGCTGAAACGAAAAGAGGAACGCCGACTTCTCAGGAGGAAAAAGAGAGAGCACGAGAAGCGGGCGGTAGAGTCTATTGAGGGTTGTAGCGGTAGGGGAGATGTTCGAAAATTTTATCAGAGGGTGAAGCGATCCACCCAAGGATTCAAGGCTAGAACGGAAGCCTGCCGAGATGAGAGTGGGAATATGGTAGTAGACACACAGTCAGTGCTGAGGATCTGGGAAGAACACTTCTCTAGACTGCTTAATGGCGAAGACAGCCAAGATGCCGCTAATAGGCAGAACGCTCCATTCAACTTGGACGATGATGGCCAAGAGTTCCGTCCACCCGACCTAACCGAAGTTCGGCTGGCGATATCCAAACTTAAGTCGTACAAGGCTGCAGGTGCGGATGGCTTACAAGCCGAACTATTTAAATCAGCGGGAGATGAATTGGCTAGGAGCATACACCAGCTCATCTGCAAAATTTGGTCGGAGGAAAGTATGCCCGATGAATGGAACCTCGGTATAGTGTGCCCCATCCATAAAAAGGGAGATGTTCTGAAATGTACCAACTACAGAGGAATTAGTCTCCTAAACGTCGCTTATAAAATCTTGTCGGCCATCCTGTGTGACCGCTTAAAACCTTTTGTCAACGATCTGATCGGCCCTTATCAGTGCGGTTTTAGGCCAGGCAAGTCAACCGTCGATCAAATGTTCACACTCCGACAGATTTTAGAAAAATCCCGGGAATTCCAGATCGATACACACCACCTTTTTATCGATTTTAAAGTCGCGTATGATAGCGTGAAAAGGGACGAATTATACAGAGCCATGTCGAGTCTCGGCATCCCTGCCAAACTCGTCCGCTTGTGCAGGATGACGATGGAGAAATCTCGCTGCTCCGTCAAAATTGGTAAGAACACCACCGATTCCTTTGATGTTGAGAAAGGATTGAGGCAAGGCGACGCGTTATCATGCAACCTATTCAACATCGTTCTTGAAGCCATTGTACGCAACGCACATGTCAACACCAGCGGTACAATCTATCAAAAGTCCGTTCAATTGCTTGCATATGCGGATGACATAGACATTGTCGGCAGAACGAAGCGAGCTGTGGCAGGGGCATTTGCGAGCATTGAATCGGAGGCGGCTAGAATGGGATTGGCGGTTAATGAGGACAAGACGAAGTATATGCTGTCATCGAGAGAGGAATCTCAGCATCGTCGACTCGGGCAAAATATCACGATGGACAGATATAACTTCGAAGTTGTCAAGGACTTTGTCTACCTGGGCTCCACTATTACATCGCAGAATGACATCAGTGCAGAGATCAAGCGAAGAATTACTCTTGCCAACCGCTGTTTCTTCGGTCTAAGAAGGCATTTAAGTAGTAAGGCCCTCTCTCAGAGAACCAAGGAGACTTTATACAAAACCCTAATCATCCCGGTCCTGCTTTATGGGTCAGAAGCATGGACACTGAAAGATTCGGATAAAAATCTGCTAGGGTGCTTTGAGAGGAAGATTCTTCGTGTGATTTTCGGTCCGGTGTGTATCGAAGGAGTATGGAGGAGAAGATTCAACGACGAGCTATACGGGCTATACAGCGACGTTGACCTGGTCAAAAAGCTGAAAATACAGCGGCTTAGATGGCTGGGGCACGTGGAGCGTATGGACACCAACGCACCTGCCCGACGAGTCTTCGAATCCAACCCCGATGGGGTACGCAGCAGAGGAAGAACCCGTAACAGGTGGCGCAATCAAGTGAATGACGACATCAAAGCACTCGGTGTGCGCAACTGGAAGCGGCTAGCTAGGGACAGAGCTGGCTGGAGGGGCTTGTTAGTTGAGGCCGAAGCCCATCCTGGGCTGTAAGCGCCATCAAAAGTAAGTAAGATGAAAATCCAGACACGTTTCTATTCGAGATTGAGATGCAAGAAGAGCAAGTAAGTACAACCTTAGACATGACCAATATGATGGCTCAGCTGCTCGCCCAGTTTGAAGACCAACAAAAGAATCTTCTTGGGAAATTTGAAGAACAACGCAACACCAGACCAGGCCATTCTATTAAAATTTCCATATTCCACGATTCCATATCCTATGTAAGCAGGCACTTAACCCTTACACCTACACAGTGTGCAATAATTGCCCTTCCAAACTACCCCACTGTGTATTAATACATGTCAAATTGAAAGTGGGAAAGAATTCCACGAGACTGCCAAATTTGTGTGAAAGAAATGACTTTTCATGTTTTGCTTCCATACTTGCTTGTATTAATACATTACCTTAACCTAAAAAAAAGTGTGATAGAATGTGGGATAGAATTAGAACCATTCCTATCTGTTCTCTTTTTCGTATACATTTTTTGGTTGTTTTTTTCGTAGATGAGAAGTCACATACAGAGGTACGGTGCGTAATACAAAACCTGCACGTTCTAGCCCATATAATTCAGAATGAATAAGTATTTTTCGTTGTCATATTCTCTACGTTAATTTTGGGATTAAGTGTGCATGAAATAAATCTTGCACATATGAGGTGTGGCATGGAACTTTTTTGTGTTGAGATTTTTTCTTTTTTTTTTCTTTTGTACGAACAAGGTGAAATATTTTGAAATAAGGTAGGTAGGATTGAACTTGCATGGGTCTAGTGGGATTTTTAATTCTACAATATTTTGACTCTTGAGTTAAATTTTCCTTGAATGCAACAATGACAGTGATTTTAGTTAGTGTGCAAGAAATAACTTAGCACGGTTGTGATGGATGTTATTTTGGGATTATTTGAAGAATGTTTGTGGTTAAAATGCAAATGGCAGTACATATATGTTTGCGCAAAATCAGATTAAATTTTCTTGCTCCTGGTAATGCGCCCCAGAATGTTGCGCCCTGTGCATTTGCACATCTTGCACATATGGTTGGTCCGGCCCTGTGGATACTAATCTATCTTAGATAGTGTTTTGACAATACAAACATTTTTGAAAATACCTTGAAATAATAAAATTAATAACTAAAACATACTATTGTGAAGATTGGTATACAATTTGAATTTCGCACACATCCGGCCATATTAATTTTAAAATAAAAGAAAAAGAAAACAAAAGAAGAATTAGAAGAATAAAAATTCATTCCAAACCGTAACTTGAAGTTATCCGCACGCGTTTTATTTTAAATTATTTTATAGCTATTTTCCGCTACGTTTTCTTTAAAAAACATTTAAGTTTTCTAAAGCTCAAAAAGAGCTAATTTGTAAAAAAGATTACAATTTTTCAGATAGGCTATCACATAGGTTTCCGAATGCGGCCAATTCAACGTCAAATTTAAATTTGAAGTCAGCTGTTCTTGACATTTTCTTCAGATAACTGAGTTATCCAAGAATTTTTGGGATAGGTTGAGATTTCTTTTTTGAGAACAGCTGTTTTATCAGCGACTGTTTTTTCTCAAGGAATTACAAAAACACAAACCAATCCGGATTGCTTGGAATTGATTAGTGAACGAGGCCAGACATTCTTGTAGTTTTCACGCATGTGTATCTCTGAACATGATACAACAAAAGAAGATAATTGCCATTCATTTGAAGCCGCGAACTGCGTCTGCGAATTAGGAACTGTCGCAGAATTTTACATTTCATTCATATGAGTGGTCGCAGTTAGCTGCGAACTGTCACAAAAAAGGAAGTTTCAGATAATAAGAAAAATGTATTGTCTGTTTTTAGATAGCAATAATCAAAGATATTTACTTATTTGAAAATAATTTTACCCTTTTTTCAACGGAGTCACTCATTTTTTTTAGCAACCAAATCAAACAACACGAGTAACACCAGACATTTTATTTTTGAGGTTAAATTCGAGCGAATTGTTTGTTCGCAGCTTTTTATTTGTGGACTGTGAATTTTTATTTGACAGTTCGCAGTTGTTCACTTATCACTTATTTATTACTTTACAATTGCTATCATTGGAAAAGAATGGAGAGCTGAAATTGTCGCTGAGAACACTTTGTCGGGGGTCAAATAAATATTGTTGTGAACCGTATGAACAAGACTATCGTAAATCAACAAGGTTTTGAAATAGTTTTATTTCTGATTCTTAAAGCTAGTTAGGAACATGAATCAAAATATTTATTAGTTAATTCTCTTCAATTTGTAATTGTTTTTTCAACTCTTCCTCGGTCTTAAAATTATATTTACAACATGTAGACATAGACCCTGTTTATATTGTGACTGCTCACTCCGTCACTGGCCTCGTTCACGTTGGAGTTGGACTGAGATATGTTATCTCGAATACTCGAGTATCTGTGTATTATGTTTGTGAACTTCTAGAACCGTGGTGCGTTTTTTTTTAATTAATAATAAGGTTTGTTCCCAAGATTTTTGGGCAGAAATTGTTGGTCTGTCAAATTTTGAAGAGTGGGGATGAAATCCTCTGACAGAGATAAAAACTGCTCAAAAAGTGTGGAACGGTATCTTGGCAAAAATTCTGCCACACAATTTCACACAATTATTCTTTTAATTTTTTTGTAAATTTTTTTATTCCAACGCCAAGCAAAATGAACGATGGTTGTTATGTCAAAAAAAATTGTTGAAGTGTCATTGTTAAGCTGACCTAAGACTTTCGGTGTTATCGTCGTTGTACGTTGTTCGTTGTTGTTTGTACGCGGAACAACGAAAATGTAAATGATAAAACCGAACAAAGAACGAATGAAGAACGTGCAAATTCAAATCAAATCAGAAATTCCAGTGTTCGTTGTTACTGAACAACTTGTGTTTAAATGCAAAAACTTTTAAAATTAACATTGTTTTGGAGTGCCTGCAATTTCTAGGGACATTTTCAAAGTTTATTTTTAAATTACTGAATGGCATAAGGAGCCTAGTTATATAAATAAACAATTTTCTAAATAGAGTTTAACTTTCTAATGTAAATGCTTTCTTCGTTGTTCTTTGTTGAGAGAAGAACGAACACCGAACAACGGACACAGAATGAAGAACGAAAGTCTAAAGACAGCTTTAGATTTAGTTGGAAATTGTTACATTTCATTAAGGAACGATTTATTGTTAGATATTGTTGATCTGTCAAACGACCATTTTGGAAAACTTTATTTCATCGTTAATTACCATAAAATCATGTTTTTTTTTTCAATTTTAATTCATTCCACTTCACCAAAAGTTTTGTTTTGATTCTTAAATTTTTATTTTTTGTAAACAAACCTTCTCACGTATGTTCTTTGACAGTTCAACACTTTTAACTCATATCGTGAAGATGAGTTGAAAATAGTTACGAGTTGTAGCTATTTGACACTAATAAACTGAATTTAGGAACGATGTGATGACGTCATATAGTTTCAAATCGTAACTATTCTGTAATAAAGGAAATACCATTGTTAAATATAATTAACCATAGTTAACTATGGTTAATCAAAGAAAGCACCACCGGATAGGTTAACATATAGCACACAGTGGCCGCATTCGGAAACCAATGTAGAGCTATCCAGATACGTTCGTGTTGTAATCCCGTGTAAGGCCTAGTACGATGCTGATAATAAAAAATAAAAATAAATCGGGTGTCACAACGGCTCATGAAGAACCAGGGCCTAGTAACTAACAACTCGCAACCATTCCTGTGTGCGCCTTTCGACAGGAATGGAAGGGACCTACAGTTTTATGCCGAATCCAAACGGCTAGACGAGAAGCACTTATTCGTGACAAGTGATACTCTTGGAGGATTTGTCAATTCCTCGCAAGAGGCAGTAGCCCTGAAAAAAAACTCTTTAGTTTTTAGGTGGACGAGGCGCTGCTGATGCGAATCGAAAAATCCCATACAAGAATGACATGACGAAATCATAAATGAAATTTCGTTCTGTTTTTCGTTCTTTGGTAAGCTGTTCGACCATCGAAATTGATGATTATACCAGATCGCTTTGACAAGCCTCCACTCTGTTTTCACACACAATTAATTGACCGGACAATTAATTGTGTGCGGAAAAATATCGTTTGGGTTTGTTCGTGTTTTTATTTGTTGTTGCTTTCATTACAGCATGGCAATTGTTTGATTTTTTCGTTAAATTTTGTTTTATTTATTTTCAATTTGAGAAACTCTTCACAAACCTTCACACAATTTTAATTTACTTAAACCCCTTTCACACTAAGAAACTGAGTTCCCTGCAATTTTTAGTTTGTAGGGCGTAAGGGGAAGGGACAAAAATCTCTCCTCACACCCTTCTAGTCTACAAACTAGCTAGTTTCTGACAACTCATTTTCCTTTTGTAAAAGCGGTCTTATGCCCGCAGGCAAAATGTACACAAAAATGACCAATCTGCAAAAAAAAATCCAATTTAAGGTTTTTGAATACAATTGTCATTATTTTGGCATAAGAAATACTGTCGCGAAAGTTCATTACTAGTTATTCGAGTTATAATAGTTATTCGAGGTTAAATGTCGAAAATATCAGTTTTTCGCATAAAACTCGGAAACGGTAAATGCTATCGAAAAGTGTTTGATGCTAAACTGGTAGATTATGTCATCCGCCAAAAAAAAGTTATGACAATTTTTTTCTTATGACCCACCGTTAAGAAGATATTGACATTTCAAAAAACGAAAAATGTCGAAAAAGGTCGTTTTTCACGTATAACTGCTAAAGGGTTCAAATTTTTGAAAACATCTGAATACAAGGTTTGTACATTATGTGAACCCTTTTTTTTACATTTTTTTCTTAAAAACAACCGTTTCAAAGATATAATTTTTTTTAAGGTTTGATAAAAAGTTCAAATTTTTGTTTTTTTAATTTTAACTCTTAAAAGCACAAGTTGTCGAAGAAAATATCATGCTCAGTTTAAATATTATAATATTCTAATATATGACACTTTTCCATGCGAGTCGGAAGATATTGGTACTTCAAAAGTGTCAACTGTCAAAACACCGGTTTTTCGAATATATCTTTTAAACCGTAATCGGAAAATTATATTAACAAAATTTATACGCTATGTAATATTATATAAGCATGCATTAAAAGTTTTTTTTTTTCAAGAAGCATTAATTTGTATGGTATCATTATAAAAAAAAAAAAATACTAAAAGTAGAAAATACCGGTTTTTGGCTCTTAACTCTTAAATGACGAATTTTTCGGAAAATATTGTATACCTATTTTGCAGATTTTAATAGTCCCTTGGGGAAACATTATCACATTTTTTTGCGCATAACGCATCAGTTGCAAGATATAACGACTTCAAAAATGGTCAAATTTCGACGGCTTGGGGCAGTTCTTGCCCTTTTCCAAAACTCATCCCACTCAGCAAACAAAATTGAAAACATGCCGGTCTAAAAGGATAGGGAAAGGATAAGTGGAGAAGGTATTAAATTGGTGAACTGGAAAATAAAAGAAGTAAGGAAATGCACAAATTCAGCTACATATACCACTGCATTGATGTAAGGGCGAGATCTTATCAAATCTTTCGATGGAACGAAAATAAAAAAAAATTATTAATTAATTAAAATTTACCCCCAAGTTACAACTAAACCCTTAAAAATCTAAAATTTATATCACTAAGGATATATTTCCTTAATTTAAAACTAATCCTAAACAATTTTTTTTTTATTTTATTGTCTATCGTCGCACCAACACAGTGGTTCGCCGAATTATCAAAGGCCTTGCCAGATGTTATTGGCAAATGTTTGGCCAGACCCCCCTTGTTCGCGTTTAAAAAAAAGCATTTATTTATTTTACTGACGGAAATTCGTTTTACTGAACAGCTGATTGCCAAATCACAAAAAATGGAACGATTCGTTTCAGTTTTCTGTGTTCCATCTTTTTACTGTTCCACTCCATCAGTAAAAAAATTTACTGAAACATTTGACATCATTAAAATTAATAAAAGGTGTGGCTGGAGATTTGTCATTTTATTACTGGTCTAAGTGCTGGCAGCAGATTTTGGTCGTGAAAGGAAACCAAAAGATTTTAATATTATAGGTAGTCCTCGTGAAGGTGATAACGAATACGTTCGTCTGCCAGCATGTAGTGGCCCCGTTACCACTTAAAAGTGCATCAAAAGTAATCTTTTCTGAAAATTGAAATCGGGTGGGAAACCATTTCAAATGTAATACAACTTGACGCCATGAACTCCCTGATTACAAAAATGGTTTCGACAGACGTCTAGGTGGCCCCAAAACCCAGACAGACGTCTCCAAAGACGCCATTTTTTTGTTTGGCGTTTTCAGGCTTTTGGGAAACCACCTGAAATTGATCACAACTTTTAGTCATGGAGTGACAGACGTCTAAGTGGCCCTGAAACCCCCGACAAACGTCCCTGAAAATGCGTTTTTTTTGCGATTTTTTGTCAAAAAGGAAACCACTTGAAATGTATCACAAACGAAAGATCTTGATCCCCTGAGTGACAGACGTATAAGTGGCCCCAAAACCCCCGACAGACGCGATTAAAGTCGCGGATTTTTTATTGAAATTTTAAGATAATTGATGTATGCCACCAAAATGTATCGCAATCGGAAGGTCTTGACTACCAGAATACTAATGTAAGAAAAAAATAGTTTTTAGTGTCACCCAACAGCTGGAAAAGCGCGAAATAAATCGCGGATTTTTATTTTATTTTTTTAGTAATAGGATTTTGAGGGAAACCACTTGAAATGTATCCCAATCAAAAGGTCTTGATCCAAAAAAAATTGAAATGTAAGTGACAGACGTTTGAGTGGCCCCAAACAACTGCGATATAATTCGCCGATGTTATTATTATTTTTTTTAATTGTATATTTCTTCAAATGATTACCAATTAAAAGGTTCTGACTCAAGGAAGTGATTTCAAAGGTTACGCAGGCGTTTGTGTTACGCCAAACTGCTGAAAAGCGCGATAAAAGTCGCGGATGTAATTACTAGTTTATCAAAAAGATTAAAGATACAAATATCTTGAAATTCATCTCAATTTAAAGGTCTTGACTCTCTGAGTTGCAAAATGTAACTGACAGAAGTTTTGAGTTACGCCATACTGCTAAAAAGCGCGATAAAAGTCACGGATGTTATTAATGAATATTTTTCCGCTGTGTTTTCGTAAGCATTTCGTTGTCTTTTTGGAGACCACAGGAAAATTTCGTTTTGCATCAGCAGCGTACTAGGCTTAAAAAAACAGCTGATGACGAAAAAGCTTTTGCAGTTGGATAGCTATCCAAGCTATCGGAAAAATTTTTGTATACGTTTGTATCCACATGCAAAATGTCAAAAACAATCAATACATTCGAAAACCCATATGGATACTCAGGGCCGGCCCCAGCCAAACTTGCGCCCTGTGCAAGATTTGTAGAAAGCGCCCCTTTTTTATATTTTCACACATACACTGATACACATGCATAAGCCTTTTCCACATTACCCAGGAGGTAGACTTTCAATGAGTTTTTTTCTATTGAGGAATCCGCGGTAGGCCTAGTCCTCAGCAACAAACAAATATGTTTACATATATGATTGAATGTATCAAATGTAATAAAAGTACATATTTACAAAAAAAAAGTAAATAAATTAAAAACAAAATAAAATAAAAATATATATGCATACATTTATATATACAATACATATACAAAAAAAAATATATAAACAATAAATAAATAAATTAATTAATTTAAAAACAAAATAATATAAAAGTATATACATACATATGTATAGATGTACATATACAAAATAAATAGGAACTTCAGTTAATTTTTTTTAGGAAAAAAAAGTAAAACCATAAACTAAAACGCAGCGAAGAAATGAGCAGAGGGGAAACGTTTAAACTTACTTTTCTGGCCTTACATTTTGCAAATTCAGAAATGAGATCATTAAAGTTTAAAGAATTTTTTTGTAAAAAGTTAATTTTTCTTGTAAGTTTTTTTTTATAAAAAAGTTAATTTTTTATTTATAAAAAAGTTAATTTTTTATTTATAAAAAAGTTATTTTTTTATTTATAAAAAAGTTATTTTTTTTTTTTGTTTAAACATTTTTTTTTTTTGTAAAAAAGTCGCATTGCAGCGTTATACAGTCAGTGAGTCAATATTCATATATTATTATATATTATTTATTTGTTTTAATACCTACATTTACCCCATCTGCTTGTTCCTCGCCGCGTTTTAAAAATTGTCCGAAATGTTTGCTCTCTGTTCTTTATTTTCGGCCTCAATAAGCCTTCGCCTTTTTCTAAATTCTGCCCCGAAGGCTTTTTTGTATCCATATTGGAAAAACGTTCAATAAACACTTTCACAAAATACGTCACTTCTATTAAAATCTAATAGCTATTTATTTAATCTTAACCAACAAAGCGAAAAAACAATTAAAACAATCTGCACCACCAGACCAGACCATTCTATTAAAATTTCCATATTCCATGATTCCATCTCCTGTGTAAGCAGGCACTTAACCCTTACACATACACAGTGTACAATAATAGCCCTTCCACACTACCCCACTGTGTATTAATACATGTCAAATTGAAAGTGGGAAAGAATTCCACGCGACTGCCAAATTTGTATGAAAGAAATGACTTTTCATATTTTGCTTCCATACTTGCTTGTATTAACACATTAACTTAACCTAAAAAATAGTGTGATAGAATGTGGGATAGAATTAGAACCATTCCTAAAATTATTCATGTATTAACACATGTCAAATCGTGTGGGATAGAATGTCGGGTTGTGTAGGCTGGGCTTTCATATTTTGTTTCCACACTATTCTACGTGATTTGTTCCCACTTTTTTGACATGTATTTATACACAGTGGGCTAGTGTGGAAGGCCTTTAAGAAAACCTGCCACATATGATTCCGTATAAATAAGTTTTTTTTTAAATATTTTCCCATGTTAGTTTCGATACTCAGTCTCAGTGTGCAAAAAAAAACTTGCACATCCATTAACTGTAGTAGTAGGTAGCACAGCAACCTACCTGTTCTCTTTTTCGGATACATTTTTTGGTTGTTTTTTTCGTAGATGAGTCACATACAGAGGTACGGTGCGTTATACAAAACCTGCACGTTCTAGCCCATATGATTCAGTATGAATAAGTATTTTTCGTTGTCATATTCTCTAATTTTGGGATTAAGTGTGCATGAAATAAATCTTGCACATATGAGGTGTGGCATGGAACTTTTTTGTGTTGAGATTTTTTCTTTTTTTTTTTTTCTTTTGTACGAACAGGGTAAAATATTTGGAAATTAGGTAGGTAGGATTGAACTTGCATGGGTCTCTAGTGGGATTTTTAATTCTACAATATTTTGACTCTTGAGTTAAATTTTCCTTAATGCAACAATGAAAGTGATTTTAGTTAGTGTGCAAGAAATAACTTAGCACGGTTGTGATGGATGTTTTTTTGGGATTATTTGAAGAATATGTTTGGTTAAAATGCAAATGGCATTACATATATGTTTGCGCAAGATCAGATTAAATTTTCTTGCTCCTGGTAATGCGCCCCAGAATGTTGCGCCCTGTGCATTTGCACATCTTGCACATATGGTTGGTCCGGCCCTGTTTTGTTTTTTTTTTTTTTTTTTTTTTTATATATTTATCCGGCGCTAAAGGGGTTGTGAATACCCTTAAAGTGAAAAACACAGCACGAGCGATTAGGTAGGTTGGAGGGGATTTGAAAGGAGAAACCGATGTACATTGGTTTTGAATGTCTGTAGATCACAATGGAAGGGGAAGATAGAGCTGGGTAGAGCATTCCACATTCGTGTAGTGCGACTAAAGAAAGAATCTCTGTACTTAACAGTACGTCCGAAGTGGGGCTCAAGGGTAAACTGATGGGCATTCCTAAAAACACGGGTATTACGGTTGAATTGTTTAAGGAGAGGAATGCAACTGGCTATTTCACTAGAGCAATATTTGTTAAAATAACGGTAAAACAAAGAAAAGCATGAAACATTTCGACGGTGCTCCAGAGATGTAAACGTTTCCGTTATAGTTATTTCACCTATCATTTTAAGAGCTCTCTTTTGAATTCTATCCAATATACTCAATTGGGTTATTGGAGCACCTGCACCTGGAAGGGGAAGATAGAGCTGGGTAGAGCATTCCACATTCGTGTAGTGCGACTAAAGAAAGAATCTCTGTACTTAACAGTACGTCCGAAGTGGGGCTCAAGGGTAAACTGATGGGCATTCCTAAAAGCACGGGTATTACGGTTGAATTGTTTAAGGAGAGGAATGCAACTGGCTATTTCACTAGAGCAATATTTGTTAAAATAACGGTAAAACAAAGAAAAGCATGAAACATTTCGACGGTGCTCCAGAGATGTAAACGTTTCCGTTATAGTTATTTCACCTATCATTTTAAGAGCTCTCTTTTGAATTCTATCCAATATACTCAATTGGGTTATTGGAGCACCTGCCGAAATATGGGAGTTGTACTCAAGTTTTGGACGAATAAAGGCTTTGTAGATCACAGCCAGATCAGAGGGGGAGACAAATTTCATGCATCGTCGGAGAAAACCTAAACACCTAGCAGCATTTTTGGCGATGTCAAATATGTGATCATTCCACAAAAGGTGGTCTGTGACGCACACACCGAGGACTGAAAGATGTTCAGTTTCCTCTATGCAAGTGCCGCTCATGGATAGCAGCATTGGGGGTGAGTTCCGCTTTAACGACAGGAGACAGCATTGAGTTTTAGAAGCATTAAATTCTACACGGTTTTTTATTCCCCACTAGACAATACTGTCGAGATAAGAATTTAATGAGCTTATCATACGCTGCCGTTCAAGTCCCACATCCGAAGGACATGGATGTGAATCAAGAAACGAATATGAAAAGCTGAGGGTACTGTCGTCAGCAAAACAGTTTAATGGATTAGTAGTTTCAGATAAGAGATCGTTTATGAATATTAGGAAGAGGATCGGAGACAAAACGGAGCCCTGGGGAACACCAGCATTTATTTTGTGGATTTCAGACTTGAAACCGTCCAATACAACTTGTATTGAGCGGTCCGAAAGGTAACTTCTAATCCAACGAAGAAGAGATTCATCGATACCAAATGCACGCATTTTCGATAAGATAGCTTGATGCCAAACTCTATCAAATGCTTTTGAAATATCAAGCGCAATAATCATACTTTCTCCAAAACGATGTAAAGATTTGTGCCACTGTTCGGTGAGATATACCATTAGATCACCAATGGACCTATTTCTACAAAAGCCGTACAGGCTGGACAAATGCTATTTTCCATCCACTCGGAAAGAGACCAGTAGAGTAGGGCAGATGGAAAAGCTTACGCAGTGGTTTTGCCAGCGTTGAAGAACACCTCTTCAGAACAATGGGAGGGATACTATCCGGGCCAGCGGATTTATGAACGTCGAGATCTTTTAGAACTCTAGCAACTGCACGAGTGCGAAAGAAGATTTGTCCCATAAAATCATTAACGCTCTCAAGTACAGGAGGAGTCATAACACTTTCTGGCAGCGTCGAATTAACAGCAAACTGTGCTGCAAGCAAATTGGCTTTATCTATCGAGCTGACAAAAGGAGTATCATTGAAGACGAGCGTTGGAGCCGAGGACGGGGTGGTGTTTCGTATGTTTTTTACAAATGACCAAAAATGTTTACTACCTTTGGGACATTGTAGTATTTTTTGCCGTAACTTTTGATCATGTAAAAATTTGGTTCGTCGAATATGAACCTTACAGGTCTTTCTACTTTGTTGAAACTTTTTCCGGTTTTCTTCAGTAGGGTTGGCTTTATAAAAACGGAAGCTTACTTCTCTGATCCTGATAACCTCTTTACAGCTCGAATCAAACCATGAGTTTTCTTTGGGTTTGATAGATTTTACCCTATTCGGGATAAAATTTCCACAATGAATTAAATTTGTGATCATATCTGTACTGGCATCTACGTCACTATCGAGGAAGCATAGTGACCAGTTAAAGCTCCTGAAAAAATCATTGAGACCGTCCCAGTTGGCCTTCTCATATTGCCAAACGGTTCTCTTGGGAGTTTTTTCTCTAACTGGATTTTGTTGGCATAAGAAATTTGCAGATATGACCCAATGGTCTGATGTGCCTAGAGGCGATAATATACTAGTAGTGTATTTATCAGGGTCAGAGGTAAGGAACAAGTCTAGAGTGTTAGCGGGTTGCCCTGCAACGTCAGGCATCCGAGTAGGCTCATCAACAAGCTGAGTTAAGTTGTTTAACTCAGCAAAAATCTCGGCGTACCTTCCTTCGGGTGTTGTCTGGCCCGAATAGCGTAGCCACGAAGAATTATGTACGTTGAAATCGCCCGTAAAAACGATTTCACTGTGCGGAAAATGGGAAATAATTTTCTGGATGGAGTCGGATAGTGCATCGAGTTCATTGGAAGTCGAATTACCATACAAACTAGGACTACGATAAACAAAACAAGTATGGATGGTGAATTTAAACCACATGAAATTAAAGTTTGTATTCAAACAAGAACCATATTGTGGTTGAAGCTGATAAGCAACATCGTTTCGAACATACACGGCGAGACCATGATGAGAAAAAAAATAAAGGCACTAAGCTATAACCATGTAGGCTGAATTCCGAGTGATCGGTATTTTCCCCTACCTGGGTTTCACTAAGTGCCAAAACAGCTGGCCTGTTTTTCACAAAATGGACATATGCAGCACAAAAATTCTGAAACCAAATCAGACAGTTAACTATGCTGTTATCAATTTTGGGCCCCAAAATAACTTCACAGTACAAATACTACTAGGGTTATGCCTAAATAGCAATTGCACTGATCCGCCCCTGGATACCCAAAATCAATAACAACAATTTATCTGTTATGCTTTGGCTCAATCAATTATAAGCATTGTATGGTATGATACATACACACACTGCATATAATGACTAACCAAAACACTGTGAGTGATGTGGGAAGGAGAGATAGGTTACCGCTGTGTTATGGATAGTTGTAGTTGAGCATCATCGTCTTTGATGCATGGGTGCACTTTTTGTTGTTTCTGTAATGCACTGGCACTGGCACTTGATTTTGATTTGGGTATTTTAAATAATATGGGCTATTGAATTTTTTCTTTTTTGCGCGGCGCTACTTATAAGGTGCACTTTTTGTTGTTGTTTTGCACAAGTACTGTGGCACTTATATGGGCTATTGTTTTTTTTTTTTTTCGCGGTGCGAACAAAAGAATTATATTAATTTTATAATTTTTTTTTATTTTAGATTTGGAATACGCGGTATTTTTTTTTTTTTATATAATAAGGGGCGATGAAGAAATAAACACTATTGTTATAATTAATGTAGTCAATTATCAAAAACTGGGGATGTTTAATTAGGTAATTAACCACTCCCGCACACGTCCACTCACAGTGGATTGCAGATCGGAACTGACCTGTGGATACTAATCTATCTTAGATAGAGTTTTAACAATACAAACATTTTTAAAAATATCTTGAAATAATAAAATTAATAACTAAAACATACTATTGTGAAGTTTGGTATAAAATTTTAATTTCGCGCCCATCCGGCCATATTAATTTTAAAATGAAAGAAAAAGAAAACAAAAGAAGAATTAGAAGAATAAAAATTCATTCCAAACCGTAACTTGAAGTTATCCGCACGCGTTTTATTTTAAATTATTTTATAGCTATTTTCCGGTAAGTTTTCTTTAAAAAAACATTAAAGTTTTCTAAAGCTCAAAAAGAGCTAATTTGTAAAAAAGATTACAATTTTTCAGATAGGCTATCACATAGGTTTCCGAATGCGGCCAATTCAACGTAAAATTTAAATTTGAAGTCAGCTGTTCTTGACATTTTCTTCAGATAACTGAGTTATCCGAGAATTTTCGGGATAGGTTTTTTTAAAAATATCTTGAAATAATAAAATTAATAACTAAAACATACTATTGTGAAGTTTGGTATAAAATTTTAATTTCGCGCCCATCCGGCCATATTAATTTTAAAATGAAAGAAAAAGAAAACAAAAGAAGAATTAGAAGAATAAAAATTCATTCCAAACCGTAACTTGAAGTTATCCGCACGCGTTTTATTTTAAATTATTTTATAGCTATTTTCCGGTAAGTTTTCTTTAAAAAAACATTAAAGTTTTCTAAAGCTCAAAAAGAGCTAATTTGTAAAAAAGATTACAATTTTTCAGATAGGCTATCACATAGGTTTCCGAATGCGGCCAATTCAACGTAAAATTTAAATTTGAAGTCAGCTGTTCTTGACATTTTCTTCAGATAACTGAGTTATCCGAGAATTTTCGGGATAGGTTGAGATTTCTTTTTTGAGAACAGCTGTTTTATCAGCGACTGTTGTTTCTCAAGGAATTACAACAACACAAACCAGTCCGGATTGCTTGGAATTGATTAGTGAACGAGGCCAGACATTCTTGTAGTTTTCACGCATGTGTATCTCTGAACATGATACAACAAAATAATATAAGTGCCGTTCATTTGAAGCCGCGAACTGCGTCTGCGAATTACGAACGGTCGCAGAATTTGACATTTCATTCATATGAGTGGTCGCAGTTAGCTGCGAACTGTCACAAAAAAGGAAGTTTCAGCTAATAAGAAAAATGTATTGTCTGTTTTTAGAAAGCAATAAGGAAAGATATTTACTTATTTGAAAATAATTTTACCCTTTTTTCTACGGAGTCACTAATTTTTTTTAGCAACCAAACCAAACAACACGAGTAACACCAGACATTTTATTTTTGAGGTTAAATTCGAGCGAATTGTCTGTTCGCAGCTTTTTATTTGTGGACTGTGAATTTTTATTTGACAGTTCGCAGTTGTTCACTTATCACTTATTTATTACTTTAGAATTGCTATCAATGGAAAAGAATGGAGAGCTGAAATTGTTGCTGAGAACACTTTGTCGGGGGTCAAATAAATATTGTTGTGAACCGTATGAACAAGACTATCGTAAATCAACAAGGTTTTGAAATAGTTTTATTTCTGAGTCTTAAAGCTAGTTAGGAACGTATACACCAAAGAATTCTTTTAACTAAAAACAAGTACATATCAAACGAACATGAATCAAAATATTTATTAGTTAATTCTCTTCAATTTGTAATTGTTATTTCAACTCTTCCTCGATCTTTAAATTATATTAACAACATGTAGACATAGACCCTGTTTAGGTTGTGACTGCTCACTACGTGAACGGGCACGTTGGAGTTGGACTGAGATATGTTATCTCGAATATTCGAGTATCTGTGTATTATGTTTGTGAACTACTAGAACCGTGGTGCGTTTTTTTTTATTAATAATAAGGTTTGTTCCCAAGATTTTTGGGCAAAAATTGTTGGTCTGTCAAATTTTGAAGAGTGGGGATGAAATCCTCTGACAGAGAGAAAAACTGCTCAAATAGTGTGGAACGGTTTCTTGGCAAAAATTATGCCACACAATTTCACACAATTATTCTTTTAATTTTTTGTAAATTTATTTTATTCCAACTCGAAGCAAACTGAACCGATGACTCTACAACAGTAAATTTATTATACAATGTACCTCAACCTGGCATTTGACAGATTAACAATTTCTGCCCAAAGAAATTTCTTGGGCAGAATTTGTCAGAAGGGGAAATTATTTTACTCTCTCGTGAGCGCTCTATTCTGCCCAAAACTACCAAATTTGTGAGGTGTGGAACAGCATTTGGGCAACAATTGTTGACAATTGGCAGTTTTGGTCAAGGTGTGGAACAGACCTATAGTTAGCTATGGTTGTTATGTCAAAAAAATTGTTGAAGTGTCATTGTTAAGCTGGCTTTAGACTTTCGGTGTTATCGTCGGTGTACGTTGTTCGTTGTTGTTTGTACGCGGAACAACGAAAATGTAAATGATAAAACCGAACAAAGAACGAATGAAGAACGTGCAAATTCAAATCAAATCAGAAATTCCAGTGTTCGTTGTTACTGAACAACTTGTGTTTAAATGCAAAAACTTTTTAAATTAACATTTTTTTGGAGTGCGTGCAACTTCTAGGGACATTTTCGAAGTTTTTTTTAATTACTGAATGGTATAAGCAGCCTAGTTATATATATAAACAATTTTCTAAATAGAGTTAAACTTTCTAATGTAAATGCTTTCTTCGTTGTTCTTTGTTGAGAGAATAACGAACACCGAACAACGGACACAGAATGAAGCACGAAAGTCTAAAGACAGCTTTAGATTTAGTTGGAAATTGTTACATTTCATTTAGGAACGATTTATTGTTAGATATTGTTGATCTGTCAAACGACCATTTTGGAAAACTTTATTTCATCGTTAATTACCATAAAATCATGTTTTTTTTTCAATTTTAATTCATTCCACTTCACCGAAAGTTTTGTTTTGATTCTTAAATTTTTATTTTTTGTAAACAAACCTTCTCACGTATGTTCTTTGACAGATCAACACTTTTAACTCATATCGGGAAGATGAGTTGAAAATAGTTACGAGTTGTAGCTATTTGACACTAATAAACTGAATTTAGGAACGATGTGATGACGTCATATAGTTACAAATCGTAACTATTCTGTAATAAAGGATCGACCATTGTTATGGTTAATAAAAGAACGCACCACCGGATAGGTTAACTTATAGCACACAATGGCCGCATTCGTAAACCAATGTAGAGCTATCCAGATACGTTCGTGTTGTAATCCCGTGTAAAGACTAGTACGCTGCTGATGCGAAACGAAAAATCCCATACAAGAATGACATGATGAAATCATAAATGAAAAATTTCGTTCTGCTTTTCGTTCTTTGGTACGCTGTTCGACCAACGAAATTGATGATTAACCAGATCGCTTTGACAAGCCTCCACTCTTTTTTACGCACAGAATGAATTGACCAGACAATTAATTGTGTGCGGAAAAATATCATTTGGGTTTGTTCGCGTTTTTATTTGTTGTTGCTTTCATTACAGCTAGCTATTGTTTGATTTTTTCGTTCAATTTTGTTTTATTTATTTGCAATTTGAGAAACTCTCCATGAATATTTTTACGCTGTGTTTTCGTAAGCATTTAGTTGTCTTTTTGGAGACCACAGGAGAATTTCGTTTCGCATCAGTAGCATACTAGGCTTAAAAAACAGCTGATGACGAAAAAGCTTTTGCTGTTGGATAGCTATCCAAGCCATCGGAAAAATTTTGCTATACGTTTGTATCCACATGCAAAATGTCAAAAACAATCAATACATTCGAAAACCTATATGGATACTCAGGGCCGGCCCCAGCCAAACTTGCGCCCTGTGCAAGATTTGTAGAAAGCGCCCCTTTTTTATATTTTCACACATACACTGATACACATGCATAAGCCTTTTCCACATTACCCAGCAGGTAGACTTTCAATGAGTTTTTTCTATTGAGGTATCCGCGGTAGGCCTAGTCCTCAGCAACAAACAAATATGTTTACATATATGATTGTATTTATCAAATGTAATAAAAGTACATATTTACAAAAAAAATAGTGAATAAATTAAAAACAAAATAAAATAAAAATATATATACATACATTTATATATACATATACAAAAATAAATATATAAACATTAAATAAATAAATTAATTAATTTAAAAACAAAATAATATAAAAATATATACATACATATGTATATATGTACATATACAAAATAAATAGGAACTTCAGTTAATTTTTTTTAGGAAAAAAAAAGTAAAACCATAAACTAAAACGCAGCGAAGAAATGAGCAGAGGGGAAACGTGTAAACTTACTTTTCTGGCCTTAAATTTTTGCAAATTCAGAAACGAGTTTAAAGAATTTTTTTGTAAAAAGTTAATTTTTTTTGTAAAACTTTTTTTTATAAAAAAGTTAATTTTTTTTGTAAAAAAGTTAATTTTTTTTATAAAAAAGTTATTTTTTTGTTTGTTAAAAAGTTTATTTTTTTTTTGAAAAAAAAGTTGTTTTTTTTTTTTTTGTAAAAAGGTTAATTTTTTTCAATTAATAAGTTCAAGTGACCTCAACTCCAGAAATAATTATGTTCCGCCCTAGGTATAACAGTGGGCTCTTCAGTCAGTCTGTTATACCCTACTAAGACACAAATTTTGGTCGATGTTTACCGACTCTTATAAAAATCACAGCACGAAGATACTGTGAATTTTATTATTCTAGGCGAATTTGTTTAATCTCGTGCACCCAGCAAATAATTACCCGTGGTCAGGTTTTTTATAATAAGAAGATGAAGAAATTTAAATATTAAAATATTGAAATTAATTATGTTTTAAGTGGAGCGAATGAATATAATTCAATTAACAAGTTCAAGTGACCTCAACTCCAGAAATAATTGTGTTTCGCCCAAGGTTCTTCAGTGGGCTCTTCAGTCAGTCTGTTATACCCTACTAAGACACAAATTTTTGTCGATGTTTACCGACTCTTTCTGGAGTTGAGGTCACTTGAACTTATTAATTGAATTATATTCATTCACTCCACTTAAAACATAAGTAATTTCAATATTTTAATATTTAAATTTCTTCATCTTCTTATTGTTAATTTTTTTTTGTAAAATCGCATTGCAGCGTTATACAGTCAGTGAGTCAATATTCATATATTATTATATATTAATTATTTATTTTAATACATACATTTTCCCCATCGGCTTGCTTCTCGCCGCGTTTTAAAAATTTTCCGAAATGTTTGCTCTCTGTTCTTTATTTTCGGCCTCAATAAGCCTTCGCCTTTTTCTAAATTCTGCCCGAAGGCTTTTTTGTATCCATATAGGAAAAATGAATAATAAACACTTTCACAAAATACGTCACTTCTATTAAAAACTAATAGCTATTTATTTAATCTTAACCAACAAAGCGAAAAAACAATTAAAACAATCTGCACCACCAGACCAGACCATTCTATTAAAATTTCCATATTCCATGATTCCATCTCCTGTGTAAGCAGGCACTTAACCCTTACACATACACAGTGGGCAATAATAGCCCTTCCACACCCCACTGAGTATTAATACATGTCAAATTGAGAGTGGGAAAGAATTCCACGCGACTGCCAAATTTGTGTGAAAGAAATTACTTTTCATATTTTGCTTCCATACTTCCTTGTATTAATACATTACCTTAACCTAAAAAAAAGTGTGATAGAATGTGGGATAGAATTAGAACCATTCCTAAAATTATTCATGTATTAACTCATCAATTGAATTATATTCATTCACTCCACTTAAAACATAAGTAATTTCAATATTTTAATATTTAAATTTCTTCATCTTCTTATTATAAAAAACCTGACCACGGCTAATTATTTTCTGGGTGCACGAATTTAAACAAATTCCCATAGAATAATAAAACTCACAGTATCTTCGTGCTGTGATTTTTATAAGAGTCGGTAAACATCGACCAAAATTGTGTCTTACACTCAAAAAATTATGTTACATAATTTTTATGATTCCAAATCATAAACTGAAAATCATTAATTTGATTGCAAAGTTCATATATAAAACGTAAAAATCATTAAAAAAAAATCATGCATGCATGACAAAAGTGTATGATCGTAATCATTTAAAATATGGACAATTCATACAATTGTTTCATGAAGATGACAAAAAATGCATGAAACATATCATACTTTCCATGACAAATATAATTGAATTTATGAAACTACATTCACAGAAATAATTCCCAGAAAATTGTTGGGGAAACAAAAAGTTTATGATCGAAATCATTTAAAATATGAAAAAATTCATACAAATTTATTGGAAGTTTCATGATAGATTACATAAAACGCATGCAATTATTCATTCTTTGCATGAAAAGCACCATTTCACTTTAGGAACCGCATACAAAAAAATTATTTGCTTTGAATTGTTGTTGTGAATTTCAAGACCTAAAGTGTATGACATTGTTCATGATAATTATGAACGGATCATACACATTTTAAGGCGTTTTTTGTATGAAATATTGCATTAAACGCATGTAATTATTCATTCTTTGCATGAAAAGCACCATTTCACTTTAGGAACCGCATACAACAAAAATTATTTGCTTTGAATTGTTGTTGTGAATTTCAAGACCTAAAGTGTATGACATTGTTCATGATAATTATGAACGGATCATGCACATTTTAAGGGGTTTTTTGTATGAAATATTGCATTAAACGCATGCAATTATTCATTCTTTGCATGAAAAGCACCATTTCACTTTAGAAACCGTATACAAAAAAATTATTTGCTTTGAATTGTTGTTGTGAATTTTAAGACCTAAAGTGTATGACATTGTTCATGATAATTATGAACGGATCGTGCACATTTAAAGGCGTTTTTTGTATGAAATATTGCATTAAACGCATGCAATTATTCATTCTTTGCATGAAAAGCACCATTTCACTTTAGGAACCGCATACAAAAAAAATTATTTGCTTTGAATTGTTGTTGTGAATTTGGAGACCTTAAGTGTATGACATTGTTCATTATAATTATGAACGGATCATGCACATTTTAAGGCGTTTTTTGTATGAAATATTGCATTAAACGCATGCAATTATTCATTCTTTGCATGAAAATAATGTTTTCACTTTAGGACCACATTCAAAAAAAGGGTTTACTTTGAATTGTTGTTGGATATTTCAAGACCAAAAGTGTATGAAATTATTCATAATAATAATGAACAGATTATGCACATGCTTGCATACAAAAAAAGTGTTTACTTTAAATTGTTGTTGGAAATTTCAAGAACAAAAGAGTATGACATTATTCATAATAATTATGAACAGATGATGCACATTTTAAGGTGTTTTTTTCTATGAAAGATTGCATAAAACGCATGCAATTATTCATTCTTTCCATGAAAATAAAGTTTTCACTTTAGGAGCCGCATACAAAAAAAAAATGTTTACTTTGAATTGTTGTTGGAAATTTCAAGGCTAAAAGCGTATGACATTATTCATAATAATTATGAACAGATCATGGAAATCTTATGGTGTTTTTGTTCATGAAAGATTACATTAAACGCATGCAATTATTCATTCTTTACATGAAAATAATAATTTCGCTTCAGAAACCCACATACAAAAAAGTGTTTACTTTGAGTTGTTGTTGGATATTTCAAGACCAAAAGTGGATGACATTATTCATAATAATAATGAACAGATTATGCACATTCTTGCATACAAAAAAGTGTTTACTTTGAATTGTTGTTGGAAATTTCAAGAACAAAAGAGTATGACATTATTCATAATAATTATAAACAGATGATGCACATTTTAAGGTCTTTTTTTCTATGAAAGATTGCATAAAACGCATGCAATTATTCATTCTTTCCATGAAAATAAAGATTTCACTTTAGGAGCCGCATAAAAAAAAATGTTAACTTTGAATTGTTGTTGGAAATTTCAAGGCTAAAAGCGTATGACATTATTCATAATAATTATGAACAGATCATGGAAATCTTATGGTGCTTTTGTTCATGATAGATAACATTAAACGCATGCAATTATTCATTCTTTACATGAAAATAATAATTTCGCTTCAGAAACCCACATACAAAAAAGTGTTTACTTTGAATTGTTGTTGGAAATTTCAAGAACAAAAGTGTATGACATTATTCATAATAATAATGAACAGATTATGCACATGCTTGCATACAAAAAAAGTTTTTACTTTGAATTGTTGTTGTATGACATTATTCATAATAATTATGGATAGATCATGCATATTTTAAGGTGTTTTCTTCATGAAAGATAACATAGAAAGCATGAAAGTGTTAATGTTATTTAATTTAACTGAACAAAATAATTAACTATAAAAATCGTATTCGACATCGCGCGTTTTTTCCTCCTAATGTTTGCCTACTGCTCTTTTAACTTAATTCAACAAATTGTAAGCCTTTTAATTGATATTTTTTGGAGTATAGGTACTCGTAAAAACTGCTCTCAAGATTTTATTTTAAAATTCAGCGTCAATAATGTAAATATTTGAAAATGTATCTAAGTATTTTTCTTTTATAATATTTGTCATATTTGTAAAATATAATTATTGTCTGGTCAGTAAATTGCAGATTCGACGGCAAAAAGAATTTTCTGCACTCCACTTTGTATTTGAACAAAAGAAAAGTTGCGCCGTGTAAAATCATGGTACCAGTCAAAGACTGAACTCGTTCATTATCATACAAAATATGAAACTTTTCATATTTCGTTTGAATGAGTAATTGATTTTCCTGAAAAAAGGCGCGTGGCTTTTCGCACTATGATCATGATCATACAAAATATGAAACTTTTCATATTACATATGTGATTAAGTACCCTTCAAGCAAAATCACGGACCCAAATTTCTCGGTTCACTTGGGACTCCAAAAAAAATGAGTGTCTCAAGCATATTAACAAATTTTCTGTGTACGCATGTAAAAAGAATGAGAATCGAGAGTATTTTTTTTAAGCATCGAGAAAAAGAGAGAGTATAGGCGAAGTATACAATCATTTTGCCTAAATTTCCACCACTTTTTTTTAGTTCAGTTTTGTAGGCAGCGTGGCGAAGACGGTTGCTTTTGTATCTCTTTTTTCTTGTTAAAACTTTGAAAAATTTTTTAATCAGAAATGCAAGTTTCTATTTATTAATTGTAAATTTATATTTGTGGAAATATGTCATGTTTATTAGTGCGAAAAAGTCTTTAGAAAACCTTTTATGAATGATAAATAAAAAAAACTCTTGCAATGAAAAAATTCTGTTTGTTTTATTTTTGTAGGCAATGGAGAAACTGGACTAGATGGGAAGTTTTTTTAGTACATTTGGGTTGGGTTTTGGGCATAGAGTAAGTATACTACCTAGAGGCCCGACTCGTACCCCCCTTGCCTTAAACACCCGCAAAATTTATTTGCGCTGAGTAAGAGAAAACTCTCTTAATCTACTCTTTTTTTCCTATACGTGAATCCGTGTGAGTGGTGGGTTAAAACCCAAAACGGCGAAATTTGCTCAAACTGACAGGTAAGTTTTTGTCATTGTTTTCGTTTTGTCAAAAGTCTGACAGTTCTAAAATAAATTTGTGAAAACTGAAACCGTGTAAGTTTTTATTTTAATTTCAATAAAAGCTTATTACCTTGTATAAAAGCATATTTTTAATTACATTAAAATTTTGTTGTGTTCATTTCTAGATACAGCAGCAGTTGAAGCTGAAGTAGAAGCGCCAGAACTCACACCAAAAGAAAATGTTCGAGAAAATCTAGGTACAATCAAGATCTAAGCCCCATTTCGACAAGAGCCGAAAGAAAAACCATTTACTAGTTCAGTTAGGAAGCCTCTGAAGCTGGACGAGCCGAAATAGTAGTCGACGATCCCTTCCAAAGACCAAATTAGATCCAGACGCTGAAGAAGAGAACCCACCTCCGTCGGCGCCTAATGGAGAAATCGTCGTGACATCATATTCCTAGTTGGTCGTGTCATAGTCAAACGCAGAATTAAAGGAGAATACAGTCGAATGTAGGTTAAAATTACATTTTATTTTAGTTTGTTCTATTTACAAAAATATATAATGTATGTTTTCTTTTCCAGCTTTATTTTGGTGGAGTTCCAAATGTCCAAGAAGGTATATGCTGGTCACACAAATCTATGCCTGTCGGTCGCCTCCAATTTATCCAGTGACCTTCCTTACCAGATCGTCCTATGCTCGTCTCAAGGGCTACTTAAATATGAGAAAACTAAATGTGACTTTCTATTTCCGTACCTATGAGGATAGAGATTCAATGCTGTACCGCAAATTCGCTTTGGGGGGCTGTTAATGTTTTCTTGGAATTCGGAAAAGTAAGGATCGATTTGAACCTTGGTGATAATATTAATACATTATATTATATATTATATATAGCAACAAACGCCCATAGGCATTCTTTAATTCTGACAATGGGAAAAAATAAACTTGTTCTAGACATTGATCAACGACCAATGACTATAACAAATATAATTGAAATTTCTACGAGACGCGTGTACAATTTTACTGGTGGACACATTAAAAATGGTTTTGTGGGTTTATGAGACAGACACATGTCGACGGTAACTACAAACTACCCAAAGATTGGATAGAAGGCGAATAAGTATGCTGCGATAACGAGGTAGTTGTCGATGCTGGTCAAATAATTGATCGGTGCAATCCAAATTCATTTCGCCATAGTGCAACATGGCATCAAAACTCAATATAATTCTTCTGCGATTGCAGTCAGCCCGGATACGCTGGAACAGTTTGTTACACATGTAAGAATATTATAATTATGTTTGCATTCTTTGACTTGTGTTTCTTTAACTTTCATTTCATTTTAGTCAAGTGTCCAGCAGAGAGTTAACATGCACGCATTGATGTTGATGGCAGTGGTCCGCTGGTGCCATTCCCGGTTGTCTGTGAATATTATAATAATATTTTGAATAATATTTGAATTTTAATTTTTATAAATTTAAATTATGTTCTTTTTTTTATTTTTCAAAAGGCTTCTTTATCGTGTCGTATATGGTAGAACGACTGGATTGTTCAGTTCAGGCAGATTTATCGGCTTTCGCTGATGCCCGTCCACCTGGAATCTATAAACAAGATTATATCATTGAGCTCTTCCGAAGATATGATGACGAAGAAGCCGCACCCCAAGCACCGGAGTTGCCAGTTTGGTGTTTAGAATTTGATGACTCCGATGGCAATGCACCACAAAAAAGACATCAAGAAGATGAACCAGAGGCTAACCAAGCAACCACAGAGAATGGTGGTGCCTCCGATGGAGCTTCAAATTCAAAGAAAAAGAGGCGCAAAGAAATGTTTATTAAGGATGCACAATTTATGGCTGGCGTTTGTGGTGTTGTTTTGGTAACTGACGAACTTCGTTTGGGTGAACTTCAACTCAAAGTACAAACAATGTGCGGGTGGGAAAATTCCGGATTCCCCAGAGCACAACCCGTCTCCATAGACCGCACAAATTTAAATTTCCTTGCAGAAAAGCCATATATGGTGTCGTGGAAGGCCGATGGAACAAGATACATGATGCTCATAAATAAAAAAAATTAAATCTATTTTTTCGATAGAAATCTTTCATGTTTTCAAGTTGACAATATTTCATTCCCTCAACGAGAGAATCTTATGGTCTTTGATACGTTGTTAGATGGAGTAAGTAATAACAAGTCTCTAAATTAATTAATAATTTACGATGTTCCTTTTGATTTTAGGAAATGGTAATTGACAAAGTCCAAGGCCAAAATATACCACGTTTCTTGGTTTATGATGTAGTCGAATTTCAGGGGAATCCAGTTGCCAAAATGTCTTTTCGTGATGGATTGAAATACATCAAAAATGGCCTTATAGGTGGGAAACAGACTATTTTTCAATTAACTTCAGTTCTAAATGTGCAACTTGTTTTATTTATTTATAAAAACCTCGATATGAAGCTTTTTCGAAAGGAGCCATCAATAGGGCGTTGGAATCGTTTAGTGTTCGTAATAAAGAGTTTTGGGATATTACTAAAGCTGCATCGCTTTTGGATCCAAAATTCACGAGATGTCTTCCCCACGAACCGGATGGTTTGATCTTTCATCCAGTGGACGAGGTGAGTTGGTCTCTTTTTTCCTTGTTGAACTTCAATAAAGCATGAAAATGATATACATATGCATATGGGCAGGGCCAAGGAGACCAATTGCCGCATTCGTACACAAATTTTGCTCATAACTTGAAAAAAACTATTAGCCAAAGCCCAAAATTTTTTCTGTGCATAAGGCTGGGGCAGGTCCACATTTTATTCCGAACAATTTTTTTATATCTGCTACAGTCTTCGAACAACGACCTTTCAAAGGTGTCTTATTACGTTACATTTACTTCCAAATTTTGTAACGTTATAAGACACCTTTGAAAGGCCGTAGTTCGAAAACAGAAGTATATATACAAAAAATTGTTTTAAAGAAAATGTGGGCCTAACGCAGCACTATCGTACGCACAAAAAAAATGTTATGCTTTGGCTGGAAATTTTTCAAGTTATGAGCAAAATTTGTGTACGAATGCGGGCTATTGGTACCCTTGGCCCTGACTATATTTGTGTATAACTTTGAAATTTGTGAAAACGCAAGCGTGTAACAACTTTCAAAAGATTTTTTTGAAAAATAGTCGCCCGACATTAAAAACATACATTTGTACATACAAATATTTAATCAAAATCAAGAGTGTGTTAATCTTTGTTGTGCCAAATTTTTAAACACTTGAAAGCAATAAATGGGGATTTAAGCAACTAAACAGCTAGCACATTTTTGTTGGAGAATCTTCTAACAAATATTATTTTTTACAGCCATATACAGCTGGTGTTTGTAAGGATATACTCAAGTGGAAACCTATTTGTTTGAATTCGGTTGATTTCAAATTAAAAATAGTGTATGAAAGTAGACCTGGGTAGGTGAAGTTTATAAGTACCTTACAAAATATAAATTATGGTCTTTTGTTTCCTTTTAAAAAGAATGCTGCACACAAAAGTCGGGCTACTCTATGCCGGTGGAATGGATGGGCAGAGTTACGTTGAAATGAAATACAGCAAAGATTTAAAAGATCTAAATGGGAAAATTATCGAATGGACAGTCAAGAATGGCCAATGGAAATTTTTGCGGGAACGAACTGACAAAACCCATCCAAACAGTTATGCTACTGCAAATTGTAATTTATGACACAATACCTTCCAAATGATGTTTTTTCTTTGATACCTGATCTTAACTTTATTTATAGCCGTCATAGAAAGTATCAAGCATCCAGTCACAAAAGAAATTCTCCTTACTTTTATAGAAGAACATAGATACCGCCAGGATAATGAAAGAATGCCACCACCACCGCCAGCAACAGCACCAGATTTCCAACGAGGATTGTACAATCATGTTTAAAATTAGCAAATATATTGATCATTAAACTATTTACTAGAAACACACACACAAAAACAAGCAAATAAAACATTATATTAGATGTTACAAGATTTTATTGCAAAAAGAAAAACTAGACTTCGTCATCTCAATATGCTGCCATTTTTTATCAATTCACTTTCTTCAATTAGTCCCAAATTCAAAAGGCACACAAGGGCTGAGCCTTGTTCGGCATATTTTGTGTTTTTTTCCCAAAATGTGCTTGCATATTTCTTTCTATCGAATGAACATATCGCACGGAATAATTTATCATATTGTTGGATTTTATATTTAGGCACTCCTTTGAAGTTCTTCGAGGCATGTGTGTGCAGGATGCTCTTTGGAAGTGAGATATCTTAAGACAACAAAAATATTTGAGTTTTGACATTCAAACAAAAAAATACAAATTATACCTGCAACATAATTAGAACGAAAAAAGGCTATATTTTCTTCTAAAATATCGGGACTTGCTGTAACATTGCTTTCGGGTTTATGCTTTTTGGTTTGCGGACCATCAATATCTGCGTCGCTGGGAATTGCACTAGGGCAGACTTCACGGCGACCAAAGTTACCTTTTTCTTTATATTCCAGTTGTTTTTTATAGCAATAATCACCAAGGTCCCATAATTTACTGAAATAATTAAACTAAATTAATTCGATAGTCAAAAAGTGGAACTGGAATACAAAAATAAAAATAATAGTAAACTGGACGACTGGATCGCATGTGACCTTGAAGGCCGTTTCACATGTTTGCAAAATTTAAACGAAAGTGCTGCATCCATTTAAGAGATATTGAGGTGTAACCCAAACAAAAAGGAATATTCTGAAAAACAGTCCTATCTCCGTTCGATTGTCACGCATGCTACTTTGTAATTATTTTTGTTTAACTACTTTTGTACCATTTCTTTTGCAGGAGTCGGGTTAACTCATCCGGAGATTTGTGTTTTCCTTATGCAATGTTCCGATCTACATTGAACAATTTTTTCAGTTCTGAATGGAAAATTCGGCCAAAACTAAAAGGAAAATCTCGGCTGTACCTCAATCGCACACGATCACAACAATTTTTTTGCGGCAAGACAAAAATCGGTCAATGTAGATTGAGACAATGTTAAAATAAACTCACGCTGATTTTTTGTTAATTGTCAGAGCAAATGTAAGGGCTGAACTTTCCTTTAAGGGCGCACGAATTTTAACACGCGAATACTTTTATTTAATAGATTTATGACTAAAAGTAATAAATATCACAATTTTAAAGTGAGAAAACTTTTATTAATATTTTTAATTAATTTTTAAATTTTCAATTTTTCATACAAAATGTATGCAATTGACGACCACGAAGCACTGTTTTTTTTTTTTTTTTTGTTTTTGACAGTTCTTTACCATCAGGGTATATACATGTGTAGTATGTGTACTGTGCTCTGCCATCACACAAGTAAGAGTATGTTACTGTGCTATGGTAAGTGTTGGGATATGTGGTTTTTTTTTGGGATTTTTTTGGGAGCCACCCAAGGTATTGTTTACTACAAAAAAACTTTGATAATAGATCGACTGACAACATAGGCGCCTGCCAGACGACTGAGCATACCCTAAGCGGAGCGACGGAGTCGCGTTAGCGGGACTGAGGACCCGAAAAGGGGGTTAAAATCCTTAAACCCGCGAAGAAGGCCACCCAAGGTACTGTTTACTACAAAAAACTTTGATAATAGATCGACTGACAACATAGGCGCCTGCCAGACCACTGAGCATACCCTAAGCGGAGCGACGGAGTCGCGTGAGCGGGACTGAGGACCCGAAAAGGGGGTTAAAATCCTTAAACCCGCGAAGCGGGCCACCCAAGGTACTGTTTACTACAAAGAACTTTGATAATAGATCGACTGACAACATAGGCGCCTGCCAGACGACTGAGCATACCCTAAGCGGAGCGACGGAGTTGCGTGAGCGGGACTGAGGACCCGAAAAGGGGGTTAAAATCCTTAAACCCGCGAAGCGGGCCACCCAAGGTACTGTTTACTACAAAAAACTTTGATAATAGATCGACTGACAACATAGGCGCCTGCCAGACGACTGAGCATACCCTAAGCGGAGCGACGGAGTCGCGTGAGCGGGACTGAGCACCCGAAAAGGGAGTTAAAATCTCTAAACCGCGAAGTGGGCCACCCAAACCTACTTTTTATCGAAAAAAAAATATCCTAATTCGCAAAAAACTTCCCAACAAAAAATCCCACACGCCATTCAACACTTATCATAGCAAAGTTGTTGAATAATAGAACTGTCAAAATAATTGTGTGATTTTTTTTATTTAGTGGCCTCAGATTTCATCAATTTTATAACTTTAAATGTTTATTAAAAACTGAAATAAAAGTTTATTGATATTTAAATTATTGTATTAAATTATTTAATCTACCCAAAAAAAAGTATTCGCCTGTGAAAATGTGTGCTATCTTAAGGGAAACTTGAGTAGTGTGAAAAAAAGTGCCAAAATCGAAAAATTTAAACATTTTTTAATCATATTTAGGGGGTTTTCCTCACCGTAATATTTTAAAGCTGTTCTATAGAGACCCCTAGCTCACTGTAAAAAAAAAATCAAAATTCTAGCCGTGCGCCCTTAATGGAAAGTCGCCCCAATGTAAGTTGTATGGTAACTTACCAAATCTGATGCAGTGTCTGACATAGGAGAAACTTTTTTCCTAACGGAGTTTCTTGTAGTTCCTTGAGCATACTTTGAACACAATATTTTGTGTTTGACTGTGAATTATCATAGTCAACGCAAAGTTTGAGGTATTTTTTTATTACTTCGAAAACATCAAGCAATCCTAAAAATATTCATATAAAGATAACAATAATTGAAATATCATCTGAAGTTAGTTACCTTCTTTGCGAAATATGGTTACATTAAATTGTGCGGACCTAGCAACCATAATGCTGTCTACACCACATCTATCACGAAATTTTAAAATATCACGGTGTCTATTTCCCGTGAGCCTCCATTAGCGATTATCGGAATTTATTTTCGGCAGTATGATGTTTTTGAGCCTGATCCACTAATTCAATAATGCATCTACACACTTCTGGCACCTCACCTTCCACTGTTGGCCAGCCATTGTATTGGAATTGTGTGACTTTAATTGTATCGTCAATTTTACAATTAGTCACATTGAACTCTCGCCGTGTGTAATAAGGACAACTTTCGCTGTGCATATATTTGACCAATGTATGATCATATTGAATTTCATCGTCTGCCCAATATCTTGGACACTTTGTCGGACCATCACCAATCTATGCAAATAATAAATAATACCATGAGTATATAGGTAACTGATAAAACAAATAGATAAGCTTACTTCTGATATCATAACAAGAGTTGTTATACTTTGTTCTGTATCTCTGTATGTCCAGGTAGATGCGAGCACAGGCTTTTGTCTCTGGCTGAAAGTGCATGAACACTTCAGTTCTTAGAGATTCATTCATAAAGTTCCATGAAATTTGGGCCTTTGCTGGGATATGATAGACATGCTGCTGATCTGCGGTTAGGTGATATGTAGATATTGGGATTTCTTACGTCCACGTACTGCTTTGGTATTTATTCCAGAAATATTTGCGCGCAAGTTTTATCAAACAAAAGTTAAAAATACCGAAACGAAACTTAAAATTATTAAATTATTTTGTTGTCGAAGAAATCGCAACAACAACAAATGTCAACAAAATCCACCACTCGGTTCTCAGTTTTGCTCAGCAGCTGCAGTGGTGGAAGTGGAAGTTAAAGGTAGGTACGCATTAAATTGCAAGGGTTTGATTCTACTTTTTGATTACATTTTCTTTGTTTTTAACATAAATAGTCATAAATATTACTGGATTTATATGCCAGAAACAATAAAAGGCTATAACAAATAAAGTTTTTCTTCATAAACGTTTAGAAACATCAATTTTATTGACAAAATATTTTATTTTTCAGTTTTTGAATTTAACGGATTCCCTTTTTTGAATATCCGATTCACCAATTGAGCACATGACCACGTTTGAGCAAATGCCCTAATGCATACATACAAAGCTCGTTTTGTCCCATTTAAAATGCATTGCAACTGCACACATCCTTACTGAATAGGGCATAAATCCTCTCAATTCAGCTTGTAGGGTGAAAGAGCATGGACACCTTAAGTCGGTTCTCTAGGTAGTATTTTCTCTATGGTTTTGGGTATGCCTCAATTCATTCATTTTTTTTTTGGAACCGTTTTAGATTCCATTTGGTTTCGGTTCTCCGAGTATGGTGAATTGAAAAACTCTCTCTCACAATACATTCACATAATGGCTCCGTGGTGATTCTAATTTCCATACTAATTTGAGCCACAAAACGCAGTTTTTCGATCCGTATTTGGATCCGAATGCGAAGTCGTCCATACGTTGTTTGATACGTTTGCGGACCGACAACGCGCTCGCTTGCTTGAAGGGTAATTGATTTCCGCGCCAAAAAGGCGCGTGGCTTTACGGAATATGACCATGAAAATATGAAACTTTTCATATTTCGTATGATTGTGTAATTAATTTTGTGTTCACCATTAAATAAATTAAATCAATAAATGAATATTATCAAAAAGTATTTCTGAAAAACTCTATTGATATGTATGTAGGTACTTTAATTTTGAATTTTGTACTTTATATGTAAGTTTTTGGCATAAATAATAGTTTGCAACTACTGTCTAACAATCGCAGTAACCAGTTTCGGTATTTGCACTGCATATTTAATTCTCTTTTTCTCCAATTAGTTATTGCATTATCCATATCGCCCTCTAGGATGCTAGGATGTTAAATGTGGTCTATTTCCCCCGTTTAGGCAGGAGGGGCAATTTTCTAAAAAAATGACAAAAAGATAGAGCGTGTAGGTTGAGTCGAGATAAGAAAAAAATCGTATAGGAGGGGGGGTCTATTTCCCCCCGTTTAGGCAGGAGGGGCAATTTTCTAAAAAATTACAAAAAAATAGAGCGTGTAGGTTGAGTTGAGACAAGAAAAAAATCATGTGGGAGGGGGCGTCTATTTCCCCCCGTTTAGGCGGGAGGGGCAATTTAAAAAAAAGACAAAAAGATAGAGTGTGTAGGTTGAGCTGAGACAAGAAAAAAATCGTATGGGAGGGGGGGTCTATTTCCCCCCTTTTAGGCAGGAGGGGCACTTTTCTAAAAAATTGACTTAAAGCACAAAAAAAAATATTGAAAAACAACGGCAACACCTTAAAAGCTATATTATACCTTTTTGTAAAGCCTAAATAAGCTTCTTTTATTGAGTATTTAAATAATGTTATTTTTGTGAACGCTTTTTGAAAAATGAATTTTCAAACTCTAAATTTGTTTTTTTTTTTTAATTTTCAAATTAATTTTATTCTAAATTGTTCGTTATTAAGTACTATATTTGTTTCCAAAATTCAATGCTCTTATTAATTTTTAATCAAACGTTGAAAACCGGATGATTCTAAGACATTTTTTTTCAAAATATTAAAAAATAATGGTTGCTTAAATGATCATTTAGTCGGATTCTTTTCAGTTTTATGAGAAAATTGGTTAATTTATTTTTTTATATTTTGAAAAATAAAAGTCCTACAATTATCCATTTTTCAATGTTTGGGTAAAAATTAATAAGAGCATTGAATTTTGAAAACAAATATATACTTAATAACGTACATTTTTGAAAAAAATTATTTTGATAATTAAAAAAAACAAAATTTAGAGTTTGAAAATTAATTTTTCAAAAAGTGTTCGCAAACATAACATTATTTAAATATTTAATAAAAGAAGGTAATTTAGGCTTTACAAAAAGGTATAATATAGCTTTTTAGGTGTTACCGTTGTTTTTAAATAATTTTGTTTGTGCTTTAAGTCAATTTTTTAGAAAAGTGCCCCTCCTGCCTAAAAGGGGGGAAATAGACCCCCTCCCGTACGATTTTTTTCTTGTCTCAGCTAAACCTACACACTCTATCTTTTTGTCATTTTTTTGAAAATTGCCCGTCCCGCCTAAACGGGGAGCCCCCCTCCCGTACGATTTTTTTCTTGTCTCAGCTCAACCTACACACTCCATCTTTTTGTCATTTTTTTGAAAACTGCCCCTCCCGCCTAAACGGGGGGAAATAGACCCCCCCTCCCACATGATTTTTTTCTTGTCTCAACTCAACCTACACGCTCTATCTTTTTGTCAATTTTTAGAAAAATTCCCCTCCCGCCTAAACGGGGGGAAATAGACACCCCCTCCCATAAGATTTTTTTTCTTATCTCGACTCGAACTACACGCTCTATTTTTTTGTCATGTTTTTGAAAATTGCCCCTCCTGTCTAAACGAGGGAAAATAGAACCCCCCTCCCATACGATTTTTTAATTGTCTGGACTCAACCTACACGCTCTATCTTTTTGTCACACCTTAGGTTGTAAAATAAACAAAAAGTATCTATCCGAGTTGTCAAAACGACAACCAAAATACACTTAGGTAACGGGCCGCTTCCACAGGCCATGAACGATGGCCGGACTAAGAACATGTCTAAAAAAAATCCCATGGAGTCCAAAAAATCCATGTCCATGCAGCAACATGTCGAAAAAAAATAACGTTTTGAACAAGACATGGAGGACTCTTCAAAGCTTGGCCATGAGATGACGTTTCATGTGCGTGTGAGTTTTTTTTCTGGTTTTTCTTGAATATGTAAGTGCATTTTGTTGTAAAAGATAGAAGTAGTTGTGAAAGGTTAATGAACGACATGACATGAGTTGCCCAGTGAGTAATAATGCACTGTTTGTTGATTGGATTGTGGTTGTGATGTTGGACCTCTGTATGGCCTGTGAAGTCGGCCAGTAAGTAAAAAGAATCGTAACTCGCTTTTTTATTCCTAATCACAAAACATCAGTTTCACTAAAGTGTGTTGCAATCAGACCTGCAATCCACAATAATTATTGGCGAATTTATGTTTTGCTTTTTTGTACGACTACACTTATGTTGTTTTCTATCAACTATTTCAGATTTGGTGGTCGGAGTTCAGATCAATTGTGTTTTACTGGCCGCCTCCACAGGCCATGAACGATGGCAGGACTATGAAACATGTCTAAAAAAATCCAATGGAGTCGCAAAAGTCCATGTCGAAGCAGTGGCATATCCATACAAATCAGATTGTGGATTGGATTGTAGATTGGATTACAGGCCGACTCCACAGGCCAAACAGATGTCCAACATCATAACCACAATCCAATCAACAAACACTGCATTTTTACTTACTGGGCAAATTATGTCATGTCTTTCAATAGCCTTTCACAACTTCTTCTATCTTTTTGTTGAATAGAAAGTGAAATATGAAATAGATCAACAAAATCGAAAAATATTTTTTTTTTGTTAAATAGAAATCTACGTTACTAACCCTCCAACAATTTTAGTTCCAACTTACGCCTCGATTTCAAAGTTATTATTTTTAGTTTTGCAAGCGTAGTATAATCCCCCGTAGCATTTTGTTGCGACCAGAAAAATACCACAATGATTTAGTACGAACTTTGATCCATTTTCAGCCTGATGTAGTTTTTTGTTACTAAAAAATACATACGTTCATATACTTTTATACATATTTATTACAAAACCATATTAATTTTAACTCAAATTATTAAAATTTTTAGAAGAAGATAATTATAACTTTGCGCCAGCTAAAAAACAAATATCGCGAAGTGTAAACAGCATGTGTGAACGAGTTGAAAAAAACTTTGAACGCAGCTGAAGTTTAAAAGCAGCCGAGGTTTGAACGCACTACTTGAATAGTTATTTTATCGCGTCTTCGTGTTTGGTTCATTTCATTTCATTAGTATGAAGTATCTCGTGCCGTCAAGCTCTCGTCGATTAGTTTGTCCAAAAATTTGTGTCGGTGCGCGTCGGGAAATATAAAATTCAAAGTAAAAATTTAAATAAAAAGAAAAAACAAATAAAAACAAAAAATCTGTGGAGTTCCATCAAATTGGGGGTAAGTCTAAACTTTTTAAAACAATTTTAACAATTTTAATATCTGGAAAAAAATTGGTGGTTTATTGGTGAAAAAAGGGCGTGTAAAATAAAATTAATATTGAAAACAGAATATCAGTCCAAAGTTCCATCAAAATATTTGCAAGTTAAAACATTTTTAAAGCAATCAATTTTGCTAAATTCTTTCAACAAAAATCATGCAAAGCGTAGTCAAAACCACCTTCAAATCATTATCTGTATGATCAGTATTTTATAAAATGCCTTTTTTTAAATAATTTAAACAATTTGAAGAATTTTAATGTCTGAAACAATTTCTATGGGAGTGGTTTATTGGTAAAAAAAAAATGGAGTCTGTGGTGTCTATAATGCATATATACAGAAAATCTGTCCGAAGTTCCATCAAAATATTTGCAAGTTAAGACATGTCGCGTGCCCATCAGCGTTGCCGATGTGACACGATTATGCATTTTTGACACGGGATTTTCTTCGTGGCACGGTGGCACGAAAAAATTCAATATGGCACGATTTTAAAATCTTCATTATTTAACTTAAACTTCATATCATAATGTACATACATACATTTTCAGAAAATAAGTTAAGAGTTTTGAGGAAACTTTATAAAAATTTATTCCAAATAACGTACAAATCAGTATAAATTTTAGTAGCTAATACACGGAAAGATCAAGTGGTATTTTTTATTGGACCTATAACTCCAAGTTAAAATATTGATTTTTGTTTGTAAAGTAGAAGAACTTGTTTTTTTTTTATTCACGTGGCACGCAAAATGCACGTTTTTTTTTGTAATTGTGGCACCAAACTATTTTTTCGGGTGGCAACGCTGGTGCCCACCCTAATATAAAATTTGAATGCAGCTGAAGTTTGAACGCAATACTTGAACAGTTATTTTATCGCGTCTTCGTTGTTGGTTCATTTCATTTCATTAGTATGAAGTGTCACGTGCAGTCAAGTTCTCGTCTATAGTTTGTCCAAAAATTTGTGTCGGTGCGCGTCGGAAAATAAAAATTTAAAGTAAAAATTTAAATAAAAAGAAAAAACAAATAAAAACAAAAAAGCTGTCGAGTTCCATTTAAGTGGGAGTAAGTTTAAACATTTTAAAACAATTTTAACAATTTTAGTGTCTGGAACAATTTCTATGGGGTGGTTTTTTGATTGCAATAAGGGTATCTATAAAATTTTGTTGGTTGGTATAGCAATGTCAGCAATGCAAAAAAAAAAATGTTAAAAACGCATATTTTCTATCAAAACGTAGGCAAGGTAAGACATTTTAAGAGCAGTTATTTGAGCTAAAAAGCTCATTTTTTTATTTTTTGCCAAGATTTAGATACAAATCGATTATTTCCTGAAAGAAATTTGATATAAAAAAAAGCAAAACCAATAACGTTGATTGGTTTTGCTGACTTTTAATATTTTGGTACAGGGGTGGTTTATTGATTTTAAAAAAGGTCAAAGGCATGTGAAATTGATTGCATTGTAGGCTTTTTATTAGAAACGAGAAATACAACTTTTAATAAAAACAAAAAAGCTGTCAAGAGTTCCATCAAAGTGTAGGCAAGTTTAAACATTTCTTAAAACAATAATTAATGTCAAATTGCTTTCAAGAAAAGAATCGAGTTTTCAGAAAAAAAAACTTAATTTTTTGCCAAGATTTAGATACAAATCGATAATTTCTTGAAAACAATTTGATATGAAGCAAAGCAAAACCAATAACGTTACCAACAAAAAAGAAGGTACCAAAAATTCGTGTGGGTGCTCATCGGAAAATAAAAAATTCAAAGTAAAAATTTAAATCATAAGAAAAAACAAATAAAAACAAAGAAGCTGTCGAGTATCATTAAAGTGGGAGTAAGTTTAAACATTTTTAAAACAATTTTAACAATTTTAATGTCTGGAACAATATCTATGGGGGTAGTGTTTTGATTGCAAAAAGGGTATCTATAAATTTTGTTGGTTGGTACAGCAATGTCAGCAATGCAAAAAAAAAAAACAATTTAAACAACTTTTAATAAAAACAAAAAAGCTGTCAAGAGTTCCATCAAAGTGTAGGCAAGTTTAAATATTTCTTAAAACAATAATTAATGTCCAATTGTTTTCAGGAAAAGAATCGAGTTTTCCGAAAACAAAAAACTTAATTTGTTGCCAAGATTTAGATACAAATCGATTATTTCCTGAAAGAAATTTGATATAAAAAAAAAGCAAAACCAATAACGTTGATTGGTTTTGCTGACTTTTCATATTTTGGTACAGGGGTGGTTTATTGATTCTAAAAAGGGCATATGTGAAATTGTTTTGCTGGCATTGCATTGTAGGCTTTTTATTAGAAACGAGAAATATAACTTTTAATAAAAACAAAAAAGCTGTCAGGAACGCCATCAAAGTGTAGGCAAGTTTAAACATTTCTTAAAACAATAATTAATATCAAATTGCTTTCAAGAAAAGAATCGAGTTTTCAGAAAAAAAAACTTAATTTTTGCCAAGATTTAGATACAAATCGATAATTTCTCAAAAACAATTTGATATGAAGCAAAGCAAAACCAATAACGTTACCAACAAAAAAGAGGGTACCAAATATTCGTGTGGGTGCTCATCGGAAAATAAAAAATTCAAAGTAAAAATTTAAATAAAAAGAAAAAAATCAAATAAAAACAAAAAAGCTGTCGAGTTCCATTAAAGTGGGAGTAAGTTTAAACATTTTAAAAACAATTTTAACAGTTTTAATGTCTGGAACAATTTTTATGGGGGTGGCTTTTTAATTGCAAAAAGGGTATCTATAAATTTTGTTTGTTGGTATAGCAATGTTAGCAATGCAAAAACAAAATAAATATTAAAAATAAAAAATATTTCTATAAAAACGTAGACAAGGTAAAACATTTTTAGAGCGGTTATTTGAGCTAAAAAACTTAATTTTTGCCAAGATTTAGATACAAATCGATTATTTCTTGAAAGAAATTTGATATGAAGCAATGCAAAACCAATATTTGTTTGGAATTGCTTATTTTTATTATTGTGGAGCAATTTCTACAGGAAGTGGTTTATTCTATTGATTCTTGGACGTGATCGTCACGTGACTTGCTAATGTCTTAGCAAAGAAATCAAAAAGGGACGTCTTTGAAATTTGTTTACTGGTATCGCATCGAAGGTTTTTTTATTAAAAATCAAAAAAAAACATATTAAAAACAGGAAGGTTGTCTAGTTTTCCATAAAAGCGTACAAAATTTTAATCAGTTTTTGAAACAATATTTAATTAATGTCAAATTCCTTTCAAGAAAAAAATTATTTTGTAGGAAAAAATAATTATTTTTTGCCAAGCACTATTTACAAATCAATTATCTTTTGAAAAATATTTTATATTTAGCAAAAATAAGACCAAAACAAGTTGGTATGTTGCGCATGCATTGATTTAGTACAGAAACTTTTATTTATTTATAATATTACTAAGTTCCGATATGACATGCAATCGAATTTGCCGTCGTACTCGGTGTAAATGGACCCCAGCGCGTGCGGTATCTGGGGGGGAAAGAGGCGTGGGATTATTTATTTAATGAAGATAGTTTAATAAAAAATAGAATTTGTTCACGATTTGATATTTTGTCCTTTTATAAAAAGCCGATATCTACTTGTTTAAAAAAAAAATCTTTTTTGTTCCGAAATGAATTCCTTACCAACCTGGATAAAAACCTTTTTTTCTCTGAAAAGGAATTTGACATATCAAATCAAAGCATTTAAATTCATAAACTAATTGATTTTACTTATGCTTTTAAGTTTTGTTTTTCAAATTTAATTATTTATTAAAATATTTTATTTGTTTATTCATTTCATTCGAGATCGTGAGTTGTTGCTGCTTGCCTGCATCACGAAGCCGCCAACTGACTTGTGGCCACCGTAATAAAAGAAGCCAATAAGTTTTGTATGTTTGGTTACATCACCATTATAAAATTAAATAAAAAAAGAAGCTGTCGAGTTCCATCAAAGTGGGGGTAAGTTTAAATATTTTTAAAACAATTTTAACAATTTGAATGTCTTGAACAATTTTAAGGGGGTGGGTTTTTGATTAAAAAGAGCATATATGACATTTGTTGGTTGGTATAGCAATAATAAAAACGCAAAACGAAAGGTAAAACATTTTCAAAACAGTTATTTGAGCTAAATTCTTTAAAAATAACGAATTAATCATGCAAAACATAGTTCACTGAAACCAGGTGCCTCATCACGTTAAACAAAAACGATATAGAGATAGCAATATTAAAAACGATTTCGTCCTATCGTTTTTGTTTTACGTCATGAGGCCCCAGCTTTAACTTTGCATCTGATAGAAATTCCTTGAATAGTTATTTTTAACATTTATTCATTTCATTAGTATGAAGCCAATAAGTTTTGTATGTTTGGTTACATCACCATTATAAAATTAAATAAAAAAAGAAGCTGTCGAGTTCCATCAAAGTGGGGGTAAGTTTAAATATTTTTAAAACAATTTTAACAATTTGAATGTCTTGAACAATTTTAAGGGGGTGGGTTTTTGATTAAAAAGAGCATATATGACATTTGTTGGTTGGTATAGCAATAATAAAAACGCAAAACGAAAGGTAAAACATTTTCAAAACAGTTATTTGAGCTAAATTCTTTAAAAATAACGAATTAATCATGCAAAACATAGTTCACTGAAACCAGGTGCCTCATCACGTTAAACAAAAACGATATAGAGATAGCAATATTAAAAACGATTTCGTCCTATCGTTTTTGTTTTACGTCATGAGGCCCCAGCTTTAACTTTGCATCTGATAGAAATTCCTTGAATAGTTATTTTTAACATTTATTCATTTCATTAGTATGTATTATCTCTGGCCGCCAAGTTCTCATCGATCGGTAATGTCATTAAAAAAAAAAAAGAAGCAACAACCTTTGTGTCTTTATGCGTCAGGTTTATTTCAAACAAAACGCTGTCAGGATTTCCATCAAAGTGTAGGCAAGTTTAAATATTTCTCAAAACAATAATTATTGTCAAATTGCTTTCAAGAAAAGAATCGAGTTTTCAGAAAAAAAAATCTTAATTTTTTGCCAAGATTTAGATACAAATCGATAATTTCTTGAAAACAATTTGATATGAAGCAAATCAAAACCAATAAGGTTGCCAACAAAAAAGAAGGTACCAAAACTTCGTGTGGGTGCTCATCGGAAAATAAAAATTCAAAGTAAAAATTTAAATAAAAAGAAAAAAACAAATAAAAACAAAAAAGCTGTCGAGTTCCATAAAAGTGGGAGTAAGTTTAAACATTTTAAAACAATTTTAACAATTTTAATGTCTGCAACAATGTCTATAGGGGTGGTTTTTTGATTGCAAAAAGGGTATCTCTAAATCTTGTTGGTTGGTACAGCCATGTTAGCAATGCAAAAAAAAAATAAATATTAAAAACGTAATGTGTCCAATTTTCTATCAAAATGAAGGCAAGGTAATACATTTTTAGAGCAGATATTTGAGCTTAATTCTTAAAAAAAAGAATTAAACAAGATGAAGAAATTTTAATATTAAAATATTGAAATTACTTCTGTTTTAAGTGGAGTGAATGAATAAAATTCAATTAAAAATTACAAGTGACCTCAACTCCAGAAACACGATTATTTCACTTGTACTTTTTAATTGAATACAAAACATAGTTCAATGAAACCAGCTTTAACTTTGCATCTGATAGAAATGCCTTGAATAGTTATTTTTTCATTCGTTCATTTCATTAGTATGTATTATCTCTGTCCGCCAAGTTCTCGTCGATCTGTAATGCCATTAAAAAAAAAAAGAAGCAAAAACCTTTGTGTCTTTATGCGTCAGTTTTATTTCAAACAATAAACAAAAAAGCTCTCAGGAGTTCCATCAAAGTGTAGGCAAGTTTAAACATTTCTTAAAACAATAATTAATGTCAAATTTCTTTCAAGAAAATAATCGAGTTTTCAGCAAAACAAAAAAAATCATTTTTTCATTTTTTGCCTAGATTTAGATACAAATCGATTATTTCCTGAAAGAAATTTTATATGAAGCAAACCAAAACCAATACTGTTGTTTGGAATTGCTTATTTTTATTATTTGGGAGGGGGGGGGGGCAATTTCTTTATGAAGTGGTTTATTCTATTAATTCTTGGACGTGATCGTCACGTGACTTGCTAATGTCTTAGCCAAGAAATCAAAAAGGGACGTCTGTGAGTTTTTTTGCTGGTATCGCATCGAAGGCTTTTCATTAAAAAGTAAAAATAAAACTTATATTAAAAACAGCAACACACAGGTTTCCATCAAAGCGTAGGTAACTTTAAAAAATTTTTAAATGTCAAAATCTTTTCAAGAAAAAAAAATATTTTTGTAGGAAAAATATTAATGTTTGCCAAGAACTAGATACAAATCAATTATCACTTGAAAAATATTTGATACTACAGAAACAACTTATGTGGTGTCTCCAAGCCTCTTTGGTTCCAACTCAGAAAACAGTAACAAAGGAAAAAAGGGTGTTGTAAAATTTAGTGTGCACAGCTCACAGCAAGCTCTTCTCTTTATCTGGAGTTCCGTGCAGGAAATAGACGACCATCTCCAATTTTTGGCGACGAAAGGCGAAAACATTCAGCCATTCATAATACCCCTAGGTGATATTAATTTCGAAAATTTTACTAAATTTTATGTATAATTAGACGGTGTTAAACGGGCTGTTGATATTTGTTACAAGGTATTCCATTTATTCCATTAAGTATATCCTCTAGCCTGCTCTCAAATTTGGGAATTTATAGAAAATCACTTCTATGACATGAAAAGTACAAAATATACATCTTCAAAAATGTTTGTCCTTTCGGAAGAATTAAACAGCCCTTCAACGTTAATGTTGTTCCTTGATCGATAAACATCTTTTACGTTATTGGGAGCTCTCATTTTTATAACCTATAAGTGCCCAAATGAAAGCAATTAATTACTTTCAATATTATTTGACACGTTGTTGCTAATGTCTTAGGCAAGAAATCAAAAAGAGACGTCTTTTAAATTTTTTGCTGGTATCGCATCGAGGGTTTTTTATTAAAAACGAAAAAAAAACATATTAAAACAGGAAGGTTGTCTAGTTTTCCATAAAAGCGTACAAAACTTTAATCAGTTTTTGAAAAAATATTTTATTAATGTCAAATTCCTTTCAAGAAAAAAACTATTTTGTAGGAAGAAATAATTATTTTTTGCCAAGCACTATTTACAAATCAATTACATATCTTTTGAAAAATATTTTATACGAAGCAAAGTAAGACCAAAACAAGTTGGTATGTTGCGCTGGTATTGATTTAATACAAAAACTTTTATTTATTTATAATATTACTAAGTTCCGATATGACATGCAATCGAATTTGCCGTCGTACTCGGTGTAAATGGACCCCAGCGCGTGCGGTATCTGGGGGGGAAAGAGGCGTGGGATTATTTTTTTAAGTGTTAAACACTATATAATTTTATAAGCCGATATCAACTTGTTTAAAAGAAAATCTTTTTTTCTTCCGAAATTAATTCATTTTGAAGATGGATAAAAAACTTTTTTTTTAAAAGGAATTTGACATATCAAATCAAAGCATTTAAATTCATAAACTTATTGATTTTACTTATGATTTTAAGTTTTTTTTTTTAATTTAATTATTTATTAAAGTATTTTAATTGTTTATTCATTTCATTCGAGATCGTGACCTGTTGCTGCTCGCCTGCATTCAGCCTAGAAACTACCGAAAAGACGCAGCAAAAATTTGTTTGTATCGTCGTGGAACCGTCGTTGGTAGAAACGACAAAATTTGAAGTGTTTCAGGTGAGTGTAAATACCTTTTAAAACAAGTAATAAATGTCGAAAATATCGAAATTTTGTCTGTCTTTTTCCCGAAGAAAAAATATTGAAAATTTTTCTGTCTTTTTCCCGAAGAAAATATATTGAAAATTTTTCTGTCTTTTTCCCGAAGAAAAAATTATGAAAATTTTTCTAAGTCTTTTTCCCCAAGAAAAAATATTGAAAATTTTTCAAGTCTTTCTCCCGAAGAAAAAATTGTTCTTAGCGGCCGTTATTAAATCAAAAGATATGAAAAAGGATGGAAATTATAAATACTTGCAGCCTCTTAAGTTTAATAAAATAAAACTTTTTGCGGAATAGTAGGCGTCTGTGCATCTATGCGTCCATCTATGGATACTTCAACCTAAACGGTTGTATTTCCATGCAGCAACCTGCCAGTTTTCGTGGCAAACAAGAAACGATACAAAAAGTGGATTGGGAACGTTTTCACAATGCGCTTCTTGCAAATTTTTTTTTCAATATTGCTATTTGGAGAAAAGGTAATTTAAAAATCATTAATTTCAAATTCGATCATTTTTATATGGGTTATGACTTACTTTTAAATGTCTTTATTTGTATCTAACAAAATTTTAACCTGCTTAATAGATCCAGTAGGTACAGGTTATGTATCGAAAACAAACTAATCACAGTTTTAGATAAAACTAATAAACTTAGATATTACTATTACATATAAGTAAGAAAATGTATCTGGTACAACCTAATGATCTGAATATCAGTGCGCATATCTATATACCATTAGCATAAAGGGTGATGGGATTTCCTTTCTTTTCGTCTAATTCTTTCTTTTCTATCTCTTTTCGGATATTTCTAAGAAGCACCAAAGTATAGCAATATAAATATATTTTAATACCAAAGTTTTGTTTCAAAGATCATTAAAATGATTTGATTTATACAATACGTATTTTAACGTGCAAAATTCCTAAACGTTCTTTTTTAAAATTTCTCCTATTGCCATAAGTTTTTCGATTCGTATGACTGAAGAGATAAATTCTGACAGTAGAATAAGTTCCTCAGTTCATTTGTTTCTTTAATAAGCTTAACAGAATAAGTATGCATATTTTATTTTAGTTTTTCCTTGAACATAAAAATTGAAGTACCTACATACGTTTTAAAATTATTTTGCAGATTTAAATTGAAAAATGTCGTGTTTCGTTTGCCAAAAAGTTTTTGATCAAACTGATTTTCTTATGCGCCATCTTAGAACCAAACATTATCTGCGTTCCGACAGTACTTTTCGTTGCTTTGAAAAACAATGTTCCCTTATGTTTAAGAGTTCCTCAAGTTGCAAGAGACATATAAAACGCTATCATGTCAAAATGTTTCAATCTGATGGAGCACAAAAGCAAAAAGCACTTAAAAATGTTGAAGTTTTGAATAAAAGCTGTAACTTAATTGATATAAAGACTATGGACAGTAATATGTATGTGGAGCCACAACCACCTTCTTCAGAAGAGCCTCAGAAAGGGGAAGAGTTTAAAGCTGAAGTAGCAATAAAAAATCTTTTAGAAAGTGCATTGAAATGGTGTGTTTCATTACACTCAAATGATAATTTTTCGAGAAAAGATATTTACCAAATTCAGAAAGGTGCTTCATCTTTCATAATAGAACCACTTCTTGAGATCTTCGATAGCTTTTCCAAACATAAACTACACCAAAATGAAGAGGTTTTTAATGAAATATCTAGTATTATATGTGCGTGTAAGAACCCATTTGAGAAATGCAGTTCAGATTTTCTCTTGACTCAAAAGCTAAGAACCTCTGGATACATGGACAATGTCGATGAGTTCGTTATCAATAAGGAAATAAGTACGAACTATCGTACTGGAGAGTTACATCTAGATGAAGTTGTTGATAAAGGCGTTGTGTTACCGCTTCGCTCACAATTCAGATTATTATTCCAAACTGGAAACTTTCTTCTTGATATGTTAAACCATATGAAATTTTTGGAAACAAATGATCGGTTCATTAATTTCGTGCAGGGAGACTTGTGGAAAACAAAGGCAAAATTGTATCCAAACAAAATACTGATTCCATATTTCTTGTATTCAGATGAATTTGAAATAAACAACCCTCTTGGGTCTCATTCTTCAGTTCACTCCGTTTGTAACTTTTATTATTCATTCGCCTGTATGCTTCTTAATGAAGCAAAGTTGGAAAATATATTCTTAGCGGCCGTTATTAAATCCAAAGATATGAAAAAGAATGGAAATTATAAATGCTTGCAGCCTCTTATAAATGAGTTAAGATTTCTTGAAGAAGAAGGGATCAGTATAAAGGCTGCTTATGGTAATATATACAACGTTCATTTTATTTTGGGACTTATACTGGGAGATAACTTAGGACTCAACACGCTATTAGGTTTCAACAAATCGTTCTCTGGAACATTTTGTCGATTTTGCCGCTTACAAAAAGAAAAATGTACTAAAGTATGTGTTGAAGAGCAAGACAAAATGAGAAATACATGTAACTACAACTTAGATCTACAGAAAGATAATCCCAAGGAAACTGGTATTATCAGTGAATACTGTTTCAATAACATCCCTTCATTCCATGTTGTGGACAATTTTAGCGTGGACGTAATGCATGACATATTTGAAGAAATATGTCACTATGATCTTTGTCATATAATTATTCACTTCACCCAAATAAAAAAATATTTTTCTTTAGAAACATTAAACAAACGAAAAGAAACATTTGAATATGGCCCCATCGAAATAAAAAATGCTTCCAATGAAATACATCCAACTCATTTAAAAAAGCATCATTTACGAATGTCAGCTAGCCAAATGCTTACATTTGTTCAGTTGTTACCTCTTATGGTAGGAGATTTGGTACCATTAAAAGATGATGTTTGGAGTTTTCTTTTGAACCTCCTAGAAATAGTTAATTTGGTTCTTTGCTTTGAAGTAACGGATGAGTCAATTTCAGCTTTAACGAGTAAAATAAAAATACATAACGAACAATAACTTCAACTTTTCCAAGATAATTTAAAACCCAAGTTCCATATTATGACACATTATCCAACAATCTTACGGAAATCAGGACCATTAAGAAAATTTTGGTGTTTTAAGTATGAAGCCAAGCACAAAAGCTTCAAATTATATTCACATGCTATAACTTCCAGGAAAAATATATGCCTTACATTGGCAAAAAAATTTCAGCTTAAGTTTGTTAACAGAATCTTAAATTATAAATTTGATATTACTAGATGTGTGGTATGGAAAAAAGACGAAACGTAGAGTGGCTTGGTTTCTTTTATAAGCAAAATGGTGGGAGTTCAACAAGATCAATTGAAATTTTTTCGCCAGGCTGAATACAATGGCATATCATATAAGATTGGCTATTATGTATCCACATTAACTAATGATTATAATATTTACGTGATAATCAATTTTGTACAGAATGCAGAAGTTTATTTATTTTGTCAAAAATTAAAAGAAATTCATTACGATCCGCATTTCATGGCATTTGAAATCGATGCCTCTTTTCTGGGTGAATATTTAATTTTACAGTTTGAGGAATTAGTAGGACCACCATCGACACTCATAAAAACTGCAAAGGGAAAAGCTATGATACACATTAAAGAATACTATTTACCGTAGACGAGGAGGTGGAGACAGAAAATACAAAAAAGCCTGCTATAAACATTAAAAATATCTTTTATCAATGTTACTTTTATAAGTAAAAACACCCTACCATAATTTCAGTACCTAAATTACTGAACAAAATACAACTCAAAACAAACGATGGGAGATAACACAGCAACTGCTGGTGATCAAACAACCCCTAATCAATCTGGAACATATACGTACCTAGAACTTACACCCACGTAAGGAAAACCCACACTCCAGCCTGTTGAAAACGTATATCACACAGATATGCAGCACATTTCAAAACCTTTAGCAAATAGGGATCAGACATCAATTATTTCTTATCAACAGTCTGAGAGAGGCATGAACTACGATAATCTGGGATCTTTAAATTCTGATACAGAAAATTTCGAAACCTCGGATGAAACGTTTAAACAACTTCTTAAGTCCTGGAAATTAGAACATCTAACAGAGTTCTTTATATGTAAGGTTTTTTTCATATAATTTTTTCGTAATACTATATTTAGATTCTCAATTGATAAAAATCGAAATTTCGCTCATAAATAATCTACTTATTCTAGAAATTTTCCATTATTAATATGCAATTTCAATTCATAATAATAATGGTCAGCAAAATTATCAATGATCAAAAATTTTATTACGTTAATATTAAAAAATAGTATTTCAATTTTATCAATTGTTTTGTTACCCTTTTTTGAACGACTTTTCCCGATTTTTTTTTTGATAACTCGTACGATAATAAGTACAGCAGAGATGACGTTACTCTTTGTTCCTCTTGTAACATTTTTTTTAGAATTACTAGACGAAATCTACACGTTTATCTTTTCTGTGACAGTTTTTTTCATTCTTTAATTATTATTTCTCTTGATTATTATAGCTGAAAACATTAACTTCGAAATTTTGAAAATAATTAAACGACGTCACATTTATATGCTTTTCAAAAACCAAAAAATTGGTGATCTGGTGGTATTCGAACAGAGTTTAGCAGAATGGCGCTCAAGTTTGTCATTGTTTGTGGATGAAGAGGAAAACGAATCTCTTCCTGAAAGAGGAATTTCAAATTCTCAGATAACCTATCTGACTTCACCGACTGATTCCAGAGCAACAGGCTCACCAGAACCAAATGAAGCTTCGTTATCATTATCAGATATATTGAACGAGTGCCCGAAATCCAAAAATGTGACAAACTACTATGAGCGAAATTCCAAGTTACTGGAAGAACATCGGAACATGTTAATTGGCATAATATGCAATTATTATCAAGATAGAAGTTACCATCTGTCCTTGTCTACTAGTTATAGATTAGAAAAAGAAATTCTTAATCGTTTTCCCGGAGAAAAACTGGAATACTACCGTGTGGGTAGAAGAGGAAAAATATATGTTAAAGCTTGTAATGCCAAAAGTAGTACACGATCATTCTTCAAAAGAACATTAATTCCGGATGTGAATGCCTCGGACAAGCTTGTTATTGGACCAATAAATACACTTAATATAGAATTCAGTGAGTACTTTTGATGTGTAGAACTTAAATGTAGGTGTAGCCAAATTTTTAAAAATAATTTTGAATTGTTTTTTTTTTTTTTTGCAAATGAAATCAAAACGCTTTTTAAGTTTAAACAAGGCAAAAGAAAAGTGTGGTAGATTCACAGTCCAAAGTACGCAACAAGCTTTAAATTGTTGTTCGGAATTCCGTTCAATTTTTGAAAGCAAAAGGCGAAAACATGCAGCCATTTATTCTTGGCAGAGGTGATATAAATTTTCAAACGGAGAAAGATTACTTTTCAACAGCTTTTCTAAAGATGTTAGTATTTGTTTTAAAATTTTCCATTTATTTTACTTAGAACATCTTCTTACCTGATCTCAGTTCTGAGCATTAGTACAAAATCGCTTATATCGCATGAAAAGTTCAAAAATTACATCTTCCATAATGCTAAATTCAAAATAAGGAATTAAAATTCTTATTTTGAATTTAAAGATTTCGTTGTTCAAAAAAATAGTAAATAAAAACGTTTAAAATGATAATACAAGAGGGGTTAAGTATTGTTTCTCTACTGTCGGTATATGAAATTAGACTTATTGGTGAAGGTGACAACAGATGCATTTTATTATGCCCAAATCTTGTCCGGATTGATCATGATAATAAAACAAAACAGGGTCCAAATGGCTACAGTGTTGTATATTAGGTAGAAAATGTGAAGGCTCTGTGACAATAATGAATTTTAAATTCCAAAAGCATAGCTGGAACTTGTGTTGTTTTTGTAACACATTTATTTTCGTTTGGTGGCTTCATTGATTTGATTAAACAGTTTTTTTGAAGACATTTTAACATTCTACTAAATCGACTAAAATTTTGCGCCAATATATATAATATATTTCACTACATACATAGGTATATACGGATCTACAAAACACTCATATAAGCAAAGCATACTTACTTACTTACTTAGGTCCTCGGACCTATTACGTCCGTGATGTTTCCCTTACGGGACATAGGGCCTCCACTACACCTACGCGCCATCGTGTACGATTTCTTGAAATATATTTCAGCTCTCTCCAACTTTTCCCCAGTCGTGCCGATTCCTGTTCGACCGTTCTTCGCCATGTACTTCTAGGCCGGCCCACTTGTCTTCCCTCCTGTGTGAGCGGGTTCCACTGCATTGCTTGAGATGCAATGCACCGATCGCCTTTTCGAAGCGTATGGCCAATCCACTGCCACTTTCTTCTTCGTATAATGGAGTCTATGGGCTCCTGACCCGTTCTCGCATGAAGTTCGGCATTGGAGATACGGTTGGGCCAGAAAATCCTCAAGATGTTTCGTAGACATCTATTAACGAAGGTTTGCAGCTTTCTAGTGACAATTTCAGTGACTTTCCAAGTGCTGCAGCCGTAAAGCAGAACGGATTCAACATTGGAGCGGAACAGTCGTAGCTTGGTCCTTAAGCTAAAAGAGTTGTTTCTCCATATTTTGGACAGCATTCCGAACGCAGCCTTTGCTTTTCTGATTCGGCTGTTTACGTCCAGTTCAGTTCCGCCACCCGTAGAGATAATACTCCCAAGATATTGGAAATCCTCTACCATCTCTACCGGTTGTCCAGAAATATTTACTTGGATTGATGAGGAAGTTCCAAGGCTGATCATTTTAGTTTTTGCCGAGTTGATCTTAAGCCCTACGATTTCTGCTTCTCTCTCCACCCTTGTTGTCATTTGATGGAGATCCATGATCCTATGAGAGAGTAGGCATACGTCGTCCGCGTAGTCCAGATGTTTGAGGTGAGATTGCAGAGTCCACTGAATTCCTCCATTTCCATTTGACAAAGCTGCGTGCAGTACGTCACTTATCACCAACAGGAACAGTATTGGTGACAGTATACAGCCTTGCCTAACTCCACTTTGGATTTCAAACTCCTCTGACAGCCTACCTTTGTGCAAAACGTGACACCTGGATCCATCATATGTAGCCTTGATAATAGCAATCAATTTATCTGGGATGCCCCTCCTGTGCAAAGCAAGCCAAATAAATTCTCTATTGACACTGTCGAACGCCTTTTCAAAATCGATGAACAGCAGGTGAAGTGGTGATCGATATTCAACGCACTGTTCGATGATGATCCTCAAGGTGTTGATGTGATCAACACAGGAAGATCCAGTGCGGAAACCTGCTTGTTCGGCGTCGAGTGTGTTTTCGAGGTGGTCTTTAATTCGGTCCAATATTATCCTTGCTATTATCTTGGCTACTGCAGGCAGAACGCATATTCCTCTCCAGTTTTCGCACTGTGTGAGATCTCCTTTCTTTGGGAGCTTGACAATCATTCCTTTTTTCCACTCTTCAGGAAAGCTCTCTGCTTCCCAAGCTCTCTTAATAAGTGGGTGCAGTAGCTCGCTCGATGTCGTTGGGGCTGCTCCTAAGAGCTCTGCAGGAATACCGTCAAGTCCAACCGCTTTGTTGTTCTTCAGTGCTTTGATGGCGGTGATAATTTCTTCTTTACTGGGGGGTACGGTGCGTATTCGGGAAATTGTTACTTCGGGTAGCTCAGTGGGAATAGGGTTCACTTCACTTGCGAAAACGCGGTTTAAAACCGCAGAAAAGTGTTCCCTCCACCTTATGAGCTGGTCCTCATCCGAAATTAGCAGGGATCCGTTTGTGTCTTTAACCAGGTGTTGTTTAGAGCTCTGGACACCAGTGAGCTCTTTGGTAATTCTGTAGACGGTCCTACTGTCACACCTACTAGCGGCTTCTTCTGCTTCTGTAGCCAGTGCGTTGATGTAGTTACGCTTATCACGTCGCACACTACGGTGAACTTCCCTCATCTTCATGCGGTACGTAGACTCAAGCTCGTTTCTCCCTGCTGCTGGGGTAGCTGCGATGCGAGCTTTAAGGTGTTTCCTTTCTTCGATCCTTGCCCAAGTTTCGTCGGAAAGCCAAGCACTATTTCTTCCTTGCGCCCGGCCGACTATACTTTCAGCACCAGATATGAACACATTTTTCACAGCACACCAATGATTTTCGATGGATGTGGTTTCCGTGCTGCTGATTGCGTTCAATCCTTGTGAAAGGTGGTCCCCTAGTTGTTGGCGCACTGCAGGATCCTTTAGTCTATCTGTATTAAACTTGGGCATTCGAGTGTTTCCTTGGGATCTCCGAACTGCAGCTGTACGCAATCTTACGGTAGCAACCATCAGATGGTGGTCCCGGGCCATTCCCATGTCAGCACCTCTTCTGTTACGGACGTCCTGGAGACTGCTTCTAAAACGCCGGCTGATCGCGAAGTGGTCAATTTGGTTGGAAGTTGCTTGTCTGTCAGTCGACACCCAACTGACTTTGTGGCACGTCTTATGCTCGAACATGGTCCCTCCAATAACAAGGCCGTTGGCGTTGCAGAAATCGACAAATCGTTCGCCATTGTCGTTTCGGTTACCAACACCATGTTTTCCCATGACATGCCTTAGCCCAGTGTTGTCATTGCCAACCTTGGCATTTAAGTCTCCCATCACCATAACTATATCACCTCGTGGAACGCTATCATAAGCAGCACTCAGCCGGTTATAAAAGGCCTCCTTCTCCTCGTCAGAAGAGAGCAAAGTTGGGGCGTAACACTGTATGATGGTGACGCGACGTACTCTAGTCCGGAACCTGGCTTTCAGGATCCTGTCACCTAAAGGCTCCCAGGAAATTAGGCTTTTGAGAGCTGTTTTGGAAAGCAGCAATCCAACGCCAGATTCCCGAGCGCTTCCAGGTGTTTTTCCGGAATAGAATAGTACAGTGTTACGGGTTGGTGACTTGAACTTCCCCGAACCCAGCCATCTAACTTCACTTATCCCTAAGATGTCCATCCTATACCGCATGAATTCCTTCTCTAGTTGCAGGAATCTGGCATTCTGAGGACCTTCTTTTCCATTGTCAAGAAGCGTCTTCACATTCCAGAAACCAATCTTTGTCCGGGTACAATAGCCAAAAGTCGTCAACGAGTTATCATTAATTATCCGAGGCGTAGTGTTGGTTTCGGTAGCGGGTTGATTTCAGTTACGGAGAATGCTAACCTCCGTAACCTATCCTAGAGAGCTAGGCCTTTTCGCACTTGTAATTTTAGCCTATTTATGTATATTGGGATACATAAATAGTTGCCCGGGGACCACCACGAGGAGGTAAAACAAGCACTTCATCGTGACTGATTGTTGCGCTACTGGCCCAGACCAAGTTCTGAGCAATCAATAGTTTCCCGATCAGGCACGATGCAGGTCGCCCAAAATAAGCAAAGCATGGCTATGAGAAACTCTTTATTATGCCAAATAAGTTAATTTAAAAAAAAAAATGAGTTTTACTTCATTTAATAATTATTGACGTTTGCAAAAACTCATTTGTATTCAAAAATATGTTTCCACCAACAATGAAAGCTTTCAAATATCCAAAAGAATGAAGACGTTTTAAAAGCTGCCGAATGCTCTGTTATGGTAACATTTGTATATATTGTGTTATTGCTTGGCTATGATTCGATTCATAATTATATGCATAAATAATAGCAAATTGTGTTTCTCATACCCGTGTTTCTTGTGTGTCAACTGGATAGTTAGCGTTTCTTACTTTCTAAACATTGTTCTGATTTAAAAACGAAAAGTAAAATCAAATAACGAAAACTTATCATTTTGGTTAACACTTTTTATCATTTATACACACATACATTCCTGCTCTGAAATAAAACAACCCTTAAAAATGTAATTAAACTTGGGTATATTTTAATACCTAACAGATCCTGAAGCTGATGCAGAGGAACTCGTCCGAAGAATGAAATATGACAATTTATCGGCTGCGGGGTTCGAAAGCTGTTGGCAAGCGTGCAGTCAGTATAGGATGAAAAATATGCTGGAAGCTAGTTCTCTGGCAAGCATATTTGCAAAATGGCCCGAATATAAAAACCCATCAACTGGTTATCGTTAAGTTAGTTTCACTTTAATAAATACACTCAATATTTTCATTATTATTTATATGTAGTTATTTAAAAATGTTGTTTCTTAGAGATTTTTACCTTTGAAAGCATTAGGTACATAATTTGGATGAAATAATTCCCCCAAACATTATTTACCAAATTATTGAACTAAATGTTCATAAAAATGGTGAGTTATTTTCAATTTGAGTTGGAAATATCTTAGCTTTCAAATCCTAGAATTATTTCCCAACGAGGATAATGTTATTTCCATCATGCTAATTATTTCTTAAAACAATATTTAATTTGTAAAATAAAAATTAAATCATAATTGAATTGATTAATTCCTTAGATTGACAAGGATTTTAAAGTATTGTATGGAAGCCGTCCAGGAATACTTGGAAGATGGCCAGAACAAGCGTCTGCACTGAAAACCTTTCTTTTGAGGGAAAACCACTTGAAGGACAAACTTATGATTGAAATGCTGACAAAAGTTGACCAAGCTGACATTACGACAGGTAATTTGTTTTTTTTTTTTTACATATTTGTTTCTATTGAGTTCAGAAAATAATTTTGGATTTTTGTTTTTAGTATTATATTTTAAGAAATGTTATAACCTTTTAAAATATGTATTCCAATGGCGTTATCTATTAATTTTTGTTTTCATTTTTAATTACAGAAACAACAGCAGCTAAGCTTATGTGGTGTCTCCACGCATTTTTGGTAAAGTAAGTAAAGGCGAAAACATTCAGCCATTCATAATTGGCCTAGGTGACATTAATTTCGAAAATTTTAGTAACTTTTATGTATATTTAGACGGTGTTAAGTTCATTTTCAACAGCTTTTTAAGGGCTGTTGATATTTGTTATAAGGTATTCCATTTATTCCATTTAGAATATCCTCTAGCCTGCTCTTAAATTTGGACATTTATAGAAAATCACTTCTACGATATGAAAAGTACAAAACATACATCTTCCAAAATGTTTGTTCTTTCGGAAGAATTAAACAGCCCTTCAACGTAAATGTTGTTCGTTGATCGATAAACAATTTTTACGTTATAAGGAGCTCTCATATTTATAATCTATAAGTGCCCAAATGAAAGTAACTTATTATTTTCACTATTATTTGACAATTTGTTTTTAATCGTTTAATGTATATCATGTACATATTATTAATCCCGTCGCCCAAAAACTAAATGTCAATAACGTATAACCTTTATTATTAGAAAATAATAAAACAAGAATTAACTTGTAATGAAAACTGTATTGTATTTTAATGAAGGATTTTAAATTTTCAGAAAACTACCCAGAAGAAGAGGACAGGAAAGATTTTTTTAAAGGGTGAGCAAAAATTGTATGAAATTATTTCATAGATTTTATGAAATTTTACATAATTTTTATGTAATGGTACCTACATACAAATTATGAATAGTTTCATACGTTCTATGAAAAAAATCATAAATCGTATGACTGAATTCATAATAGGTATGAATAAAATCATAGATTTTATGATCTTTTCATAAATTCTATGACAGAAATCATAAATCGTATGGCACCAATCATACCTTTTATGCAACTTTACATACGTGAATGCAAAGTTACATAAAAAATATGAAAAGTTTCATGCATTCTATGACAGAAATGATAAATTGTATGACACCAATCATACATTTTATGCAACATTACAAACGTGAATGTAAAGTTACATAAAAAATATGAATATGTTACGAGTTTGTTCTTCTTAGAGGATTAGCTGGCACCAAAAGTAGGACTCCCAAGCTAGCTCATACCATGCGTCCTTTATCTTCCTCGTTAACAAAATTATTTAAATTCCAGTCTTTATCATCCCGATGTTATTGATGCGCGAGATACTTCTTCTATTCCCACTCTACCTGGTTGTTCTCTCGCTGAACAACCCCTTTTTGATAACGTTCCTTTTTCTCGGCCCTTTTACCCCGGTTTCCTTATCTCCTCATCTCCCCTTTTTTTCTTTTACAAATCTAGAGATTCATGACTATAAATCTTATTAGAACAATTTATTAAATATATTATTGATTACTGTTAAAAAATACATTTTTACATTTTAAATTCAATTAAAATTCTAAACTAGCTTTTAAGAGTTTAACTTTAAAATTTATATGTTTATTTAAAATAAAAACCATTTTATGTTTAAAATTTTTTATAAAAATCGTGATTTAATTCAGCCTAGCAGCGATTATCCCTTTTGGTCGGATATTGGGCAATACTTATAACAAATTTTATGTCAATAGGACATGTACGACAAGAAATAACTCACCCCTAAATTGATCGATGCAGTGGCCAATCCCTCGATGAATCTTGGTTCGATGTGGCGATCTTTATTACGCTTCTTTTCTTTTTGCGATTGAAAACACTTATAAATATTACCACCTTTTCAACACACCAAAGTAACAATCTTTTGCTTTTATATATGTGATATATGTAAGTATATATATATCTATATATATTTATATATTTATATATACACCCACATACATATATATATGTATACCACTTTAGATTTAGATTAAAATTTACTTTTTTTTATGAAATAAAAACAATTTTTAGTACTTTAGCACTTTAGAATTAGGAAATGATTGAACGATAAAAATTAAATGAATGATTAAAATCAAAATTTGAATTTCAAAAAAAAACTTATATATGAAAATTTGATTTAGATTTTTCCTTTTCTTTTTACGAGTTTAGATGATATGTTGTCTTTGGTTATGTATTCTTCTTTCTATTTTACTTAATTCCAACGGGGACTGGTATAAGGATTTCAGGAATTTGAGATTTTTCTGTTCCGTTACTATCCGTTGGATTACTTTTTCTCCCTTTAAAATTGAGAACGTCAAAAATAACTTTTAACGGCCTAACTACACACAAAAAAAATCATCTTTAATACATTTTTTTTTATCAACACCCGCTTAATTAAAAATTACCTTATTTTATAGATTGAACTTTGCATAAGAACGTATATATATATATATTGACCTTGAATGATCTTGAAGATTCGTATATATGTACTTGATGGAGTGAAACCCGATCATGCATTGATGGAATATTTCCCGAGATCTTGTGGACTATCCTTTTTTTATGATTTTCTAAGAAAATATATCGAAAGGAAACACTAAAATGCTTATTTCCGCTTTGTTTTACACTACTCACGTTTATAAATTCTAAAAGTTGGTTTCAAATGGAGTTCGTCCGGTGGTACTTTCTTTTACTTCTTCACTAATTTCAACTTCTTGGTATTCTGGCTTCTAGGGTCTCGGATGGATTTTTTTGAAAAGAATGTACCTACCGACGGCTTTTACCAAAGAACCCTAGCTCTACCCATCAGTACTCAGACGTATAAATTAGGACTTTCCAACCTTTGTCTTTTACACATCTATTCACGCAAACATAATTACGCATTATAAACGTTAATTGTATTATTGTGCGTTAATCATTATATGTGGATGTGAACATTGGTGGGCGTAATTAACGCACTTGTTGCAAACATCTTTGGGTGCGAATCGGATTCATAAATGTCATGATACACGATCACATCCAAATTGTCTCATGCGAGTGAGGTGCCTTTCCCCACCCATCGCAACATTCCGCAACATGACTATTCAAACATTTTGACAAACCGCTGACAATCACTCAATTTATGATTAAGTGTCAGCCATTATTTCACTCTTCTTTTCCTGACAAAAAGGAAAACCCTACAATCCTGTGCTTAACCCCTACAGGTGGGTGCGAAATAGCATTACTTTTAACTTAATTGTTTACAATTGTCAACAAAACAAATAAACATATCCTGAGTCGTCGTCGTCGCCGTTGTCGTCGTTGTCGTCGTCGTTGTTGGTAGTGGGTGTATGGAAATTTCTTTTAAATAATTTTCTTTTTAATTATTTAATTCCCATACCACCCATTCGGTTACAGGGCTTCGCGTTTTTTAGATAAAGCGTATCTGAAATATGCACACGAACCCACATTTCCTTTCCGCGCGGCCGGGTAGTGCATTGTGATCAGAGAAGTAAACAATTAGTGAAACTGAGAATTGCCGGAAAAGATTTCGACTCATATATGATTGTTTACTTTAAGTGTTTGTGATAAAAAAAATCATTGTTGTGAGAAAAATTAAATATTATTTAAATAGTCAGTACAAAAGTGAAGTTAACGACAAAAACAAAATCTGATATTCTAAACGTGAATGGCCGTTTTGAATAGTGTGCGACGAGGACAACCGTAGTAACGCGAGTGAGATAGGCGACAAAAATCCGCTACAGAAACCAAAACAATTTGCTTTTAACTAAGAGTTATGGCAAAAAAAAAACGGAGGTCATTCACCTCGATTTCCTATGATCGTATTCGTGGCAAAAAAAAAAAAATGTATTTTGTTAATCGCGGTACGATGAGTTTTGCCGACGGTGTTTTCAATTGTCGATTTTTGATGGAGATTTCTTGTTTAAGGAAATCGTGTGCGAGTTTCTGTATTTTTAAATTAAACTTTTAAGTCGGTTCGGGTTAGTTTTAAAATGTTTGCTCTTTTTATTGGATGCCAGCTGTTATGTCAGACGAGGGGCGCGAACCCACTTACCAGAACGAAAGGATAACATCAGATAAGTTAAAAATTTTATTTATTTTTTTGAAAACGATACTTTGTGTTTTTTTTTTTTTGTTTCAGTCGTCTGGTTATTGACGAAAGTCTTTGGCATGGAAAATGCCAAGAGGTTTACCAGCCCTGGATTCCAGCTCGTACATGCAGTTGCCAACTACTTTTCTTACGCGGGATTTTAGGAATTTTGGAAGCAACTTGGCGTTAATTCCTTGGGCAAAATTGCTCTGGGCGAAGTTCCTATGGAATACCTCCTGACCTTCACGGTAAGTGACATTCTTAGATCTTTTATTATAATTGTTTCTCGACTTAACGTATGCCCTGTCCAAATTCTCCGACAACTTCTGCCTGACCAAGGTCAATTTGAGTGCGCGGGGTGCGACCAACATTTCGGGGTCGTGTAGCGCGTTTATTTTACGTAATATCGTGTAAGTTGAACCGTGATTTATCATGTTTTGTCCGAACAAAGCATAATAGGGTTGACAATTTAGGGAATCGTGTGTATCGGAACGCAACGCACATGCTATACTAGATAGATGTAGATCCCAGTCGTTTTGTTGTTTAGAAATTAGGATTCTCAACTTACTTAGTAGACTACGATTCACCCGCTCCGAAATGTTGGCCTGAGGCGAAAACACTGCCGTTCGCACATGTTTAACACCGTAATTGTCCAGGAAGGTTTTGAAGTCTTTGGACACAAACTGACGTCCGTTGTCGGAGTGAATTTGTTCAGGGGTCCCGAAAGTATGGAATATTTCTGATTCGAGATATTGAATCACACGATTTGAAGTAGCTTTAGGTAAGGCTTTGAAAAACGTGAACTTCGAGAAATGGTCAACCACGATAAAAACGTATATGTTTCCTCGCTTGGTGCGCGGATACGGACCTAAAAAATCAACGTAGAGTCGTTGCATGGGCCTTTCAGTTTTTATCTGGTTGACTATCGGTGGACGAAGAATTTCATTCGGGGCTTTGACCATCTTACAGGCGTCGCAGTTTTTCACAAAAATCTTTATATCCTTTATCATTTTTGGCCAATAATATTTTGATCGCACGCGATCGCACTTAGTTTTGTGTTGTGGCACATTTCAATGCACTTTTGAGTAAGATTATCGGGAAGCCATAAGCGCCAAAGAGAATCTTCTTCGTCTACACTTCCGGTTATGAATCTCACTCTTCGGTAAACGTATTTCTCGGAAACGACAAGGTCTGGAAGAGTGGCCTGGTTTTGGGCAATGTTCTCTCTCAAGCGGGTATATTGTTCCGAATCAAACTCAGCCGAATCTAAATCGATATCATCGCATATCAATATCGAAGAATCTCCACAAATCCCATTATCCACAGCAATTACGCCTGCCGCGATTTCATCCATGTTCATCCTAGATAGACAATCTGGCACTACGTTTAAGGACCCTTTTCGATGTTCAATCGAGAAGTCATACCCTTGGAGTTCCAGGCTCCATCTAGCTAGTCTACCTGATAATTCTTTCATTGACATAAGCCATTTAAGGCTGGAATGGTCGGTAATGATTTTAAAAGGCAATCCATCAACGTAAGGCTGAAATTTTCGCACGCTTAGTAGTGCTGCGAGACATTCTTGCTCCGTGACCGTATAATTCTTCTGGGATTTGTTGAGCCTCTTCGACATGAAAGCAATGGGCTTCTCATTACTGTTCTCATCCACTTGAAAGAGAACACCGCCTACTCCTTCAGACGAAGCATCGCATTGGATAACAAAAGGTTTCGCAAAGTTTGGTTCAGCTAAAACTGGAGCCGACGAAAGAACTGATTTAAGTCTCTCGCAAGCTTCGAGTGCTTCGGGAGTAAATTCAAATTTAGCCTTCTTTTGAAGGCAGTTGGTTAAAGGAGCAGATACATCGGCATAATTTCGGATAAATCTCCTATACCAACCTGTCATGCCCAGAAACCTTCTAACTTGCCTAACGTTAGTTGGAACTGGAAAATTAACCATAGCTTCTATCTTGTCCGGGTTGGTTTTCAGGTTTCCCTGACCTACGATAAAACCAAAAAATTTTATTTCTTTCATGCAAAATTTGCTTTTTTCGAGGTTGATTGTTAAATTTGCTCAACGAAGACAGGCTGCTACTTCTTTAAGGATGCGTAAATGCGATTCAAAATCCGAAGTGCAAATCAGTAAGTCGTCTAAATAGACAAACACATTATCTCGGAGATGACTAGGAATTACCTGATCCATTACTCTACACAGTGTCTGTCCAGCATTACTCAAACCGAATGGCATTACCTTAAACTGGTAGAGCGGCCTACCAGGTACGGTGAAAGCTGTTTTCTCTCGGGATTTTTCGTGTAAGGGAATTTGCCAATAGGCGTCCTTTAGGTCTATACCCGAGAAACAAACCTTCAACATGAGGCAAGGGATACGCATCCTTAATCGTGACAGCGTTGACTTTTCGGAAATCTAAACAAAGACGGACTTTACCAGGTTTCCTCACCAGCACTACTGGACAACTCCAGGGTGAGTTACTGACTTCTATAACTCCTAGTTCCAACATACGATCTAACTCCTTATTAACCTCCCCTTGACGAAACGGCGATAACGGGTAATGCCTAGACTTTATAGAGGCAGCGTTTTCTGTGTCGACGATATGACAACCGAAGTCAGTTTTTCCTTAACCCAGGACAACAAAGTTCGGAAATTGTCTTTTAATGTTTTCTAGTTGAAAAGACTCTTCAGCTGAAAGTTTCATTAGCTCAGTGTCTTCTTTAAAATCTTCTTCTTTATCGAAGTCTACTTTTAACTCACTTATCTGAGGTAACAACTGGAAGCTACGCCAAAAATTCATACCAAGATACAATTTTTGTGTCAAATTTGGTATAATGTAAAATGTTAATTTTTTTGAAATGCTGTTGTATTAAGTCTCTATCTGGCAATGTCCAACTATATCATGTGATTTGCCATCAGCCGTACGTACTAAATTATTGTAGGGTAGTATGTCAACCCCCAGTTTTTGGACTAACTCAAAACACCCATCACCTAACACCGAGATAGATGCTCCGCTGTCAAGAAGTCCAAACACTGACTCATTGTTTAAAAAGACATTAGCATACATACGACCATCCGTATCCGATGATATTATGGTTTCGATTATCTGTTTTCTAAACTTTTTCCGATTTCGAAAACGACAACGAGCCTTTTGAATTTTTACACTAATCGGTTTAATGTTGGTTCCGAAAATTCGAGATCGAACCTTTTCATAGTTGCGTTTTCGCTCGTGAAGAGACTTAAGATTATGTGATTCCATCGAATGAAACTGATCAACTTCAACGTTGGACTTTTCCCTTTTTAAAATTTTGATAGTGATTGAATTGTTGTCAGCTTTATCAATGGAATTCACTCCTCGTTTCGTCCCTCGGGAAGTTTCCCGCTTGGTGTTTACCACATTGAATTGTATTGACACCCTTTGCTCCACACAGGAAACAGAATAAATTTCTGATTGCCGATGGGCAAAAGTGATACGCGTGTCCTTTCTGATCACAATTCCAACATATATAATTTGCGGTTGAAACTATCTTTCTGGAAGAATACATAGCCGCGACTTCATGTTTCTCCAATTCAACATCGGAAGGATCGTTTTCGACCGCGATTTCACTTACGGATCGATGACTGATGGCTCTTTTATTCAAAAACCGTTCAGCCTCTCGAGCCTTTTGTCGAAGCTGCTCCAAGTTCTTGACCTCAGCCGACAACAAAATCTCCCCTAACTTCTCTTTGGTATTACCCCTAATGATTTCAATCAACTTTTTATCATTAAATGGTTCCTTCAGACGGTCGTTCAAACTTGACACCGAAACATAAAAATCGTCGAAGGATTCTTTAGGACCCTGCTTTCGACACATAAGTTTCATATATATGTCGATTTCCGACTCCATTTTTCCGAACTCTTTCTTCATGGCTTCTTTTATTGAAGATAAATCCGCATTCGGATTTTTCTTCACAAAACGCCAAAACCACTTGTTCGGTCTACGTTCAAGCAAGATATGGAAATTTGCTGCGATTTGTTCATCGCAATAAGATGACGACGATTGCATCCTTCTTATCTTCAAAATAAAGTCGGATACATTGTCGGAACCATCATATTTGACGTTCCAACGTTCCAATCTACATGGACCTGAAGCACTAAACGTAGTGGAAGCACTGGAGTTTCTTGGTGGAACAGCTGGGGTCGTGGTAGAGTTTTGTCTTTCGACTTGAAGAAGGTTGATTCCTTGTTGCGAAGATAAACGCAAATCTTCCAATTTTTGCAGGACATTTCCCATAAAAATGTCCATTTGCTGGAAAATCCTAACCTGGTTCTGAACCATATTTCTCTCTATCCTAGAAAGTAAATCTACATTTTCAGCACGATCGGCTGGCTCTCTATTACCGCCTTCATTTACATTCCTTGGATTGTTTTCCAAATCCTGCGGACCTTCTTGATCCGCCATGATGGATGTCGAATTGGAAATAACTGATTCTAATTCTTCTGAAAAACTAAAAGAATTGTCTAAGTTAAACCTATCTATCGTGTTGCGGAACCTTTGGAAAAATTCTTCAAATGTTGCTTCGTTGTGAGCGTTTATATCGTCTTTGTCGTTAAAAATTGAAACTCGACGACTCCTGCTCATACTTAGTTCGAACGAACGAAAAAGAAATCTCGACACTCAAAAAATCTAAATCAAATAATATATATAACTATATTTTGAAACTGCGATTCAAAATAAGGTTTAGAGAATTAATAAAAGAAATGTTTTTATAAAATAGATAAAATGTTTATAAAATGAATGTAATAAAAAAATATGATTTAATAAAAAGGTAGCAAACAAAATCAAAAGCGTATCAAATAAATTTAATTGAAACTGTATTTCACAAATTTATATTTTTTTTATAATATTTACTAAGTGTATTGAAATCCTTAGAATCTCAAAAACAACTGTTTCAGTTATAATTTATCATAAAAATCAAAAAGGGAAAACAGGTTATGAATCCGGAAGCGATAAATATGTAACTGCCGAAGATTGAAAAGGAACGTTATGTGAGTCAAAAAAAATATGTTTATATCAATAAAATAATAAAATAAACTAGTTTTTGCTATTGTTTTTGTATTAAATTTAAGTTACAGTTTCCGAGATTTTCCAGGACAATACTTGACGATCATCATAATCATCAATGAAGACTCTGGAGATATCAAAAAAAACTTAAAATTGAAAATTACGAAAATAGTAAATGTTTAAAGGACCATCCAAGACAGCTTCTGTATCAAGAGGTCTCTTTAAATTGGGTTTGTAAATACAAAGTTTACCATATCCACCTGCAATTTGGGTGTCTTTTCCAGAGGCGATTCCTGGTCCTTAGTATTGGTTTAGCTACGTAGTCTAGGGAAGGTTAAAAAAAAATTCATATTTTTTTTTTTAATTTTATTGATAACGACAATTAATAAAAAAACATTAATAAATAGTATAAAATAAAAGTTTAAAAATGTATCGATACATAAATTCCCTTTGTCGTTCGACGAAAACAAAATTATCGATGACTTTATCATAAAAATCGTCACTTTCTATAACAATTATATAAATATAAATATCTTCATCCTATATTTATATGATTTTGTGTTTTGCAAAAAATCTTAAATTTAACCTTACCTACCCACATTAATGTATGAAGGTATGTAGCTATGTACCTATCTATTAAAAAATTTAGTGCACGTTCAAAGCTATATAAACAAATTTCATGTTAACGGTCAGCCGATAATAGGTAGATACTTCTGGCGACTTAATGCCAAAAGAAATTTACGATTATTTAGCTATGATCTATTTTATTATAATAATTTTATTTCTAGGTTCTAGCATAGGTATATGAATTTACTTCCTTCTCACTTCTAAAAAAAAAAACAATGTCGCACTCTCATATTTCAAAGCACCACACTCCACAAATATATTTACTCACATTTAAAATCTACGCAAATACAAAATATTTAATTAATTTCGTACTTTTAGGATTCAATACGAATCAACTGATTATGTTTATTTCGCAAATAGCCCAGTCAATTCGACAATAAATTCGTAAAGCGCGATATAGTTCTGCATTTCTGATATGTTGTTAGGGTATGTAGGAGTAGTCTGTATCTAAGTTTACAGCTCGAAAAACCTGTGCTCGCTGCAGGAAAAATGCAACAGTGAAAAAAACGCTAAAATCATCCCATTTTTTCCGACGTTTTCCTTTATAACTTTGGAAATATGCAACAAAGGAAAAAACCGTCCGTTATAAACTTGTTTGTTATAAAATTTTCTACAAGACCACATCAGTTTTAAATTCATGCATGTTATATTTGTGTTGGTATCTAACCATGAATTAAAAAAAAAATCTGAAAAACAAAGTAATTTTAAAGCAATCAAAAAATTGGTCAAAAATTGTCCAATTCTGCTTAAAATTTGGAATCAAATAGTCTAGAGTATTACAAGACGAAATGCAACACACAATGTTTGCATCATTGTTGTGGTCAAAGTAGGACACTTAAGTTGGCACTGATTTTTGTACATATACTTGGAACCCTTAACTACCATAAAATATAAACAAGTGTTTTACTTAACATAATGCTTTCATAAAATATACTCGTTGTTATAATATTTATATCTTTTTTTTCAGCAACTTTGGTAGCGAATTTAAAAGTTTCGAAAATGTTCACGAAATGACATATTTACATACCAAGTGTACAATTTTCTGAAGTTTTAAAATCGATACCAAAGTTGCAAAAAAAAGATATAAATATCATTACTGTATTTAATCATAGTTAAGGGTTCCAACTTCCAAGTACGTGAACAAAAAAATCAGTGCCAACTTAAATGTCCTCCTTTGACCACAGGAGGGATGCACATTGCTTGTTGCACTTAGTTAACATCATGTTTCTTGCCAAGACTATTTGACCAATTCGGATCAAATTTTCGAATTTCATCTTCTAATACTCTAGATTATTTGATTACAAATTTTAAGCAGAATTGGGCAATTTTTGGCCTATTTTTTGATTGCTTCAAAATAACTTAGTTTTTATTTTTTTTTTTTTAACTCATGGTAAGATAGCAAGACAAATATAACATGCATGAATTTTAAACTTATGTGGTCTTGTAGAAAATTTTATAACAAACAAGTTTATAGTGAACGGTTTTTTCCTTAGTTGCATATTTCCAAAGTTATAAAGGAAATTGTCGGAAAAAATGGGATGAATTTAGCGTTTTTTTCACTGTTGCATTTTCCTGCAGCGAGCACAGGTTTTTCGAAGTTGCAAACTTAGATTCAGACTACTCTAACATGCCCCGACAACATATCAAAAATAAAGCTCTTTGCCAATTGAGCACTTTTTTTTGGAATTATTGACTGTGCTAAAAGAATTTTTTGGATGAACACTCAATCAAAGAACACTTATAAATTATAATAAAACAATAAGCACACGCATTCATCCTTCCTACCATATTTTCCTACAAACATAATACGAAAGTAAAAAAAAAAGATGACAAAAAACGAACCCAAAATGTAAGTAGGTACCTAGAGCTGCTTTCATAACTGATGTATCGTGCTTTATCGCATCATACTTACGCTTACGCTTTCATTTATTTAGCTGGGCTTTGCTTAGAACATGTGTAGTATAACGCTCTGGTATTATAGATTGTATTGTGTTTGTATTTGTATTTTGAATAGATATTATTAAAAATTGTATGCAATTTGGTAGCGCGGATGTTGTAAGCTTTCAAGGAAAACTTGTTGTATGCGAGTTTTGTGTTGTGTGTACTGTGTTAGAACAACGTGGGTAGGTTAGGTAGGTATCTATTTTGATTTTATTATTATATCAATGCTCTTTGTAGGGAATCTGGTTTTGGTACCGCATATTGAACGCTGAGGCAGATAGGAAGATGGGAGTTTTGTGTTGTGTGAAGGAAAATATGATTTAGAAATAGGTAGGTAGGTGGGTAGTTCTTTGTATTTATGGTATTGATTATTGCAATTAATCATTATCATTATTTCAACATTAAATTATATAATTTATTCATTTAAATTCTTGGTTTAGCGGCGATAAACCTGCTAACTGAGAGGAATCGCCACTGGTCTTTTCTTCAGATGCCCAAAGATTAAGTTCTTATGGTTCTTTTGTTTAATACTTAGGAATCAATTTCAACCTCTCTGTTGCAACGCGGTACCGGGTAACCGACCTTAGTAACCGCGACTCACAAAGATATGGAAATCGAAATTTGTTAAGTACAAATTTGAAAAAGAAATAAAAAAAAAAATGTAAAATGTTTTGAAAGTAAAAAAATTATTGTGACTCATGATTTAAACAAAACATTGTTAGTCTCACCATCTTCCGATAGCGAAACAACACGTTGGGCGCCATTTTTGTTACGAGTTTGTTCTTCTTAGAGGATTAGCTGGCACCAAAAGTAGGACTCCCAAGCTAGCTCATACCATGGGTCCTTTATCCTCCTCGTTAACAAAATTATTTAAATGCCAGTCTTTATCATCCCGATGTTATTGATGCGCGAGATACTTCTTCTATTCCCACCCTACCTGGTTGTTCTCTCGCTGAACAACCCCTTTTTGATAACGTTCCTTTTTCTCGGCCCTTTTACCCCGGTTTCCTTATCTCCCCTTTTTTTCTTTTAAAAATCTAGAGATTCATGACTATAAATCTTATTAGAACAATTTATTAAATATATTATTGATTACTGTTAAAAAATACAGTTTTACATTTTAAATTCAATTAAAATTCTAAACTAGCTTTTAAGAGTTTAACTTTAAAATTTATATGTTTATTTAAAATAAAAAGAATTTAATGTTTAAAAAATTTTATAAAAATCGTGATTTAATTCAGCCTAGCAGCGATTATCCCTTTTGGTCGGATATTGGGCAATACTTACAACAAATTTTATGTCAATGGGACATGTACGACAAGAAATAACTCACCCCTAAATTGATTTATGCAGTGGCCACTCCCTCGATGAATCTTGGTTCGATGTGGCGATCTTTATTACGCTTCTTTTCTTTTTGCGATTGAAAACACTTATAAATATTACCACCTTTTCAACACACCAAAGTAACAATCTTTTGCTTTTATATATATGATATATGTAAGTATATATATATCTATATATATTTATATATTTATATATTTATATATACACCCACATGCATATATATATGTATACCACTTTAGATTTAGATTAAAATTTACTTTTTTTTATGAAATAAAAACAATTTTTAGTACTTTAGTACTTTAGAATTAGGAAATGATTGAACGATAAAAATTAAATGAATGATTAAAATCAAAATTTGAATTTCAAAAAAAAACTTATATATGAAAATTTGATTTAGATTTTTCCTTTTATTTTTACGAGTTTAGATGATATGTTGTCTTTGGTTATGTATTCTTCTTTCTATTTTACTTAATTCCAACGGGGACTGGTATAAGGATTTCAGGAATTTGAGATTTTTTTGTTCCGTTACTATCCGTTGGATTACTTTTTCTCCCTTTAAAATTGAGACCGTCAAAAATAACTTTTAACGGCCTAACTACACACAAAAAAAATCATCTTTAATACATTTTTTTTTATCAACACCCGCTTAATTAAAAATTACCTTATTTTATAGATTGAACTTTGCATAAGAACGTATATATATATATTGACCTTGAATGATCTTGAAGATTCGTATATATGTACTTGATGGAGTGAAACCCGATCATGCATTGATGGAATATTTCCCGAGATCTTGTGGACTATCCTTTTTTTATGATTTTCTAAGAAAATATATCGAAAGGAAACACTAAAATGCTTATTTCCGCTTTGTTTTACACTACTCACGTTTATAAATTCTAAAAGTTGGTTTCAAATGGAGTTCGTCCGGTGGTACTTTCTTTTACTTCTTCACTAATTTCAACTTCTTGGTATTCTGGCTTCTAGGGTCTCGGATGGATTTTTTTGAAAAGAAAGTACCTACCGACGGCTTTTACCAAAGAACCCTAGCTCTACCCATCAGTACTCAGACATATAAATTAGGACTTTCCAACCTTTGTCTTTTACACATCTATTCACGCAAACATAATTACGCATTATAAACGTTAATTGTATTATTGTGCGTTAATCATTATATGTGGATGTGAATATTGGTGGGCGTAATTAACGCACTTGTTGCAAACATCTTTGGGTGCGAATCGGATTCATAAATGTCATGATACACGATCACATCCAAATTGTCTCATGCGAGTGAGGTGCCTCTCCCCACCCATCGCAACATTCCGCAACATGACTATTCAAACATTTTGGCAAACCGCTGACAATCACTCAATTTATGATTAAGTGTCAGCCATTATTTCACTCTTCTTTTCCTGACAAAAAGGAAAACCCTACAATCCTGTGCTTAACCCCTACAGGTGGGTGCGAAATAGCATTACTTTTAACTAAATTGTTTACAATTGTCAACAAAACAAATAAACATAATACAGTTGAGTCGTCGTCGTCGCCGTCGTCGTCGTTGTCGTCGTCGTCGTTGTCGTTGTCGTCGTCGTTGTTGGTAGTGGGTTTATGGAAATTTCTTTTAAATAATTTTCTTTTTAATTATTTATAGAAATAGAAATCATAGATCGTATGACACTAATCATACATTTTATGCAACGTTACATACGTGAATGCAAAGTTACATAAAAAATATGAATAGTTTCATACATTCTATGACAGAAATCATTAATCGTATGACACCAATCATACATTTAATGCAACATTACATACGTGAATCCAAAGTTACATTAAAAATATGAATAGTTTCATACATTCTATGACAGAAATCATAGATCGTAGGCCACTAATCATACATTTTATGCAACGTTACATACGTGAATGCAAAGTTACATTAAAAATATGAATAGTTTCATACATTCTATGACAGAAATCATAGATCGTATGACACCAATCATACATTTTATGCAATGTTACATACGTGAATGCAAAGTTACATTAAAAATATGAATAGTTTCATACATTCTATGACAGAAATCATAGATCGTATGACACCAATCATACATTTAATGCAACGTTACATACGTGAATGCAAAGTTACATTAAAAATATGAATAGTTTCATACATTCTATGACAGAAATCATAGATCGTATGACACCAATCATACATTTAATGCAACGTTACATACGTGAATGCAAAGTTACATTAAAAATATGAAAAGTTTCATACATTCTATGACAGTAATTATAGATCGTATGACACCAATCATACATTTAATGCAATATTACATACGTGAATGCAAAGTTACATTAAAAATATGAATAGTTTCATACATTCTTTGACAGAAATAATATATCGTATGACACTAATCATAAATTTTATGCAACGTTACATACGTGAATGCAAAGTTACATTAAAAATATGAATAGTTTCATACATTCTATGACAGAAATCATAGATCGTATGACACTAATCATACATTTAATACAACGTTACATACTTGAATGCAAAGTTACATAAAAAATATGAATAGTTTCATGCATTCTATGACATAAATCATAAATCGTATGACAAAAATCATACATTTAATGCAACATTTAATGCAACATTACATTTGCGAAGGCAAAGTTACATACAAAATATGAATAGTTGCATACTATTCTATGACAGAAAACATAAATCACATGATTTAATGCATAATTTTTATGAAATCTTACATGTAAGGTGATTGATTTCATTTCATAATTAATATGAAAAGAAAAATTAAGTATATGAAAGAATAACATTGAACGGAGGGGAAATTGATCTTTCGCTTTATGAAACATTTTTTCATGAATTCAATGACTTTTCATGCATGCATGATTCAAGTCATGCATGCATGAATTTAAAATCATTAATACAATAACCGCAGTGCTTGGCTCAAAATTTATGAAGTTTTTCATGTTCTACAAGCAACTTTTCATCTATATAATGTACAAATTTGGTTCAGTGTAGTAGGGTATAACAGACTGACTGAAGAGCCCACTGTTATACCTTGGGCGAAACACAATTATTTCTGGAGTTGAGGTCACTTGAACTTATTAATTGAATTATATTCATTCACTCCACTTAAAACATAAGTAATTTCAATATTTTAATATTTAAATTTCTTCATCTTCTTATTGTTAATTTTTTTTGTAAAATCGCATTGCAGCGTTATACAGTCAGTGAGTCAATATTCATATATTATTATATATTAATTATTTATTTTAATACCTACATTTTCCCCATCTGCTTGTTCCTCGCCGCATTTTAAAAATTTTCCGAAATGTTTGCTCTCTGCTCTTTATTTTCGACCTCAACAAACCTTCGCCTTTTTCTAAATTCTGCCCCGAAGGCTTTTTTGTATTCATATAGGAAAAACGAATAATAAACACTTTCACAAAATACGTCACTTCTATTAAAAACTAATAGCTATTTATTTAATCTTAACCAACAAAGCGAAAAAACAATTAAAACAATCTGCACCACCAGACCAGACCATTCTATTAAAATTTCCATATTCCATGATTCCATCTCCTGTGTAAGCAGGCACTTAACCCTTACACATACACAGTGTGCAATAATAGCCCTTCCACACTACGCCACTGAGTATTAATACATGTCAAATTGAAAGTGGGAAAGAATTCCACGCGACTGCCAAATTTGAAAGAAATGACTTTTCATATTTTGCTTCCATACTTCCTTGTATTAATACATTACCTTACCCTAAAAAAAGTGTGATAGAATGTGGGATAGAATTAGAACCATTCCTAAAATTATTCATGTATTAACTCATGTCAAATCGTGTGGGATAGAATGTCGGGTTGTGTAAGCTTGGCTTTCATATTTTGTTTCCACACTATTCTACATGATTTGTTCCCACTTTTTTGACATGTATTAATACACAGTGGGCTAGTGTGGAAGGCCTTTAAGAAAACCTGCACGCTCTGCCACATATGATTCCGTATAAATAAGTTTTTTTTTTTTATATTTTCCCATGTTAGTTTCGATAATCAGTCTCAGTGTGCAGAAAAAAAACTTGCACATCCATTGACTGTAGTAGTAGGTAACACAGCAACCTACCTGTTCTCTTTTTCGGATAAATTTTTTGGTTGTTTTTTCCGTAGATGAGAAGTCACATACAGAGGTACGGTGCGTAATACAAAACCTGCACGTTCTAGCCCATATGATTCAGTATGAATAAGTATTTTTTGTTGTCATATTCTCTATGTTAATTTTGGGATTAAGTGTGCATGAAATAAATCTTGCACATATGAGGTGTGGCATGGAACTTTTTTGTGTTGAGATTTTTTCTTATTTTTTATTTTGTACGAACAGGGTGAAATATTTGGAAATTAGGTAGGTAGGATTGAACTTGCATGGGTCTAGTGGGATTTTTAATTCTACAATATTTTGACTCTTGAGTTAAATTTTCCTTGAATGCAACAATGAAAGTGATTTTAGTTAGTGTGCAAGAAATAACTTAGCACGGTTGTGATGGATGTTATTTTGGGATTATTTGAAGAATGTTTGTGGTTAAAATGCAAATGGCAGTACATATATGTTTGCGCAAGATCAGATTAAATTTTCTTGCTCCTGGTAATGCGCCCCAGAATGTTGCGCCCTGTGCATTTGCACATCTTGCACATATGGTTGGTCCGGCCCTGTGGATACTAATCTATCTTAGATAGTGTTTTGACAATACAAACATTTTTAAAAATACCTTGAAATAATAAAATTAATAACTAAAACATACTATTGTGAGGATTGGTATAAAATTTGAATTTCGCGCACATCCGGCCATATTAATTTTAAAATGAAAGAAAAAGAAAACAAAAGAAGAATTAGAAGAATTAAAATTCAATCCAAACCGTAACTTGAAGTTATCCGCACGCGTTTTATTTAAAATTATTTTATAGCTATTTTCCGCTACGTTTTCTTTAAAAAACATTTAAGCTTTCTAAAGTTCAAAAAGAGCTAATTTGTAAAAAAGATTACAATTTTTCAGATAGGCTATCACATATGTTTCCGAATGCGGCCAATTCAACGTAAAATTTAAATTTGAAGTCAGCTGTTCTTGACATTTTCTTCAGATAACTGAGTTATCTGAGAATTTTCGGGATAGGTTGAGATTTCTTTTTTGAGAACAGCTGTTTTATCAGCGACTGTTTTTTCTCAAGGAATTACAACAACACAAACCAGCCCGGATTGCTTGGAATTGATTAGTGAACGAGGCCAGACATTCTTGTAGTTTTCACGCATGAACATGATACAACAAAAGAAGATAAGTGCCATTCATTTGAAGCCGCGAACTGCGTCTGCGAATTACGAACGGACGCAGAATTTGACATTTCATTCATATGAGTGGCCGCAGTTAGCTGCGAACTGTCACAAAAAAGGAAGTTTCAGATAAAAAGAGAAATGTATTGTCTGTTTTTAGAAAGCAATAAACAAAGATATTTACTTATTTGAAAATAATTTTACCCTTTTTTCTACGGAGTCACCCATTTTTTTTAGCAACCAAACCAAACAACACGAGTAACACCAGACATTTTATTTTTGAGGTTAAATTCGAGCGAATTGTTTGTTCGCAGCTTTTTATTTGTGGACTGTGAATTTTTATTTGACAGTTCGCAGTTGTTCACTTATCACTTATTTATTACTTTAGAATTGCTATCAATGGAAAAGAATGGAGAGCTGAAATTGTCGCTGAGAACACTTTGTCGGGGGTCAAATAAATATTGTTGTGAACCGTATGAACAAGACTATCGTAAATCAACAAGGTTTTGAAATAGTTTTATTTCTGAGTCTTAAAGCTAGTTAGGAACGTATACACCAAAGAATTTTTTTAACTAAAAACAAGTACATATCAAACGAACATGAATCAAAATATTTATTAGTTAATTCTCTTCAATTTGTAATTGTTATTTCAACTCTTTCTCAGTCTTAAAATTATATTAACAACATGTAGACATAGACCCTGTTTAGATTGTGACTGCTCACTACGTCACTGGCCTCTTTCACGTTGGAGTTGGACGGAGATATGTCTCGAATACTCGAGTATCTGTGTATTATGTTTGTGAACTACTAGAACCGTGGTGCGTTTTTTTTTTTATTAATAATAAGGTTTGTTCCCAAGATTTTTGGGCAGAAATTGTTGATCTGCCAAATTTTGAAGAGTGGGGATGAAATCCTCTGACAGAGAGAAAAACTGCTCAAAAGGTGTGGAACGGTTTCTTGGCAAAAATTCTGCCACACAATTTCAAACAATTATTCTTTTAATTTTTTGTAAATTTTTTTATTCCAACGCGAAGCAAACTGAACCGATGACTCTACAACAGTAAATTTTTTATACAATGTACCTCAACCTGGCATTTGATAGATTAACAATTTCTGCCCAAAGAAATTTCTTGGGCAGAATTTGTCAGAAGGGGGAAATTATTTTACTCTCTCGTGAGCGCTCTATTCTGCCAAAACTACTAAATTTGTGAGGTGTGGAACAGCATTTGGGCAATAATTGTTGACAATTGGCAGTTTTGGTCAAGGTGTGGAACAGACCTATAGTTAGCTATGGTTGTTATGTCAAAAAAAATTGTTGAAGTGTCATTGTTAAGCTGGCTTTAGACTTTCGGTGTTATCGTCGGTGTACGTTGTTCGTTGTTGTTTGTACGCGGAACAACGAAAATGTAAATGATAAAACCGAACAAAGAACGAATGAAGAACGTGCAAATTCAAATCAAATCAGAAATTCCAGTGTTCGTTGTTACTGAACAACTTGTGTTTAAATGCAAAACCTTTTTAAATTAACATTGTTTTGGAGTGCGTGCAACTTCTAGGGACATTTTCGATGTTTTTTTCAATTACTGAATGGTATAAGGAGCCTATTTATATAAATAAACAATTTTCTAAAAAGAGTTTAACTTTCTAATGTAAATGCTTTCTTCGTTGTTCTTTGTTGAAAGAACGAACACCGAACAACGAACACAGAATGAAGAACGAAAGTCTTAAGATAGCTTTAGATTTAGTTGCAAATTGTTACATTTCATTTAGGAACGATTTATTGTAAGATATTGTTGATCTGTCAAAACGACCATTTTGGAAAACTTTATTTCATCGTTAATTACCATAAAATCATGTTTTTTTCTACAGTACTTTCCTTTTTCATTAAAAATTGTAGAAAATTCAATTTTAATTCATTTCACTTCACCAAAAGTTTTGTTTTGATTCTTAAATTTTTATTTTTTGTAAACAAACCTTCTCACGTATGTGATTTGACAGATCAACACTTTCAACTCATATCTTGAAGATGAGTTGAAAATAGTTACGAATTGTAACTATTTGACACTAATAAACTGAATTTAGGAACGATGTGATGTTGTCATATAGTTACAAATCGTAACTATTCTGTAATAAAAGAACGACCATTGTTAACTATAATTAACCATAGTTAACTATGGTTAATAAAAGAACGCACCACCGGATAGGTTAACTTATAGCACACAATGTCCGCATTCGGAAACCAATGTAGAGCTATCCAGATACGTTCGTGTTGTAATACCGTGTTAAGCCTAGTACGCTGCTGATGCGAAACGAAAAATCCCATACAAGAATGATATGACGAAATCATAAATGAAAAATTTCGTTCTGCTTTTCGTTCTTTGGTACGCTGTTCAACCAACGAAATTGATGATTATACCAGATCGCTTTGACAAGCCTCCACTCTGTTTTCGCACAGAATGAATTGACCGGACAATTAATTGTGTGCGGAAAAATATCATTTGGGTTTGTTCGTGTTTTTATTTGTTGTTGCTTTCATTACAGCATGGCTATTGTTTGATTTTTTCGTTAAATTTTGTTTTATTTATTTGCAATTTGAGAAACTCCATGAATATTTTTACGCTGTGTTTTCGTAAGCATTTCGTTGTCTTTTTGGAGACCACAGGAAAATTTTGTTTCGCATCAGCAGCGTACTAGGCTTTAAAAAAACAGCTGATGACGAAAAAGCTTTTGCTGTTGGATATCCACTTACTTACTTTTGATGGCGCTCACAGCCCAGGATGGGCTTCGGCCTCAACTAACAAGCCCCTCCAGCCAGCTCTGTCCCTAGCTAGCCGCTTCCAAAGAATTCTTTTAACTAAAAACAAGTACATATCAAACGAACATGAATCAAAATATTTATTAGTTAATTCTCTTCAATTTGTAATTGTTATTTCAACTCTTCCTCAGTCTTAAAATTATATTAACAACATGTAGACATAGACCCTGTTTAGATTGTGACTGCTCACTACGTCACTGGCCTGTTTCACGTTGGAGTTGGACTGAGATATGTCTCGAATACTCGAGTATCTGTGTATTATGTTTGTGAACTACTAGAACCGTGGTGCGTTTTTTTTTTTATTAATAATAAGGTTTGTTCCCAAGATTTTTGGGCAGAAATTGTTGATCTGTCAAATTCTGAAGAGTGGGGATGAAATCCTCTGACAGAGAGAAAAACTGCTCAAAAGGTGTGGAACGGTTTCTTGGCAAAAATTCTGCCACACAATTTCAAACAATTATTCTTTTAATTTTTTGTAAATTTTTTTATTCCAACGCGAAGCAAACTGAACCGATGACTCTACAACAGTAAATTTTTTATACAATGTACCTCAACCTGGCATTTGATAGATTAACAATTTCTGCCCAAAGAAATTTCTTGGGCAGAATTTGTCAGAAGGGGGAAATTATTTTACTCTCTCGTGAGCGCTCTATTCTGCCAAAACTACTAAATTTGTGAGGTGTGGAACAGCATTTGGGCAATAATTGTTGACAATTGGCAGTTTTGGTCAAGGTGTGGAACAGACCTATAGTTAGCTATGGTTGTTATGTCAAAAAAAATTGTTGAAGTGTCATTGTTAAGCTGGCTTTAGACTTTCGGTGTTATCGTCGGTGTACGTTGTTCGTTGTTGTTTGTACGCGGAACAACGAAAATGTAAATGATAAAACCGAACAAAGAACGAATGAAGAACGTGCAAATTCAAATCAAATCAGAAATTCCGAACACCGAAGAACGAACACAGAATGAAGAACGAAAGTCTTAAGATAGCTTTAGATTTAGTTGTAAATTGTTACATTTCATTTAGGAACGATTTATAGTTAGATATTGTTGATATGTCAAACGACCATTTTGGAAAACTTTATTTCATCGTTAATTGCCATAAAATCATGTTTTTTTCTACAGTACTCTCCTTTTTCATTAAAAATTGTAGAAAATTCAATTTTAATTCATTTCACTTCACCAAAAGTTTTGTTTTGATTCTTAAATTATTATTTTTTGTAAACAAACCTTCTCACGTATGTGATTTGACAGATCAACACTTTCAACTCATATCGTGAAGATGAGTTGAAAATAGTTACGAATTGTAACTATTTGACACTAATAAACTGAATTTAGGAACGATGTGATGACGTCATATAGTTACAAAACGTAACTATTCTGTAATAAAAGAACGACCATTGTTAACTATAATTAACCATAGTTAACTATGGTTAATAAAAGAACGCACCACCGGATAGGTTAACTTATAGCACACAATGTCCGCATTCGGAAACCAATGTAGAGCTATCCAGATACGTTCGTGTTGTAATACCGTGTTAAGCCTAGTACGCTGCTGATGCGAAACGAAAAATCCCATACAAGAATGATATGACGAAATCATAAATGAAAAATTTCGTTCTGCTTTTCGTTCTTTGGTACGCTGTTCAACCAATGAAATTGATGATTATACCAGATCGCTTTGACAAGCCTCCACTCTGTTTTCGCACAGAATGAATTGACCGGACAATTAATTGTGTGCGGAAAAATATCATTTGGGTTTGTTCGTGTTTTTATTTGTTGTTGCTTTCATTACAGCATGGCTATTGTTTGATTTTTTCGTTAAATTTTGTTTTATTTATTTGCAATTTGAGAAACTCCATGAATATTTTTCCGCTGTGTTTTCGTAAGCATTTCGTTGTCTTTTTGGAGACCACAGGAAAACTTTGTTTCGCATCAGCAGCGTACTAGGCTTTAAAAAAACAGCTGATGACGAAAGAGCTTTTGCTGTTGGATATCCACTTACTTACTTTCGATGGCGCTCACAGCCCAGGATGGGCTTCGGCCTCAACTAACAAGCCCCTCCAGCCAGCTCTGTCCCTAGCTAGCCGCTTCCAGTTGCGCACACCGAGTGCTTTGATGTCGTCATTCACTTGATTGCGCCACCTGTTACGGGTTCTTTCTCTGCTGCGTACCCCATCGGGGTTGGATTCGAAGACTCGTCGGGCAGGTGCGTTGCTGTCCATACGCTCCACGTGCCCCAGCCATCTCAGCCGCTGTATTTTCAGCTTTTTGACGAGGTCAACGTCGCTGTATAGCCCGTATAGCTCGTCGTTGAATCTTCTCCTCCATACTCCTTCGATACACACCGGACCGAAAATCACACGAAGAATCTTCCTCTCAAAGCACCCTAGCAGATTTTTATCCGAATCTTTCAGTGTCCATGCTTCTGACCCATAAAGCAGAACCGGGATGATTAGGGTTTTGTATAAAGTCTCCTTGGTTCTCTGAGAGAGGGCCTTACTACTTAAATGCCTTCTTAGACCGAAGAAACAGCGGTTGGCAAGAGTAATTCTTCGCTTGATCTCTGCACTGATGTCATTCTGCGATGTAATAGTGGAGCCCAGGTAGACAAAGTCCTTGACAACTTCGAAGTTATATCTGTCCATCGTGATATTTTGCCCGAGTCGACGATGTTGAGATTCCTCTCTCGATGACAGCATATACTTCGTCTTGTCCTCATTAACCGCCAATCCCATTCTAGCCGCCTCCGATTCAATGCTCGCAAATGCCCCTGCCACAGCTCGCTTCGTTCTGCCGACAATGTCTATGTCATCCGCATATGCAAGCAATTGAACGGACTTTTGATAGATTGTACCGCTGGTGTTGACATGTGCGTTGCGTACAATGGCTTCAAGAACGATGTTGAATAGGTTGCATGATAACGCGTCGCCTTGCCTCAATCCTTTCTCAACATCAAAGGAATCGGTGGTGTTCTTACCAATTTTGACGGAGCAGCGAGATTTCTCCATCGTCATCCTGCACAAGCGGACGAGTTTGGCAGGGATGTCGAGACTCGACATGGCTCTGTCCTTTTTCACGCTATCATACGCGACTTTAAAATCGATAAAAAGGTGGTGTGTATCGATCTGGAATTCCCGGGATTTTTCTAAAATCTGTCGGAGTGTGAACATTTGATCGACGGTTGACTTGCCTGGCCTAAAACCGCACTGATAAGGGCCGATCAGATCGTTGACAAAAGGTTTTAAGCGGTCACACAGGATGGCCGACAAGATTTTATAAGCGACGTTTAGGAGACTAATTCCTCTGTAGTTGGTACATTTCAGAACATCTCCCGTTTTATGGATGCGGCACACTATACCGAAGTTCCATTCATCGGGCATACTTTCCTCCGACCAAATTTTGCAGATGAGCTGGTGTATGCTCCTAGCCAATTCATCTACCGCTGATTTAAATAGTTCGGCTTGTAAGCCATCCGCACCTGCAGCCTTGTACGACTTAAGTTTGGATATCGCCAGCCGAACTTCGGTAAGGTCGGGTGGATGGAACTCTTGGCCATCATCGTCCAAGTTGAATGGAGCGTTCTGCCTATTAGCGGCATCTTGGCTGTCTTCGCCATTAAGCAGTCTAGAGAAGTGTTCTTTCCAGATCCTCAGCACTGACTGTGTGTCTACTACCATATTCCCACTCTCATCTCGGCAGGCTTCCGTTCTAGCTTTGAATCCTTGAGTGGATCGCTTCACCCTCTGATAAAATTTTCGAACATCTCCCCTACCGCTACAACCCTCAATAGACTCTACCGCCCGCTTCTCGTGCTCTCTCTTTTTCCTCCTGAGAAGTCGGCGTTCCTCTTTTCGTTTCAGCCCGTAGAGCTCCCGGGCCACTCTCTCAGCAGCTCTTGTTCGAGTCTGCAGCATTGCCTGGTAGGCCTCGTCCTTAGCTGCATGCGCTAGCCGGCACTCTTCATCGAACCAAGGGTTTCGTTGTATTCGCCTAGTGAAACCCAGCACATCAGAGGCGGCACTTCTGATGGCTTGTTGACAGTGTTCCCACTGGTCCTCTGCACTTGATGCTGGTGGTGGACCTCCTGAGAGATTAAGAGTTACGTGGTCTGCAAAAGTTCTGGCAGTCTCTTGCGATTTAAGCTTCTCGACATCGAATCTTTTCACAGCATCTGCTCTGCGTTGTCGCGTCATGGATATCCGCATACGTAGTCTAGCTACCACCAGGTAGTGATCCGAGTCAATGTTGGCCCCTCGGAACGTTCGGACGTCCAAGATACTGGAAGCATGTCTCGCGTCTATCGCAACGTGGTCGATTTGGTTGATGGTTACTTGATCACGCGACCGCCAAGTCCCCTTGTGTATATTGAGGTGTGGGAAGTAGGTGCTTGAGATGATGACATTTCGCCCCGCCGCAAAGTCTGCCAGCCTGTGTCCGTTGCCGGAAGTTTCGTCGTGTAGGCTGTGTCCTCCGACTATCGAACCAAAGATGCCCTCCTTTCCGAATCTTGCGTTGAAGTCACCAAGAATGATCTTCACGTCGTACTTCGGGCACATATCATACGTTGTCTCCAAGAGATCGTAGAATGCTTCTTTGGTTGAGTCTTCTCTCCTTTCATGGGGGGCGTGAACACAAATCAGCGAAATGTTCTTAAATTTGCCTTTGATGCGGATTGTGATCAGGCGCTCGCTTACACTTCGGAAGCCCAAGACTTCTTGCCCAAGGCTAGCCCTTATCACAAAACCACAACCAAAGAGCCGCTGACCCTGTTCCTTCAAGCACCCGCCGTAGTAGATGTCACACGTTTTCAGTCTCCGTACGCCCTCTCCATCCCATCGCACTTCCTGGATGGCTGTTACGTCAGCCTTAAGCCTGTCCAGGTTCTCCACTAATTGTTCGGCTGCACGTGTTCTGTATAAGGACAGGACGTTCCACGTGCAGATCCGAAATTCATTGTCCTTGTTTCGTTTGCTGGGGTGGGTCGTCAACTTTAAAATCATCCATATCCGAGGCTTGTTGTTGTTTCGGAACAACTTTTTTTTACGTGGTAGGGAAGTTACCCCGACGCACAACCCCCGACCCGGAGGACCAGACCCTTCGTATAACTCCAAGGGTAGGGAGCCGGATAAACCGCTCCTTATAGGCCTGAGCTACAAATATGTCGTAGTAGCCCATATAAGGTGTTCACTAAATAGTTCAACCTAACTGGAACTGTAGACGCCACCGTTGATTCCATCTACAGAATTCGTCCGCTGCCGCCTCGATGAAAGGAGAAGTGCCTTAGTGGGAACACTCCTCCCCCCCCTCTATCGTTGGCTGTCCCCAACAGCTTTCCACGGGGATTTAAACCCCGTCTCCAGCTGAGGTACTAGACACCCGATATTCACCACGTGGAGGTGAGAGTAGGAGTTGGATATCCAAGCTATCGGAAAAATTTAGCTGTACGTTTGTATCCACATGCAAAATGTCAAAAACAATCAATACATTCGAAAACCTATATGGATACTCAGGGCCGGCCCCAGCCAAACTTGCGCCCTGTGCAAGATTTGTAGAAAGCGCCCCTTTTTTATATTTTCACACATACACTGATACACATGCATAAGCCTTTTCCACATAACCCAGGAGGTAGACTTTCAATGAGTTTTTTCTATTGATGTATCCGCGATCAATGAGATCATCAAAGTTTAAAGAATTTTTTTGTAAAAAGTTAATTTTTTTTTTGTAAGTTTTTTTTATAAAAAAGTTAATTTTTTTTGTAAAAAAGTTAATTTTTTTTTTGTTAAAAAGTTTTTTTTTTTTGTAAAAAAGTTAATTTTTTTTTTGTAAGAAAAAGTTTTTTTTTTGTAAAATCGCATTGCAGCGTTATACAGTCAGCGAGTCAATATTCATATATTATTATATATTATTTATTTATTTTAATACCTACATTTTCCCCATCTGCTTGTTCCTCGCCGCGTTTTAAAAATATTCCGAAATGTTTGCTCTCTGTTCTTTATTTTCGGCCTCAACAAGCCTTCGCCTTTTTCTAAATTCTGCCCCGAATAATAAACACTTTCACAAAATACGTCACTTCTATTAAAAACTAATAGCTATTTATTTAATCTTAACCAACAAAGCGAAAAAACAATTAAAACAATCTGCACCACCAGACCAGACCATTCTATTAAAATTTCCATATTCCATGATTCCATCTCCTGTGTAAGCATGCACTTAACCCTTAAAGATACACAGTGTGCAATAATAGCCCTTCCACACTACCCCACTGTGTATTAATACATGTCAAATTGAAAGTGGGAAAGAATTCCACGCGACTGCCAAATTTGTGTGAAAGAAATGACTTTTCATATTTTGCTTCCACACTATTCTACATGATTTGTTCCCACTTTTTTGACATGTATTAATACACAGTGGGGTAGTGTGGAAGGGCTATTATTGCACACTGTGTATGTGTAAAGGTTAAGTGGGCTAGTGTGGAAGGCCTTTAAGAAAACCTGCAGGGTCTGCCACATATGATTCCGTATAAATATTTTTTTTTTTAAATATTTTCCCATGTTAGTTTCGATACTCAGTCTCAGTGTGCAGAAACAAAACTTGCGCATTCATTGACTGTAGTAGTAGGTAGCACAGCGACCTACCTGTTCTCTTTTTCGGATACATTTTTTGGTTGTTTTTTTCGTAGATGAGAAGTCACGTACAAAACCTGCACGTTCTAGCCCATATGATTCAGTATGAATAAGTATTTTTCGTTGTCATATTCTCTATGTTAATTTTGGGACTAAGTGTCCATGAAATAAATCTTGCACATATGAGGTGTGGCATGGAACTTTTTTGTGTTGAGATTTTTTCTTTTTTTTTCTTTTGTACGAACAGGGTGAAATATTCGGAAATTAGGTAGGTAGGATTGAACTTGCATGGGTCTAGTGGGATTTTTAATACTACAATATTTTGACTCTTGAGTTAAATTTTCCTTGAATGCAACAATGAAAGTGATTTTAGTTAGTGTGCAAGAAATAACTTAGCACGGTTGTGATGGATGTTAGTTTGGGATTATTTGATGAATGTTTGTGGTTAAAATGCAAATGGCAGTACATATATGTTTGCGCAAGATCAGATTAAATTTTCTTGTTCCTCGTAATGCGCCCCAGAATGTTGCACCCTGTGCATTTGCACATCTTGCACATATGGTTGGTCCGGCCCTGTACTAATCTATCTTAGATAGTGTTTTGACAATACAGACATTTTTAAAAATACCTTGAAATAATAAAATTAATAACTAAAACATACTATTGTGAAGATTGGTATAAAATTTGAATTTCGCGCCCACCCGGCCATATTAATTTTAAAATAAAAGAAAAAGAAAACAAAAACAAAAGAAGAATTAGAAGAATAAAAATTCATTCCAAACCGTAACTTGAAGTTATCCGCACGCGTTTTATTTTAAATAATTTTATAGCTATTTTCCGCTACGTTTTCTTTAAAAAACATTAAAGATTTCTAAAGCTCAAAAAGAGCTAATTTGTAAAAAAGATTACAATTTTTCAGATAGGCTATCACATAGGTTTCCGAATGCGGCCAATTCAACGTAAAATTTAAATTTGAAGTCAGCTGTTCTTGACATTTTCTTCAGATAACTGAGTTATCCGAGAAGTACATATCAAACGAACATGAATCAAATTATTAGTTAGTTAATTCTCTTCAATTTGTAACTGTTATTTTAACTCTTCCTCAGTCTTAAAATTATATTAACAACATGTAGACATAGACCCTGTTTAGATTGTGACTGCTCACTACGTCACTGGCCTCGTTCACGTTGGAGTTGGACTGAGATATGTTATCTCGAATACTCGAGTATCTGTGTATTATGTTTGTGAGCTACTAGAACCGTGGTGCGTTTTTTTTTTATTAATAATAAGGTTTTTTCCCAAGATTTTTGGGAAGAAATTGTTGGTCTGTCAAATTTTGAAGAGTGGAGATGAAATCCTCTCACAGAGAGAAAAACTGCTCAAAAAGTGTGGAACGGTTTCTTGGCAAAAATTCTGCCACACAATTTCACAAAATTATTCTTTTAATTTTTTGTAAATTTTTTTATTCCAACGCGAAGCAAACTGAACCGATGACTCTACAACAGTAATTTTTTTATACAATGTACCTCAACCTGGCATTTGATAGATTAACAATTTCTGCCCAAAGAAATTTCTTGGGCAGAATTTGTCAGAAGGGGGAAATTATTTTACTCTCTCGTGAGCGCTCTATTCTGCCAAAACTACTAAATTTGTGAGGTGTGGAACAGCATTTGGGCAATAATTGTTGACAATTGGCAGTTTTGGTCAAGGTGTGGAACAGACCTATAGTTAGCTATGGTTGTTATGTCAAAAAAAATTGTTGAAGTGTCATTGTTAAGCTGGCTTTAGACTTTCGGTGTTATCGTCGGTGTACGTTGTTCGTTGTTGTTTGTACGCGGAACAACGAAAATGTAAATGATAAAACCGAACAAAGAACGAATGAAGAACGTGCAAATTCAAATCAAATCAGAAATTCCAGTGTTCGTTGTTACTGAAGAACTTGTGTTTAAATGCAAAAACTTTTTAAATTAACATTGTTTTGGAGTGCGTGCAAATTCTAGGGATATTTTCGATGTTTTTTTTAATTACTGAATGGTATAAGGAGCCTATTTATATAAATAAACAATTTTCTAAATAGAGTTTAACTTTCTAATGTAAATGCTTTCTTCGTTGTTCTTTGTTGAAAGAACGAACACCGAACAACGAACACAGAATGAAGAACGAAAGTCTTAAGATAGCTTTAGATTTAGTTGTGAATTGTTACATTTCATTTAGGAACGATTTATAGTTAGATATTGTTGATCTGTCAAAACGACCATTTTGGAAAACTTTATTTCATCGTTAATTACCATAAAATCATGTTTTTTTCTACAGTACTCTCCTTTTTCATTAAAAATTGTAGAAAATTCAATTTTAATTCATTTCACTTCACCAAAAGTTTTGTTTTGATTCTTAAATTTTTATTTTTTGTAAACAAACCTTCTCACGTATGTGATTTGACAGATCAACACTTTCAACTCATATCGTGAAGATGAGTTGAAAATAGTTACGAATTGTAACTATTTGACACTAATAAACTGAATTTAGGAACGATGTGATGACGTCATATAGTTACAAAACGTAACTATTCTGTAATAAAAGAACGACCATTGTTAACTATTATTAACCATAGTTAACTATGGTTAATAAAAGAACGCACCACCGGATAGGTTAACTTATAGCACACAATGTCCGCATTCGGAAACCAATGTAGAGCTATCCAGATACGTTCGTGTTGTAATACCGTGTTAAGCCTAGTACGCTGCTGATGCGAAACGAAAAATCCCATACAAGAATGATATGACGAAATCATAAATGAAAAATTTCGTTCTGCTTTTCGTTCTTTGGTACGCTGTTCAACCAACGAAATTGATGATTATACCAGATCGCTTTGACAAGCCTCCACTCTGTTTTCGCACAGAATGAATTGACCGGACAATTAATTGTGTGCGGAAAAATATCATTTGGGTTTGTTCGTGTTTTTATTTGTTGTTGCTTTCATTACAGCATGGCTATTGTTTGATTTTTTCGTTAAATTTTGTTTTATTTATTTGCAATTTGAGAAACTCCATGAATATTTTTACGCTGTGTTTTCGTAAGCATTTCGTTGTCTTTTTGGAGACCACAGGAAAATTTTGTTTCGCATCAGCAGCGTACTAGGCTTAAAAAAACAGCTGATAACGAAAAAGCTTTTGCTGTTGGATATCCACTTACTTACTTTTGATGGCGCTCACAGCCCAGGATGGGCTTCGGCCTCAACTAACAAGCCCCTCCAGCCAGCTCTGTCCCTAGCTAGCCGCTTCCAAAGAATTCTTTTAACTAAAAACAAGTACATATCAAACGAACATGAATCAAAATATTTATTAGTTAATTCTCTTCAATTTGTAATTGTTATTTCAACTCTTCCTCAGTCTTAAAATTATATTAACAACATGTAGACATAGACCCTGTTTAGATTGTGACTGCTCACTACGTCACTGGCCTGTTTCACGTTGGAGTTGGACTGAGATATGTCTCGAATACTCGAGTATCTGTGTATTATGTTTGTGAACTACTAGAACCGTGGTGCGTTTTTTTTTTTATTAATAATAAGGTTTGTTCCCAAGATTTTTGGGCAGAAATTGTTGATCTGTCAAATTCTGAAGAGTGGGGATGAAATCCTCTGACAGAGAGAAAAACTGCTCAAAAGGTGTGGAACGGTTTCTTGGCAAAAATTCTGCCACACAATTTCAAACAATTATTCTTTTAATTTTTTGTAAATTTTTATATTCCAACGCGAAGCAAACTGAACCGATGACTCTACAACAGTAAATTTTTCATACAATGTACCTCAACCTGGCATTTGATAGATTAACAATTTCTGCCCAAAGTAATTTCTTGGGCAGAATTTGTCAGAAGGGGGAAATTATTTTACTCTCTCGTGAGCGCTCTATTCTGCCCAAAACTACCAAATTTGTGCGGTGTGGAACAGCATTTGGGCAATAATTGTTGACAATTGGCAGTTTTGGTCAAGGTGTGGAACAGACCTATAGTTAGCTATGGTTGTTATGTCAAAAAAAAATGTTGAAGTGTCATTTTGTTAAGCTGGCTTTAGACTTTCGGTGTTATCGTTGGTGTACGTTGTTCGTTGTTGTTTGTACGCGGAACAACGAAAATGTAAATGATAAAACCGAACAAAGAACGAATGAAGAACGTGTAAATTCAAATCAAATCAGAAATTCCAGTGTTCGTTGTTACTGAACAACTTGTGTTTAAATGCAAAAACTTTTTAAATTAACATTGTTTTGGAGTGCGTGCAACTTCTAGGGACATTTTCGAAGTTTTTTTTAATTACTGAATGGTATAAGGAGCGCAGTTATATAAATAAACAATTTTCTAAATAGAGTTTAACTTTCTAATGTAAGTGCTTTCTTCGTTGTTCTTTGTTGAGAGAAGAACGAACACCGAACAACGGACACAGAATGAAGATCGAAAGTCTAAAGACAGCTTAAGATTTAGTTGGAAATTGTTATATTTCATTTAGGAACGACTTATTGTTAGATATTGTTGATCTGTCAAACGACCATTTTGGAAAACTTTATTTCATCGTTAATTACCATAAAATCATGTTTTTTTTCTACAGTACTCTCCTTTTTCATTAAAATTGTAGAAAATTCAATTTTAATTCATTTCACTTCACCAAAAGTTTTGTTTTGATTCTTAAATTTTTATTTTTTGTAAACAAACCTTCTCACGTATGTGCTTTGACAGATCAACACTTTCAACTCATATCGTGAAGATGAGTTGAAAATAGTTACGAATAGTAACTATTTGACACTAATAAACTGAATTTAGGAACGATGTGATGACGTCATATAGTTACAAATCGTAACTATTCTGTAATAAAGGAACGACCATTGTTATGGTTAATAAAAGAACGCACCACCGGATAGGTTAACTTATAGCACACAATGGCCGCATTCGGAAACCAATGTAGAGCTATCCAGATACGTTCGTGTTGTAATCCCGTGTAAAGCCTAGTACGCTGCTGATGCGAAAACGAAAAATCCCATACAAGAATGACATGACGAAATCATAAATGAAAAATTTCGTTCTGCTTTTCGTTCTTTGGTACGCTGTTCGACCAACGAAATTGATGATTATACCAGATCGCTTTGACAAGCCTCCACTATGTATTGGCCGGACAATTAATTGTGTGCGGAAACATATCATTTGGGTTTGTTCGTGTTTTTATTTCTTGTTGCTTTCATTACAGCATGGCTATTGTTTGATTTTTTCGTTGAATTTTGTTCTATTTATTTGCAATTTGAGAAACTCTCCATGAATATTTTTCCGCTGTGTTTTCGTAAGCATTTCGTTGTCTTTTTGGAGACCACAGGAAAATTTTGTTTCGCATCAGCAGCGTACTAGGCTTAAAAAAACAGCTGATGACGAAAAAGCTTTTGCTGTTGGAAAGCTATCCAAGCTATCGGAAAAATTTTGCTATACGTTTGTATCCACATGCAAAATGTCAAAAACAGTCAATACATTCGAAAACCTATATGGATACTCAGGGCCGGCCCCAGCCAAACTTGCGCCCTGTGCAAGATTTGTAGAAAGCGCCCCTTTTTTATATTTTCACACGTCCTCATTACCCAGGAGGTAGACTTTCAATGAGTTTTTTTCTATTGAGGTATCCGCGGTAGGCCTAGTCCTCAGCAACAAACAAATATGTTTACATATATGATTTTATTTATCAAATGTAATAAAAGTACATATTTACAAAAAAAAATAGTTAATAAATTAAGACAAAATAAAATAAAAATATATATACATACATTTATATATACATATACAAAAAAAATATATAATCAATAAATAAATAAATTAATTAATTTAAAAGCAAAATAATATAAAAATATATACATACATATGTATATATGTACATATACAAAATAAATAGGAACTTCAGTTAATTTTTTTTAGGAAAAAAAAAGTAAAACCATAAACTAAAACGCAGCGAAGAAATGAGCAGAGGGGAAACGTTTAAACTTACTTTTCTGGCCTTACATTTTGCAAATTCAGAAATGAGATCATCAAAGGTTAAATAATTTTTTTGTAAAAAAATAATTTTTTTTGTAAGTTTTTTTTTATAAAAAAAGTAATTTTTTTTGTAAAAAAGTTAATTTTTTTTTTATAAAAAACTTATTTATTTTTTGTAAAAAAATCAATTTTTTTTTGTAAAAAAAAGTTTTTTTTTTGTAAAATCACATTGCAGCGTTATACAGTCAGTGAGTCAATATTCATATATTATTATATATTATTTATTTATTTTAATACCTACATTTTCCCCATCTGCATGTTCCTCGCCGCGTTTTAAAAATGTTCCGAAATGTTTGCTGTCTGTTCTTTATTTTCGGCCTCAACAAGACTTCGCCTTTTTCTAAATTCTGCCCCGAAGGCTTTTTTGTATCCATATTGGAAAAACGAATAATAAACACTTTCACAAAATACGTCACTTCTATTAAAAACTAATAGCTATTTATTTAATCTTAACTAACAAAGCGAAAAAACAATTAAAACAATCTGCACCACCAGACCAGACCATTCTATTAAAATTTCCATATTCCATGATTCCATCTCCTGTGTAAGCAGGCACTTAACCCTTACAAGGCTTTTTTGTATCCATATTGGAAAAACGAATAATAAACACTTTCACAAAATACGTCACTTCTATTAAAAACTAAAAAGCGAAAAAACAATTAAAACAATCTGCACCACCAGACCAGACCATTCTATTAAAATTTCCATATTCCATGATTCCATCTCCTGTGTAAGCAGGCACTTAACCCTTACACAGTGTAAAATAATAGCCCTTCCACACTACCCCACTGTGTATTAATACATGTCAAATTGAAAGTGGGAAAGAATTCCACGCGACTGCCAAATTTGAGTGAAAGAAATGACTTTTCATATTTTGTTTCCACACTATTCTACATGATTTGTTCCCACTTTTTTGACATGTATTAATACACAGTGGGGTAGTGTGGAAGGGCTATTATTGCACACTGTGTATGTGTAAAGGTTAAGTGGGCTAGTGTGGAAGGCCTTTAAGAAAAAATGCACGGTCGGCCACATATGATTCCGTATAAATAAGTTTTTTTTTTTTAATATTTTCCCGTGTTATTTTCGATACTCAGTCTCAGTGTGCAGAAACAAAACTTGCACATCCATTGACTGTAGTAGTAGGTAGCACAGCAATCAACCTGTTCTCTTTTTCGGATACATTTTTTGGTTGTTTTTTTCGTAGATGAGAAGTCACGTACAGAGGTACGGTGCGTAATACAAAACCTGCACTATTCAGTATGAATAAGTATTATTCGTTGTCATATTCTCTATATTAATTTTGGGACTAAGTGTCCATGAAATAAATCTTGCACATATGAGGTGTGGCATGGAACTTTTCTGTGTTGAGATTTTTCTTTTTTTTTTTCTTTTGTACGAACAGGGTGAAATATTTGGAAATTAGGTATGTAGGATTGAACTTGCATGGGTCTAGTGGGATTTTTAATTCTACAATATTTTGACTCTTGAGTTAAATTTTCCTTAATGCAACAATGAAAGTGATTTTAGTTAGTGTGCAAGAAATAACTTAGCACGGTTTTGATGGATGTTATTTTGGGATTATTTGAAGAATGTTTGTGGTTAAAATGCAAATGGCAGTACATATATGTTTGCGCAAGATCAGATTAAATTTTCTTTTTCCTGGTAATGCGCCCCAGAATGTTGCGCCCTGTGCATTTGCACATCTTGCACATATGGTTGGTGCGGCCCTGTGGATACTAATCTATCTTATGGCGTTTTTCTTTTTTGGCTCTAAATAAACCTCTGAGCAGAGCCTGAGCGATCAGAGCAGAGCTCTGAGCAGATTATGATCAGAGCCCTCAGACTTATTTATGAAACACATTTGAGCACTGAACTGTCATTTCATAGGTGTGTTACTAAAACACATTTTTGTTTACCTGATTTAGACGGGCGACTGTCCTGGAAATCCATTTTAAATTTTTTTTATTTCTTTCGTCTGTCAAATCACTGCAAAAAAGTGAAGTTGGCTTCGCTCAGCGTTTCGCTCGATTTGCTCGGTCATTTTATTCTGAGCTAATCGATTAAGCTCTGAGCTAGCTCAGATGGAAAAAAGAAACGCACTTTTTGAGCTCTGATATGTCTGAGCTAAAAAAAACATAGAATTTTTGTTTGACAGTTTCGTGATCTGCTCAGAGTTAAAAAAGAAAAACGCCATTAAATAGTGTTTTGACAATACAAACATTTTTAAAAATACCTTGAAATAATAAAATTAATAACTAAAACATACTATTGAGAAGATTGGTATAAAATTTGAATTTCGCGCCCATCCGGCCATATTAATTTTAAAATGAAAGAAAAAGAAAACAAAAGAAGAATTAGAAGAATAAAAATTCATTCCAAACCGTAACTTGAAGTTATCCGTACGCGTTTTATTTTAAATTATTTTATAGCTATTTTCCGCTACGTTTTCTTTAAAAAATATTTAAGTTTTCTAAAGCACACAAAGAGCTAATTTGTAAAAAAGATTACAATTTTTCAGATAGGCTATCACATAGGTTTCCGAATGCGGCCAATTCAACGTTAAATTTAAATTTGAGGTCAGCTGTTCTTGACATTTTCTTCAGATAACTGAGTTATCGGAGAATTTTTGGGATAGGTTGAGATTTCATTTTTGAGAACAGCTGTTTTATCAGCGACTGTTTTTTCTCATGGAATTACAACAACACAAACCAGTCCGGATTGCTTGGAATTGATTAGTGAACGAGGCCAGGCATTCTTGTAGTTTTCACGCATGTGTATCTCTGAACATGATACAACAAAAGAAGATAAGTGCCATTCATTTGAGAACGCGAACTGCGTCTGCGAATTACGAACGGTCGCAGAATTTGACACTTCATTCATATGAGTGGTCGCAGTTAGCTGCGAACTGTCACTAAAAAGGAAGTTTCAGATAATAAGAAAAATGTATTGTCTGTTTTTAGAAAGCAATAAACAAAGATATTTACTTATTTGAAAATAATTTTATCCTTTTTTCAAACAACACGAGTAACATCAGACATTTTATTTTTGAGGTTAAATTCGAGCGAATTGTTTGTTCGCAGCTTTTTATTTGTGGACTGTGAATTTTTATTTGACAGTTCGCAGTTGTTCACTTATCACTTATTTATTACTTTAGAATTGCTATCAATGGAAAAGAATGGAGAGCTGAAATTGTCGCTGAGAACACTTTGTCGGGGGTCAAATAAATATTGTTGTGATCCGTATAAATAAGACTATCGTAAATCAACAAGGTTTTGAAACAGTTTTATTTCTGAGTCTTAAAGCTAGTTAGGAACGTATACACCAAAGAATTCTTTTAACTAAAAACAAGTACATATCATTAGATTAGTAAATTCTCTTCAATTTGTAATTGTTATTTCAACTCTTCCTCGGTCTTAAAATTATATTAACAACATGTAGACATAGACCCTGTTTAGATTGGACTGCTTACTACGTCACTGGCCTCGTTCACGTTGGAGTTGGACTGAGATATGTTATCTCGAATACTCGAGTATCTGTGTATTATGGTTGTGAACTACTAGAACCGTGGTGCTTTTTTTTTATTAATAATAAGGTTTGTTCCCAAGATTTTTGGGCAGAAATTGTTGGTCTGTTAAATTTTGAAGAGTGGGGATAAAATCCTCTCGCAGAGAGAAAAACTGCTCAAAAAGTGTGGAACGGTTTCTTGGCAAAAATTCTGCCACACAATTTCACACAATTATTCTTTTAATTTTTTGTAAATTTTTTTATTCCAACGCGAAGCAAACTGAACCGATGACTCTACAACAGTAAATTTCTTATACAATGTACCTCAACCTGGCATTTGACAGATTAACAATTTCTGCCCAAAGAAATTTCTTGGGCAGAATTTGTCAGAAGGGAAAATTATTTTACTCTCTCGTGAGCACTCTATTCTGCCCAAAACTACCAATTTTGTGAGGTGTGAAACAGCATTTGGGCAACAATTGTTGACAATTTGCAGTTTTGGTCAAGGTGTGGAACAGACCTATAGTAAGCTATGGTTGATATGTCAAAAAAAATTGTTGAAGTGTCATTGTTAAGCTGGCTTTAGACTTTCGGTGTTATCGTCGGTGTACGTTGTTCGTTGTTGTTTGTACGCTGAACAACGAACAACTTGTGTTTAAATGCAAAAACTTTTTAAATTAACATTGTTTTGGAGTGCGTGCAACTTCTATGGACATTTTCGAAGTTTTTTTTAATTACTGAATGGTATAAGGAGTCTAGTTATATAAATAAACAATTTTCTAAATAGAGTTTAACTTTCCAATGTAAATGCTTTCTTCGTTGTTCTTTGTTGAGAGAAGAACGAACACCGAACAACGGACACAGAACGAAAAACGAAAGTCTAAAGACAGCCTTAGATTTAGTTTGAAATTGTTACATTTCATTTAGGAACGATTTATTGTTAGATATTGTTGATCTGTCAAACGACCATTTTGGAAAACTTTATTTCATCGTTAATTACCACAAAATCATGTTTTTCTTCTACAGTACTCTCCTTTTTTATTAAAAATTGTAGAAAATTCAATTTAAATTCATTTTACTTCACCAAAAGTTTTGTTTTGATTCTGAAATTTTTATTTTTTGTAAACAAACTTTCTCACATACGTGCTTTGACATATCAACACTTTCAACTCATATCGTGAAGATGAGTTGAAAATAGTTACGAATTGTAACTATTTGACACTAATAAACTGAATTTAGGAACGATGTGATGACGTCATATAGTTACAAATCGTAACTATTCTGTAATAAAGGAACGACCATTGTTAACTATAATTAACAATAGTTAACTATGGTTAATAAAAGAACGCACCACCGGATAGGTTAACTTATAGCACACAATGGCCGCATTCGGAAACCAATGTAGAGCTATCCAGATACGTTCGTGTTGTAATCCCGTGTAAAGCCTAGTATGCTGCTTATGCGAAACGAAAAATCCCATACAAGAATGACATGACGAAATCATAAATGAAAAATTTCGTTCTGCTTTTCGTTCTTTGGTACGCTGTTCGACCAACGAAATTGACGATTATACCAGATCGCTTTGACAAGCTTCCACTCTGTTTTCGCACAGAATGAATAGACCGGACAATTATTTGTGTGCGGAAAAATATCACTTTCGGTTTGTTCGTGTTTTTATTTGTTGTTGCTTTCATTACAGCATGGCTATTGTTTGATTTTTTCGTTAAATTTTGTTTTATTTATTTGCAATTTGAGAAACTCTCCATGAATATTTTTCCGCATTTTGTTGTCTTTTTGGAGACCACAGGAAAATTTTGTTTCGCATCAGCAGCGTACTAGGCTTAAACAAACAGCTGATGACGAAAAAGCTTTTGCTGTTGGTTAGCTATCGGAAAAATTTTGCTATACGTTTGTATCTCCACCGCGAAGTTAGCCGACCTACTTTCGATTTTCAAAAAAAAAAAAATGTCTGGCGATAGACCTCTTTAGGGTCATACCATTTCTGCAAAAAAATAATGGGTCACTCCCACACTTTTTTTTTTTTAAAATATAAACAATTTGCACTTTGTATGGAGCTTTTAAATGCCTATAACTCGGTAACCAAATTGAATACCAAATGCAAAAGGACTTTTATTTAGTGGCCCTAAAAAGTTCCAAATGGTCATCCAAAAATTTGATTAGAAAACCTCGTAATTTGTTAGTAAATCAATAATTAAAATCTTAACCAACCGAAAAGTTAACTATACATACATATGTTATCATAAACATCAGCCGTGAAAATATAATACTGAACGTAGCTTGATGGATGTGTTACCGCCTATGGTGCCAGGGGTCCCAGGTTCGAACCTCGCGATTTACTTTTTTTTTTTTTTAATAAACTTATGTTTTTTTTGTTTTATGTGTTTAACTTGTAATAAATGTTCTCGGCAGGGGATAATTCAAAAAAATGGCTTAACAGCGTCTGGTTGAGCATAAAAAACGTTAAAATTTGAAAATTATTACAATGTATATTTTATTAATATAAAAGAGAAATGTCGTCCGTGTGTGCGTATAACTCGAGAATGGATCGTGCGATTTTCACGATTTTGGGCTTGATGAACTCGTATTGGCTCAAAGAAGGACGTAGGACACTGGAGGAAAATCCCGGAAAATTTCCAGGAAAATTGGAAAACGGGGAACATCCAGTTTTTAATGCATAACTCGAGAACGGTTGCTTAGATATTTACGATTTTAGGCTTGATGAAAAATTTGATTAGAAAACCTCGTAATTTGTTCATAAAACAATAATTCAAATATTAACCAACCGAAAAGTTAACTATACATACATATGTTATAATAAAAATCAGCCATGAAAATATAATAGTGAACGTAGCTTGATAGATGTGTTACCGCCTACAAAGAATGCGAAGCCACAGACATGTACCGCAACGCGACCATCGACGCACTACACACACAAAAAAGTGGAATTTTGACAAGACTGAAACTCTTGTACAGACGTTTTACCGACATACACGATCTGGAGATTAGGACACTGAAGTCGTCAATTAAAAACATCAACCAATTGATCAAGGAAAATTACCGGTTGTCTATTAATTTGTATTGGGACAACAAAATTCGGGCCGTTAATTCTAGCGACCCGAGTATGTTTCCTCAAATTAATAAAATATTTAGACGGAATGATCAAAACGAACTTCCGTATCTTAAGCTTCAGAGAACGACAGAGAACAGAGACGTACTTCTGATAGCAGGCATAGATCCAGAGGAAGCCGTCTTGGACGATGACCTCTTTATAATCGAAGATCCTCGTGAGAAAGTGGAGGCTGTGGGGGCTGCTTTCCAGCAAGTGTACAAGGTGAATGCTAGCATTCGCCCGAACCATGACCTGGAAAACAGAGCCTTGCTTCACCACTTCTACCTTCGAAATGAAATGACGCAATGGCGATCAGAGAATCTCGGTTTCACCGGGTTCAATGAAGAACACTTGGCAAACGCCACCATCGCCGAGCGAAACGGGGCTAATTCCCTGTTAATTTCGAAAGTTGAGCTCCAGCTCATCTTCGCTTCATTAAAGAAAAAGAAGTCAGCAGGAATCGATGGTATATCCAACGTTGTACTGCGACATCTGCCTCAGGAAGCAGTTGACATTTATGCCACACTGTTTAACAACGCTCTGAATAATGCATATTATCCAGGGCGGTGGAAGACAGCTGTGGTTCATCCTCTCCCGAAAAAGGGAAAGGACAACTCCAATCCGGCGAATCTCCGGTCGATAAGTCTTCTTCCGAGTATCAGTAAGGTATTTGAGAAAGTTATAAATAGAGCTCTGTCCAAGTGGGCGGAGGACAACAATATCATAACGGACAATCAGTTCGGTTTTAAGGCGGGACATGACACCATTCATGCCGCGTCAAAGCTCGTTTCTGATGTCCAATGGAACAAATCTAAAAGACAGTGTACGGGTGCTTGTCTGGTTGACTTGGAGAAAGCTTTCGACACCGTATGGTTAGAAGGTCTGTATCTAAAGCTAGCCAGACTGGGCATAAGTAAACCGCTTTTATATATGCTTTATGATATGCTCAATGGTAGAAAGTTTGTTGTGAAAATTGGCAATGTAACTTCTACCGCAACCTTCGAAATTAAAAATGGTCTTCAACAGGGAGCGGTGAACTCACCGATTCTATTCAGTATTTACACCAGCGATCTGATAGGTAGTCTAGCCCATGCCATAGCGTATGCCGACGATCTAATTGCGTACAGAACAGCTCCAACAGTTGAGGTCATCAGAATTCTCTTACAGCGTGACTTCGACAAGATTCAGCGATATTGCGATGACTGGAAGTTGAAAATCAACTTTCAGAAATCCGAAACCATTCTGTTCAGGACTACATTGCATGGAGCACCTAGGGATACAAGAAAGAACTGGCGCAAGCTGGTGATCGTAGGGCCACATGGACATCCACTGGCGAATAAAAGTGTAGTAAAGTACCTTGGCATCTGGATGGATCAGTATTTGTATTTCGACAGACATATAAATGCTGCTCTGACCAGAGCCAGGGGAGCTTTTGCCCTGACAAAACGGTTGTTTTATAGCAGCCGTCTTGACAGCAGGGTTAACGTGATTTGCTACATGGCCCTTATCCGGCCAGTGATTGCCTATGGATGCCCGGTGTGGTTCAACGTTGCCCCATCTCAAATGGAAAAGATTCGGGTGTTTGAGAGGCAGTGTCTTCGACGCTGCCTTGGATTACACAGAACACCAGAGTCGGAGTACAAACATTATTATTCCAACGAGGTTCTTGCAATGGAGCCAACATTAACAGAATCGATAATTTTATAATCAAGCTGATTCGGGGTCACATTGCAAGAGCGATGTACTCAGCCAATAGCTTAATTTTTGGGGCTTACTACCCCAACACCGATTACTACGAGAGTGTGCGTTTAAGTGGATTTATCCCACCCGATGCTTTCCTCTACTTAGACAGTCGAGGGCTGATACAGGATAGAGCGGCGGTTCCGCTAATCTACCACGTTGGCCGCAGAACTGTAGATAGGCGACTCCTTTATAGTCGAGACGTCCTCGCACAGGGCGGAGCAGAGCGCCTTCGGTTCAGTAGGACTGTGTCCAATCGGGGCCGAAGAGATAGGGGAAAACAAGAGAACCAGTTTTGGTGGTTTAATGAAGAATTAGATACAATATAGTTGACTTAGTTTTCTCGTCTTGGCCGACTTACATAGTTTTAAGTGTATTAATTTAGTAGGGACAGTCAGGGTGGCACCAAAAAAATAACACCAAAAAATTAAAACAAAAAAATTATAAAATCAAAAAAAACCTAAACAAAAAAATTAAAAAACAATTTAAAAATGCTTGCTGTGGCTGTTCTAGTTTTAAGGTAGTTGTAAGTAGTTTTATAGTAGTTCTAAGTAGTTTTAATTAGTTTTTAATTAGTTTTAATTAGTTTTTAATTAGCTAAGTTTTATATAAGAAAAAAAAAAAAAAATAATAAATGTTAAATGTTAAAGTAACCAAGTTTTTTTTTTTTTTTAAAGTCTTTCTTGGTAAAAAATAAAACCAATTAAAGATATTATTTTTAAGATAGTTCGTAGGCCGAAAGGCATTAGCATTAAGTTATTGTTTAATTTAGAGCGCCCGCTTAGGGCCAGTAAGTTATTTTTAAGATATTGATAAGTAGGCTAGTTTTTCATGAATTTTTGTCTAGCTTTAAGATAGTTATAAGAAAATGAATAAATAAAAATGAATTTAAATAAAAAAAAAAAAAATGTGTTACCGCCTATGGTGCCAGGGGTCCCAGGTTCGAACCTCGCGAGTTACATTTTTTTTTTAATAAACTTATGTTTTTTTTTGTTTTATGTGTTTAACTTGTAACCAATGTTCTCGGCAGGGGGTAATTCGAAAAAATGGCTTAACAGCGTCTGGTTGAGCATAAAAAAACATAAAATTTAAAAAATTATTACAATTTTCATTTAAATATTTTAATTATTATCGATTTAAAAATGTTAACGACCGATTTGATACAAGTTGTACCTGAGATGAAATTATGAAAGAAAAAAATATTTTCAAATTAGGGTCAACTTCTTTGTTCATTGACCGATTTTGTTAAAACTTTTATATGTTTTAGATGTCAATGTTTTAGTTCAAAAAAATGTCAACTTCTTTGTTCTTTGACCGATTTTGATAAAATTCAAATATATTGAGCTGACATAGGGCGACCTGCATCGTGCCTGATCGGGAAACTATTGATTGCTCAGAACTTGGTCTGGGCCAGTAGCGCAACAATCAGTCACGATGAAGTGCTTGTTTTACCTCCTCGTGGTGGTCCCCGGGCAACTATTTATGTATCCCAATATACATAAATAGGCCAAAATTACAAGTGCGAAAAGGCCTAGCTTTCTAGGATAGGTTACGGAGGTTAGCATTCTCCGTAACTGAAATCAACCCGCTACCGAAACCAACACTACGCCTCGGATAATTAATGATAACTCGTTGACGACTTTTGGCTATTGTACCCGGACAAAGATTGGTTTCTGTAATGTGAAGACGCTTCTTGACAATGGAAAAGAAGGTCCTCAGAATGCCAGATTCCTGCAACTAGAGAAGGAATTCATGCGGTATAGGATGGACATCTTAGGGATAAGTGAAGTTAGATGGCTGGGTTCGGGGAAGTTCAAGTCACCAACCCGTAACACTGTACTATTCTATTCCGGAAAAACACCTGGAAGCGCTCGGGAATCTGGCGTTGGATTGCTGCTTTCCAAAACAGCTCTCAAAAGCCTAATTTCCTGGGAGCCTTTAGGTGACAGGATCCTGAAAGCCAGGTTCCGGACTAGAGTACGTCGCGTCACCATCATACAGTGTTACGCCCCAACTTTGCTCTCTTCTGACGAGGAGAAGGAGGCCTTTTATAACCGGCTGAGTGCTGCTTATGATAGCGTTCCACGAGGTGATATAGTTATGGTGATGGGAGACTTAAATGCCAAGGTTGGCAATGACAACACTGGGCTAAGGCATGTCATGGGAAAACATGGTGTTGGTAACCGAAACGACAATGGCGAACGATTTGTCGATTTCTGCAACGCCAACGGCCTTGTTATTGGAGGGACCATGTTCGAGCATAAGACGTGCCACAAAGTCAGTTGGGTGTCGACTGACAGACAAGCAACTTCCAACCAAATTGACCACTTCGCGATCAGCCGGCGTTTTAGAAGCAGTCTCCAGGACGTCCGTAACAGAAGAGGTGCTGACATGGGAATGGCCCGGGACCACCATCTGATGGTTGCTACCGTAAGATTGCGTACAGCTGCAGTTCGGAGATCCCAAGGAAACACTCGAATGCCCAAGTTTAATACAGATAGACTAAAGGATCCTGCAGTGCGCCAACAACTAGGGGACCACCTTTCACAAGGATTGAACGCAATCAGCAGCACGGAAACCACATCCATCGAAAATCATTGGTGTGCTGTGAAAAATGTGTTCATATCCGGTGCTGAAAGTATAGTCGGCCGGGCGCAAGGAAGAAATAGTGCTTGGCTTTCCGACGAAACTTGGGCAAGGATCGAAGAAAGGAAACACCTTAAAGCTCGCATCGCAGCTACCCTAGCAGCAGGGAGAAACGAGCTTGAGTCTACGTACCGCATGAAGATGAGGGAAGTTCACCGTAGTGTGCGACGTGATAAGCGTAACTACATCAACGCACTGGCCACAGAAGCAGAAGAAGCCGCTAGTAGGTGTGACAGTAGGACCATCTACAGAATTACCAAAGAGCTCACTGGTGTCCAGAGCTCTAAACAACACCTGGTTAAAGACACAAACGGATCCCTGCTAAATTCGGATGAGGACCAGCTCATAAGGTGGAGGGAACACTTTTCTGCGGTTTTAAACCGCGTTTTCGCAAGTGAAGTGAACCCTATTCCCACTGAGCTACCCGAAGTAACAATTTCCCGAATACGCACCGTACCCCCCAGTAAAGAAGAAATTATCACCGCCATCAAAGCACTGAAGAACAACAAAGCGGTTGGACTTGACGGTATTCCTGCAGAGCTCTTAGGAGCAGCCCCAACGACATCGAGCGAGCTACTGCACCCACTTATTAAGAGAGCTTGGGAAACAGAGAGCTTTCCTGAAGAGTGGAAAAAAGGAATGATTGTCAAGCTCCCAAAGAAAGGAGATCTCACACAGTGCGAAAACTGGAGAGGAATATGCGTTCTGCCTGCAGTAGCCAAGATAATAGCAAGGATAATATTGGACCGAATTAAAGACCACCTCGAAGACACACTCGACGCCGAACAAGCAGGTTTCCGCACTGGATCTTCCTGTGTGGATCACATCAACACCTTGCGGATCATCATCGAACAGTGCGTTGAATATCGATCACCACTTCACCTGCTGTTCATCGATTTTGAAAAGGCGTTCGACAGTGTCAATAGAGAATTTATTTGGCTTGCTTTGCGCAGGAGGGGCATCCCAGATAAATTGATTGCTATTATCAAGGCTACATATGATGGATCCAAGTGTCACGTTTTGCACAAAGGTAGGCTGTCAGAGGAGTTTGAAATCCAAAGTGGAGTTAGGCAAGGCTGTATACTGTCACCAATACTGTTCCTGTTGGTGATAAGTGACGTACTGCACGCAGCTTTGTCAAATGGAAATGGAGGAATTCAGTGGACTCTGCAATCTCACCTCAAACATCTGGACTACGCGGACGACGTATGCTTACTCTCTCATAGGATCATGGATCTCCATCAAATGACAACAAGGGTGGAGAGAGAAGCAGAAATCGTAGGGCTTAAGATCAACTCGGCAAAAACTAAAAGGATCAGCCTTGGAACTTCCTCATCAATCCAAGTAAATATTTCTGGACAACCGGTAGAGATGGTAGAGGATTTCCAATATCTTGGGAGTATTGTCTCTACGGGTGGCGGAACTGAACTGGACGTAAACAGCCGAATCAGAAAAGCAAAGGCTGCGTTCGGAATGCTGTCCAAAATATGGAGAAACAACTCTTTTAGCTTAAAGACCAAGCTACGACTGTTCCGCTCCAATGTTGAATCCGTTCTGCTTTACGGCTGCAGCACTTGGAAAGTCACTGAAATTGTCACTAGAAAGCTGCAAACCTTCGTTAATAGATGTCTACGAAACATCTTGAGGATTTTCTGGCCCAACCGTATCTCCAATGCCGAACTTCATGCGAGAACGGGTCAGGAGCCCATAGACTCCATTACACGAAGAAGAAAGTGGCAGTGGATTGGCCATACGCTTCGAAAAGGCGATCGGTGCATTGCATCTCAAGCAATGCAGTGGAACCCGCTCACACAGGAGGGAAGACAAGTGGGCCGGCCTAGAAGTACATGGCGAAGAACGGTCGAACAGGAATCGGCACGACTGGGGAAAAGTTGGAGAGAGCTGAAATATATTTCAAGAAATCGTACACGATGGCGCGTAGGTGAAGTGGAGGCCCTATGTCCCGTAAGGGAAACATCACGGACGTAATAGGTCCGAGGACCTAAGTAAGTAAGTAAGTGACATAGACTCATGGTAGAACAATCTTTTTCAAATTATGGTGGCACACAAAAATATTCACTTTTATGTTCTTTGAAAAAAAGACGAGACAAACAAAAAACGAATTGTATATGTATGGATAATCAGTCCCATAAAGGCATCGTGTAAGCATTGTGCTGTTATTATTTTTCAATATTAAAAACACACAATAAAAATGAACCTGCTCATTCTTGTCATAATAATGCCAGAACTTCAAATAGTCATTATTTTGTCTTCGTTTACATGCATGTCATTAATGAATTGATTTTTGCCATTATTTTACCATTTTATACCCCGCTTATATGAGGTACTGAAGCGAGCTTCAAGCTTAATTGGCCCCTTTGTAAACCTACATTGAGTTGAAATGAAAGCAGTGGCATATGTGAAAACGAGTTGAATTTTTTGATAAAAAACGTGGGTCGAAGAGTCGGTCTGATGGATTTGTTGACAACAGTGTTCTTACATATTATGTGTGAGTAAAATTATTTATTTGTTTTGATAACTATGCGAAGAACGTACTTAAATTTATAAGACTTTACCTGTGTGAAATGAATATAGACCATTTTCTTCATCTGTAATCTTAATACCATATCAACTCAACTTAAAACGCGGTTCTCAACTCAGGTGACGAAAAACTTGGGTCTACAATCCGAACCTAATCTAATACTACGTTTCCACCAGACACTAAACCGAGATTAAGTAAGATTATCACAAATCTCCTTGAAATCTACAAGATTTACCATACAAATTTTAATCTCCTCAGATGATGACTTCAAATAAAACTCATTCAAATCTACTTGGAAACATTAGTTTGTCAAATCAAACAAACTTTTTTTTCAAATAATAATTGTGGAACCGACCCATTTTCATTTATTGACAGATGGAAATGTAAATAAAAACTTTCCATCTCACTTCCACTTCATATCAATAAAATGAAACACCATTTGAATCGTTTTGCCATAATCCTCTTTTTGTGCAGTGGAAACACCAAACAAATCTCATTACCTAAATCTCGATTTAGTGGTTGGTGGAAACGTAGTATAAGTGCCCGATTACACGATTCGTTTTTTCGGTTGTTTCGTCTTTCGCCTTTTTGACAAATTGGGTGAGGGCAGAAGAAATGTAGAGGGAAGGAAGTAACGAAAGCAGGAATGAAAATTTCAAGACTTTTTCTGGTTGAACTTTGACGTTTCTGATTTGGCAACCACAATGCTCCTCGATGTTAGCAAAAAACGATTTGAACAAAAATGATTGAATTGGAAAATTGTTTTTCGTAATCTTTCTATACTGCATGAAAACGGGGTATTAATGACGGGTTCTATGACAGTTTTGTCATTCCTGTGTATTGAAATCAGTGCGACTCAGTAGGATAGTGTAGAAGTCATTGACACATTATACATGGACTGCTAGTCGATTGTCATTCCAATATGGGGCACCTCCACAGGCCATGAATAAAAATGAGTCTAAAAAATCCATGTCCAGTGAATGCAATTGTTGTTGTGTATTTATATTTGTTTGTATTGCATAGTTTTACCCCAAACTACATTTGTGTATACATTCTTTTTTTTAGATATATGTATATAAATATAGTTTCTTGAAAAACCCAATTGATGCAAAGTGGCAAAAAAAAACTATTATTCCTGAGGCTATCGGATGCTAGTTCTTTTTTTAATTTTGTTTTTTTTTTTAATAGAGACAATGCCAGCTATTCATATTAAGGCTTTCCCAAACCAGCGCGAAATATTTGGCGCGGCGATGAAAGACCCCTTTCACACAAGGAAACTGAGTTGCCGGGGATTTTTTAGTTTGCTGGTGAGAAGACGTAAAAGGAAGACATAAAACCTCCCGTCACACCCTTCTCGTCTACAAACTAGCTAGTTTCTGGCAACTCAGTTTCCTTGTGTGAAAGCGGTCAAACAAACACTGTTGGTATATGGGCTCTCTATGGTGGTTATACATGTATCTTCCTTAGACTTCTGCAAAAAAAAGGGGATGCAAAATTAAAATTTACATTTGTTGGGTAAAGAGGGAACACCAAAATGCAGAAGATCTTCGTACATGCTGATTATAGGAAGTGCCATAATGCTATGGTGGATTTACATGTATCTGCGTCTGCATTAAGCAGAAAAGTAGAGCAGGACAGATGTATACAAAAAATCCGAGCGAGTGGAAGAAAACCATCAAGAAGATGAATGGTGGATTTACATGTATCTGCATTTGGTTCATAGAGAAAATACTACCTAGAGAACCGACTTAAGGTGTCCATGCTCTTTCACCCTACAAGCTGAATTGAGAGGATTTATGCCCTATTCAGTAAGGATGTGTGCAGTTGCAATGCATTTTAAATGGGTCAAAACGAGCTTTGTATGTATGCATTAGGGCATTTGCTCAAACGTGGTCATGTGCTCAATTGGTGAATCGGATATTCAAAAAAGGGAATCCGTTAAATTCAAAAACTGAAAAATAAAATATTTTGTCAATAAAATTGATGTTTCTAAACGTTTATGAAGAAAAACTTTATTTGTCATATCCCTTTATTGTTTCTGGCATATAAATCCAGTAATATTTATGACTATTTATGTTGAAAACAAAGAAAATGTAATCAAAAAGTAGAACCAAACCCTTGCAATTTAATGCGTACCTACCTTTAACTTTTACCACTGCAGCTGCTAAGCAAAACTGAGAACCGAGTGGTGGATTTTGTTGACATTTGTTGTTGTTGCGATTTCTTCGACAACAAAATAATTTAATAATTTTAAGTTTCGTTTCGGTATTTTTAACTTTTGTTTTTCTGGCTTTTGGAAATTCTGGCTCATCTATTCATATCATGTGTCCGACTGGACGATTATAAGGCACAGCAATCAGTTGCCTTGCAATTGTATCGAGTGAAGCTTATAAATGCATATTATTTTTGGGCTATAATGAGTGTTCTTCTCCAGGTGATCTCATAATGCTACCCCCCTAATTCCCTATTTGAAATTGAATGTATTAATTTTGTGTGCGTTTTTATAAATAGGGTATTCGTGGACCAGAGAGTAAGAATCCAGATAAACGAAAGCTGTATCTAGCGCTGGCACAACGCATGGTCGATAAAATGATTGCCCAAAATAAGCTTGAAGCTGAACAAGAAGCTCTTCTTTATGCCACGATTTTGGATGAACAAGGAAAGAATCAGGAAGTCCTTAATTTTCTTTATGGACCAGTTTGTGAAAAATGTTATCCTGGTGCTCCATTATATTTAAAAATTAATTTTCTCAAAAAAATGCAAATGTGGGATGAGATCAATGTTATGCTAAAAGAACTTCTAAAAGATGAGTAAGTATAAATACCTACAATTTTTGAATTTAATGTTTCATTAAAACTCAGATTTGTCGCGAAATCAATATGCTTCTTAGAAAAGGTTATCTTGTAGTAGCAATGGAAAAGACCGACTCATTTAGACCATTACTCTGTTGTAATATGTATATAAGAAACTCTTTTCACTTGGCCTTGAACTATTCAATGTGTTAAGTTTCATCATAGGTGCGTAAAAGAAAACTTAAAAAAAAAGAAGTTCTTATCTCCAATAAAATTGGTAATTAATGGATGTGACAGACTTCCTCGACAAACATCCTGGCGGTGGAGAGTTAATAAAAGAATACGCTGGAAAAGATGCAACAAAGGCCTTCAATCAAGCTGGTCATTCATCAGATGCATCAACAGAACTCAAGAAATACCGAATCGGTATTGTATCAGAAGTAAAGAAATTATCAGTGCCAGTTGAAAACAGATACAGCAATCAAAGTGAAATCTCAATAACACCCAGTGCCAAATCGGAGAACCGCCGAAGAATAAAGTTCCTGTTTTGTATTTGAAAATGTGTAGATTCTAATTATTTAATTTCATAGATTAACTTAACTTATCTTAGTTATTTTGTTTTTAAGAAATTCTTTTACGTGCATACATATGTACATATTCAATTACATTATGATATTGTGACTTTATTTAACTTTAATAAATAAACAAAATATATTATATTATTAATATTATTTAAAAAAAAAAACCGTTTACATTTTTTGCTCACTAAAAACGTAACATATTTTGTTCGCAAAATATCTGTCTGAGACTAGAATTCTTTAATGTTTGTTGCCACAAATAACATAAATTAGAAAATTTTTTTTAAAAAAACCTACTTATATCGATATACAAACAAAAATTGGATAATCTTGTGAAGGTTTGAATGATTGATGTTGCTAAAGATGGTACAGCCTTACTCCAAGTTTGTTATCAAGAAAGCCCCATTAGGTAGGTAGTTTTTTGCTTTAATAGTGAACTTTTTTTTAAGAACAAATGAAGTCATACAGAATGTACAAGCAGCTAATGCATTTTATTTGAACTTACACTTCGACATTTTAAGGTCAGCTCCCAAGAGTTTCTGTAAATAAATTAAAAAAAAAAAACTCAATCATTGTTCAACTGCCGGTACTTTTTTATATAGCTTTAATCATTCAAGAACCAAGATATCGATTGATCGAAGGAATTGATAATAATTAGCTTACCTGTACCGTATAAATATGTATGTACATGCTTGTTAAATGATTCAAATTAAAATAAAAAAAAAGTCTTATAAAATAATATTGTTATTACCAAGAAACTACGCCATTAAAATTATTATAACCCTGTGAATTTAAATTCGTTTTAATCAAGGGGCTATAAAATTGATTCCATAAAAAATAATAATAAAAGTTAACGTCTAACCAGTACCATAAATTTGTATTCCTTTTTGACATACACAATTTTAAGAAAATAGATTCATGTATTCATACTTTTTTTCGTTTATCTATCATAATTCTCGAGATATACAAAGTTCTCTTATCCCTACGGAGAAATATTGTCCATTTTATTTGATTTGTATCCAATTCAAAAGGAAATTTTAACATGTACATAGTAACTAGCTTTTTACATAATATGAAAACTTACTAGCATGCTTTATTTTAAACGTTTGTCGTTTTCTACATAGTGCCTTATTGAACTTTTGCCAACCGTGTATCAGTTGAAAGCAATCGAAAATATATTTTTTATAACAGAATAATCCTGTTTTATGAGGTTCATACAATATATACATTTCTAATGCACAAATGCACGATTTTTCAATCGGAGCGACTTCTATACTTTATTTTTTAATGGGCCCTATCGGGATCTCGATGAGCATTTGCTTTCTCCCCAAAATTTTGTCTCCTATCATAAATTTCCTCCGTGATAAATTTCAACCATACAAAAAATCACATAACTAGAATAGTTACAGCACATAAACTTTAAAGCTTAAGAGACAATTTTTCGATATCCTTATTCGTTCCTGTTGCTATTCCTCTGATATCTTAACTGATGATTGAAAAATCGACTCTTAAGTTAATATGAACATTGCCAGATTGTATCATCATAATTATTAACGAGCGGAATTGTCCCCAGATCTTTAAATAATTAATATTTTCATTCTCACTTTCTTGAGAGTTCTGTTTCCTGTTCAAAGAAACCTACCATTATAATTCATTTCATTTATTTTTTTTTTAAAACGATCCAATAAATCGTTTGTCCCTGAAGAAATTAACAAATATAAACGAAAAGTAGGAAGAAAATATGTAATTGTTTTAATTCGCATATGAAAGGAATGAATAATAACAGCCAATTAAATACAAAACATACATTTTCAAAAACTGATCAATCCTACATTTAATATGCAACGAATATAGCAAGGCCTAGCAATGAATTGACTTAACTCATCTCAGGAAGGATGCAATCTTGATAATATAAGGAATTAATATATTATGTATATAATTTCCCTGGGAATGTATTCTTCCTTTGAAAAATGGGAACGTGAATGATACCTATTCGGAAGTTTTCCTCGGAATTTTTTGGTATCGGGAATACATTTTCCAGGGGCATTTGGTTGAAATTTCATAGTACTTTTGAGGGAAATTTATACTAGGGGAGATTTGATCACAAACTATTTGACCAACTCAAATAAAGTGTTACCATAACAACAACTAAACCAGATAATGAATATACGACCAAGTTTTGCATTATTTATTCTCATCTACTTCAAAAATGTCCCCAAAGATCATCAATAAACAACAAACATGTGTTTGAGTTTGATAACAACTTTAATGGAAATCAATTTATGATCATTAATAAATACCGACTCTCTTTACCAGATTGTTTACAAACAAAATTAGTCATACTCTAGTTTATCAAAAAAATACAAGTAATTGATAAAAAGAAATCATTAATTTCCCAAAACGTGAAGTGTCCGTCAAATTTGTTCGCAGTAAATTAAAATCAATTGGAAATGGTATTCGACATTTCATATTCTGACAAACAGTAAAGAATTCAAAGAGACCCTTGTGAAAATTGACTTCAGTGCTGCTGCTGGCTGAGGATTTCTTTTTGTTTTTTTCGTAATCATCATCGATTGCTGATTCAGTCACTTGATTGGATTCTTCAGAAAAACGTCTCTTTTGTGGTGACGCAAAAAACTGTGAAGACGAATTTCCTTTGTCATCGGAAGTTGGATTCTTTTTTATTGATTTTGACAGTCGATCGCCACCACTCTGAATATAGAACTGCATCTCCAGGATTGTCTTTCTTAGGTGCTTGCGATTCAACAGGTACAAACTCACGAGATCATTCAGCTCAACTGGACAGTTTTCGATCAGCGAAAGCACGGAAAGGAACTTTGATATATTCAACACATTGGCGGGAGTAAACCAAATTGTGTTTTAATTGATCAATCGCTGCAGGTGTTGACAATCCGCATTTGTGGCCATAATAATGACCGGACGCTTAGAGGTCGATGCTAAAGTATAGAGTGCGTCAATAAATCCAGCGTCGTGTTGCTCAAATATAATATCGGCATCTTCAATCAAAATCAACGATTTCCGTGTACTCTGCTCGAAATCATCGACGGCGACGGTGCTTTCTTCACCAGATTGCCTCTTCTTTTTATTGCCATTGAGTGTGTTCTTTAGCAGATTCTTACTTTTGATTTTGGAACCTTTGCGTATCTGATGGGACTGAGTGGCTTCTTGAAGCTCTTGCAGTAGTTTCTTGCCAGTGCGCTTCATGCCAGCGTTTACTTCGAGTACGGCGAAATTCATCTCATTGGCTAAAGCAAACACTGCATTGGTTTTCCCGCTAGAATTTGGTCCTAGCAGGACAACTGAAATACAAGAAGCACTGCTGCTATTGCTTGAATCATTCAGGTCGCCAAAGCGATTGTTTCATTTGGACGTGATTCCGCGCCATGATAGAAACTCCTTCAGTTGATTTAACGGTGCTACATTAACCAAAACCTGGTCGGAGGACATTGCTTTGTATTTCTCTGTAAAGAGGAGTTCTCCATTGGGCGCCGACGGACGTGGTTTCTCTTCTTCAGCGTCTGGGTCGAATTTGGTCTTTGGAAGGGATCGTCGACTACTACTGCGAGTCACGACAAACGAATCGGTAAATTGTTCCGCCTCCTGTTCTGAATCTATTGCACAGAAGTGGCGGTATGTCTCTCGCAGCTGATTGTAACACCTAAAGGTGGGAAATCGATCATAGGTGACCTTCCATTCCTTGATAATTTGTCGCTTATTATCAATTTGTGTCAATGGATTTGGTCCAATTAGCATGTTTCTTGGATGTGCTCGAAAATCTATTTGCGTATATGTTGTGAAGGTACCTATTGCTCGCTTTTTCAACTTCCTCGACGGAGTTTTTTGGTCTTCTTCTTCGTCGTCATTGTTCGAACGCAGCTTGAATGTGATCACAAACTTATCATTGTTTGTATTTTCTTCCAAACTTAGCTGACTTATATGACTTACACTTGGAAACTCCTCGATGGCTTCCTCGTACAATTGTTCGTATTGCTTTTGTTTGGCCATTTCAAGACGCATTTTCTCCGGAACACCGGACATCAAGAATTGTTACTTGACTCGTAACATCTCTGGATCAATGCTTGGCTTGGGCACTGCTTTTATAAAGAGTGGTGCTAGTTTCTTTGGAGTTTGCTTTGGACTTTCACTATCCACATCGATGATCATTTCTAGTTCCGACTAGTCCAGCTTCAGAGGCTTCTTAATTGAACGAGTAAGTGGTTTTTCTTCGGCTCTTGTCGAAATCGGACTTAGATCCTGATCGTATCTGGATTTTCTCGAACATTTTCTTTTGGACGGCCACTGCCGGTTGGTGTGAGTTCTGGCGCTTCTACTTCAGCTTCAACTGCTGCCGTATCTAGAAATGAACACAACAAAATTTTTAATGTCATTAAAAATATGCTTTTATACAAGTTAATAAGCTTTTATTGAAATTAAAATAAAAACTTACACGGTTTCAATTTTCACAAATTTATTTTAGAACTGTCGACTTTTGACAAAACGAAAACAAAAACAAAACGAAGACAAAAACTTACCTGTCAGTTTGAGCAAATTTCGCCGTTTTGGGTTTTAACCCAACATTCACACGGATTCACGGATAGGAAAAAAAGAGTAGATTAAGAGAGTTTTCTCTTACTCACCTCAAATAAATTTTACGGGTGTTTAAGGCAAGGGGGGTACGAGTCGGGCCTCTAGGTAGTATATTTACTCTATGATTTGGTTTCTGCACAAAAAAAGGGAAACCAAATACAAAATGTATATTTGTTAAATAGAGAGAAAAGATCAAAATGCAGAAGAACTTCGTTTCTGCATAATAGGAAAGTGCTTTAATGCAGAACTGAAGAAGAACATTTTCATCTTTTTGATGGATCTCTTTCACTCGCTCGGATTTTTTGTATACATCTGTCCTGCTCTACTTTTCTGCTTAATGCAGACGCAGATACATGCAAATCCACCATAGCATTATGGCACTTCCAATAATCAGCATGTACGAAGATCTTCTGCATTTTGGTGTTCCCTCTTTACCCAACAAATGTAAATTTTAATTTTGCATCCCCTTTTTTTTGCAGAAGTCTAAGGAAGATACATGTATAACCACCATAGAGAGCCCATATACCAACAGTGTTTGTTTGACCGCTTTCACACAAGGAAACTGAGTTGCCAGAAACTAGCTAGTTTGTAGACGAGAAGGGTGTGACGGGAGGTTTTATGTCTTCCTTTTACGTCTTCTCACCAGCAAACTAAAAAATCCCCGGCAACTCAGTTTTCTTGTGTGAAAGGGGTCTTTCTTGGTTTGGGAGAGCCTTAATATGAATAGCTGGCATTGTCTCTATTAAAAAAAAAAAAAAACAAAAATAAAAAAAAAACTAGCATCCGATAGCCTCAGGAATAATAGTTTTTTTTGCCACTTTGCATCAATTGGGTTTTTCAAGAAACTATATTTATATACATATATCTAAAAAAAAGAATGTATACACAAATGTAGTTTGGGGTAAAACTATGCAATACAAACAAATATAAATACACAACAACAATTGCATTCACTGGACATGGATTTTTTAGACTCATTTTATTTCATGGCCTGTGGAGGTGCCCCATATTGGAATGACAATCGACTAGCAGTCCATGTATAATGTGTCAATGACTTCTACACTATCCTACTGAGTCGCACTGATTTCAATACACAGGAATGACAAAACTGTCATAAAACCCGTCATTAATACCCCGTTTTCATGCAGTATAGAAAGATCGAGTTAGAGCCTGATTACACGATTCGTTTTTTCGGTCGTTTCCTCTTTCTTCTTTTTGACAGGCACGAACGTTCATGATTACATGGTTCGCGAAAATGCATACGTACTTCCATTCGTTATTTTGACTTTCATGCAATTTGGGGTTGTTTTGTAAGAAAATAATCATTAGTAATAAATAAAAATATTTTTTAATCACTTATTTCTCAAATACAATAGTATATTAGGTATATCTAATTACAAAAAACAATTTTCCAATTCAATCATTTTTGTTCAAATCGTTTTTTGCTAACATCGAGGAGCATTGTGGTTACCAAATCAGAAACTGCTTTCGTTACTTCCTTCCCTCTACATTTCTTCTGCCCTCACCCAATCTGTCAAAAAGGCGAAAGACGAAACAACCGAAAAAAAGAATCGTGTAATCGGGCACTTATACTACGTTTCCACCAACCACTAAATCGAGATTTAGGTAATGAGATTTGTTTGGTGTTTCCACTGCACAAAAAGAGGATTATGGCAAAACGATTCAAATGGTGTTTCATTTTATTGATATGAAGTGGAAGTGAGATGGAAAGTTTTTATTTACATTTCCATCTGTCAATAAATGAAAATGGGTCGGTTCCACAATTATTATTTGAAAAACTAATGTTTCCAAGTAGATTTGAATGAGTTTTATTTGAAGTCATCATCTGAGGAGATTAAAATTTGTATGGTAAATCTTGTAGATTTCAAGGAGATTTGTGATAATCTTACTTAATCTCGGTTTAGTATCTGGTGGAAACGTAGTATTAGATTAGGTTCGGATTGTAGACCCAAGTTTTTCGTCACCTGAGTTGAGAACCGCGTTTTAAGTTGAGTTGATATGGTATTAAGATTACTGATGAAGGAAATGGTCTATATTCATTTCACACAGGTAAAGACATAAATTTAAGTCGGTTCTTCGTATAGTTATCAAAACAAATAAATAATTTTACTCACACATAATATGTAAGAACACTGTTGTCAACAAATACATCAGACCGACTCTTCGACCCACGTTTTTTATCAAAAAATTCAACTCGTTTTCACTTGCTGCCTTCACTGGAGATGAACGACGGATATGCCACTGCTTTCATTTCAACTCAATGTAGGTTTACAAAGGGGCCAATTAAGCTTGAAGCTCGCTTCAGTACCTCATATAAGCGGGGTATAAAATGGTAAAATAATGGCAAAAATCAATTCATTAATGACATGCATGTAAACGAAGACAAAATAATGACTATTTGAAGTTCTGGCATTATTATGACAAGAATGAGCAGGTTCATTTTTATTGTGTGTTATTAATATTGAAAAATAATAACAGCACAATGCTTACACGATGCCTTTATGGGACTGATTATCCATACATATACAATTCGTTTTTTGTTTGTCTCGTCTTTTTTTCAAAGAACATAAAAGTGAATATTTTTGTGTGCCACCATAATTTGAAAAAGATTGTTCTACCATGAGTCTATGTCAGCTCAACATATTTGAATTTTATCAAAATCGGTCAAAGAACAAATAAGTTGACATTTTTTTGAACTAAAACATTGACATCTAAAACATATTAAAATTTTAACAAAATCGGTCAATGAACAAAGAAGTTGACATTTTTTGAGCCACCCTAATTTGAAAATATTTTTTTCTTTCATAATTCCAACTCAGGTACAAATTGTATCAAATCGGTCGTTAACATTTTTAAATCGATAATAATTAAAATATTTAAATGAAAATTGTAATAATTTTTAAAATTTTATGTTTTTTTATGCTCAACCAGACGCTGTTAAGCCAGTTTTTCGAATTACCCCCTGCCGAGAACATTGGTAACAAGTTAAACACATAAAACAAAAAAAAAACATAAGTTTATTAAAAAAAAAAGTAAATCGCGAGGTTCGAACCTGGGACCCCTGGCACCATAGGCGGTAACACATCCATCAAGCTACGTTCACTATTATATTTTCACGGCTGATGTTTATGATAACATATGTATGTATAGTTAACTTTTCGGTTGGTTAAGATTTTAATTATTGATTTACTAACAAATTACGAGGTTTTCTAATCAAATTTTTGGATGACCATTTGAATCTTTTTAGGGTCACTAAATAAAAGTCCTTTTGCATTTGGTATTCAATTTGGTTACCGAGTTATAGGCATTTAAAAGCTCCATACAAATTGCAAATTGTTTATATTTTTAAAAAAAAAAAGTGTGGGAGTGACCAATTATTTTTTTGTAGAAATGGTATGACCCTAAAGAGGTCTATCGCCTGACATTTTTTTTTTTTGAAAATCGAAAGTCGGTCGGCTAACTTCGCGGTGGTGTTTGTATCCACATGCAAAATGTCAAAAACATTCAATACATTCGAAAACCTATATGGATACTCAGGGCCGGCCCAGCCAAACTTGCGCCCTGTGCAAGATTTGTAGAAAGCGTCCCTTTCTTATATTTTCACACATACACTGATACACATGCATAAGCCTTTTCCACATTATCCTGGAGGTAGACTTTCAATGAGTTTTTTCTATTGAGGTATCCGCGGTAGGCCTAGTCCTCAGCAACAAACAAATATGTTTACATATATAGGATTGTATTTATCAAATGTAAAGTGAAAAGTTAAAAACAAAATAAAATAAAAATATATATACATATATTTATATATACATATACAAAAAAAAAATATATAAACAATAAATAAATAAATTAATTAATTGAAAAATAATATAAAAATATATACATACATATGTAGGTTATAACCACAGAATGCAACAAAAGCATTTTTTAGCATTTTTTAATCTCTGCATTTTATTCTAAACAAAGGAAGTGATATCATATTCATATTCCTTTATCGAATATGCATATGATACCATTTCCTGTTATTGTAATCAAATCTATATTCATACATAAAGACTTAATTAATATTCTGAGAAACAAAGCGCTGACAAAGCGATTCATATACACAAAAGATAAATTATGAAAAAGACTAGCTATCTGCGATAGCATAAGTTCAGTTCTAAAATTATACTCAAACAATAGAGCCATAGGAATTAAGAGCTCCGCTCTTTAATTCCATATTTTTAAAAAGTCTTTTATTTAAATTACTTATATTATTGGCGCAGTCGGTAGGATACTTCAAATATAAAAGAAGTATCCGTCAATAAAAACCAACAAAAAATATTTTAAATTTCGGTCAACCTATGAGAAAGGAAAAGTTAGTATTGAAATTAAAATCTTTTTTATCGCTCGTTTTTGCGTTTAAATAGTGAAATATACTCGCTTTGAAAACTCTACGCAAAAGAGCATCGCGAAATAACAACTAATAATAAACGGTATACTTTTTAGAAAGTGAACGACACAATTACAATTCAGTGACTCTCAAAACAAGATTCAGTGAATTTCCAAGTTATTAGAACACTTTATAAATCTAAACCAAATAAATTAGTTAAGTGACTCAAACCAACGTATATGGTAATGCCACGAAATCCATAGAGGAGACTAATTGTCCAACAACAACAAATGAGTTTTATTAGCAGAAGATTTTCGAAGAAGAAGCCAAATTCATATCCAAAGTACACAGACGAATCCTCAGAAGAAGAAACACAGGATCCAAAAAGCAACAAAAATAACAACGATTGTAAGATTAATTTTAAGCTTAAATTAAGTGAATCTAGTGATACTTTAGGAACAGATTTATCATATATTAAATTAGATACAGAGCCTACTAAATTTGAAAAAATAAATAAAAATAATATCAAAATGTCTCTCACACTAACACTCGACCCTCTAAAATACATAGAAAAATTAAATACATTCGACGGACGACGTGAGGATCTATACACATTTATAACGAATGTGGATGGAATCACTCCAACACTAAACAAGTACGACAACCAAAGTCAGACAATGTGTATAAACATATTAAAAAGTAAATTAATAGGAAAAGCAAAAAGATGCATGGAAATACATGCACACTTAAATAGAAATAAAAGTATTGTTAATTACAAATTTTGGAGGATTCAAATCCTGTTTCCAATTATACGATGAATTAAGGCAACTAGTGTACAAGGGAAATGTTATAACATTTTATAACGATATCCAAAAAAGCCTCTGTGAACTAAATCAGAAAACTGTTCAAGAAGGTAAAAGTTCTGAAATAGAACATAATAATAAAACAGCTCTCAATATATTTAAAGAAAAGTTACCAGTACATATGCGAACAGTACTCTTCGCACCTTAACCTCTTAATCTTCAAGCAGCTTTACACGAGCTAACCCAAGCAGGTTTTATAGATGAAAAAAATGAAGTAACACCTAGAAAATTGGTCGAAAAACCAAGAAATAATAATCAAAATTTCATTCCCAATCAAAAATATTATCCCAACCAAAACAACTTTGTACCTAAAAATCATGTACATATTAAACCCCCTTTTAATCATAATAACCCAAATCCAAACTACAAGGGTATTAACTATAATCCAAATTATAAACCCCCATCCAAACAAATCAAACATATGGAGGTAGATCCTACTTCCCTTTAGAAATCAAAACTGTGGGAACACCTATATTCATAAATGAAGAATTAGTTATCCCCAAAGGAAAATTTATTTTTCCAACTCAAACAGATTGTGTTTTTCAAATTCACAATTTTAATAACCAATTTGACGGTTTGATTGGAAATAATATTTTATATCCAAACAATACCGAAATTAATTTCAAGAACAAAACATTGAAATTAAACATTGAAATAATTCCTCTGTTCTTTTCCGAGGAAGATGAACAAGAATACAACAAAGAAATAAATCACTTGGAAAATATGATACCAGATTATACACTGTCCGAAAATTTGGAACAGCAAAGAATCGACCATCTTAATTCCGAGGAACATACAAATTAATGAAACTCTTAAGTAAACACAAAAGAGTCTTCTATCACAAAGGTGATGATCTAACTTTCACAAGCCACGTGAAACATATAATCCCCACCACTAATGAAGAGCCCATCTTCACTAGAATCTATCGCTGCCCTGAAATGCATAAACAGGAAGTAGATAGACAAATAAAAGACTTACTAGACCAAAAAATCATAAGGACTAGTGTCTCCCCGTACAACGCCCCAATATGGGTTGTACCTAAAAAAGCCGACAAAACAGGCGAAAAAGACTGGAGAATAGTTATCGATTACCGTAAACTAAACAATGTTACAAAGGAGGATAAATTCCCTATCCCTTTAATCGATGACATTCTAGATAAACTAGGTAAAGCAAACTATTTTACCACTTTGGACCTTACGAAAGGTTTTAACCAAATAGAAGTCGATCCCGCAGATCGAGAAAAAACAGCGTTTAGTACGTTGTCTGGCCACTACGAATGGTTGAGAATGCCATTTGGGTTGAAAAACGCGCCAGCGACCTTTCAAAGGATGATGAACGAAGTGTTAAAAAACTTCGTTGGAAAAAATTGTCATGTCTACCTTGAAGACATAATTGTCTTTTCCACATCCCTAGAAGAGCATTTAGATTCCTTGGATAAAATATTTAAAACACTCCAAGAAGCAAACCTCAAGGTTTCCCTAAATAAATGTGACTTCTTAAAAAAAGAATCCGAATTCTTGGGACAAATAGTCACCCAGAATGGAATCAAACCAAATCCACATAAAATAGTAGCTATCAAGAATTTTCCAATACCTAAAACGGCAAAAGAAATTCAGTAATTCTTAGGCTGAACTGGATATTACCGCAAGTTTATCCAGGACTATGCAAAAACTATAAAACCAATGACAATCTGTCTCAAAAAGAATGAAAAAATAGATATAAATGACCCTGACTACAAAGAATCATTTGAAAAACTAAAATTAGCAATGTCTGATGACCTCCTAAACAGACATCCAGACTTCACCAAAGAATTTACCTTAACAACTGACGCATCCAATTACGCAATTGGCGCAGTATTGAGCCAATCTTATGGTCCACTCTGTTTTGCTTCTAGAACCCTAAATAATCATGAGTGTAGCTATTCAACCATTGAGAAAGAGCTATTGGCTATCGTTTGGGCAACCAAACAATTTCGTCATTATTTATATGGTAGAAGGTTCAAAATACTTACAGACCACCGACCCTTAGCATGGTTACAAAATTTACGAGAACCAAACTTAAAATTACAGAGGTGGAAAATCAAGTTAGAAGAATATGACTTCAACATTGAGTACAGGTAAAGAGAATAAAGTAGCAGATGCTTTATCTCGTATAAAATTGAATGAAATAAATGCCATAGAATTAGTCTCTACTCAACATTCAAACGAGTCAGACAGTTCTAACCTAATCTCTATTACAGAAAAACCTTTGAATTCACTTATTAGACAAATCATCGTAAAAATTGGAGGAGAAAACAACGAGAATATCACCTTTCCGTTCAATAAACGCCGAATAGAAATTATCCGAAAAACCTTTAGAAACATAGATTTCGAAAAAATTATATCTGAAATCGATGTAGACCACCAAAACGCAATCTACATAGAAAACGATGAATTATTTCTGAAATTCCAAAACCATTGGAAAAACAATCACAATAATCAAAGATTGTTAAGGACAAAAATCTTCTTAATTGACATTTTTGACCTACCAGAAATAGAAGACATTATTCACAAAACGCACTTAGAATTCAACCACATAGGTATAGAGAAACTTTATTTAGAACTTAAAAGGAAATATTATTTCCCGAACCTAAAGAATCAAATCACTAAGATAACAAATAATTGTGAAACCTGTAACTTAAAGATAGAACGAAATCCTATCAAACTCCCTTTTGAAAAAACTGAAACCCCTTCAGGACCACATATCCATTATCACTTAGATATATGGATCTTGCCTAACAACAACAAGTATCTCACTTGCATTGATAAATTCTCAAAGTTTGCAGCAGCAGAAAGATTAAAGTCAAAAAATTAAAAAGATATATTGAATGCATTAGAAAAACTATTCAGCAGCCACGTTTAAAACCTATTCTATAGATAATTATTTCAAAGAAAAACAGATTTTAATTCACTTTTCCACTCCCTATAGGCATACTGGAAATTCTGACATAGAACGTCTTCACAGTACCTTAAACGAGCACATCAAGTTGCTGGAAAGATCAGAAAATATCTTCGACCTAGTAATCAAATCTTTAAATATCTATAACAAAACAATACATCTGACAACCATAGAAAAACCTATAGATAAACATTTAGGAAAAATAAATATCAAAACAATATTCGAAAGAATAGAAAAAACAAAAAACAAAATTTTAGAGAAAATTAATAAAAATATAATAGATAAAGATATAAACCCAAATTTCACGAATGTTAACAACCCCGAAAACTTTAGTAAGTCAAAGACAAAACACAAAAAAGGAAAATTAATTAGAATTAACAATAAAAAGATATTAGTTAAACCTCACCTTAGAAAACAGTTACTTCATAAAGATCAGTTTCGAAAGAAAAAGAAATTCACCAAACCCCATAATGAAGACAATAACTCTCTTTTCAATAACTATCCTAGTGAGATCTAATCTCGAAATAACCAAAATAGACACAGAATTCTTTCTATTACAAGAAGGTCAAGTAAAACTGATTACTGACTATGATATAATTCTACACTTAATTAACCTAACAGAGTGCCAAATATTAATTAATCAATTAAAAGATCAATACCAGATCTTACCTGATAAAGATGATCAGCAAAAACAGAAATTAGACACTCTAGAAATAAAACTTCAAACTATAATCCCCCACCATATAATACACAAAAGAGGATTAATCAATATTATAAGAAAAGGTATGATACTCGTATATGGAACTATGGACGATGACGATAGAGAAGGTATAGAACAAATCTTAAAAGCTCTAGAAGAAAATAACGAGGAATTATTGAAAAATAATAATAAACAGGTAAAAATTAACCAACAGTTCAATGAACAATTTCTACAATTAAAAGACATTTTTAAACAAAGTTCAAAAACATTAAACAAATATAAAGAAATCAAAAACGAAATCAATTCCCTACTTATGGAAATTGAATTTAATAAAAACCTATTAGAAGTACAAGAAATTATAGGGAAGATATCTGACATCATAATGACCAGTAGAACAGGTGTCCTAACGCAAGACATTTTAACAGTTCAAGAGATATTCGAGTATGAAATAAATTTCGATAAACTTAAAGAATTAAAGATAACTTTGGCAACTTATAATGAAAACTTATTAATTATCTTAAGCATTCCTAAATTTAATGATAAACTATTTAACAAAATTTATATACAAACGTTCCCTGTAAAGAATAAAATAATTAAACTACCAAGCAACGAATTGATTGAAACAAACAAAACTCTTTATTATGTAACAAAAGAAATTAAGAACTTACATGAAATAAAAGACAATTGTATAAGAAACTTATTTAAAAATAGCACCAACTTAGATTGCAAAACCGAAAAATTTTAAGAAGAAAATATAAACATAAATAAAGAAAAATATCTAATAATCAAAAATTTGCAAAAAGAAAAGATCAAACAAAGTTGTAACAATCTAGATTACACTCTAGAAGGAAATTATATTCTAGAATTAAAAGATTGTAAAATAGAAACAAGAAATAAGACTTATAACAAAAAATTATACCAAAATAATTTCAAAATTATACCATTGATAAATAATAACTTTACAGAAGATTACTATAAAGAATTAAACTTTAAACCAATCGATAATATAGAAATGTTAGAATCCAAAATACATAAACACATAACTTACAACTTGGTAACATTTGCGGTTGTAATAATAATTGTTATATTTGTAATTATCTATTTAAGAATAAAATTAAAAAATCCATTACAAATTATTGTTATTGTAATCAAATCAATATTCATACATAAAGACCTAATAAATATTCTGAGAAACAAAGCGCTGACAAAGCGATTCATATACACAAAAGATAAATAATGAAAAAGACTAGCTATCTGCTAAGTTCAGTTCTAAAATTATACTCAAACAATAAAGACATAGGAATTAAGAGCTCCGCTCTTTAATTCCATATTTTTAAAAAGTCTTTTATTTAAATTACTTATATTATTTGTATATATGTACATATAAAAAATAAATAGGAACTTCAGTTTTTAGGAAAAAAAAGTAAAACCATAAACTAAAACGCAGCGAAGAAATGAGCAGAGGGGAAACGTTTAAACTTACTTTTCTGGCCTTACATTTTGCAAATTCAGAAATGAGATCAACAAAGTTTAAAGAATTTTTTTGTATAAAGTTAATTTTTTTTTGTAAAAGTTTTTTTTATTAAAAAGTTAATTTTTTTTGTAAAAAAGTTAATTTTTTTTGTAAAAAATTAATTTTTTTTATAAAAAAGTTATTTTTTTTTGTAAAAAAAATTTTTTTTTGTTTTAAAATAGCATTGCAGCGTTATACAGTCAGTGAGTCAATATCCATATATTATTATATATTATTTATTTATTATAATGTTTGCTCTCTGTTCTTTATTTTCGGCCTCGACAAGCCTTCGCCTTTTTCTAAATTCTGCCCCGAAGTCTATTTTGTATCCATATTGGAAAAACGAATAATAAACACTTTCACAAAATACGTCACTTCTATTTAAAACTAATAGCTATTTATTTAATCTTAACCAACAAAGCGAAAAAACAATTAAAACAATCTGCACCACCAGACCAGACAATTCTATTAAAATTTCCATATTCCATGATTCCATCTCCTGTGTAAGCAGGCACTTAACCCTTACTATACACAGTGTGCAATAATAGTTCCGATACTCAGTCTCAGTGTGCAGAAAAAAAACTTGCACATCCATTGATTAAAAAACTTGCACCTCCATTGATTGTAGTAGTAGGTAGCACAGCAACCTACCTGTTCTCTTTTTCGGATACATTTTTAGGTTGTTTTTTTCGTAGATGAGTCACATACAGAGGTACGGTGCGTTATACAAAACCTGCACGTTCTAGCCCATATGATTCAGTATGAATAATTATTTTTCGTTGTCATATTCTCTATGTTAATTTTGGGATTAAGTGTGCATGAAATAAATCTTGCACATATGAGGTGTGGCATGGAACTTTTTTGTGTTGAGATTTTTTCTTTTTTTTTCTTTTGTACGAACAGGGTGAAATATTTGGAAATTAGGTAGGTAGGATTGAACTTGCATGGGTCTAGTGGGATTTTTAATTCTACAATATTTTGACTCTTGAGTTAAATTTTCCTTGAATGCAACAATGAAAGTGATTTTAGTTAGTGTGCAAGAAATAACTTAGCACGGTTGTGATGGATGTTATTTTGGGATTATTTGAAGAATGTTTGTGGTTAAAATGCAAATGGCAGTACATATATGTTTGCGCAAGATCAGATTAAATTTTCTTGCTCCTGGTAATGTGCCCCAGAATGTTGCGCCCTGTGCATTTGCACATCTTGCACATATAGTTGGTCCGGCCCTGTGAATACTAATCTATCTTAGATAGTGTTTTGACAATACAAACATTTTTAAAAATACCTTGAAATAATAAAATTAATAACTAAAACATACTATTGTGAAGATTGGTATAAAATTTGAATTTCGCGCCCATCCGGCTATATTCATTTTAAAATGAAAGAAAAAGAAAACAAAAGAAGAATTAGAAGAATAAAAATTCATTCCAAACCATAACTTGAAGTTATCCGCACGCGTTTTATTTTAAATTATTTTATAGCTATTTTCCGCTACGTTTTCTTTAAAAAACATTTAAGTTTTCTAAAGCTCAAGAAGAGCTTATTTGTAAAAAAGATTACAATTTTTCAGATAGGCTATCACATAGGTTTCCGAATGTGGCCAATTCAACGTGAAATTTAAATTTGAATTCAGCTGTTCTTGACATTTTCTTCAGATAACTGAGTTATCCGAGAATTTTTGGGATAGGTTGAGATTTCTTTTTTGAGAACAGCTGTTTTATCAGCGACTATTATTTCTCAAGGCATTACAACAACACAAACCAAACCGGATTGCTTGGAATTGATTAATGAACGAGGCCAGACATTCTTGTAGTTTTCACGCATGTGTATCTCTGAACATGATACAACAAAAGAAGATAAGTGCCATTCATTTGAAGCCGCGAACTGCGTCTGCGAATTACGAACGGTCGCAGAATTTGACATTTCATTCATATGAGTGGTCGCAGTTAGCTGCGAACTGTCACAAAAAAGGAAGTTTCAGATAATAAGAAAAATGAATTGTCTGTTTTTAGAAAGCAATAAACAAAGATATTTACTTATTTGAAAATAATTTTACCCTTTTTTCTACGGAGTCACTCATTTTTTTAAGCAATCAAACCAAACAACACGAGTAACACCAGACATTTTATTTTTGAGGTTAAATTCGAGCGAATTGTTTGTTCGCAGCTTTTTATTTGTGGACTGTGAATTTTTATTTGACAGTTTGCAGCTCTTCACTTATCACTTATTTATTACTTTAGAATTGCTATCAATGGAAAAGAATGGAGAGCTGAAATTGTCGCTGAGAACACTTTGTCGGGGGTCAAATAAATATTGTTGTGAACCGTATGAACAAGACTATCGTAAATCAACAAGGTTTTGAAATAGTTTTATTTCTGAGTCTTAAAACTAGTTAGGAACGTATACACCAAAGAATTCTTTTAACTAAAAACAAGTACATATCAAACGAACATGAATCAAAATATTTATTAGTTAATTCTCTTCAATTTGTAATTATTATTTCAACTCTTCCTCGGTCTTAAAATTATATTAACAACATGTAGACATATACCCTGCTTAGATTGTGACTGCTCACTACGTCACTGGCCTCGTTCACGTTGGAGTTGCACTGAGATATGTTATCTCGAATACTCGAGTATCTGTGTATTATGTTTGTGAACTACTAGAACCGTGGTGCGTTTTTTTTTATTAATAATAAGGTTTGTTCCCAAGAGTTTTGGGCAGAAATTGTTGGTCTGTCAAATTTTGAAGAGTGGGGATGAAATCCTCTCACAGAGAGAAAAACTGCTCAAAAAGTGTGGAACGGTTTCTTGGCAAAAATTCTGCCACACAATTTCACACAATTATTCTTTTAATTGTTTGTAAATTTTTTTATTCCAACGCGAAGCAAACTGAACCGATGACTCTACAACAGTAAATTTTTTATACAATGTACCTCAACCTGGCATTTGACAGATTAACAATTTCTGCTCAAAGAAATTTCTTGGGCAGAATTTGTCAGAAGGGGAAATTATTTTACTCTCTCGTGAGCGCTCTATTCTGCCCAAAACAACCAAATTTGTGAGGTGTGGAACAGAATTTGGGCAATAATTGTTGACAATTGGCAGTTTTGGTCAAGGTGTGGAACAGACCTATAGTTAGTTATGGTTGTTATGTCAAAAAAAATTGTTGAAGTGTCATTGTTAAGCTGGCTTTAGACTTTCGGTGTTATCGTCGGTGTACGTTGTTCGTTGTTGTTTGTACGCGGAACAACGAAAATGTAAATGATAAAACCGAACAAAGAACGAATGAAGAACGTGCAAATTCAAATCAAATCAGAAATTCCAGTGTTCGTTGTTACTGAAGAACTTGTGTTTAAATGCAAAAACTTTTTAAATTAACATTGTTTTGGAGTGCGTGCAAATTCTAGGGATATTTTCGATGTTTTTTTTAATTACTGAATGGTATAAGGAGCCTATTTATATAAATAAACAATTTTCTAAATAGAGTTTAACTTTCTAATGTAAATGCTTTCTTCGTTGTTCTTTGTTGAAAGAACGAACACCGAACAACGAACACAGAATGAAGAACGAAAGTCTTAAGATAGCTTTAGATTTAGTTGTGAATTGTTACATTTCATTTAGGAACGATTTATAGTTAGATATTGTTGATCTGTCAAAACGACCATTTTGGAAAACTTTATTTCATCGTTAATTACCATAAAATCATGTTTTTTTCTACAGTACTCTCCTTTTTCATTAAAAATTGTAGAAAATTCAATTTTAATTCATTTCACTTCACCAAAAGTTTTGTTTTGATTCTTAAATTTTTATTTTTTGTAAACAAACCTTCTCACGTATGTGATTTGACAGATCAACACTTTCAACTCATATCGTGAAGATGAGTTGAAAATAGTTACGAATTGTAACTATTTGACACTAATAAACTGAATTTAGGAACGATGTGATGACGTCATATAGTTACAAAACGTAACTATTCTGTAATAAAAGAACGACCATTGTTAACTATAATTAACCATAGTTAACTATGGTTAATAAAAGAACGCACCACCGGATAGGTTAACTTATAGCACACAATGTCCGCATTCGGAAACCAATGTAGAGCTATCCAGATACGTTCGTGTTGTAATACCGTGTTAAGCCTAGTACGCTGCTGATGCGAAACGAAAAATCCCATACAAGAATGATATGACGAAATCATAAATGAAAAATTTCGTTCTGCTTTTCGTTCTTTGGTACGCTGTTCAACCAACGAAATTGATGATTATACCAGATCGCTTTGACAAGCCTCCACTCTGTTTTCGCACAGAATGAATTGACCGGACAATTAATTGTGTGCGGAAAAATATCATTTGGGTTTGTTCGTGTTTTTATTTGTTGTTGCTTTCATTACAGCATGGCTATTGTTTGATTTTTTCGTTAAATTTTGTTTTATTTATTTGCAATTTGAGAAACTCCATGAATATTTTTACGCTGTGTTTTCGTAAGCATTTCGTTGTCTTTTTGGAGACCACAGGAAAATTTTGTTTCGCATCAGCAGCGTACTAGGCTTAAAAAAACAGCTGATAACGAAAAAGCTTTTGCTGTTGGATATCCACTTACTTACTTTTGATGGCGCTCACAGCCCAGGATGGGCTTCGGCCTCAACTAACAAGCCCCTCCAGCCAGCTCTGTCCCTAGCTAGCCGCTTCCAAAGAATTCTTTTAACTAAAAACAAGTACATATCAAACGAACATGAATCAAAATATTTATTAGTTAATTCTCTTCAATTTGTAATTGTTATTTCAACTCTTCCTCAGTCTTAAAATTATATTAACAACATGTAGACATAGACCCTGTTTAGATTGTGACTGCTCACTACGTCACTGGCCTGTTTCACGTTGGAGTTGGACTGAGATATGTCTCGAATACTCGAGTATCTGTGTATTATGTTTGTGAACTACTAGAACCGTGGTGCGTTTTTTTTTTTATTAATAATAAGGTTTGTTCCCAAGATTTTTGGGCAGAAATTGTTGATCTGTCAAATTCTGAAGAGTGGGGATGAAATCCTCTGACAGAGAGAAAAACTGCTCAAAAGGTGTGGAACGGTTTCTTGGCAAAAATTCTGCCACACAATTTCAAACAATTATTCTTTTAATTTTTTGTAAATTTTTATATTCCAACGCGAAGCAAACTGAACCGATGACTCTACAACAGTAAATTTTTTATACAATGTACCTCAACCTGGCATTTGATAGATTAACAATTTCTGCCCAAAGTAATTTCTTGGGCAGAATTTGTCAGAAGGGGGAAATTATTTTACTCTCTCGTGAGCGCTCTATTCTGCCCAAAACTACCAAATTTGTGCGGTGTGGAACAGCATTTGGGCAATAATTGTTGACAATTGGCAGTTTTGGTCAAGGTGTGGAACAGACCTATAGTTAGCTATGGTTGTTATGTCAAAAAAAAATGTTGAAGTGTCATTTTGTTAAGCTGGCTTTAGACTTTCGGTGTTATCGTTGGTGTACGTTGTTCGTTGTTGTTTGTACGCGGAACAACGAAAATGTAAATGATAAAACCGAACAAAGAACGAATGAAGAACGTGTAAATTCAAATCAAATCAGAAATTCCAGTGTTCGTTGTTACTGAACAACTTGTGTTTAAATGCAAAAACTTTTTAAATTAACATTGTTTTGGAGTGCGTGCAACTTCTAGGGACATTTTCGAAGTTTTTTTTAATTACTGAATGGTATAAGGAGCGCAGTTATATAAATAAACAATTTTCTAAATAGAGTTTAACTTTCTAATGTATGTGCTTTCTTCGTTGTTCTTTGTTGAGAGAAGAACGAACACCGAACAACGGACACAGAATGAAGATCGAAAGTCTAAAGACAGCTTAAGATTTAGTTGGAAATTGTTATATTTCATTTAGGAACGACTTATTGTTAGATATTGTTGATCTGTCAAACGACCATTTTGGAAAACTTTATTTCATCGTTAATTACCATAAAATCATGTTTTTTTTTCTACAGTACTCTCCTTTTTCATTAAAATTGTAGAAAATTCAATTTTAATTCATTTCACTTCACCAAAAGTTTTGTTTTGATTCTTAAATTTTTATTTTTTGTAAACAAACCTTCTCACGTATGTGCTTTGACAGATCAACACTTTCAACTCATATCGTGAAGATGAGTTGAAAATAGTTACGAATAGTAACTATTTGACACTAATAAACTGAATTTAGGAACGATGTGATGACGTCATATAGTTACAAATCGTAACTATTCTGTAATAAAGGAACGACCATTGTTATGGTTAATAAAAGAACGCACCACCGGATAGGTTAACTTATAGCACACAATGGCCGCATTCGGAAACCAATGTAGAGCTATCCAGATACGTTCGTGTTGTAATCCCGTGTAAAGCCTAGTACGCTGCTGATGCGAAAACGAAAAATCCCATACAAGAATGACATGACGAAATCATAAATGAAAAATTTCGTTCTGCTTTTCGTTCTTTGGTACGCTGTTCGACCAACGAAATTGATGATTATACCAGATCGCTTTGACAAGCCTCCACTATGTATTGGCCGGACAATTAATTGTGTGCGGAAACATATCATTTGGGTTTGTTCGTGTTTTTATTTCTTGTTGCTTTCATTACAGCATGGCTATTGTTTGATTTTTTCGTTGAATTTTGTTCTATTTATTTGCAATTTGAGAAACTCTCCATGAATATTTTTCCGCTGTGTTTTCGTAAGCATTTCGTTGTCTTTTTGGAGACCACAGGAAAATTTTGTTTCGCATCAGCAGCGTACTAGGCTTAAAAAAACAGCTGATGACGAAAAAGCTTTTGCTGTTGGAAAGCTATCCAAGCTATCGGAAAAATTTTGCTATACGTTTGTATCCACATGCAAAATGTCAAAAACAGTCAATACATTCGAAAACCTATATGGATACTCAGGGCCGGCCCCAGCCAAACTTGCGCCCTGTGCAAGATTGTAGAAAGCGCCCCTTTTTTATATTTTCACACGTCCTCATTACCCAGGAGGTAGACTTTCAATGAGTTTTTTTCTATTGAGGTATCCGCGGTAGGCCTAGTCCTCAGCAACAAACAAATATGTTTACATATATGATTTTATTTATCAAATGTAATAAAAGTACATATTTACAAAAAAAAATAGTTAATAAATTAAGACAAAATAAAATAAAAATATATATACATACATTTATATATACATATACAAAAAAAATATATAATCAATAAATAAATAAATTAATTAATTTAAAAGCAAAATAATATAAAAATATATACATACATATGTATATATGTACATATACAAAATAAATAGGAACTTCAGTTAATTTTTTTTAGGAAAAAAAAAGTAAAACCATAAACTAAAACGCAGCGAAGAAATGAGCAGAGGGGAAACGTTTAAACTTACTTTTCTGGCCTTACATTTTGCAAATTCAGAAATGAGATCATCAAAGGTTAAATAATTTTTTTGTAAAAAAATAATTTTTTTTGTAAGTTTTTTTTTATAAAAAAAGTAATTTTTTTTGTAAAAAAGTTAATTTTTTTTTTATAAAAAACTTATTTATTTTTTGTAAAAAAATCAATTTTTTTTTGTAAAAAAAAGTTTTTTTTTTGTAAAATCACATTGCAGCGTTATACAGTCAGTGAGTCAATATTCATATATTATTATATATTATTTATTTATTTTAATACCTACATTTTCCCCATCTGCATGTTCCTCGCCGCGTTTTAAAAATGTTCCGAAATGTTTGCTGTCTGTTCTTTATTTTCGGCCTCAACAAGACTTCGCCTTTTTCTAAATTCTGCCCCGAAGGCTTTTTTGTATCCATATTGGAAAAACGAATAATAAACACTTTCACAAAATACGTCACTTCTATTAAAAACTAATAGCTATTTATTTAATCTTAACTAACAAAGCGAAAAAACAATTAAAACAATCTGCACCACCAGACCAGACCATTCTATTAAAATTTCCATATTCCATGATTCCATCTCCTGTGTAAGCAGGCACTTAACCCTTACAAGGCTTTTTTGTATCCATATTGGAAAAACGAATAATAAACACTTTCACAAAATACGTCACTTCTATTAAAAACTAAAAAGCGAAAAAACAATTAAAACAATCTGCACCACCAGACCAGACCATTCTATTAAAATTTCCATATTCCATGATTCCATCTCCTGTGTAAGCAGGCACTTAACCCTTACACAGTGTAAAATAATAGCCCTTCCACACTACCCCACTGTGTATTAATACATGTCAAATTGAAAGTGGGAAAGAATTCCACGCGACTGCCAAATTTGAGTGAAAGAAATGACTTTTCATATTTTGCTTCCATACTTGCTTGTATTAATACATTTCCATAACCTAGAAAAAAGTGTGATAGAATTATTCATGTATTAACACATGTCAAATCGTGTGGGATAGAATGTCGGGTTGTGTAGGCTGGGCTTTCATATTTTGTTTCCACACTATTCTACATGATTTGTTCCCACTTTTTTGACATGTATTAATACACAGTGGGGTAGTGTGGAAGGGCTATTATTGCACACTGTGTATGTGTAAAGGTTAAGTGGGCTAGTGTGGAAGGCCTTTAAGAAAAAATGCACGGTCGGCCACATATGATTCCGTATAAATAAGTTTTTTTTTTTTAATATTTTCCCGTGTTATTTTCGATACTCAGTCTCAGTGTGCAGAAACAAAACTTGCACATCCATTGACTGTAGTAGTAGGTAGCACAGCAATCAACCTGTTCTCTTTTTCGGATACATTTTTTGGTTGTTTTTTTCGTAGATGAGAAGTCACGTACAGAGGTACGGTGCGTAATACAAAACCTGCACTATTCAGTATGAATAAGTATTATTCGTTGTCATATTCTCTATATTAATTTTGGGACTAAGTGTCCATGAAATAAATCTTGCACATATGAGGTGTGGCATGGAACTTTTCTGTGTTGAGATTTTTCTTTTTTTTTTTCTTTTGTACGAACAGGGTGAAATATTTGGAAATTAGGTATGTAGGATTGAACTTGCATGGGTCTAGTGGGATTTTTAATTCTACAATATTTTGACTCTTGAGTTAAATTTTCCTTAATGCAACAATGAAAGTGATTTTAGTTAGTGTGCAAGAAATAACTTAGCACGGTTTTGATGGATGTTATTTTGGGATTATTTGAAGAATGTTTGTGGTTAAAATGCAAATGACTGTCCTGGAAATCCATTTTAAATTTTTTTTATTTATTTCGTCTGTCAAATCACTGAAAAAAAGTGAAGTTGGCTTCGCTCAGCGTTTCGCTCGATTTGCTCGGTCATTTTATTCTGAGCTAATCGATTAAGCTCTGAGCTAGCTCAGATGGAAAAAAGAAACGCACTTTTTGAGCTCTGATATGTCTGAGCTAAAAAAAACATAGAATTTTTGTTTGACAGTTTCGTGATCTGCTCAGAGTTAAAAAAGAAAAACGCCATTAAATAGTGTTTTGACAATACAAACATTTTTAAAAATACCTTGAAATAATAAAATTAATAACTAAAACATACTATTGAGAAGATTGGTATAAAATTTGAATTTCGCGCCCATCCGGCCATATTAATTTTAAAATGAAAGAAAAAGAAAACAAAAGAAGAATTAGAAGAATAAAAATTCATTCCAAACCGTAACTTGAAGTTATCCGTACGCGTTTTATTTTAAATTATTTTATAGCTATTTTCCGCTACGTTTTCTTTAAAAAATATTTAAGTTTTCTAAAGCACAAAAAGAGCTAATTTGTAAAAAAGATTACAATTTTTCAGATAGGCTATCACATAGGTTTCCGAATGCGGCCAATTCAACGTTAAATTTAAATTTGAGGTCAGCTGTTCTTGACATTTTCTTCAGATAACTGAGTTATCCGAGAATTTTTGGGATAGGTTGAGATTTCATTTTTGAGAACAGCTGTTTTATCAGCGACTGTTTTTTCTCATGGAATTACAACAACACAAACCAGTCCGGATTGCTTGGAATTGATTAGTGAACGAGGCCAGGCATTCTTGTAGTTTTCACGCATGTGTATCTCTGAACATGATACAACAAAAGAAGATAAGTGCCATTCATTTGAGAACGCGAACTGCGTCTGCGAATAACGAACGGTCGCAGAATTTGACACTTCATTCATATGAGTGGTCGCAGTTAGCTGCGAACTGTCACTAAAAAGGAAGTTTCAGATAATAAGAAAAATGTATTGTCTGTTTTTAGAAAGCAATAAACAAAGATATTTACTTATTTGAAAATAATTTTATCCTTTTTTCAAACAACACGAGTAACATCAGACATTTTATTTTTGAGGTTAAATTCGAGCGAATTGTTTGTTCGCAGCTTTTTATTTGTGGACTGTGAATTTTTATTTGACAGTTCGCAGTTGTTCACTTATCACTTATTTATTACTTTAGAATTGCTATCAATGGAAAAGAATGGAGAGCTGAAATTGTCGCTGAGAACACTTTGTCGGGGGTCAAATAAATATTGTTGTGATCCGTATAAATAAGACTATCGTAAATCAACAAGGTTTTGAAACAGTTTTATTTCTGAGTCTTAAAGCTAGTTAGGAACGTATACACCAAAGAATTCTTTTAACTAAAAACAAGTACATATCATTAGATTAGTAAATTCTCTTCAATTTGTAATTGTTATTTCAACTCTTCCTCGGTCTTAAAATTATATTAACAACATGTAGACATAGACCCTGTTTAGATTGGACTGCTTACTACGTCACTGGCCTCGTTCACGTTGGAGTTGGACTGAGATATGTTATCTCGAATACTCGAGTATCTGTGTATTATGGTTGTGAACTACTAGAACCGTGGTGCTTTTTTTTTATTAATAATAAGGTTTGTTCCCAAGATTTTTGGGCAGAAATTGTTGGTCTGTTAAATTTTGAAGAGTGGGGATAAAATCCTCTCGCAGAGAGAAAAACTGCTCAAAAAGTGTGGAACGGTTTCTTGGCAAAAATTCTGCCACACAATTTCACACAATTATTCTTTTAATTTTTTGTAAATTTTTTTATTCCAACGCGAAGCAAACTGAACCGATGACTCTACAACAGTAAATTTCTTATACAATGTACCTCAACCTGGCATTTGACAGATTAACAATTTCTGCCCAAGGAAATTTCTTGGGCAGAATTTGTCAGAAGGGAAAATTATTTTACTCTCTCGTGAGCACTCTATTCTGCCCAAAACTACCAATTTTGTGAGGTGTGAAACAGCATTTGGGCAACAATTGTTGACAATTTGCAGTTTTGGTCAAGGTGTGGAACAGACCTATAGTAAGCTATGGTTGATATGTCAAAAAAAATTGTTGAAGTGTCATTGTTAAGCTGGCTTTAGACTTTCGGTGTTATCGTCGGTGTACGTTGTTCGTTGTTGTTTGTACGCTGAACAACGAACAACTTGTGTTTAAATGCAAAAACTTTTTAAATTAACATTGTTTTGGAGTGCGTGCAACTTCTATGGACATTTTCGAAGTTTTTTTTAATTACTGAATGGTATAAGGAGTCTAGTTATATAAATAAACAATTTTCTAAATAGAGTTTAACTTTCCAATGTAAATGCTTTCTTCGTTGTTCTTTGTTGAGAGAAGAACGAACACCGAACAACGGACACAGAACGAAAAACGAAAGTCTAAAGACAGCCTTAGATTTAGTTTGAAATTGTTACATTTCATTTAGGAACGATTTATTGTTAGATATTGTTGATCTGTCAAACGACCATTTTGGAAAACTTTATTTCATCGTTAATTACCATAAAATCATGTTTTTCTTCTACAGTACTCTCCTTTTTTATTAAAAATTGTAGAAAATTCAATTTAAATTCATTTTACTTCACCAAAAGTTTTGTTTTGATTCTGAAATTTTTATTTTTTGTAAACAAACTTTCTCACATACGTGCTTTGACATATCAACACTTTCAACTCATATCGTGAAGATGAGTTGAAAATAGTTACGAATTGTAACTATTTGACACTAATAAACTGAATTTAGGAACGATGTGATGACGTCATATAGTTACAAATCGTAACTATTCTGTAATAAAGGAACGACCATTGTTAACTATAATTAACAATAGTTAACTATGGTTAATAAAAGAACGCACCACCGGATAGGTTAACTTATAGCACACAATGGCCGCATTCGGAAACCAATGTAGAGCTATCCAGATACGTTCGTGTTGGTATCCCGTGTAAAGCCTAGTATGCTGCTTATGCGAAACGAAAAATCCCATACAAGAATGACATGACGAAATCATAAATGAAAAATTTCGTTCTGCTTTTCGTTCTTTGGTACGCTGTTCGACCAACGAAATTGACGATTATACCAGATCGCTTTGACAAGCTTCCACTCTGTTTTCGCACAGAATGAATAGACCGGACAATTATTTGTGTGCGGAAAAATATCACTTTCGGTTTGTTCGTGTTTTTATTTGTTGTTGCTTTCATTACAGCATGGCTATTGTTTGATTTTTTCGTTAAATTTTGTTTTATTTATTTGCAATTTGAGAAACTCTCCATGAATATTTTTCCGCATTTTGTTGTCTTTTTGGAGACCACAGGAAAATTTTGTTTCGCATCAGCAGCGTACTAGGCTTAAACAAACAGCTGATGACGAAAAAGCTTTTGCTGTTGGTTAGCTATCGGAAAAATTTTGCTATACGTTTGTATCTCCACCGCGAAGTTAGCCGACCGACTTTCGATTTTCAAAAAAAAAAAAATGTCTGGCGATAGACCTCTTTAGGGTCATACCATTTCTGCAAAAAAATAATGGGTCACTCCCACACTTTTTTTTTTTAAAAATATAAACAATTTGCACTTTGTATGGAGCTTTTAAATGCCTATAACTCGGTAACCAAATTGAATACCAAATGCAAAAGGACTTTTATTTAGTGGCCCTAAAAAGTTCCAAATGGTCATCCAAAAATTTGATTAGAAAACCTCGTAATTTGTTAGTAAATCAATAATTAAAATCTTAACCAACCGAAAAGTTAACTATACATACATATGTTATCATAAACATCAGCCGTGAAAATATAATACTGAACGTAGCTTGATGGATGTGTTACCGCCTATGGTGCCAGGGGTCCCAGGTTCGAACCTCGCGATTTACTTTTTTTTTTTTTTAATAAACTTATGTTTTTTTTGTTTTATGTGTTTAACTTGTAATAAATGTTCTCGGCAGGGGATAATTCAAAAAAATGGCTTAACAGCGTCTGGTTGAGCATAAAAAACGTTAAAATTTGAAAATTATTACAATGTATATTTTATTAATATAAAAGAGAAATGTCGTCCGTGTGTGCGTATAACTCGAGAATGGATCGTGCGATTTTCACGATTTTGGGCTTGATGAACTCGTATTGGCTCAAAGAAGGACGTAGGACACTGAAGGAAAATCCCGGAAAATTTCCAGGAAAATTGGAAAACGGGGAACATCCAGTTTTTAATGCATAACTCGAGAACGGTTGCTTAGATATTTACGATTTTAGGCTTGATGAAAAATTTGATTAGAAAACCTCGTAATTTGTTCATAAAACAATAATTCAAATATTAACCAACCGAAAAGTTAACTATACATACATATGTTATAATAAAAATCAGCCATGAAAATATAATAGTGAACGTAGCTTGATAGATGTGTTACCGCCTACAAAGAATGCGAAGCCACAGACATGTACCGCAACGCGACCATCGACGCACTACACACACAAAAAAGTGGAATTTTGACAAGACTGAAACTCTTGTACAGACGTTTTACCGACATACACGATCTGGAGATTAGGACACTGAAGTCGTCAATTAAAAACATCAACCAATTGATCAAGGAAAATTACCGGTTGTCTATTAATTTGTATTGGGACAACAAAATTCGGGCCGTTAATTCTAGCGACCCGAGTATGTTTCCTCAAATTAATAAAATATTTAGACGGAATGATCAAAACGAACTTCCGTATCTTAAGCTTCAGAGAACGACAGAGAACAGAGACGTACTTCTGATAGCAGGCATAGATCCAGAGGAAGCCGTCTTGGACGATGACCTCTTTATAATCGAAGATCCTCGTGAGAAAGTGGAGGCTGTGGGGGCTGCTTTCCAGCAAGTGTACAAGGTGAATGCTAGCATTCGCCCGAACCATGACCTGGAAAACAGAGCCTTGCTTCACCACTTCTACCTTCGAAATGAAATGACGCAATGGCGATCAGAGAATCTCGGTTTCACCGGGTTCAATGAAGAACACTTGGCAAACGCCACCATCGCCGAGCGAAACGGGGCTAATTCCCTGTTAATTTCGAAAGTTGAGCTCCAGCTCATCTTCGCTTCATTAAAGAAAAAGAAGTCAGCAGGAATCGATGGTATATCCAACGTTGTACTGCGACATCTGCCTCAGGAAGCAGTTGACATTTATGCCACACTGTTTAACAACGCTCTGAATAATGCATATTATCCAGGGCGGTGGAAGACAGCTGTGGTTCATCCTCTCCCGAAAAAGGGAAAGGACAACTCCAATCCGGCGAATCTCCGGTCGATAAGTCTTCTTCCGAGTATCAGTAAGGTATTTGAGAAAGTTATAAATAGAGCTCTGTCCAAGTGGGCGGAGGACAACAATATCATACCGGACAATCAGTTTGGTTTTAAGGCGGGACATGACACCATTCATGCCGCGTCAAAGCTCGTTTCTGATGTCCAATGGAACAAATCTAAAAGACAGTGTACGGGTGCTTGTCTGGTTGACTTGGAGAAAGCTTTCGACACCGTATGGTTAGAAGGTCTGTATCTAAAGCTAGCCAGACTGGGCATAAGTAAACCGCTTTTATATATGCTTTATGATATGCTCAATGGTAGAAAGTTTGTTGTGAAAATTGGCAATGTAACTTCTACCGCAACCTTCGAAATTAAAAATGGTCTTCAACAGGGAGCGGTGAACTCACCGATTCTATTCAGTATTTACACCAGCGATCTGATAGGTAGTCTAGCCCATGCCATAGCGTATGCCGACGATCTAATTGCGTACAGAACAGCTCCAACAGTTGAGGTCATCAGAATTCTCTTACAGCGTGACTTCGACAAGATTCAGCGATATTGCGATGACTGGAAGTTGAAAATCAACTTTCAGAAATCCGAAACCATTCTGTTCAGGACTACATTGCATGGAGCACCTAGGGATACAAGAAAGAACTGGCGCAAGCTGGTGATCGTAGGGCCACATGGACATCCACTGGCGAATAAAAGTGTAGTAAAGTACCTTGGCATCTGGATGGATCAGTATTTGTATTTCGACAGACATATAAATGCTGCTCTGACCAGAGCCAGGGGAGCTTTTGCCCTGACAAAACGGTTGTTTTATAGCAGCCGTCTTGACAGCAGGGTTAACGTGATTTGCTACATGGCCCTTATCCGGCCAGTGATTGCCTATGGATGCCCGGTGTGGTTCAACGTTGCCCCATCTCAAATGGAAAAGATTCGGGTGTTTGAGAGGCAGTGTCTTCGACGCTGCCTTGGATTACACAGAACACCAGAGTCGGAGTACAAACATTATTATTCCAACGAGGTTCTTGCAATGGAGCCAACATTAACAGAATCGATAATTTTATAATCAAGCTGATTCGGGGTCACATTGCAAGAGCGATGTACTCAGCCAATAGCTTAATTTTTGGGGCTTACTACCCCAACACCGATTACTACGAGAGTGTGCGTTTAAGTGGATTTATCCCACCCGATGCTTTCCTCTACTTAGACAGTCGAGGGCTGATACAGGATAGAGCGGCGGTTCCGCTAATCTACCACGTTGGCCGCAGAACTGTAGATAGGCGACTCCTTTATAGTCGAGACGTCCTCGCACAGGGCGGAGCAGAGCGCCTTCGGTTCAGTAGGACTGTGTCCAATCGGGGCCGAAGAGATAGGGGAAAACAAGAGAACCAGTTTTGGTGGTTTAATGAAGAATTAGATACAATATAGTTGACTTAGTTTTCTCGTCTTGGCCGACTTACATAGTTTTAAGTGTATTAATTTAGTAGGGACAGTCAGGGTGGCACCAAAAAAATAACACCAAAAAATTAAAACAAAAAAATTATAAAATCAAAAAAAACCTAAACAAAAAAATTAAAAAACAATTTAAAAATGCTTGCTGTGGCTGTTCTAGTTTTAAGGTAGTTGTAAGTAGTTTTATAGTAGTTCTAAGTAGTTTTAATTAGTTTTTAATTAGTTTTAATTAGTTTTTAATTAGCTAAGTTTTATATAAGAAAAAAAAAAAAATAATAAATGTTAAATGTTAAAGTAACCAAGTTTTTTTTTTTTTTTAAAGTCTTTCTTGGTAAAAAATAAAACCAATTAAAGATATTATTTTTAAGATAGTTCGTAGGCCGAAAGGCATTAGCATTAAGTTATTGTTTAATTTAGAGCGCCCGCTTAGGGCCAGTAAGTTATTTTTAAGATATTGATAAGTAGGCTAGTTTTTCATGAATTTTTGTCTAGCTTTAAGATAGTTATAAGAAAATGAATAAATAAAAATGAATTTAAATAAAAAAAAAAAAAAAATGTGTTACCGCCTATGGTGCCAGGGGTCCCAGGTTCGAACCTCGCGAGTTACTTTTTTTTTTTAATAAACTTATGTTTTTTTTTGTTTTATGTGTTTAACTTGTAACCAATGTTCTCGGCAGGGGGTAATTCGAAAAAATGGCTTAACAGCGTCTGGTTGAGCATAAAAAAACATAAAATTTAAAAAATTATTACAATTTTCATTTAAATATTTTAATTATTATCGATTTAAAAATGTTAACGACCGATTTGATACAAGTTGTACCTGAGATGAAATTATGAAAGAAAAAAATATTTTCAAATTAGGGTCAACTTCTTTGTTCATTGACCGATTTTGTTAAAACTTTAATATGTTTTAGATGTCAATGTTTTAGTTCAAAAAAATGTCAACTTCTTTGTTCTTTGACCGATTTTGATAAAATTCAAATATGTTGAGCTGACATAGGGCGACCTGCATCGTGCCTGATCGGGAAACTATTGATTGCTCAGAACTTGGTCTGGGCCAGTAGCGCAACAATCAGTCACGATGAAGTGCTTGTTTTACCTCCTCGTGGTGGTCCCCGGGCAACTATTTATGTATCCCAATATACATAAATAGGCCAAAATTACAAGTGCGAAAAGGCCTAGCTTTCTAGGATAGGTTACGGAGGTTAGCATTCTCCGTAACTGAAATCAACCCGCTACCGAAACCAACACTACGCCTCGGATAATTAATGATAACTCGTTGACGACTTTTGGCTATTGTACCCGGACAAAGATTGGTTTCTGTAATGTGAAGACGCTTCTTGACAATGGAAAAGAAGGTCCTCAGAATGCCAGATTCCTGCAACTAGAGAAGGAATTCATGCGGTATAGGATGGACATCTTAGGGATAAGTGAAGTTAGATGGCTGGGTTCGGGGAAGTTCAAGTCACCAACCCGTAACACTGTACTATTCTATTCCGGAAAAACACCTGGAAGCCCTCGGGAATCTGGCGTTGGATTGCTGCTTTCCAAAACAGCTCTCAAAAGCCTAATTTCCTGGGAGCCTTTAGGTGACAGGATCCTGAAAGCCAGGTTCCGGACTAGAGTACGTCGCGTCACCATCATACAGTGTTACGCCCCAACTTTGCTCTCTTCTGACGAGGAGAAGGAGGCCTTTTATAACCGGCTGAGTGCTGCTTATGATAGCGTTCCACGAGGTGATATAGTTATGGTGATGGGAGACTTAAATGCCAAGGTTGGCAATGACAACACTGGGCTAAGGCATGTCATGGGAAAACATGGTGTTGGTAACCGAAACGACAATGGCGAACGATTTGTCGATTTCTGCAACGCCAACGGCCTTGTTATTGGAGGGACCATGTTCGAGCATAAGACGTGCCACAAAGTCAGTTGGGTGTCGACTGACAGACAAGCAACTTCCAACCAAATTGACCACTTCGCGATCAGCCGGCGTTTTAGAAGCAGTCTCCAGGACGTCCGTAACAGAAGAGGTGCTGACATGGGAATGGCCCGGGACCACCATCTGATGGTTGCTACCGTAAGATTGCGTACAGCTGCAGTTCGGAGATCCCAAGGAAACACTCGAATGCCCAAGTTTAATACAGATAGACTAAAGGATCCTGCAGTGCGCCAACAACTAGGGGACCACCTTTCACAAGGATTGAACGCAATCAGCAGCACGGAAACCACATCCATCGAAAATCATTGGTGTGCTGTGAAAAATGTGTTCATATCCGGTGCTGAAAGTATAGTCGGCCGGGCGCAAGGAAGAAATAGTGCTTGGCTTTCCGACGAAACTTGGGCAAGGATCGAAGAAAGGAAACACCTTAAAGCTCGCATCGCAGCTACCCTAGCAGCAGGGAGAAACGAGCTTGAGTCTACGTACCGCATGAAGATGAGGGAAGTTCACCGTAGTGTGCGACGTGATAAGCGTAACTACATCAACGCACTGGCCACAGAAGCAGAAGAAGCCGCTAGTAGGTGTGACAGTAGGACCGTCTACAGAATTACCAAAGAGCTCACTGGTGTCCAGAGCTCTAAACAACACCTGGTTAAAGACACAAACGGATCCCTGCTAAATTCGGATGAGGACCAGCTCATAAGGTGGAGGGAACACTTTTCTGCGGTTTTAAACCGCGTTTTCGCAAGTGAAGTGAACCCTATTCCCACTGAGCTACCCGAAGTAACAATTTCCCGAATACGCACCGTACCCCCCAGTAAAGAAGAAATTATCACCGCCATCAAAGCACTGAAGAACAACAAAGCGGTTGGACTTGACGGTATTCCTGCAGAGCTCTTAGGAGCAGCCCCAACGACATCGAGCGAGCTACTGCACCCACTTATTAAGAGAGCTTGGGAAACAGAGAGCTTTCCTGAAGAGTGGAAAAAAGGAATGATTGTCAAGCTCCCAAAGAAAGGAGATCTCACACAGTGCGAAAACTGGAGAGGAATATGCGTTCTGCCTGCAGTAGCCAAGATAATAGCAAGGATAATATTGGACCGAATTAAAGACCACCTCGAAGACACACTCGACGCCGAACAAGCAGGTTTCCGCACTGGATCTTCCTGTGTGGATCACATCAACACCTTGCGGATCATCATCGAACAGTGCGTTGAATATCGATCACCACTTCACCTGCTGTTCATCGATTTTGAAAAGGCGTTCGACAGTGTCAATAGAGAATTTATTTGGCTTGCTTTGCGCAGGAGGGGCATCCCAGATAAATTGATTGCTATTATCAAGGCTACATATGATGGATCCAAGTGTCACGTTTTGCACAAAGGTAGGCTGTCAGAGGAGTTTGAAATCCAAAGTGGAGTTAGGCAAGGCTGTATACTGTCACCAATACTGTTCCTGTTGGTGATAAGTGACGTACTGCACGCAGCTTTGTCAAATGGAAATGGAGGAATTCAGTGGACTCTGCAATCTCACCTCAAACATCTGGACTACGCGGACGACGTATGCTTACTCTCTCATAGGATCATGGATCTCCATCAAATGACAACAAGGGTGGAGAGAGAAGCAGAAATCGTAGGGCTTAAGATCAACTCGGCAAAAACTAAAAGGATCAGCCTTGGAACTTCCTCATCAATCCAAGTAAATATTTCTGGACAACCGGTAGAGATGGTAGAGGATTTCCAATATCTTGGGAGTATTGTCTCTACGGGTGGCGGAACTGAACTGGACGTAAACAGCCGAATCAGAAAAGCAAAGGCTGCGTTCGGAATGCTGTCCAAAATATGGAGAAACAACTCTTTTAGCTTAAAGACCAAGCTACGACTGTTCCGCTCCAATGTTGAATCCGTTCTGCTTTACGGCTGCAGCACTTGGAAAGTCACTGAAATTGTCACTAGAAAGCTGCAAACCTTCGTTAATAGATGTCTACGAAACATCTTGAGGATTTTCTGGCCCAACCGTATCTCCAATGCCGAACTTCATGCGAGAACGGGTCAGGAGCCCATAGACTCCATTACACGAAGAAGAAAGTGGCAGTGGATTGGCCATACGCTTCGAAAAGGCGATCGGTGCATTGCATCTCAAGCAATGCAGTGGAACCCGCTCACACAGGAGGGAAGACAAGTGGGCCGGCCTAGAAGTACATGGCGAAGAACGGTCGAACAGGAATCGGCACGACTGGGGAAAAGTTGGAGAGAGCTGAAATATATTTCAAGAAATCGTACACGATGGCGCGTAGGTGTAGTGGAGGCCCTATGTCCCGTAAGGGAAACATCACGGACGTAATAGGTCCGAGGACCTAAGTAAGTAAGTAAGTGACATAGACTCATGGTAGAACAATCTTTTTCAAATTATGGTGGCACACAAAAATATTCACTTTTATGTTCTTTGAAAAAAAGACGAGACAAACAAAAAACGAATTGTATATGTATGGATAATCAGTCCCATAAAGGCATCGTGTAAGCATTGTGCTGTTATTATTTTTCAATATTAAAAACACACAATAAAAATGAACCTGCTCATTCTTGTCATAATAATGCCAGAACTTCAAATAGTCATTATTTTGTCTTCGTTTACATGCATGTCATTAATGAATTGATTTTTGCCATTATTTTACCATTTTATACCCCGCTTATATGAGGTACTGAAGCGAGCTTCAAGCTTAATTGGCCCCTTTGTAAACCTACATTGAGTTGAAATGAAAGCAGTGGCATATGTGAAAACGAGTTGAATTTTTTGATAAAAAACGTGGGTCGAAGAGTCGGTCTGATGGATTTGTTGACAACAGTGTTCTTACATATTATGTGTGAGTAAAATTATTTATTTGTTTTGATAACTATGCGAAGAACGTACTTAAATTTATAAGACTTTACCTGTGTGAAATGAATATAGACCATTTTCTTCATCTGTAATCTTAATACCATATCAACTCAACTTAAAACGCGGTTCTCAACTCAGGTGACGAAAAACTTGGGTCTACAATCCGAACCTAATCTAATACTACGTTTCCACCAGACACTAAACCGAGATTAAGTAAGATTATCACAAATCTCCTTGAAATCTACAAGATTTACCATACAAATTTTAATCTCCTCAGATGATGACTTCAAATAAAACTCATTCAAATCTACTTGGAAACATTAGTTTGTCAAATCAAACAAACTTTTTTTTCAAATAATAATTGTGGAACCGACCCATTTTCATTTATTGACAGATGGAAATGTAAATAAAAACTTTCCATCTCACTTCCACTTCATATCAATAAAATGAAACACCATTTGAATCGTTTTGCCATAATCCTCTTTTTGTGCAGTGGAAACACCAAACAAATCTCATTACCTAAATCTCGATTTAGTGGTTGGTGGAAACGTAGTATAAGTGCCCGATTACACGATTCGTTTTTTCGGTTGTTTCGTCTTTCGCCTTTTTGACAAATTGGGTGAGGGCAGAAGAAATGTAGAGGGAAGGAAGTAACGAAAGCAGGAATGAAAATTTCAAGACTTTTTCTGGTTGAACTTTGACGTTTCTGATTTGGCAACCACAATGCTCCTCGATGTTAGCAAAAAACGATTTGAACAAAAATGATTGAATTGGAAAATTGTTTTTCGTAATCTTTCTATACTGCATGAAAACGGGGTATTAATGACGGGTTCTATGACAGTTTTGTCATTCCTGTGTATTGAAATCAGTGCGACTCAGTAGGATAGTGTAGAAGTCATTGACACATTATACATGGACTGCTAGTCGATTGTCATTCCAATATGGGGCACCTCCACAGGCCATGAATAAAAATGAGTCTAAAAAATCCATGTCCAGTGAATGCAATTGTTGTTGTGTATTTATATTTGTTTGTATTGCATAGTTTTACCCCAAACTACATTTGTGTATACATTCTTTTTTTTAGATATATGTATATAAATATAGTTTCTTGAAAAACCCAATTGATGCAAAGTGGCAAAAAAAAACTATTATTCCTGAGGCTATCGGATGCTAGTTCTTTTTTTAATTTTGTTTTTTTTTTTTAATAGAGACAATGCCAGCTATTCATATTAAGGCTTTCCCAAACCAGCGCGAAATATTTGGCGCGGCGATGAAAGACCCCTTTCACACAAGGAAACTGAGTTGCCGGGGATTTTTTAGTTTGCTGGTGAGAAGACGTAAAAGGAAGACATAAAACCTCCCGTCACACCCTTCTCGTCTACAAACTAGCTAGTTTCTGGCAACTCAGTTTCCTTGTGTGAAAGCGGTCAAACAAACACTGTTGGTATATGGGCTCTCTATGGTGGTTATACATGTATCTTCCTTAGACTTCTGCAAAAAAAAGGGGATGCAAAATTAAAATTTACATTTGTTGGGTAAAGAGGGAACACCAAAATGCAGAAGATCTTCGTACATGCTGATTATAGGAAGTGCCATAATGCTATGGTGGATTTACATGTATCTGCGTCTGCATTAAGCAGAAAAGTAGAGCAGGACAGATGTATACAAAAAATCCGAGCGAGTGGAAGAAAACCATCAAGAAGATGAATGGTGGATTTACATGTATCTGCATTTGGTTCATAGAGAAAATACTACCTAGAGAACCGACTTAAGGTGTCCATGCTCTTTCACCCTACAAGCTGAATTGAGAGGATTTATGCCCTATTCAGTAAGGATGTGTGCAGTTGCAATGCATTTTAAATGGGTCAAAACGAGCTTTGTATGTATGCATTAGGGCATTTGCTCAAACGTGGTCATGTGCTCAATTGGTGAATCGGATATTCAAAAAAGGGAATCCGTTAAATTCAAAAACTGAAAAATAAAATATTTTGTCAATAAAATTGATGTTTCTAAACGTTTATGAAGAAAAACTTTATTTGTCATATCCCTTTATTGTTTCTGGCATATAAATCCAGTAATATTTATGACTATTTATGTTGAAAACAAAGAAAATGTAATCAAAAAGTAGAACCAAACCCTTGCAATTTAATGCGTACCTACCTTTAACTTTTACCACTGCAGCTGCTAAGCAAAACTGAGAACCGAGTGGTGGATTTTGTTGACATTTGTTGTTGTTGCGATTTCTTCGACAACAAAATAATTTAATAATTTTAAGTTTCGTTTCGGTATTTTTAACTTTTGTTTTTCTGGCTTTTGGAAATTCTGGCTCATCTATTCATATCATGTGTCCGACTGGACGATTATAAGGCACAGCAATCAGTTGCCTTGCAATTGTATCGAGTGAAGCTTATAAATGCATATTATTTTTGGGCTATAATGAGTGTTCTTCTCCAGGTGATCTCATAATGCTACCCCCCTAATTCCCTATTTGAAATTGAATGTATTAATTTTGTGTGCGTTTTTATAAATAGGGTATTCGTGGACCAGAGAGTAAGAATCCAGATAAACGAAAGCTGTATCTAGCGCTGGCACAACGCATGGTCGATAAAATGATTGCCCAAAATAAGCTTGAAGCTGAACAAGAAGCTCTTCTTTATGCCACGATTTTGGATGAACAAGGAAAGAATCAGGAAGTCCTTAATTTTCTTTATGGACCAGTTTGTGAAAAATGTTATCCTGGTGCTCCATTATATTTAAAAATTAATTTTCTCAAAAAAATGCAAATGTGGGATGAGATCAATGTTATGCTAAAAGAACTTCTAAAAGATGAGTAAGTATAAATACCTACAATTTTTGAATTTAATGTTTCATTAAAACTCAGATTTGTCGCGAAATCAATATGCTTCTTAGAAAAGGTTATCTTGTAGTAGCAATGGAAAAGACCGACTCATTTAGACCATTACTCTGTTGTAATATGTATATAAGAAACTCTTTTCACTTGGCCTTGAACTATTCAATGTGTTAAGTTTCATCATAGGTGCGTAAAAGAAAACTTAAAAAAAAAGAAGTTCTTATCTCCAATAAAATTGGTAATTAATGGATGTGACAGACTTCCTCGACAAACATCCTGGCGGTGGAGAGTTAATAAAAGAATACGCTGGAAAAGATGCAACAAAGGCCTTCAATCAAGCTGGTCATTCATCAGATGCATCAACAGAACTCAAGAAATACCGAATCGGTATTGTATCAGAAGTAAAGAAATTATCAGTGCCAGTTGAAAACAGATACAGCAATCAAAGTGAAATCTCAATAACACCCAGTGCCAAATCGGAGAACCGCCGAAGAATAAAGTTCCTGTTTTGTATTTGAAAATGTGTAGATTCTAATTATTTAATTTCATAGATTAACTTAACTTATCTTAGTTATTTTGTTTTTAAGAAATTCTTTTACGTGCATACATATGTACATATTCAATTACATTATGATATTGTGACTTTATTTAACTTTAATAAATAAACAAAATATATTATATTATTAATATTATTTAAAAAAAAAAACCGTTTACATTTTTTGCTCACTAAAAACGTAACATATTTTGTTCGCAAAATATCTGTCTGAGACTAGAATTCTTTAATGTTTGTTGCCACAAATAACATAAATTAGAAAATTTTTTTTAAAAAAACCTACTTATATCGATATACAAACAAAAATTGGATAATCTTGTGAAGGTTTGAATGATTGATGTTGCTAAAGATGGTACAGCCTTACTCCAAGTTTGTTATCAAGAAAGCCCCATTAGGTAGGTAGTTTTTTGCTTTAATAGTGAACTTTTTTTTAAGAACAAATGAAGTCATACAGAATGTACAAGCAGCTAATGCATTTTATTTGAACTTACACTTCGACATTTTAAGGTCAGCTCCCAAGAGTTTCTGTAAATAAATTAAAAAAAAAAAACTCAATCATTGTTCAACTGCCGGTACTTTTTTATATAGCTTTAATCATTCAAGAACCAAGATATCGATTGATCGAAGGAATTGATAATAATTAGCTTACCTGTACCGTATAAATATGTATGTACATGCTTGTTAAATGATTCAAATTAAAATAAAAAAAAAGTCTTATAAAATAATATTGTTATTACCAAGAAACTACGCCATTAAAATTATTATAACCCTGTGAATTTAAATTCGTTTTAATCAAGGGGCTATAAAATTGATTCCATAAAAAATAATAATAAAAGTTAACGTCTAACCAGTACCATAAATTTGTATTCCTTTTTGACATACACAATTTTAAGAAAATAGATTCATGTATTCATACTTTTTTTCGTTTATCTATCATAATTCTCGAGATATACAAAGTTCTCTTATCCCTACGGAGAAATATTGTCCATTTTATTTGATTTGTATCCAATTCAAAAGGAAATTTTAACATGTACATAGTAACTAGCTTTTTACATAATATGAAAACTTACTAGCATGCTTTATTTTAAACGTTTGTCGTTTTCTACATAGTGCCTTATTGAACTTTTGCCAACCGTGTATCAGTTGAAAGCAATCGAAAATATATTTTTTATAACAGAATAATCCTGTTTTATGAGGTTCATACAATATATACATTTCTAATGCACAAATGCACGATTTTTCAATCGGAGCGACTTCTATACTTTATTTTTTAATGGGCCCTATCGGGATCTCGATGAGCATTTGCTTTCTCCCCAAAATTTTGTCTCCTATCATAAATTTCCTCCGTGATAAATTTCAACCATACAAAAAATCACATAACTAGAATAGTTACAGCACATAAACTTTAAAGCTTAAGAGACAATTTTTCGATATCCTTATTCGTTCCTGTTGCTATTCCTCTGATATCTTAACTGATGATTGAAAAATCGACTCTTAAGTTAATATGAACATTGCCAGATTGTATCATCATAATTATTAACGAGCGGAATTGTCCCCAGATCTTTAAATAATTAATATTTTCATTCTCACTTTCTTGAGAGTTCTGTTTCCTGTTCAAAGAAACCTACCATTATAATTCATTTCATTTATTTTTTTTTTAAAACGATCCAATAAATCGTTTGTCCCTGAAGAAATTAACAAATATAAACGAAAAGTAGGAAGAAAATATGTAATTGTTTTAATTCGCATATGAAAGGAATGAATAATAACAGCCAATTAAATACAAAACATACATTTTCAAAAACTGATCAATCCTACATTTAATATGCAACGAATATAGCAAGGCCTAGCAATGAATTGACTTAACTCATCTCAGGAAGGATGCAATCTTGATAATATAAGGAATTAATATATTATGTATATAATTTCCCTGGGAATGTATTCTTCCTTTGAAAAATGGGAACGTGAATGATACCTATTCGGAAGTTTTCCTCGGAATTTTTTGGTATCGGGAATACATTTTCCAGGGGCATTTGGTTGAAATTTCATAGTACTTTTGAGGGAAATTTATACTAGGGGAGATTTGATCACAAACTATTTGACCAACTCAAATAAAGTGTTACCATAACAACAACTAAACCAGATAATGAATATACGACCAAGTTTTGCATTATTTATTCTCATCTACTTCAAAAATGTCCCCAAAGATCATCAATAAACAACAAACATGTGTTTGAGTTTGATAACAACTTTAATGGAAATCAATTTATGATCATTAATAAATACCGACTCTCTTTACCAGATTGTTTACAAACAAAATTAGTCATACTCTAGTTTATCAAAAAAATACAAGTAATTGATAAAAAGAAATCATTAATTTCCCAAAACGTGAAGTGTCCGTCAAATTTGTTCGCAGTAAATTAAAATCAATTGGAAATGGTATTCGACATTTCATATTCTGACAAACAGTAAAGAATTCAAAGAGACCCTTGTGAAAATTGACTTCAGTGCTGCTGCTGGCTGAGGATTTCTTTTTGTTTTTTTCGTAATCATCATCGATTGCTGATTCAGTCACTTGATTGGATTCTTCAGAAAAACGTCTCTTTTGTGGTGACGCAAAAAACTGTGAAGACGAATTTCCTTTGTCATCGGAAGTTGGATTCTTTTTTATTGATTTTGACAGTCGATCGCCACCACTCTGAATATAGAACTGCATCTCCAGGATTGTCTTTCTTAGGTGCTTGCGATTCAACAGGTACAAACTCACGAGATCATTCAGCTCAACTGGACAGTTTTCGATCAGCGAAAGCACGGAAAGGAACTTTGATATATTCAACACATTGGCGGGAGTAAACCAAATTGTGTTTTAATTGATCAATCGCTGCAGGTGTTGACAATCCGCATTTGTGGCCATAATAATGACCGGACGCTTAGAGGTCGATGCTAAAGTATAGAGTGCGTCAATAAATCCAGCGTCGTGTTGCTCAAATATAATATCGGCATCTTCAATCAAAATCAACGATTTCCGTGTACTCTGCTCGAAATCATCGACGGCGACGGTGCTTTCTTCACCAGATTGCCTCTTCTTTTTATTGCCATTGAGTGTGTTCTTTAGCAGATTCTTACTTTTGATTTTGGAACCTTTGCGTATCTGATGGGACTGAGTGGCTTCTTGAAGCTCTTGCAGTAGTTTCTTGCCAGTGCGCTTCATGCCAGCGTTTACTTCGAGTACGGCGAAATTCATCTCATTGGCTAAAGCAAACACTGCATTGGTTTTCCCGCTAGAATTTGGTCCTAGCAGGACAACTGAAATACAAGAAGCACTGCTGCTATTGCTTGAATCATTCAGGTCGCCAAAGCGATTGTTTCATTTGGACGTGATTCCGCGCCATGATAGAAACTCCTTCAGTTGATTTAACGGTGCTACATTAACCAAAACCTGGTCGGAGGACATTGCTTTGTATTTCTCTGTAAAGAGGAGTTCTCCATTGGGCGCCGACGGACGTGGTTTCTCTTCTTCAGCGTCTGGGTCGAATTTGGTCTTTGGAAGGGATCGTCGACTACTACTGCGAGTCACGACAAACGAATCGGTAAATTGTTCCGCCTCCTGTTCTGAATCTATTGCACAGAAGTGGCGGTATGTCTCTCGCAGCTGATTGTAACACCTAAAGGTGGGAAATCGATCATAGGTGACCTTCCATTCCTTGATAATTTGTCGCTTATTATCAATTTGTGTCAATGGATTTGGTCCAATTAGCATGTTTCTTGGATGTGCTCGAAAATCTATTTGCGTATATGTTGTGAAGGTACCTATTGCTCGCTTTTTCAACTTCCTCGACGGAGTTTTTTGGTCTTCTTCTTCGTCGTCATTGTTCGAACGCAGCTTGAATGTGATCACAAACTTATCATTGTTTGTATTTTCTTCCAAACTTAGCTGACTTATATGACTTACACTTGGAAACTCCTCGATGGCTTCCTCGTACAATTGTTCGTATTGCTTTTGTTTGGCCATTTCAAGACGCATTTTCTCCGGAACACCGGACATCAAGAATTGTTACTTGACTCGTAACATCTCTGGATCAATGCTTGGCTTGGGCACTGCTTTTATAAAGAGTGGTGCTAGTTTCTTTGGAGTTTGCTTTGGACTTTCACTATCCACATCGATGATCATTTCTAGTTCCGACTAGTCCAGCTTCAGAGGCTTCTTAATTGAACGAGTAAGTGGTTTTTCTTCGGCTCTTGTCGAAATCGGACTTAGATCCTGATCGTATCTGGATTTTCTCGAACATTTTCTTTTGGACGGCCACTGCCGGTTGGTGTGAGTTCTGGCGCTTCTACTTCAGCTTCAACTGCTGCCGTATCTAGAAATGAACACAACAAAATTTTTAATGTCATTAAAAATATGCTTTTATACAAGTTAATAAGCTTTTATTGAAATTAAAATAAAAACTTACACGGTTTCAATTTTCACAAATTTATTTTAGAACTGTCGACTTTTGACAAAACGAAAACAAAAACAAAACGAAGACAAAAACTTACCTGTCAGTTTGAGCAAATTTCGCCGTTTTGGGTTTTAACCCAACATTCACACGGATTCACGGATAGGAAAAAAAGAGTAGATTAAGAGAGTTTTCTCTTACTCACCTCAAATAAATTTTACGGGTGTTTAAGGCAAGGGGGGTACGAGTCGGGCCTCTAGGTAGTATATTTACTCTATGATTTGGTTTCTGCACAAAAAAAGGGAAACCAAATACAAAATGTATATTTGTTAAATAGAGAGAAAAGATCAAAATGCAGAAGAACTTCGTTTCTGCATAATAGGAAAGTGCTTTAATGCAGAACTGAAGAAGAACATTTTCATCTTTTTGATGGATCTCTTTCACTCGCTCGGATTTTTTGTATACATCTGTCCTGCTCTACTTTTCTGCTTAATGCAGACGCAGATACATGCAAATCCACCATAGCACTTCCAATAATCAGCATGTACGAAGATCTTCTGCATTTTGGTGTTCCCTCTTTACCCAACAAATGTAAATTTTAATTTTGCATCCCCTTTTTTTTGCAGAAGTCTAAGGAAGATACATGTATAACCACCATAGAGAGCCCATATACCAACAGTGTTTGTTTGACCGCTTTCACACAAGGAAACTGAGTTGCCAGAAACTAGCTAGTTTGTAGACGAGAAGGGTGTGACGGGAGGTTTTATGTCTTCCTTTTACGTCTTCTCACCAGCAAACTAAAAAATCCCCGGCAACTCAGTTTCCTTGTGTGAAAGGGGTCTTTCTTGGTTTGGGAGAGCCTTAATATGAATAGCTGGCATTGTCTCTATTAAAAAAAAAAAAAAACAAAAATAAAAAAAAAACTAGCATCCGATAGCCTCAGGAATAATAGTTTTTTTTGCCACTTTGCATCAATTGGGTTTTTCAAGAAACTATATTTATATACATATATCTAAAAAAAAGAATGTATACACAAATGTAGTTTGGGGTAAAACTATGCAATACAAACAAATATAAATACACAACAACAATTGCATTCACTGGACATGGATTTTTTAGACTCATTTTATTTCATGGCCTGTGGAGGTGCCCCATATTGGAATGACAATCGACTAGCAGTCCATGTATAATGTGTCAATGACTTCTACACTATCCTACTGAGTCGCACTGATTTCAATACACAGGAATGACAAAACTGTCATAAAACCCGTCATTAATACCCCGTTTTCATGCAGTATAGAAAGATCGAGTTAGAGCCTGATTACACGATTCGTTTTTTCGGTCGTTTCCTCTTTCTTCTTTTTGACAGGCACGAACGTTCATGATTACATGGTTCGCGAAAATGCATACGTACTTCCATTCGTTATTTTGACTTTCATGCAATTTGGGGTTGTTTTGTAAGAAAATAATCATTAGTAATAAATAAAAATATTTTTTAATCACTTATTTCTCAAATACAATAGTATATTAGGTATATCTAATTACAAAAAACAATTTTCCAATTCAATCATTTTTGTTCAAATCGTTTTTTGCTAACATCGAGGAGCATTGTGGTTACCAAATCAGAAACTGCTTTCGTTACTTCCTTCCCTCTACATTTCTTCTGCCCTCACCCAATCTGTCAAAAAGGCGAAAGACGAAACAACCGAAAAAAAGAATCGTGTAATCGGGCACTTATACTACGTTTCCACCAACCACTAAATCGAGATTTAGGTAATGAGATTTGTTTGGTGTTTCCACTGCACAAAAAGAGGATTATGGCAAAACGATTCAAATGGTGTTTCATTTTATTGATATGAAGTGGAAGTGAGATGGAAAGTTTTTATTTACATTTCCATCTGTCAATAAACGAAAATGGGTCGGTTCCACAATTATTATTTGAAAAACTAATGTTTCCAAGTAGATTTGAATGAGTTTTATTTGAAGTCATCATCTGAGGAGATTAAAATTTGTATGGTAAATCTTGTAGATTTCAAGGAGATTTGTGATAATCTTACTTAATCTCGGTTTAGTATCTGGTGGAAACGTAGTATTAGATTAGGTTCGGATTGTAGACCCAAGTTTTTCGTCACCTGAGTTGAGAACCGCGTTTTAAGTTGAGTTGATATGGTATTAAGATTACTGATGAAGGAAATGGTCTATATTCATTTCACACAGGTAAAGACATAAATTTAAGTCGGTTCTTCGTATAGTTATCAAAACAAATAAATAATTTTACTCACACATAATATGTAAGAACACTGTTGTCAACAAATACATCAGACCGACTCTTCGACCCACGTTTTTTATCAAAAAATTCAACTCGTTTTCACTTGCTGCCTTCACTGGAGATGAACGACGGATATGCCACTGCTTTCATTTCAACTCAATGTAGGTTTACAAAGGGGCCAACTAAGCTTGAAGCTCGCTTCAGTACCTCATATAAGCGGGGTATAAAATGGTAAAATAATGGCAAAAATCAATTCATTAATGACATGCATGTAAACGAAGACAAAATAATGACTATTTGAAGTTCTGGCATTATTATGACAAGAATGAGCAGGTTCATTTTTATTGTGTGTTATTAATATTGAAAAATAATAACAGCACAATGCTTACACGATGCCTTTATGGGACTGATTATCCATACATATACAATTCGTTTTTTGTTTGTCTCGTCTTTTTTTCAAAGAACATAAAAGTGAATATTTTTGTGTGCCACCATAATTTGAAAAAGATTGTTCTACCATGAGTCTATGTCAGCTCAACATATTTGAATTTTATCAAAATCGGTCAAAGAACAAATAAGTTGACATTTTTTTGAACTAAAACATTGACATCTAAAACATATTAAAATTTTAACAAAATCGGTCAATGAACAAAGAAGTTGACATTTTTTGAGCCACCCTAATTTGAAAATATTTTTTTCTTTCATAATTCCAACTCAGGTACAAATTGTATCAAATCGGTCGTTAACATTTTTAAATCGATAATAATTAAAATATTTAAATGAAAATTGTAATAATTTTTAAAATTTTATGTTTTTTTATGCTCAACCAGACGCTGTTAAGCCAGTTTTTCGAATTACCCCCTGCCGAGAACATTGGTAACAAGTTAAACACATAAAACAAAAAAAAACATAAGTTTATTAAAAAAAAAAGTAAATCGCGAGGTTCGAACCTGGGACCCCTGGCACCATAGGCGGTAACACATCCATCAAGCTACGTTCACTATTATATTTTCACGGCTGATGTTTATGATAACATATGTATGTATAGTTAACTTTTCGGTTGGTTAAGATTTTAATTATTGATTTACTAACAAATTACGAGGTTTTCTAATCAAATTTTTGGATGACCATTTGAATCTTTTTAGGGTCACTAAATAAAAGTCCTTTTGCATTTGGTATTCAATTTGGTTACCGAGTTATAGGCATTTAAAAGCTCCATACAAATTGCAAATTGTTTATATTTTAAAAAAAAAAAAGTGTGGGAGTGACCCATTATTTTTTTGTAGAAATGGTATGACCCTAAAGAGGTCTATCGCCTGACATTTTTTTTTTTTGAAAATCGAAAGTCGGTCGGCTAACTTCGCGGTGGTGTTTGTATCCACATGCAAAATGTCAAAAACATTCAATACATTCGAAAACCTATATGGATACTCAGGGCCGGCCCAGCCAAACTTGCGCCCTGTGCAAGATTTGTAGAAAGCGTCCCTTTCTTATATTTTCACACATACACTGATACACATGCATAAGCCTTTTCCACATTATCCTGGAGGTAGACTTTCAATGAGTTTTTTCTATTGAGGTATCCGCGGTAGGCCTAGTCCTCAGCAACAAACAAATATGTTTACATATATAGGATTGTATTTATCAAATGTAAAGTGAAAAGTTAAAAACAAAATAAAATAAAAATATATATACATACATTTATATATACATATACAAAAAAAAATATATAAACAATAAATAAATAAATTAATTAATTGAAAAATAATATAAAAATATATACATACATATGTAGGTTATAACCACAGAATGCAACAAAAGCATTTTTTAGCATTTTTTAATCTCTGCATTTTATTCTAAACAAAGGAAGTGATATCATATTCATATTCCTTTATCGAATATGCATATGATACCATTCCCTGTTATTGTAATCAAATCTATATTCATACATAAAGACTTAATAAATATTCTGAGAAACAAAGCGCTGACAAAGCGATTCATATACACAAAAGATAAATTATGAAAAAGACTAGCTATCTGCGATAGCATAAGTTCAGTTCTAAAATTATACTCAAACAATAGAGCCATAGGAATTAAGAGCTCCGCTCTTTAATTCCATATTTTTAAAAAGTCTTTTATTTAAATTACTTATATTATTGGCGCAGTCGGTAGGATACTTCAAATATAAAAGAAGTATCCGTCAATAAAAACCAACAAAAAATATTTTAAATTTCGGTCAACCTATGAGAAAGGAAAAGTTAGTATTGAAATTAAAATCTTTTTTATCGCTCGTTTTTGCGTTTAAATAGTGAAATATACTCGCTTTGAAAACTCTACGCAAAAGAGCATCGCGAAATAACAACTAATAATAAACGGTATACTTTTTAGAAAGTGAACGACACAATTACAATTCAGTGACTCTCAAAACAAGATTCAGTGAATTTCCAAGTTATTAGAACACTTTATAAATCTAAACCAAATAAATTAGTTAAGTGACTCAAACCAACGTATATGGTAATGCCACGAAATCCATAGAGGAGACTAATTGTCCAACAACAACAAATGAGTTTTATTAGCAGAAGATTTTCGAAGAAGAAGCCAAATTCATATCCAAAGTACACAGACGAATCCTCAGAAGAAGAAACACAGGATCCAAAAAGCAACAAAAATAACAACGATTGTAAGATTAATTTTAAGCTTAAATTAAGTGAATCTAGTGATACTTTAGGAACAGATTTATCATATATTAAATTAGATACAGAGCCTACTAAATTTGAAAAAATAAATAAAAATAATATCAAAATGTCTCTCACACTAACACTCGACCCTCTAAAATACATAGAAAAATTAAATACATTCGACGGACGACGTGAGGATCTATACACATTTATAACGAATGTGGATGGAATCACTCCAACACTAAACAAGTACGACAACCAAAGTCAGACAATGTGTATAAACATATTAAAAAGTAAATTAATAGGAAAAGCAAAAAGATGCATGGAAATACATGCACACTTAAATAGAAATAAAAGTATTGTTAATTACAAATTTTGGAGGATTCAAATCCTGTTTCCAATTATACGATGAATTAAGGCAACTAGTGTACAAGGGAAATGTTATAACATTTTATAACGATATCCAAAAAAGCCTCTGTGAACTAAATCAGAAAACTGTTCAAGAAGGTAAAAGTTCTGAAATAGAACATAATAATAAAACAGCTCTCAATATATTTAAAGAAAAGTTACCAGTACATATGCGAACAGTACTCTTCGCACCTTAACCTCTTAATCTTCAAGCAGCTTTACACGAGCTAACCCAAGCAGGTTTTATAGATGAAAAAAATGAAGTAACACCTAGAAAATTGGTCGAAAAACCAAAAAATAATAATCAAAATTTCATTCCCAATCAAAAATATTATCCCAACCAAAACAACTTTGTACCTAAAAATCATGTACATATTAAACCCCCTTTTAATCATAATAACCCAAATCCAAACTACAAGGGTATTAACTATAATCCAAATTATAAACCCCCATCCAAACAAATCAAACATATGGAGGTAGATCCTACTTCCCTTTAGAAATCAAAACTGTGGGAACACCTATATTCATAAATGAAGAATTAGTTATCCCCAAAGGAAAATTTATTTTTCCAACTCAAACAGATTGTGTTTTTCAAATTCACAATTTTAATAACCAATTTGACGGTTTGATTGGAAATAATATTTTATATCCAAACAATACCGAAATTAATTTCAAGAACAAAACATTGAAATTAAACATTGAAATAATTCCTCTGTTCTTTTCCGAGGAAGATGAACAAGAATACAACAAAGAAATAAATCACTTGGAAAATATGATACCAGATTATACACTGTCCGAAAATTTGGAACAGCAAAGAATCGACCATCTTAATTCCGAGGAACATACAAATTAATGAAACTCTTAAGTAAACACAAAAGAGTCTTCTATCACAAAGGTGATGATCTAACTTTCACAAGCCACGTGAAACATATAATCCCCACCACTAATGAAGAGCCCATCTTCACTAGAATCTATCGCTGCCCT